>OZ035836.1:15085503-15685503 GCA_964034765.1 Knipowitschia caucasica | reverse complement strand
TCGTGTTTCTTTAAATCAACAGTGACAGCGAGTCCCTCCTACCGCTTAGATTCTCTGATGTGATTGGTCCAAATAACAGTCAGCTGATACATGGGAAACCACGTGCGCCCCCTCGCTCTTCAATATCAAGATGGCGGCCTCCTTGTGTCGTTGCTCCGAGGTGATTTATTCATTCTTTCTGTTTCTTAACTGTTCTGTTCATTCTTTTCTGTAGTTGTTGTAATCCCGATAAAAAGATCCGCTTTTACCGTGGTGCATGAACTTAGCTAGAGATTCTTTTATATTGATCTCGAAATTCAATCAGTTGCATCAGACTAATGCTAACTTTATGTAACCCGTTTGCTAGGTTTTACTCGTATTATTTAGTTTCTGTGTGTAATATGTGTTATTATGTGTACTGAGTTTACCAAGAGATTATCCTGCTCACAGTTATGATGCCAGTGACTTGATGATGCAGACCAATGTGACTTGTGTTTGTTCTTAGCTGGTTGGCCGACGGGCTCTGGTTATTTGCTCACGGCCCCTGGTGCCCTTCGTTTGCCATAAAGATGTTTACATGCTACAAAGACTCGCTGTCCCCTCAACTCAGGTACTTTCCACATATTCAATTTACCCCAGCGTGTAATGTATGTAGGTTAGCACTTAGAATAAGTGTGTAAACTTTTCTTTAATATTGTAGAAATATTTATCCTTATTTTAACACATACAAACAGTTAATGTAACGGTATTGGGTTAAAATATATCAGTTAAAAGGGAGCGCGCGCGGCTCCTGGTATATAAGAGTGACGTATTAAAAAAAAAAAAAAAAAAAGCTGTTGTACTGAAGGATTTGTGATTAGCTGCTGTCTGTCTGTACTGTTTTTCCGTTGTGTTCTCCGGAGACATTAAAGAGCTCATTTTTCCACACCAAGTTGTCAGAGTGGTGTAACATGTACATTTTAAGTGATTTAATTATATTAGAAAAATATTAGGTTGTGCACACTCACATTATTATTATTTTTTTTTACAGGTGCGGCATTCATCTGGTCGTAAAGGTTTTCTTGGAGAGTTTGTGGATAACTTACGGCAGGAATTTAGCAAGAATCAAGAAATGAAGGATAATATTAAGAAGTTCAGAGAAGAGGCCAAAAGGCTTGAGGAGTCAGATGCCCTTCAACAAGCTCGGAAGAAATATGTAAGAATTGTGTTGTAGACATCAGTATTTTTCCCTTGACATTTGCCTTTTTTTCATGCTATTTATTATGTCATCAGAAATCTATAGAAGCAGAGACGGCGAAGACATCAGAAGTTTTTAAGAAGACACTGGACTCTCTGTCAGATACTGTGAAAGGGGTCAGTTTGTCTCAAGTTGACACATTTGTTTATTACAGGACCCAGTGTGGAACCTTTTTTGTGCCTGTAGGGTTTGGAAGAGGTGACCCGTACTGATCTCGGAAAGAAGATAAAGGAGGGAGTTGAGGGAGCTGCTCGGACCGCCATCAACTCTGCAGAGACTGTGACTAAAGGGGGAGAGAAGCTTGGCAAGTCTGGTGCATTTAAGGCAATTTCACAGGTCAGAGGTTTGGGAAAAAGAAAACATTTGGTTTTGTATACTATTTATTAAGTCTGTTTTTAATATGTCCATCATAGGGTGTAGAGGCGGTGAAGAAAGAGATCGATGTAGCTGACTCCGGTTCTTACAGAGCTCCACCTCAGCTGAGGAAGAGAACTGAGTACTCCTCTAAAGACATGGACTCTGAGTCAAAGGTTTATGAAGCCAATGAGTAAGTAACATGAGGGAGGGGAGTTATCGTCATTGGTGTTGTGCTTTGGATTATGGATTATGTTGTTGTGTAGGGAAGCAATGGGTGTGGTTTTACACAAGGATTCAAAATGGTATCAGCAATGGAAGGACTTTAAGGACAACAATGTAGTTTTTAACAGTAAGTTGATACAAAACATCTACAATGTTTTGACATTATGAGGACAGTATATTTTTTGACCAGTAGATGGCACAATGTAGTTCAATCTCCTAATTTATGTCTCTGGGATGCTCATTTTTTCTCAGGATTTTTTGAAATGAAGATGAAATATGATGAAAGTGACAATATGGTCATCAGAGCGTCCAGAGTAGTGACTGATAGAGTTACAGGCTTTCTTGGTAAAAAAATAAATGAACATGAATAGTTTTCATTTGTTAAACGTGTGTCATAACATTTGTTTTTTAATCACTCAGGTGGTCTTTTCTCAAAGACTGAGATGTCTGAGGTGTTGACAGAGATTGTGAAAGCTGATCCCTCTTTTGACAAAGACATATTTCTCAAACAATGCGAGAAAGACATTATTCCCAACATTCTGGAGGTAACGACTAAATATTGTTTCGTTAACAATGAAACTACAAAGAATAGGCTGTATTGTAAAGAATGTGTTATTTACTGAGTTTAAAATTTTGTTTTCTTTTAATTAGTATAGCTGTTGTTCACTTATCTCGTGCTGGGTGTTCTTTCCTACTGTTCTATAACTTGTGATGCAACACTGAAATTTCCCCACTGTGGGATGAATAAAGGATCTCTTAATCTTATGTGTTTATGAAGGCTATGATCCGAGGAGAGCTGGACGTGCTGAAAGACTGGTGCTATGAAGCTGTAAGTCTTGCTTTAACAGTTTTTGCACCAAACGGATTCTCTACATTTTGAGGCCTGTCATATGTTTTGCAATAACTTCTAAAACCCATTGTTTATTTTTTTTAGACATACAGTCAATTGGCCCATCCTATACAGCAGGCTCGAGCGCTGGGTCTCTTGTTCCAGTCCAAAGTCTTGGACATTGACAACATTGATGTATGTCCATAAAAACTACAGACTCTTGGTTACAGAAAAGTAAAGACATTTACACAAGTGTTTTGTTTGTTCTGCAGCTGGCGATGGGGAAGATGATGGACCAGGGCCCAGTGCTGATTATCACCTTCCAGGCGCAGGTCGTCATGGTGATCCGCAGCCCCAAAGGAGACATTGTGGAGGGAGATCCGGTGAGTCAGCGGTAAACTGATAAAACGCGAGCAACATGATATGATCACAATCCAAGACGCTAACTGCAGCATGTTTCATTTTGTGCACAACCATTTATTCATTTTAAGTAGAAATGATTCATAAGCAGTTAGAGAAGTGGCTTTCCTAATAGGCAGCAGTACAACCTCCGTTCAGTTCTAATTGGAGCACTAGTAATCTCAAAAAGATTGTTTTGGAGGAATGTGGGGGAATTGTGTATTGCCTTATTGCTTCTTATACTTTTTTCAAATGTTATTTGCCCTACACTGCTCTGTGATGTCAGATCCATGAATAACCTGATCTGTTCCTCTCTGCTCTGAACAGGACAAAGTGATGAGGATGATGTATGTTTGGGCCTTGTGTCGAGACCAGGAGGAGCTGAACCCCAGTGCAGCCTGGAGGCTTTTAGACATTTCTGCTTCCAGCACAGAGCAGATACTTTAAGGATAACTTTGCGCATTATGGACGCTAAGCAGTAAACAAAACATGCCATGACAACCTGAACCTCCACGTAAGACCTAACTCATGCTTCAAACATTGTCCATTCCAGCCTGTGAATACCCAGAGAAGTGCATTAATCAAAGTAAATGATCCATGGTCCAACTGTCTTCACGATTACATAAAAAGTAGTGACTAAACTGAAATATCGGGTGCTCGTCAGCCCCGTCTACTATTTATGTTATTGCAGTTTGGTGCATTTGCATTTTAAATATGTGCTAAACAAAGTCTGCTTCGATGCCTGGGTTCAAGAACAATTCATAGATGTGTTGATTCATGGTTTCTCGTCAGTATGCGGCTGTGTATGGTATGAATGTGTGAGAAGAATGTTTTATTTATGTCATAATATTCATTATTTTACTGTATATTTGTAAGTGCATTTACTGCTAAAAAATAAGGCCTTTGAAATATATAATGTATACAGTGTTTTTGTCTTTTTTTTTTTACACTATTCTGAATAAATTGTCGCATTTGTACACATGTACTATTGCTGTAGTTACTACATCCAATATGTTTTGATTCCCTCAAATGTACTTCAGAAGGGCCTACAGGTCTGCATCATAATTGTTGTCATTGTTGCAATATTTTGTTTTGATCACAGAAATTTCATAAATTTCATTATGCCGTTCTGTATATTTCCTTTCATTCAATCATTTTCACTGACTCAATGGTGTAGCAACACATTCAGTGGCTTATTGCCCCATGCCTCTGCACATTGATCGTTCAATATTAAGAGAATGTGGTTGTCTGCGGCTTCAATAAAACTGCAGAAAGTGTTTTTTTTATTTGTTCCTCTGACTCTGCAGCTTCTGTATGGTGTACGTAATAGTGGTACATGCCACTGCAAATTAAAACCTTACCTATAATGATCTGTTTTTCTCATTTCAAAGTGTGCCATGTTGCTAATGCTCGTAGTGAATCTGATTGATGAACTGGACTGTTCTCACATTCCTGTCTGCTGGGACACTTGACACATGGTTAGTTTGATCTCTTAATAACTTACTTGAATAATACTGTTACTTAGAAAGTGACCTGTGTTTCAGTCTCCTGTGTTGATCCTTGAGGACAGCCTTCCCCTGTTTTATGCCCCTTTAGGTTTATTGTGACTAAACTTTGCATTATTCTCTCCATACATTGTCAGCAGACTGGGAAAAGAGACCGTCTTTAACCAGCATCAAGCATTCACACACAAGAACGGTACTGTATATTTTTAAGCAACACATCTTAAAGACATTCACAGCTGTCCCCCGAGTACCGACTTCAGAGATTTGATGAGATTAGGTTTTGACAAGCACTAAAATGGTATATGTATTTTGGCCGGCTGCCAAATTTAGAAAATGAGAGCTGGTCAGAGCTTTGATAATATTGTTATAACTATCTGTTGTTTTCTTTGTAGAAAGATTGTATGTTCAGGTACTATATTCAATGCCAAAAAGAGGGAGGGAGGGGGGGGGGGGGGAATTCAACATAATAAAGGGTAACACAAAAAGGCATTGACATTGCGTAATTAAGTTGATTATTTTTCATATAAGTTTTCAATTATGCAATAGTATTAAATTATGTAAGATTTTATAATGAGCAACCGTGGTGTGCACTAGGTCACACTGCAGGGACCTTTACATCATCAGTGTAATAAGCAGTTTTGTCCATGGGGCATCTCAAGTCTTGAGTGAGATTTTTACTGTGATTTTTGAGCAGGCAGACAGAATGACATGCTTGTTTGCTGGTACACAGACTTTGGCACAAACTGTGTCACTTCAGCTCCAGGGGCCCCACCAAGTCTTCTTACATAAGGCACTCTCGACGGGGCTCCGGGCCCTTTACTCATCCAGGCGCAGAATACATGCGCTGTCTGGGCGCGGGCCACCAACAGACTGAAGGGCGAGGGGCGGGTCTGGGTGGTCTTTAAAGCTCAGCGCGTGGAGCCACTGGAGACAGGAGCTGTCCGCGGTCCTGATGTGGTCCTGTTTCTGAGCGCGGGAGGAAAATAAGTGCGAAGTGAAGAAAAAGACGAGATGCGTTCTTCCACAGATGACAAGTTGCACTGACAAGTAAGTTTTCTGTCTCCTTCAACACAGCTCTCATTGAAGTCACCGACACGCTGCTGGGAAATGACGAGTCACTTTTGAATGGGATCTCAGGCAGTTCTTATTATTCTAATTATCCGACTTGATAAAACTTAACTCAAGAAAACGAGGAAAAACTAGTTTAAAAAAAAGGTGCATATTTGTTTTCTTTTTCAAAACGGTGTTTTAATCATTGCAATGATTCTATTATGGCTGATTTATATGTATCAGTCTGAGACCATAAATTGTGCATACGCTTAAATATCACAAGCCAATTGTTGTCATAAGTGAACAGAATACTATTTATTTATGGCCCCCTTCGTGCCTCAATATTAAACTAGGTGCTTTTTATTAGAACAAAGCTGACATTGGACTTCACAAACAGCTGTAGTCAAGACCACTTGTTTGAATTTGATGTTTTATCTAAAGGACAGATAAATTTCTTTACATGACAATAGTGAGAGAAAGGTGGTTATACCTCTATTATCTATTAACTATTAAAGGTAATTTATGTATTTATTTTTTTAAATCTAATTTCCCCCTTTAATTGTAGGATTAATGGCTTCTGCCAACTCAAAGCGTATCACTACACTATAAGTCACTGTGCCACAGCCAAGAGATAAAGACAGAAGATTGAAAATAAGTCAAATTGTGTGTGATTTATGTGTTAATCAACCCCAGTATTTCAAAGACAACATAGAAGGAAATGTAAATTTAAATGGATTTAGGTTTTGGACGTTCGTCTTCACCTGGTCTGATGTTCTTAGTCCATTTGATAATTGATACTGAGGCAGGCACTTTCTTTCATTATGTCTTTAAGTTGCCTTTTAAAGGCTCTCCCTGCTTTAAGACCATCACTATCAATGCCTGTCTTGAGGATGGAGGGTTGTCCGACTGAGACCCTGGAATAGAATATGCTGACAGTATTGAACTGAACACAGAGAGTGCAGAGACGGGGACTTTGTGGTCTACCTGGGACACTCTTTCACTTTCCTAATGTTGTTTTTACTCATGATCCAATGCAGTCTAGTGATGCACACAAAGCTCCCCATATGTCAATGTTCTAATTGTTGCATATGTATGTGAAATATCAGGGAAATGATGTGTTGGTTTCCAGCTGGTTGACAATGTTGTTGTCTGATTGTTAGAAAGTGTTTGGATCAAACAATCAATCAAACAAAATGTATTTGAACATTTGTGCAAGGCACAATTCAAAGTTCAGTTTTGTACTAAGCTGCATGGATCATTGATTGACATGATAATTTTATTATCATCTCTTCAACTCCAGAACGCATCTATTTTAAGCATGTCATCACTTCCCGCATCTATTAGTCTTTACATGTTAGAACCTTGTCGAACCCATTGTCAGTCACATTTCAGCTCCGTCAGCATCGCTGCACAGTGTCTTATGTTGTGTTTATTTCTCTTCCAGGGCCTTCAACAACTTGCTCTTCCAAATGGGACCATAGCAATTACTGTGACCAGTGATACAAGCCTTTAGAGCAGTTCAACCAAACCACTGCCATTTTCAAGAACATGATTTTTATTTGTCATTGAGAAAACACTCTAAGGTCAACCTTATTTTTTCACCACAGAAGTTTGATGACACTGCATGTATTGACTGAGAAGAGGCCTTTATAGCTGGTGTTACACATATTGGCTTGACAGTGGATCTCACTAAATTACTTAGGTCTCACGTCTATTGTAACAAGAAAAACAATCATAATTGCCTATTTTTCAGTTTTATATTGCCTTATTATGTCATGACGTTTGAAGTTACATAAGCCTGAATTATGTTGATATTCTAAACCTGTTGTTGGGATGATTCTGCCTTCTTAACATGAGTCACACAAATGACTGGGTGGTGGACTATGAGTTCTCGTCTTCAGCCCCATTCCCCAGGGGCAGCTCAACTGTGCATCCGGTAGAAGGGCATGGGGAGCAGGGCACTGCTGTCTGCCTGGTGGGCCTGCTGCTGTTGCTGCTGCTCTTCCTCATGGTGCGATGTGTGCGCATTCTGCTGGACCCCTACAGCAGCATGCCAGCCTCGTCCTGGACCGACCACAAGGAGGGCCTGGACAGAGGGCAGTTTGACTACGCTGTGGTTTAGGCACAACAGAAAAACCAAATGAACAAAGCCATGATGGGATGATCACAAAAGTAAAGATCAGATTCAGATTTAGTCAAATGAACGACTGACCAAAGAGCTTCAACGATCCCAAAAGCAGAAGGAACACTGTCTCTAATGTAATACTGTACTTTTCCAAATGTTATCATTTCTTTTATACATCTCTCCAGGTTCTTTTTGAGTTATTTCTATGAGCTTAAAGAGTGAAGAGATCTTAAATATGTATTTATATGTAAAAGCCATACTTTGTGATACTTTCAAGTCAATAATGTTCCTCAGGATAAAAGCTACTATTGCTAAAATCAATAGATTATTTTTAATATTTTTGTTTGTTTTTTAACCTGTGAAATTATAGCAGATGCCAGAGGCTTATGCACCTTTCCCTTTAAGAGGCTTTGAGGGATAATGTTGAGAGAATCTGTGTCATTTGAAGGTACAATAATGAAAAGCATTGGTGCCAATTCATAATCCTTACCTTTTTCCTCGCGCAGTTCACCGAAATACTACCGGAAAATGTTTCCTTTTCATTGTAAGTTTGAATTTTGTACTCTTTGATGATGAATTGTGGATCAAGAATTCTTAAATGGAAAACAAATAAACAACTTTGTGAAGTATATATTTTGTTGGTTTTTGTTTAGTTTACTGTACTTTACTGTAGCAAATAGTGAAATAAGGAATATTTTGAAGGTATAGAAAACATTTAAGATAGGATAAGATTAGAGATCCTTTATTCGTCCCACAGTGGGGAATTTTCAATGGTGCAGCGCACAGACAGGACAGTAGTAAGAGCACACAGGGAGCGCAAAATAAGCAGTAGCTATGGTTCATTGCTGTAAAGGCTGTATATGCTTTCATACTAGTCATTCAAAAAAAAGAAACAAATCTAGTACTGAGTTATATACTGTACATATAGGGCAGGATAATAAGTAGATAAACTAAAGTGACATTCTTCAGTGGTCATTCTGAAGCTGCAGTTTTGCACATGGTTTTAGTTATTTACAGATAAACAACATGTACAGGCTCAACAGTTCTCATTGTACAGTCTGACAGCAGCAAGAAGACCTGCGGAACCTCTCCTTCACACAGCGAGGGTGAATTAGTCTGTCACTGAAGCTGCTCTCCAGAGCAGAGAGAGTGTCCTGCAGGGGGTGACAGTCATGGTCCAGCATAGATGTTAGTTTGTCCAGGACCCTCCTGTCCCCCACCTGCTGCACTGTGTCCAGGGAACAGCCCAGGACTGAGCTGGACTTCCTGATGACCTTGTCCAGCTCCTTCCTATCCCACTCAGTGATGCTGCTGTTCCAGCAGACCACACCGCACAAGATGGCTGATGCCACCACAGAGTCATAGAAGGTCTTCAGGAGTAACAAGATAATTGAATACATGATTAAAAAAATTAAAAAACTCTTGCTGCAGTCCTAAAGTCAATATGAGCAAGATTTAGAGTAAATTAAATCAATGCAGAATCGATGGGGGCTTGTAAAGAAACATGGAGCCCTCATTCATGCCATGAAGACGACTTCATCCACTTTAGGAAATAAGCTACGACAATTCCTCGCTTCTCTGAGCTGGTTAATAAAAAAACTTAACCTTAGAGATATTCCAGTTGCAATAACATTTCTATACATTGTACCACTGAGACAATGTCTACTGTGGCCACAGATATTTATGAGACCCTTAATTTGCATGTGCCTATTTTTAAAAAATTCTATTCTTTCCCTAAAATAATTTTTTTGTTTTTCATTTTTAAAGAAAGAGTGGCGTAACAATGCTCTTTTCTGAACTCTTGTGGTCAAAGAGAGAACTAAAAATCACAGAGAGAATGAAGGTGCAAGAAGGATTACTATTGTTTCTATGATATTGAAGTGTGAAAGAAAGAAAATGTGCAAAGTATAAAGGAGAGTGGGTGCAATACACGTATATTCGTTTATCATTATATTCACAGGGAAATCCAAGTTGTGACCCAGTCCTTCTCTGTGAATCAAACATCAGACCACTGTGGCACTCATTACTGCTGAAGTTCAACAGAGACATTGTGCTCCAGTGGACACCAACAACTCCCCAGAACAAAGCCTCTCGCACTGATCTCACGCACTGTTGCACTCACTCACCAGGACGCAGATATGCAAAACTCTCTCATATGGAAAATGCTGACTTTCGAGAATAAACTCTACTCATAAACATTACACAAACTCTGTCTACACGAGTAAACAGCTTAATTTCAATAAACAAGAAAAAGATCACCAACGTTGTTTTTTGAAACTTTCAGATGTATGCAAATATAGAGACTCACATTTGTTTTAGACTAAATCAACAAATGAGGCACAACCTACGGGCTTTCCCCATAGCACATACGATAATGTTGCATATGGCCGTATCTTAATTTATTAAAGAAGATTTAGCGGTGATATCAAAGGTGACACTCCCTTCCCCTCTTCAATGGGACAATAGTGTGGGACTCCAGCTGTGAGCAGATTCAAAGATTAGATATGCAAAACAAACAAGGTCTTGATATCTGCAAACAAAAAACCTTACAATTGGGTGTTCTGGCACTGTTTGAGTTTTCAGTGCAGGGTCCACCATCTGCGTCGCTCCATGGAGATGTTGCACTAATGAATGTTCCACAAAATTACATATCCTCAGGGAGACAAGCCGTTCGCCTCGAGGCAAAAGCCTGAGCAATGTATGTTATTGTTTTCTGACAGTGACACAGACCCGTAAATCCATAGTAAAGTTTCAGGTCTGCGGAGAAGTTTTTGTGCGAATTCACGTTTTATAAGAGTAAAAGAAAGAAAGAAAAGAAAACATAAATACTCTCTGAATTTCAGAAATACTGAAAACATATCTAAAGGAGGAGCACGCTGTCAACGTGGGCGAATAGAATTTCATTAATGTGACAATATTAAAAGTATCTTGATGTGAATATGGTTCACTGTTATAAACAATATCTTTGTTATTGCAGCAGGTTTAGTGAAGCAGGAGACGCCCCTTGTGTTTCGTTAAACCCATGCACTAACCTCACAGCTCTGTGAATGCACACGCCTGTTTGACATCCATCCGCACATGTATCAAAATAAAACGTTTCTAATGACATATTCTGCTCAGATTATGCAACAATTAAAGAAAATATTAGACAACTCTAAACCATGCAGTTGGTTTTAGGCATTGGGGCTCCTGTATCCAGCATAGATCTGTACACAAAACATGCTTTTCGTTTTTTGATGGCTACTATTTTGAAAGCGCGTTACTGCTCTGTGGATGTTAAAGGTGACTTTACGTGCGCACGCTCACTCGACGTCGCCAGGACTCAGCAGCAGTGAAGCGCATCTTTTCTCCTTATGCCACAATCACAACACAGAACGTCCCGTGGAAAACGTCTGAACGAGTCCAGAGATCAGGTGAGTCTGAATAAGAGTGGAGACAAAACCTGTATTAGTAATTGTATTATTATATACATCAGATGTATAATAACCTCTTTATATGCTGAGATTTTTTGTTCACTTCTGATCTGAAAAATAACCTAAAACAAGCAAACAAAACATAGAATTGTAGTTAAATGTTGGTTAAACTCGGTTATATGAATGCAGGGAGAGCGCAGTCAGACATGGCCTGTGATGACGATACTGCTGACTATACTGTATTCAATCGGACCACACTGAGGACATGTCAGTGTTGCAGTGCACAGTTCAGTAAAAACACATTGATGACTAAGTTTATCCAAGCCTTATCCAACAAGCCAAAGCGCAGGGTTAGTAATCATAGTCAAGGCCACATCAGAAGATCAAGATACCCATTTGAATTTGAATATTTGTATCCCAAAGTTGATTGAAAGCAGTCTCTGTCTTTGCCTAAAACCAAAGTTAGAATTTTATTAGTGGTATTATTCAATATAAGTTGTTTGTTAATATTTCTGCCATATATTTGAAGCAAGTTTTGTCCCTGTTTTAGTTGAATTGTTTTTTTTTTTACATTCAAATAAGTGCATGTAGGAGTAGCAGGGGTTTGTGGGATTAAAGGCTAGGTTTGGCCATTACGGGGGCCAACAATCCTGGGTAAGCCTATGGGTACATTAACGTGGCCCTGTGTATGACCCTTTGTTTGTCCCATCGTAAGGAAATTTCGGTGTTGCATTGCACAGTACTGACAGAAGACATAACGGTCGCACAAAACAAGATGCATATAACTGTGAATGCTTCTACTCTAGGTTTGAAGACTGTTAATTTACAAGCAGCGTATGGACAGAATAAAAGGCAGAACATATGATTGGCAGACGGACAAATTATGATCTTTTATGCTGACAGAGATCAGCACAATACCTTTAATTTCAAGCAAACAAATTCCTTTCACTGTTGTATATTTGTCTATTTGCTGCGGCCCTACTCTCAGCACAATGGAGCTGGTTTCCGGCTTGTGGAGGCAGGAGTTGTGGCTTCCTCCGGGTGTGACCTGGGAGGACATGAAGCGCCTGGGACCCTCTGCACGTCCCAGACCCCACGACCTGCTGCTCACACTGCCCCTCGCTCTGGCTTTTGTGGCGCTACGTTTTCTGTTTGAGAGGTATGCATGTGTGATGGACTCAATTGCTATAGTTAAGTATTTAAGTATTGTATTTTTTGTTTGGGGAAAGTGCGTATCAAAGTACACCAGATCATCACTGTTTTTATTTTATTGGAAAACATCTTTTACATCCTGAGTGCTGATTGGCTGAGTGAGGGGTGGTACTCACTTTTCACAGTTAGGTACTCCAGCTTTAATGAATATTTGTAAATACAGTGTGGTTATTCTAAAATGTAGCAGATGTGATCATTTTAATGTGTGTCCCTAAAATGACACTGTAAGAGTATATACAGTAACAGTAATTTAATTCTTTGGAAAAATCAATGCATTAGTGTTTATGTACGTATACACATACATATGCACATGCACGGTACTTGTATGTGCACGTGTATGTGGTCCCTGACTCATAAACAGGGACCACATACGAATATTCAATTATAAACCAAAAGCAGGGTCTTTCCGAAAATTATATGTTCAGATCTGTTTCGTTTCTGTATGAAAATGATAATTGGAATTTATTTACCATTTAGATTTTTTTTTCTCGGTGGTGTGTGTGTGTGCGTGTGTGCCAATGTGTGCGTACCTTACCTTATCTCATCAACTGAACAACATTATTTGAATTCCGATAGCTTAAAGCACTCATCTTTAGCTGATAAGTTTATGTACGGATCCAATACCATGGGTTTTCATTGGTTTTTACGGCACTGAATAAATTCACACTTTCTCTGGATGGAGAGACAGTAATTCCATAATCATCCACAAAATGACATTAAGCATTTATATTTCATCACAAATGTTCCATGTTTGGCTTTAACATTTCATTTCCAATCGTGTACATAATGTTCCACCTTCACAAAGTTACGCATGATGATGAAACATAATCCGCTGGTTTCATGATGGAGCAGTTGTTTTGCTTCTGTGAATTTTGGAAATGGTTTCAGTCTCACAGCATTCAAAACTTTTCCTTATGAAATCCGATCATCTGAAATGTCAATGGTTATGCATGGGGCATTTATTATTTACAGTAGAGAGTGGCATCAGCTCCACAGAGCCTTTATCTGGCCCTTTGTTCCCTTGTTCACAGGTTCCTTGCCCCACCCTTGGGCAGCAGTTTGGGGGTGAGAGACAGAACATTGGTGTGTGCAGCCCCCTCCTCTCCGCTGGAGTCTTATTACAGGCAGCACAGCAGAACCCCCACTCAGGTGAGCAGAGGGTCATTACTCCGGGGGAAGTCAAACCATCTCTTTATCGGGAGAAGCGGCAATAACTTCCTCAAATGAAACTCTGTACCAGGTCGTGATGGAGACTCGAGCTTGTTCGTTGAAAAAAATGAGAGTGAGATTCTATTACAGATATCCACAATCTCTGTGTCGTTTCATGTGGACACTCATTTTGGCAAAAGATCTAATTGTGATATTTCTAGTTTCAAGTATTTTGTAGTGATAGCCTCAAATAGTTGGGGGTTGATATTTCATATTTTTGTCTCATTGTTTCCCTCCTTTTATGAGATTTTACACAGGGTTTGAAGTATTGACACGTAAAATAAAGAAGAAGAAAAAACATGAAAAAATACAGAATAGTTACAGACATCGTAACCAGATATGTGCCCTTCCATAACCTCCATTCATACACATTCGCAACCATCACATGGCAATCTGCACACACACACACGCACACACACACGGCACACACACACGCGCACACACACACACACACACACACATGGCGGCACGGTGGCTGAGTGGATAGCACTCTTGCCTCCTGGGTTCGAATCCAAGTCGGACCAGGGTGAGTTTGCATGTTCCCCCTGTGTCTGCGTAGGTTTCCTCCGGGTACTCCGGTTTCCCCTACCACTAAAGATATGTACAATAAAACTGTGCATGCGCATCCTGTACTGGCGACCCCGCTCCCATCTCTGTGTGGAGTGAGAGGACAATTGTCCAAAAATAACAATTGTAAACCGCTTTGAGACTCTGGTCTGTGAAAGGCGGTATATAAATAAAGATTACTACACACACACACACACACACACACACACACACACAGAGGCCTAAGGACTCGAAGGACTTTAAAAGTTTTCGATTTGCCAACAACAGATCAGAGCATCAAACAGTTTGAACGTATGAAATGCAAAAATAGAAATAAAAATAAACGTGAGGTGGATGACCAATGTCCATAAATGTGCGTAAGTGTTCTGGATCATTGTTGTCCTTAAACCCTCCTGCATCAGAAAGGAACAGGAGAAAAACCATTGGGAAAAAGTAAGAAACCTTGGGGAGGGACCCGCTCCGACGGACGGACAGGCTCTAGATTCAGGATTCTGTAATGTGGCCCTCTTCCAAAAGTTTGGGCACCCCATTTCAATTACAGTACAAGAAATTCTAGATTCTCAGCAGTGCCATCAGATTGGTAATAACGCCTGTGCTGATTGATGCTATAGAGAAGTTAATTTAGAAGTAATGAGTTTTGCAAGTCCTATTGCTGTACAGACTAAACATAACGGCTGGATATGTATATTTGTAAAGACTAATATAACACATGAATGAAAGACATCTCCAGATAAAACATCTCAGACATAATGCAAAACGAAATGCATAAGACTTTTTCTAATGTTTATTTTATCTTTCTTTTTGCTGTTTCAGAAAGAAATGTTGTCGTTAGTGTCACAGAGCGGAAAAACACTTCGGCAGATTGAGATATGGTTCAGACTGCGCCGGAACCAGGACCGGCCATCTCAGACCAAAAAGTTTGGGGAAGCTGCGTATGTCCTTATGTTGTGTTCATGTTTTTAATGCTGGGGTTCATCATTTCCAAATCACAAACAATTGTACATGTAATAGTTATAATAAAGTCCATGTAACTAGTTAAAAACAGTTTGGTTCTGTCACTAGTTCACACATGCATGTATTTTCATCTGTCACATTTTGGATCAGCTTTTTCATTGGAAAAAGAGGATCGCCTTCACTTAAAGTAGCAATATGTGTCAGAAGGCAAATAAACCAAGCTCTTTTCCAACACTTATTTAACTGATAACAGTAGTTCAGCTGGGATATGCAAATTTCAAAATTATATTTACTGCCTCTAAATCTTGTTATTGTTTTCATTTTGATGTCCCGCCCAGCACCGTTTTACCAATCCTGTAAGTCCATGATTCCAAATGTCTTCAGGTCTCATTTGTTCACATATATATATATATATATATATATATATATATATATATATATATATATATATATATATATATATATAATTCATGGGAAATATATATAATTTTATGGTAAAAAATCTAGATATGGCATCTCTAATGTCTAATCCTATGTAATAACTTCATATTCTTAATCCTGCAGATGGAGATTCTTTTTCTACAGTGCCGCCTTCATTGCTGGATTATGTTGTTTGATTAATGTGAGTTTGTACTAATAACAAAACATCCTGATAACGTTACATCACCTTCATGTTGAAATGCAAATCCATTTGTTTTTTCAGTTCATGGAGCTTAAAGGATTTCAAAACCAATGTGTCTCGGTTTATTATGATGGTTGTCTTGTATTCACAGCGACCGTGGTTTTGGGACCTCAGGGAGTGCTGGAGTCAATATCCTCTGCAGGTACAATGTTTAAACTATTACTATATCATGCTTTATTTGTGTTCATGTTGGATCCTTTACATTATCTTGAGAATATTATTGTATTAATATAGAACAGTGGGTTGTGAAAGTACTTTTGCCATGTCTACAACCAATCACATGACACAAGTATCAGTGTATCATAATGAAATATCAACCTGAGAATAGTCTCCATGTAGAGTAGAATTCTATCCATTCCATTTACAGTGTCTTGCATTAAAACCACATTGAAATACATTTGCGAAAGTTCCCAGTGTGCACCACTATAACAGGTCCAAGGAACTCACCAGAACGGGAAGGGTTGAAATTGTGGAAAGGTTTAGGGTAGATTTTACAAGTTATAGACAGATTTTTCAAGCTTTGAACAATGGAAACAGTACAGTACCAGAAGATGCGGTTTTATGACTCTCCTTCTTCCTTGTCGCTAATCATAGCAACCTCATAGTAACCAAAGGGCCAATCAGAAACGACTGATATGTTCCCGCTAGCAAAGCATGGATAGATGGCACCTGATTGCTTCTATCTAGAAAGCATATTTATATTTACAAAACAATATTTGAAAAACAGTAAGATTATGGACAGCCTTTCATAGATACATCAAATCATAAGTAATTTCCTGTTTTTTTTTTTTACTTGCTGTTATTTTTGACTTATTTTTCAATCTTTATTAAAAAAAACGTTTTTATCTATTTATTATGAATTTCCTCTTGGTTACTTGATAATTACACCAGTGTTATCTACAGAATATGCACTTTATTCTTATTCAAAGTGTTGCTGTTTTTATCTTTAGCCCATGGAAAGTACTCATTATTGGTACTACATGCTGGAACTGGGGTTTTATGAATCGCTTCTTCTCAGGATCTCTGTGGATGTCAAAAGGAAGGTATAACATTTTGAAATCACACCTTTCATTATTTTCTTTGCAACATTTCTGTAAGTAATACATGTTTTGTAATGTTGTGTCCTAATGTTTGCTGTAGGATTTCAGGGAACAAGTGATTCACCATTTGGCCACAATCTTCCTGCTCAGTTTCTCTTACTGCGCCAACTATATTCGCATTGGGACTTTGGTCATGCTCCTGCACGACTCCTCGGATATCTTACTGGAGGTGAGGTTAAAAGTTGTTCTGATTCGTTTGAAAAAATTAATATACAGACACAGTTTTAGTCTGCTATGGCCGTGAGAGAAATAACTCAAAGGGGGATTCATAGCTGGAGGCAACAAAACCTGTATCTATTTGCTGCAAAAAACACTGAATACACATCCTATGGCTCTTTGCTCTGCTTTCGGCTTTATCTGGTGCAATAATTGAGGTAAATTTTAGTCTGTGGCAGTGGAATAAAGTTACAGTAAAAAAGTAGAAGTAGAAATATCACACTACACCTATACCATATGATAATAATGTAAGATAGATACAAGATACTTTTTTTGTCCCACAGTCGGGAAATATAGGACAGTAGTAAGAGCACACAGGGAGCATACAAAATATACAGTATAAGAAGCCGCTATGTTTCTTAGCTATCGGTAAATGTGTCAATAAAACCTTAATCATCTTACATTTATTGTTACATATATTACAATTCCCTCACAAAACAACTTAGATATAAAACTTGAACTAAAAAAACAGAACAGCACAGCAAACTTGCAACAAACACGATGATTTTGAATACATTTTTGCAGTGTGTTGAGCATGGACTGGTATAACAGGTGAATTGTCCACAAAATGCATCAGTGAATTTCCACAAATGAAGCGACGTTAGCCCAAAATGCACCAGATTCCACTTGAAAGAAATGCATACTGTCCACGTTTCTATGTCCACTGATTTATTTTTTTCTTACAGTCTGCAAAGATGTTCAACTATGGCACCGGCTGGAGAAAAACATGCGACTCTCTTTTCGTTGTGTTTTCTGCTGTTTTTCTCATCACTCGCCTTGTTATTTTCCCAAGCAAGTAAGAGGATTTGGTGTATTTCAAGCTCAAAAGAGTTAGATTCGTTCCCATGTGATGTGTCTTTCTCAACCCAGGATCATCCACACCACCTTGGTTCTGTCCATGGAGGTGTTCGAGCCCTTCTTTGGATACTACTTCTTCAACGTGCTGCTGATGGTGCTGCAGGCTCTTCATTTATTCTGGGCTGGTTTGATCTTAAGAATGATCTATAAATTCCACCAAGGCAAGGTGAGAAAATTATTTATTTATTTGATATTCTTTAATATTAAGTGAAATTTCACCCTGAAGAATTGTAGCTTTTTAATTATTTACAATGTGGCTATTTTTAACTATTATTGTGAATTTTAGCGTATATATATTAGGCTTTTTCACACTAAAGGGCTTTTTCACACGGCATGGTGGCTGAGTGGCTAGCACTCTCGCCTCTCAGCAAGAAGGTCCTGGGTTCGAATCCCGGTCGGAACAGGGTCTTTCTGAGTGGAGTTTGCATGTTCTCCCCGTGCCTGTGTAGGTTTCCTCCGGGTACTTTGGTTTCCCCTACCACTAAAAACATGCTCATTAGCTTAAATCCTCCATCTCTGGTAGTCCTGACCAAGCCGAGCATCAACATCTGGAGATGGGTTCCCGAGCGCTGTTACTACGGCGACGACTTCAATCAAGATGGGTTGAATGCAGAGGATTGAATTGCCCTACGAGGATTAATAGTGCACCTTTACCTTTAAAGTGTGACAGAAGGCCAAATCAGACGACACATGATGTTTTTCATGTATCGAAATACATCCTCTGTCCATCAGAAGTTGCTATATAACTGTTTCGTAATTTAGTTACGTTTCCTATAGCGGCTCTTTTTATTTTTTGTAACGGACGTGATGATTAGACGCAATGAGGTACAGAAGTTTGTTGAGTGAGTTGAGTGTTTATTTACTTCGAGTTCATGTACCTCATTTACAGTTACTTGTTACAATGTTGACATCATTCAAACCCGAAAAGGAGTGGGAGGAAGAAAAAAATCTTATAAATTCCCACCCCTGCACATCACACTTACACCCGTGTGTCCGGAGCCAGTAGCAAAGTAATGCACAACAACACGGCAACAAGCGGCACAGTGACCCGAGCCAATCCTGTCACAGCAGGCACCAGGGCAGCAACAACCAGCAACGCACCAAAGCCCCAAGTCAGAACTGCACACACCCTACCCCACGGGTCTCAGACCCTCACACGAGGGAATATTGTTACATTATTTTCAGATGTCCACATTGGATTAATATTTTTTTTTACACAGAGTAGAAACAAAGTGATTACTTTCATATAGTCAACCAAAAAATGTGAAACCAGACCATCATTTTTTTTCTCACCAAAAATGTGTTTTGTTTGAATTTACCCACACTATCTCTTCGATATATCTGTGTTTGAAATCTTTTTCCAATCCATGATAGTATGATTATGACCTTTTAAAGTCCAGATACTTTAATTGACATTTTACTGTGAACTCACTCATTTTATTATATTTAGCAATAGTCTATTGGCCTTTTAAAACTAAAATCAATTGCATCGCTCTTGAAATAGTTACAAGCAGAATGTTTAGAAGATGGTGAAAACATTTTAAAAACATACATATTTATATTAGACGGTTGAACTGCTAAGGTGGAGATAGTCAGCAGAAACATGTCTCTGTTTGATTTCAGATGGAAAAGGACGAGCGCAGTGATGACGAAAGTGAAGTTGAAGATGAAGATAAAGAAGAGGAACATGAACAGGACGCAAGCTGCTGTTGGGACAAAGAGAGACTCAACTCCAAACTCTCTGTTCTGACCAACAGTTGTGTCCTGAACAATTTCACCAACCACAGAGCGTCCGACTCTGACCGCATGAGGAAAGCCCAGTGAGCACCTCTCTGCTGTTACTGGAACAAGCCATAGACTTTAAGCATTGAGACAAAACATATGTTTTCACATTCACCAAGAGCAGTGGACTCACTCCTTCACTGTATCCAACAGATCAGTGAGTGGATGCAAAACAACTTTGTTCAGCTAAACGCAGACAAAACTGAAATGATTGTCTTTTGTCCCCAGAAACAAAGAGAGAGCGTCATCTGTCACCTACAGTCTTTCTCCCTAAAACCTTCAAACAAGGTCAGAAATCTAGGGGTAATACTGGATTCAGCCACATCAAATCAGTAACATCAGCAGCTTTTTACCACCTAAAAAACATTGCCAGGATCAAAAACATAGTGTCTAAAGCAGACTTGGAGATTCTTATCCATGCATTTGTCTCCAGTAGGTTAGACTACTGCAATGGCCTGCTCACAGGTCTGTCCAAACAGGCTGTAAAACAGCTGCAGTACATTCAAAATGCAGCAGCTCGAGTCCTGACTAGAACCAGGAAGTACGACCATATTTGTCCGGTCCTCAGGTCTCTGCACTGGCTTCCTGTGGCTCAGAGAATAGACTTTAAAACAGCTCTGCTTGTGTACAAGTCTCTCCATGGCCTCGCACCAAAATATATTAGTTGACATGCTAGTAGACATGTTAGTCCCATATGAACCAGCCCGGACTCTGAGGAGCACAGGGACTGGACTCCTGTTAGTGCCCAGAGTCAGAACTAAACATGGGGAGGCTGCTTTTCAGATTCATGCTGCTGAAATCTGGAACAATCTTTCTGAAGATGTGAGACAGGCCTCCTCTCTGACAATGTTTAAAACAAGGTTGAAAACAGTTCTGTTTGGCTGTGCATACAACTGAGGGATTTTATGTTTTATATTTTTATCTTTCTTTTCAATGTACTGTGATTATTTATGATTTTAATGCTATATTATTTTGTTCAGCAATTTGAGTTGCCTTGTGTATGAATTGTGCTAGACAAATAAACTTGCCTTGCCTTGCCTAGAGCAGGAGCTCTCGTCACGGATGCTTTTCCCCTTTTGGTTGTACAGGATCTTTTCTGTTTACTTTAACGCTTATGTGGAAAAACATAGACTGACCTTAGTCCATGAATGAACTGGGCTTAAACTGTCATGCTACTGATGCACGTGCTAACATTCACTTTACCTTTTGTGCCTTTGTCACCTGTGTTTGCAAAATATAATTTTAAATGATCTGCATAGTGAACTTCACTTAAGACAAGGAGACAGCCACAAAGTGCTAGATAAAATACATCTGTCAATGTATTTACACAAATGTTGAATTGGAAAACAGATTTGTATATCTCTCGTGGCAAATGATATAATTAATCCAATAATTAAAAAAAATAATAAGAACTGAGCTGAAATATGTTTTTAAAGATTATTCCCCCACATTCACATTCTTACATTTGATCTTTATGATTAAGCTTATTTGAAGCAATATTACCAGAAAAAACAGAGTTTGGAGAATGAAGTACAGCACAAGAGCTAAACTGTTCCATGATCTCAATGATGAGCTGTCAGTTACAGATGGCCTTAATATTCGGTTTCATCTCCAAATCTATAATTTCGACAAAAGTAGTAAAAGACCTCTAGCGGAGAACATATGAAGCTGCATATACCAGATCCATGAAGGTGCGTTCAGCAAGTTTACAGTACATGGTTCATAGAAAAGAACAAGCTGTAATACAGACTATGGCCACCAGATGACGCTGTCGTATATACAGTGAAAAGTTTAAGCCACATGTATTCTATTCTAATAATATCAAGTTATTGATTGAATCGTACACTCATCTATTCAAAATAAGCGCTGGTTTAAATCATTTTAAACTATACATATTTGTTAGTTAAAGCTAAGTAAGTAAGTTAAACCCAGTTAAAAAGAAAGAACACATTCAGTACTGGGAACAAACCAAACTCACCAATTCATTCCTGCTCACTAGCTAACCGTTTTTTTTGAAAAGTTCAGTGGCATTTAATTGTGTATTACTATTAAAGGTATGCAATAATAATTCCATGCTGTTAAAGATATTTAAGATTAAGACCCCAAAGATATTTGACATAGGTCATTGAATAATATATTATATGATGTTACTCCAGTTTCAAGTGGAACGTTGTTTTTTATCCTATTCAACTGGTTGCCTCACTTCTGTCAGGCTGCCCGAGGGCAGCTGTGGCAACAGTTGTAGCATATCACTACATGGTATAATTCATATCACGTGAATCATACCATGTGAAGTGTCCAAAAAAGGCTATATGAAACCGATGCATTTCTGTCATTATTAATTGTCCTCAAGATTTTCTGCAGGCAGTTCTCCACGTGGCATGGACCTGGTCATGAGATACAATTCCAAAAATAAAACCCTGAGGAAGAGAGACTCCTCAGTCTTCAGTGCAGATCTGATCATGTAGCTACTGCCTTTCATCGTCATTCTTGATAAAAGCTATCGCTAGAGAAGTATTTGTCATATTTTTTGATAAAACATTTCAGATATGTCTGCATACTCGATAGTCGTTGTGCCTGACCTACTTACTCCTTTTTAATTTCCTGTCTGCATACAGAACTGAACAATCTCAGACAGCTGAATTATGAAATGCTGTTGCTCTTAATGTTGTCTTATTTTTTTATTTATTATCATTTTGAATTGTCCCCAGGAAATTAGAATTAAATGAGCCAGGTTCAAGTATATTATTGCGTCAGAGTTTTGTTACTGATGCAGTCTGTTCCTCTCTGCTTGGTAGAGGTACAAGAACAAGAACGGTTCTTCTTGTCAAAGCACATCTTTATACAAAATGGAACTACTAACAATATTGTAAAAAACACACACAAAAAAACGACACTATTAAAAATTAAAATGACTGCGCTCAGTGAAATTAACTGGGACCCCTGGAAGTAAAGCGCCAGCTTGACTGCAAGGGGATTTGCAACATACAAACAAACAAAAGAATAAACAGACAAACAAACAAACAAATGAATAAACAGACAAACAAACAAACAAATGAATAAACAGACAAACAAACAGGAAATGAAGGCTATGACATGAAAAGTATCATAGAAGCTTGAGCAAAAAAAAAAAAACATTCCCTTTTTACATGACTTGAAAATTATGCCTTGACAAAGTGATTACATGCTCTCATAGATTAATGAGGTCAAATAGCCAGATGTAGATTCCCGTCTAAAAAAATTCATTCTTGAATATTAGTGAAAATACAGTGTGTTGGCCTTGGTGGTCTGGTCATGCGGACACTACTGACATTGTTTTTCTGATTTCATTAACAGCATGGGAACAAGAAGCAGACTAAAGGGCTTCTGTTCTCAACAGGAGGAGGCTAAAGTTTGAAAAGATTGGGCTAAACCTTTTGAATACATATGTTAAATATAATATTTTTGTGTTTAATTTTTTTGTTCGATTTACCAAGGCAGCATGTTGCTTGGCAACAAGCACAGACTCAGGAAGTGGAGGACCTGCTTGCTGCTTGATTGGATTAACTCTTCATTAGTTTTATATGAAGGTGCAGCACATGTTGCACTGAACAATTTTGCCTTCTCGTCCTGCTGTTGTGCTGTAATTACCGGTCATTTCACTCCCACTGTGTCAAAGCCTCAGGTCTAACGGCACAACCGAAGGACATTGATTTTAGCTCCTTCTCTAAACTGTTGCTAAAGGTTGCACTCATTGGCTTCAGAGCCGACATGATAACACTGTGTTCAATCAGAGAGAACAGGGTTTTCATTCAAAAATCTATGAAAACATTTAATCACATTCAAGCTGATTATAAAGGACAATTTTATTACGAAGGCGCTTTGTCCCCTCTTTTATAAATAAATATCAAAATAGGCTGGATTATTGGTTAGGTTTGCGGGAAAACTAAGACGTGAAACAAGACGTGTCAGTAAGACAGTAATTAGGCCTAAATTGTTGGTTGTCAAAAGTTTGGAATACATTTGGAATACCAGATTCCACAGTTTACAGTTTCATCATAATTTCAGGCAGTATTCAGCAATAATGGTAATGTAGACAGGGTTATTATGAAGGTTTCACACAAGGTCACTGCATTGCAATTCCATTATGGCTTGAACAATTAAGTACGCTGCCACAAGCAGCTTGAAGTTTATCCAAGCGTGTGGAGTCAATATGAACCAAAAAGAAAATGATTTAAGTTGTACTTTATTGTCCCTGTAGGGAAATGTTTTTGTCCAATTTCAGGTCATTAGACAGAGTTAAACCAAAAAACTCAATAATCTGCACATGGGAGTTATCCATAACAACAGGCAGAGGAGCAAAGACAAAAGTATGGGGAGTTTCATCTCAAACCAAGGACTGGAGAAGCGAGGACCACACAGGTGTCCCCGGACAGAGCACATATACACGTCTCTTTTAATAAATTATCTAGATAAATGGGCACATATCATTCATGTCTGCGCTCTCTCCAAAACACCTTCTACAGATGATAAATTATACTAGAATTAAGGAAAATACATTGGATTGCAACTGTTCCATGAAAATATTGTCTGACAAACTGGTCCTTGGCAGGGTTGGGGCTCACTGATGTAGAATTGAACCCTGTGGTCTTCCAATAGTAATCATTTGAAGCTCTATGAACACTAATAGCTATTTGATAGACAGATGATTTCATAGCGTTCTTGTTGTTTAACAGTGTCAAAGAGCCTTATGATTACAATTACAGTGTGTATTGTATTTATTTATTTGTTCCTTTCATGAAAATGCTTTGTTCACATGTTCACATAATAATAAATACAATATACATTTTATACATTTGCATGAAGGAAAGGAGCAGAAAAGAACAAGACAATTATTATATTTTTCTGCACCTATTCAAAATCATCACACCCTGACCTTTCACATGGTACAATTTTCACCATCAAAGTAACAAAACAAAAAAAAAACCTTTACATATTTACAGTGTGTGACATATGAAAGAAAATGTTTGGGCCTATCGACTTTCACTGTATCAAAGCCTCATTTTTCTCAGCAGCAAAGTCCCTCCCTCTGCCCTGGGCCTCCTACTGTGTAAACAGGAAGTGCAGGTGATCTAATTAAGTTTTTCCATCTTTTCCTACAGAGACACATGACCCCCTGCTCCAGCTGTTCTTGCATGAGTCCTGTGTATGAGAACATCCTAAAAGTACACGCTTCAATAGCCTGGTTATTTAAAAGGCTTTTATATAACCCAGGAAACTTCTCCTAAAGCGCATGGATCAACTCCAGTGTGCATGTCTTCTTCTGATGTTACCACTGTCTTGTTACTTATCCTTGTCTGTGAAAACTAATCTGGTTCCAGACACCGAGCAGAGCTGGAAATCTGTCACCTATGGGTGTCAAATGTGTGCGGTCTGACCCCTCCCACTTAACATGGCCGTTACTCAGATAGCCTTGTGACTCGTTGTGTGCTTCACACCTCGGTGGTGGAGCTGTTGTTTACCTCAAGATCAGATTTCTCCTGCGCTTTTGAAACCCAAGAGTGACATGCAATCCTATCCTCTGACCCTCACTGGTGTTAACGATTCACTGGTGGCCAAGTCTCATTCAAATACCTGCAAATAGGAATTCAAACGGTGCAAAATACTTCATTGCAGACATTTTGTAGCAATAAAAAACATGTGCATTCGAGGTTTGGCCAATGTGAATTGAATCCCATATTTACATTAACAAAATTAATATACATTTTCAGAGAAAATCTTCAAAGACAGGACTGCTCAGAGTGGTGGACAAATCCAGGCACGTGGGCCAGATGCAGGCTTTTGGACGTTTCTGTCTGGCCCTGAGTTCGCCTCAGTTTATATGAAGTATATTCAATCTGAAGAGACTCAGAAACAGAATTGTATATTGATTTGCAATTAACTGATACTGCATAAAGTAGCACATACAACTCTGAAAATAATATTTGCAAGATTACATTTAGTGTTGCTGTACGAGAAATGTGGTTGAGATTTGCTGCTTAGACCCCAGGAGAGCCTGGCTTCAGCATGATGATTACAGATAGAGATTATGAGATGAAATCTCCTGAGGCCTAAACCATGGGGATGGTAGCTAGAGAAGCGAGAAGAGCTGGACTAGCTGACGAGGCGGAGATGGGGAGGAGGAGGGTTGCTGCATGAATGAAGCTTCCTTGGGATATAAGCTTTGCAGGGCAGTGCCTGATCGCTTCCAGGTGAAGTGTAGCGCGTGATTGACTGATGCTGCTGCTGTGAAGCAACAAGGGGGAGGACTTGAGCTCAGTGAGCTTAGTTCTTCCTGTCTTAAAATCTGAATTTCCGTCTCAGCTCCACAAGACTATAAAATCCCTGTGTTGCGTTCAGAGCTCTGGAGCTGCAGTCGCACTCCTTGCTCAGATATAATATTTTATATATTATATCATATTCCATCCATCCATTTTCTACCCTTTAATCCATTTCTGGGTCAGGGGGGTGGCAATCAGAGATGCCACCCAAGTCTCATAGCACCAGCCCCTCACTGACCCTCTGCAGGTGGTGAGTCCACAGGCTGAGTGTGAGCATAGCCTTGATCTTTCAGTGGGGGCTTTGGGCAAAGTGGGGTTAAGTGTCTTGCCCAAGGACACAACGACAGCAGTCATCAGTGGGAGTCGGTGGAGAAGGTGTAGAGGTGGGAATTGAACCCACGACCTTCAGGCCTGAAGGCCAATGCTCTACCAACTGAGCTACTGTCGCCCTATATCATGTTTATGTGTAAAATATTAAACCAAAGAAAAACACTGTAAAATATTAGGTCCAGCTCCCGACAGCAGATTGATATTCCAATGTGGCCCTCAGGAAGAGTTTGCCCATGTTTGTAACGTTTGTAACATTGTAAAACAAAACTCCTAGAGAACAGATTATTAAAGTGACTGTAGATGATCATGCTATTTCACCTTAGATCATGATGTCATATTTATTGGTGGTACACAAACACAAAAACACAATCAAAATTTATACTGCTCTGTTTTCCTTTAGTTTTTTCAATATTTGATTTGATCACATTACACTTCTCGTACTGGATTAACCACCTCAAAAGCAGCTCAAAAACTGTGGGAATATGTCCAGTTGTTGGCACAAAGTAAACACTTTTTGACTCTGAGTCCACCGCGACGTGATGAAGCTTCAGTTTATGGTGCAGTTAACAGTGTTTTCTCTGCAGTGGAGGAAACGTTTGACCACAACCCCCTTTGACTGAACACTGGTTTGTTTTGAGCGTTCAAAGGGCAATGCAGGCACGGGTAATGATACACAGAAAAACAAATACACTGTCAAACACATGAAAAGAAGAATATGCATGTCATTTAGCTGTAGAATCTTTATAAATTCTGCCAACACTCAGCACTATTTACTCAATGTACCTGTGAGTAAATTTGTGGCTTTTTGAGCCTTAACTTTAGATTTTTCAAAAAACAACTTTTGTAAACAGGAATCTAGAGCCAAATGACACAGGTGTAAACAAGCTAGCAACCAAAGAGCCAATCAAGAGCAGGGTCTGTCCCTGCTCACATTGCTCGCTAGCATAGTGGAGTCTATGCAGTGGAGGAAAAATGCATTTATTTAGGCCTCAATTGTGCAAGTCTTCCAATGTAAACAGATGGGAGATACCTGTAATTTTCATCATTGGTGTACTGTACCTCACCTATGATGTTATGATGTTATGATGTTTGTTTGTTTGTTTGTTTGTTTTTATTCAGATCCCCATTAGCTACTGAAAGAGACAGTAGCTATTCTTCCTGGGGTCTATATACTTCATGTCACATAATATAACGTACAAAGGACAAAAATGAATGTACAAAAACAAAATTATATATCTACATACACATATATATACACACCACATATGTACACCATACATACACATACACATATATACACATACATACATATATATACACATACATATACATACTGTATACATATACATATACATTATACATATAGACATATACATATACACATACATATATACACATATATATATACATACACATACATGTTAACTATAGACTTGAGTTGACAAGAAAACTAATCTATCTCAGTAACTATTTATGTTACACTCACCTTTTTATGTTTTTAGTTTGATAACTACCAATTAGACAACTTAACAACCACCTTAGCAACATGTCTGCCCCTCCAATGGCGTAAAGCTTACCCTGACAGAAAAAATGGCCATGTATGGAAATTGGCTCCAGCTTCCTTATCTTCAAATCGGCTTCTTCCGTATTCAGCTCCAGGGGGTGGAGCTGTCTCACGTTCAAATTTTCGGTCTTCTTGGTTTCACCGAAACAGATTTTCTAGGCATCAATTTCAAGTCAGTATCACTACCAACCTCTAATAAATATGTATATTACTACCCCACATGATGACTTTACCCAAATATCAGATTTTTCCTGTCAAATGTAATTAGGCCTTGAGAGAGTTAATATGTTTAGAAATGCATCCATGTACAAACAAAATAATCATTCATAAAAAAATATCATTGGGTATGCTTCATGTCCTTATACGGTTAAACCTATATTCATATATTGATTGATTTTATTAATTCGAGCAGAAATTTTACAATCACAAGTATTTACAATATTTACATTCCTTAGTTTACATGATTATTTATACATGTTGCCTGCTGTACTTACAGTATATACTTATACATGGAAATATATAAACATATCTATAGAATCAAGCAAAAGTTGCTCTAGTTTCACCTCGTGATGTATATCTACAATATCAATATCAATATGCATTTACAAATGAACCTCTATTTACAATATATATATTACAGCAACTGTGCTAACAGTGACCTTAGATTATGTTGGTTGTCTCATAGCAACAGCATGTCATGTGCGTGTCCTGAGTTGAAAGAAAGGAGGAGAGACTCGGGACGCAAAAATTGCAATAGAATTATATTAATTAGCCAGTTTCCATGAATATATTGTAGCTCCATGACAATTGGACCCGACAATTAGACTCTGATTCTGTGATATGCAGATCATTTGTCAGCCGCGCTCTATTTTGCTCAAAGGAAAAATATCCAGGTATCACAATTTAAACTGTGGTGGTTTTGATGTGACTCGGTTTCACTGACCTCACGTAAAAGGACTGAATATAGAAGTGTGTTTTAGATCAATACTGGCATTTCATATGCACTAAATATCATATTCAGCAGACAGAGCACCTTATGTCCTCAGAACAGCATCTTTGAATATTTGTCACCCTCGAGGTAAAGTGACTACAATGTCAAAATGTTTAAAATAAAAGACTGTCGGGCTTTCTAAAGCCTTTAACCCTAACATTTAACATTCACTTCTGTGATGTGCGAACAATACTATTACCACTGTACTGTTCTCATACTGCGTTTTCAGCTGTATTTAATCTTGAAACATCTCAAAAGTGCAAACTCGATCACCTTGGGTTTCAATGCCTATAAGGAGACCAGCTCATTGTCAGTGGGATCTTTTATTTCCAAGCCGTATTAAATAATGTGTGGTAATTAAACGGCGTGTTGGTGCATAACTCTCTCTGCACGACCACACAGAGCATTGTGCAGTTTTCTCTAAAACACTTAGAGAGTTGCTCATTATCGCCTGAGTGCTTTCCCAATTCACAGACACAATAGGATACAAGCGCATCGTCATACCCTCAGTCCTCAAGTGAGTCCGCCTACGATCTTGCTCAAAGTAGTAGAACTTTTTGCATATGACCGAATGTGACTGCTATTTCTGAAAGTGTTTTGAGGGGTCCTAAGTAACGCCTGTAGAGTCCTGGGCTAGATTTATGGGAAGGCTCTTCACGCTCGTGTTGTGAAAAGTGTCACAATCGATATTAAAACTAGAATTGTAGCTGTATCCAATTCTAATAAAGCCCTTTTATCTAATCAAGAGCCGGTGTATATTTTTTTACTTTTTTGAGGTTTGAACCGTTTGAACCAACTTTATTTGGAAAACTGGATAAAATAGATATTAAAAAGGTCCTCTCAGTGGTATTAGTATCGACACTAGTCCATGCTTGCCTTTAACTTTGCTATAATTATCAATTCAGGTCCCTTTATGTGAGCTCAAACGGGGCAATCATCTGGTACTTTTTACTTAGCACTTTTGTTGTACCCGAGGGCAGTGATTAGTATTCATATCTTTAATTTCTGCACTGCAGGCATCTTACTTTTCTTGTTTGTTTGTTTTTCTTTCAGAGCAGTAGCATCTCTGCCTCCCACACCAGTCGTGAGACCCTGAGGCCTAGTTCTAAACACTTTACAGTCTCCCACAGTTCAAGGCTGCAGCAAAGCAAGGTTATTGTCACTGGTGTCTGCAGATGTCATAGTGTACAGTAAAAAGACATAGCCACTACTTCAGACTGTGCAAAACTGTCAAGGACGAGAGTTGCTCCAGACGAGATGTGTGACCCCTGGTGACAAGTAGGGATCACTCACAACTTCCATTTTCCCCGCAGAGCTGTCCTCGGGCACAACCTCTTCTGTTGAATCAGAACATACTGTCAGACTCTCTTTACTTGACCGTTCTGGCCTGACCATTCAGTATCTCTCTGTTGAATGAGACCTGCTAAACTTAGGTGAGCTTTATGCCAGTGTAGTGTTCTGTCCTTTATGTGATGTTGACAGCTACAACAGCTCCACGTTTTTTATATGAAAAATTGATTGGTCTTTAAATCTCGGGTTCCTAAGTTTGCTAATACAAGCCATGTTACTAGTTCCTGGATCTAAATCAGGTTCTATCGCAAGTTTTCACATTGTATTTTTGGCCTCTGTCACATCCTTAGATTGTATTTTTTCAGTCAGAAAAGATAAAAAAGATAATACCACCTTCACTCAGCCAATCAGCTCTCAACCCAAAGCTTCAATTAGTGACAGGGTTCTTTCTTACAAGTATGCAAAATATACCGTGTTTTACCAAGACATTTTGTGGTCTGATTTGTTACTTTTACAAGACTTTATGTGGGCAACAACAACATGTGTTCTTTATGATAAAATGGTTAGGTACCCCTGGTTTTAAAGCCAACGGCCTGTAGGTTTTGTTTTATGAACAGTCAGCAAATGGTAAAGTACGACTACTGTAATTTCCTCTTTGCTGTGTTCCCTAATACACATAGCACAGTTGTACATTTCTTCACCCACCCTTGTTTCATTATTTCCGACAAATGCTTTAAAAGCCAATAAAGGCTTAAATAATGCATGATACGTCCTCTCTTACTTAATTTCCCCATTTGCGGTATTTTTGTAAAGTGGTTTGTGGTTCCGACTGAAGGTTCAATACAAGGTTTCCACTTTAGTTTCTAGTCGCCTTCTCATCCTGCGCCCTCCGACTGTTTGATGGCTGAACTAATGCAGCCCTGTTATCTCAATCCAGCTCCACACCTGCCTGCCTCTGCCAATGACGCCGCACTTCTCTCCCATAAAAAATAAAAATCAATTCTGAATCCAAACGGAGCAGCTTTTGATGGGATATTCTCTTTGTGGAGGCTTTGGTGCAGATTGACTTGTGCAGTTTAGCGCAGGGAAGCAGCGCTGCTATTAGGAGGCTGTTGTTGACTCATTTTTTTCCCATCAACTCTAATGTAGAAATATAACGCCATAGGGAAATTACTGCTTTTGAAGGAGGTTACATTAAGGTTTCAGTATTTTAGAATCACTTATGTGTTGGTGATAACTACATCAATCAGGCCTTTTCATATCAAAGACATAACATCAACATTTTTCCACTTGTGAAATTTAATGGCAACATATAGTCTTACATTTATTGACCAAGAATCATTGTTCTGTTGGCAGAATGAGGAGAAAGGATCAGTTTTCTAGAAATGTTTTTCGCAAAGGTTACAGTTACGAATAACCTTTGCCTCCTATATGCTGCCTAAATATGGGATGGATGTAAAGTACTTTTACTTTACTTAAGTATTTAATAGCTTTCAATATCTGCCAATATCCAATATGAACCATTACCAGTGAAGGGACTGAAAGTAACGCTTTAGGGGGATAACGTAACTCAAACTGGGTCCAATTCCTATCTTACAAGTAACAACTACTACCAAAAGTTTAAAAAAAGTTATTATTATTATGCATTAGATAAATACAGTACATCAAATGAAATGCCCACTCATAGAACTGCTACCTGATCCAAAAGATTTATCTGCATCGGCACAATATAGTAAGTAAGTTTTAGTAAGTTTTTATTTATATACCGCCTTTTCACTGCAGATCTGAGTCTCAAAGCGGTTTACAATTGTTAATTTTTGGGCACTTGTCTCACTCCACGGGGGGTCGCCAGTACAGGAGGCGCATGCCAGAACTATTGGACATATTTTTAGTGGTAGGGGAAACCGGAGTACCCGGAGGAAACCTACGCAGACACGGGGAGAACATGCAAACTCCACTCAGAAAGGCCCTGGTCCGACCGGGATTCGAACCCAGGACCTTCTTGCTGAGAGGCGAGAGTGCTATCCACTCAGCCACCGTGCCGCCCCGACAATATACTGTCCAAAATCGTATCGATGTGTCCCTACTTGTGACTTGCCATACCATACTCAGACGAATGATAAATCAAAACAAAAAATCCCTCGTAGAGCACAGACTTTCACCAAAAGGCAGAGTTCCATTACTAAGAAATACTTGGATAGTTTTTCTCCAGTGGCTTAACTTTCCTCCAAATGTGTTAAACGGGGACGTAGCCTCGGTTATATTGTTATGGAGCTGTCCTGAAAATGTTGCTTGATTTTGGCTTTTAAAATGAGCACAGTGTATCACAGTGCTTCACAAGCCAAAATCCATGCATTATATTTGATTGTTGTGGCGCGAACTAACAGACGGACAAAAAAACGCAAGCGATTACAAAACTACCTGCAGGAGGTTATGTTGATAACTTATTGATTGCATTAAAACGAACAAAAGATAAATTGTTTCTAATGGATTTATGTCGATACACTGAAGTCTAGAAGCCATACAATGCAGCATTACAGATCTCTTAATTGTAAACTTCCTTGGTCTTTTGGACCTGGGGCTTAAGTTGTGGGCTGCAGATTCATTGTGGATTTAATGGGGAGCTCAGACATTGTCCTGGTTTGAACCGGCCTGCTGCAGTCAGTGTGTAATTTCCATTTCAAGACACTGTCAAAACAAGAATAAGCCTGTGTGATGCGAAAGCAGGATCTACCACTTAATAGGCCCGAACACAGCTGCTTTTCCCTTCCTGTAAATCATATGTTTTCTCATTTAAAACTGTATTTCTTGCTGTAGTGTCAGATAGTTGCACACTTTCCCTTCATTCGGGTCAATCTGATGTTGATTTTTTGGATGTCTGCTGGAGCACACATGACCTGACAGGTCACTGATGCCTTATGTGTGGTGTCACAATGCACGTGTGAGTGTGCACGTGTGAGAGTGCACATGTAAGAGTGCACGTGTGGGCCTCGTTTGTACTAATCTGCTAAAGCCGCAGCAGCAGGAGTAAACTTTATGTCCTTCAATGGAGCGTTGTGCACTAAATCCTGTTTGTCTGAAACTGACCCTGAGCGTGCTGTTTGAGGAGAGGAAACGGGTCTCCAAATCTGGTGGCTCTGTGCTTTAGGAAATACCTCGGGTTTATAGAAGCCTGCCAGTAGTCTGTGAGTATGTTATTAGTCTGAAATATCACCGTGATTTCAGTTGACTAAGCTTTAAATGAGATAGATCAACATTTGAGCCATAACTTTTCAGCCACAAATGTTTTATTTGGTTCAAATTATTTCCCAATTTTGGAATATTCTTTTTTGGACTGCAGCTTTTAAGTATTTCCCTCAACTACTCGAGTAATTTATGACATATCTGACATCTTTAAATGCATATTAAATGGAGATTAATAGGTAAACAAACAAGGTTTTCTTATTTGCCTCTCAAAAACAGCTCAGGATGAAACAAAAAACATGTATCACATTGTGCTTGGTTCACTTAGTTCACATGTAATTATGAAAAATATTGGGATCATTGAGCCAATTGTCTTGTAATTAGTAACTCTGAATCCAGACATTTACACACCTTGTTTATTGACTACAGGTTTATGTTCTGTGAGATCAATACACTTTGTCTCAGACTTACTGATAAACACTTTTTACTTTTACTCTGCTGTTCTGTTCATGAGAAACATGTTTTTAAAGATGATTGTAACCATTTTGTTATAAAGGATTTGGGTGATAATACCTCTTATCAGTCCCTTCAATAGTATCTGTTCATATTGAAAATCGGCAAATTGAAGTAACAAGATCTATCTAGAATCTATAACACGATTACATATTCATATATTCAGCTGCTATACGACCACCATTCATTTTATAAACTCAATCTTCTTTCTGTATTTCTGTATAAATAAATCTAGGATACACCCCTAATCTAACAGTCCCTCACAGTTTGTCTGTACCAAAAACTGTAATCAAGCACGATGTTTTTTTTCACATTAAAGCTATTAACACACACCACAGTGCGTCCGCATCACCAGATTACATTCTGTTAGAAAGATGGACACAGCGCTTTTCATAAAACCGCACTTAACTGCGAGAGACTTGCTTGTAAGCAGGAATATTAATTGTTAATGCTTAGTAAACTACTCCCAATGATTTATTCTTGCATTGACATTTTTATAGAATTGGGAGTGCTTACCCGTTCGTCAAGGAGATGTCAGGGTCGCCTTGTTGCAATTTGTTGTCTACTCTCTGCTTGGCTTCCTGTGTTTCTGCCCTCTGGCTTCCCTTATCTGGTCAGTTCTTATCCCTCCGGAGGCCATCACTGTGGACTTACTGTACAACACATCACTAAAAGGACAATGGGGCCTCACAAAGCAACATATGGCCTGCATAGCTGCAATCATTTGGTTACAGCAGCTTTGAGTGCTGTCAGAGGACTCTTACTACAGCAATTATTAAAGTGTAATTCTATACTCGTTATACAGTTGCCAGGTTATATACTAATTATAATCATGTTTAATTCTGTATATAATGTGCAAATGTTAGAGCCCAATTAGATAAATAAAATGTCAAACAAATATTATTGATACAGCTTTCTCTGGAATGTCCTTGTTTGAGTCCATTTCACACACATTTTGCCTCATTAGTCCTATTCCCTGTAGCGGTTGCTTTGTTGAACAAAAGCATCTCTTGGTTCAGACTGAGAGAGTGGCGCTCATTACAGAAAGGAAAGACTCATGCAGGATTCCACTCAGCATTTTGAACGGATGCTGGGCTGAGACCACGTCTCTGAGGTGATCAGCTGTTCTCCCTGTGTCTGTGAAACTCCTTTTGTTTGGACCAGCTTTGCATTTTCACTGTCAAAGCTCTTTTATCCAGGGTAAAATAAATATATATATATAGAATTGAGCTTTGACTTTCAATCATACATTCTGAAGTCTGTTTCTTTTTCAATCATAAAGAGTTGAGACAATCATAAACTGTAGAGACGTCTCTGAACACGACTCTGGATAAAGCGGAGGAATATGTAGATGGACTTTCCAATTCATTGCAAATTCATTATATACATTTTTCCCTCAAAAGTTGACTTTGGTTTCCCCAAAATTCTTATTATGAAGTAATCTTCAAAATGTATATTTGGATATATGCTTCTGTGTTTTCTGCCATAACCTGAATATGTTTACCCTTTGTTTTGGCATTAGGTTTTGTTCACACTGAACCGGTCTGTTAAGGCTTTCTGTGGACCATCTGTGAACAATTAAATAAATTGCATTGGCCTACATTACCTTTTCTCATTGTCATCAGTGTCCCTTTTCCCTGCCCTTGACAATTTATCAACACGACCTGTTTTTACTGTTTATATTACATTACGCCCGTGTCCCGAGCAGATCAGGGTGTCTCCTTTGATTTCCGGTCTGCGTGACCTTGCATATGGCTCTTTGGATTTGTGTTCATCGTGTTCATGGAGCTTTAGAAAATTTGGTCTGTGTAAATATTTATCATAATATGTGTTAGCAGGATTACAGCACGCTCTTTACAATGAACTCGGCTTCTTGTTTTGTGTTGAAATCCATGCTCACGTTTGGCTTTTGATGTGAATTCTTCTTAATTAACAGATTAGAGGATTACACTAAAGCAGTCACGCTCTGGGGTCGTTGCTTTGCTGCATTGCCATTGAACCTAACAAGGCTCCTGTCTCGTCCACTTGATGACATTTCAATGACACGGATGGCAAAGATGATCAAACGCCTGTTGAAGTACAAACAAGAGGCAGATAAGACGTTGAGGAGCGGGAAAGGCCACATGCTGTAGGAGAGTGGGGCGCTGACGAGCCGTCTTGAGTTTCCCGTCTGAATGAAGTGGATCGGATTTGCCGTATCCCTCTCATGCAGATACAGTTCCACACAAGGAAAGGTTTCATATGGGCCTTACGTAGAATTTAGCTGAGTTGGTGTTACTGATGGGACAGGGGCAAGTCTGCACAATTAGATTAGAAGTCTACAATTGTGGAGTTGCAGTGCTCTTGAAGTAATTTGGGTGAATATTGAAAAAAAGCTTTGGGCAGAGCAGGAACATCCTGTGTTTTATAGTCGGTTTGATATAATACTGAGCAAAATGTTAATGGAGTCAAAACACAAAAAGAAAAAGAAAATTCTATATACTGGGCAAAGTGGTGCAAACCATGTAGATCAACAACTAGGGGTTGTTTGAAAAATAGATATACAGTATAATCATTTAGGTAAAAGGGAGATACATTTTCATTGATTTCTCAATTGATTTCACCTTGCCTCTTTTCTTTTGTGGTATCTGGGCCACTATCATATCGCCAGGATCTGAAAGATAGCCAGCCCTACTAACAACCTTATGATTTTGTTTGTACAGAGACTTTAATGGAAAGAGGAACCAATACTTTTAGGATACACTTCAAAATAAGTTGCTTCAATAGAATTCTCACAGAAACCGTACAAGCTCTGGCCACTAATTAAAACATAAACAAAGAAAAGCGCCACATGCAGATTGGATCTTTGAAATTAAATGTCTGATTGATTGAGTCGTCACATTTCACATTTGCACATCAGGCTTCTAATAACAAAGCAACTTCATGCACAAAATAGAAGACATTGGACTGAACTGTAATGTATTTTGCCTTGGGGCCACAGGCTTTGAAAGTGGATGAGTAATTACAACACTACTTGCTTTTCTGCCACTTGCTTTAAGCCCAAAATGAAACCATTGCATTTCAGACCAGAGTTAGTTCCAGAAAGTCACAGTCGGACTCAGTGAGCCATGTTTCCGTTTGTGCGTTTGCCTTCAGCTCTTTTTTATCATCTATCATAAAAACATTGCTGCCGTTGCCATTTTCACCCCTGCTCCATTATCAACGTCCACACACGATAAATCCCCTCGTCCTCTGCATCTCATCACGGACATCAGTCAGTACCTGGTCCCCCGTGTGCTGCCCCCGGGGTCGGCCTTCATATCCCAGGAACGCTCTCGTCGTCTCGGAGGGGGTGGTCCTCACGTAGAGTCAATCTAATATTTGCAGTGGGTGTCATCAGTGGAGCTGCTCAATATTCATAACGGTGTGTCACCACGTGCGATCCGCCACAGCAGCACAACGTGGCTGTAAGAGCGCAGTATTGAATTAAGCATTTTGGGAAGAATGCTGTAACAAGTTAGTTGATAGATGGCAACTAAATTAAAGGTGCAGTAAGCGATTTTGTTAGCTTAGCCGTGGCATCAACTCGAAACCACTCCCCCCCTCCCCTCACCTCTCCACCAAACCAAACATCCAACATGTTCTTTTCTTTGTCACAACAGGGAGAGTGGGTGGCAAACGTGCAATTGGCATTTTCTGTTCAGTTATTTTAGTTTTTAGAAACAGGAAGAGGGTGAAGGGGGGTAAACGCATCCCATTGGTTTATTTTTATCGGTCTGCTCCAAAATATTTGTTATAAATTTTTGGAGAATATAGGCATCTAGTCAATTCCATTACTATTTGAAAACACATGATAACTACTTTTAGGGTTTAGGGACTTTTTCCCACAATATTCAAAAAAATGCGTCTGGAAAAAATCACTGTCTGCATCTTTAATGAATGAAGTTTTTTTCGGTTACTATAACAACATCTATCAAAAACTGATCAAAAATGATATTTTGAAACATCCATTTAAAGTGGAATAGTGAATTGCATGACTTAAATTCATCTGTGCATCCATTCCAGAGATCAACCCCTCTAACAGATAAACAGACGATACATGATTATTGCAATAGTATTTTAGTATTTAATATTTAGTAACCTTAAAGAGATAATTCTACAGTGACTGCTGAATGAAAGGAGAATGTGTTTACGAAGTATTTTTAACCAAACCACCAAATGTTTCAGGGGCATCACTTGAGCTTTGTTTTGCTCAAATTTTTGGTAAATGTTTTCATAATCCCATATTCTCTGACCTTCAGTATCTAAACAACTAAATGATGATCAAAATAATTCTTGATCACAGCCCTACAGTATTTTTTATTTATTCTGTTTTTCACTGGAATCGTGTGACACTAAACCGTCTGTTAACGTTTTTAGCTTCAATACAGTTGGTGGATAAACTCACTGAGATCAAATATGTGTCAAATGTGATCAGCGTCACCATAAAGCATTAGAAAGTCACTCGGCATAAACTCATGAATAATGTAAACTACTATGCTGTAGCAGTGGGGGGAAATCCGCTATTCCGTGCTCGAGCTGCTGTCATATGAAGACTTTTGAACACTATCTTGAAGACTATCTTTTACTTAATACTGGCACTGACAAATCCTTTCATTTCCCCTCAAAAAGCAGTATTTCCGTATCTTTTTATTTAGTACATGCATCATTACTTCTCAAACTAAGCAGTAGACTTGACAATACCCATGTGAGCTTTTGCACTGATGTCTTCTTTTAGACTATCCCTTTTTTTTTGTTTATTTCTTCCAGGATGTTGACAGTGCAGCTTTTGTAGCAGCAGCTGGAGTTAATATATTATTGTGTTCACATTCATAAAAGCACACGATGAAAACACTAGCAAAACAAATAACTGGTCTTGGTGAAAACAACTGGTACGCTGTGACATTTGTTAAGCCTGATCGGTAAATATGTGAGTTTAACATTAGGACCATCTGGCTAAGAAAATGTGTTTGTTCCATCTGGGCCTCATTTATGAAAGCTCCCTACGCAACATATGTGCATGAAGCGTGCGTTTGGGGAAAGGGTTGATCTGCGATTGATCAATTTCAACATTGAGTATACCAACATGAACGCTTGGTATACTCAGATCCCACGGCAGAGGTGGAAATGCCGTACGTAGATTTCAAGCGACAGATGGGGACTGAACAGGAAAACTACTCTCAGCCAGATGAAACTTGTTGGCCCCTGATCTTTCATTAAATGTAATGTGGTTGAGTAAGAATTTAGTTTGATTCCATTATTATACTGATTATTATATTTAGCAATTATCAAACCGACCAGAACCTCGGTCCTCGGTCCTCTGAGTTCAGGGGAAAATAGCGGCTTGTCTTGGTTGCTCATCATCCGTGTGCAGGAGTTTGGGTCCTGGTTCTGTCCTCCATGGCCTGGTTCTGCTCTGTATTTGCTCAACACGATTCTCAGGTGGAAAAGCGTCCACGTAGCACATATATAATGCAGAGACATATAAGACTAGTGACCCGCGGTTCAGCAGAGTCTTCAGTGCCTTCCTCCTGACAAGATCAGCATTTAGATTTGACTTGACTCGCTATTTCCCAACTATTCCAAACAATGTCCCTTTCTCATTTTTTTGATAGTGATGGAACTAAACTAGCCTGGTCTTACCCCACCATAATTAACAATGGTAAACCGCTTTGAGACTCAGATCTGCAGTGAGAAGGCGGTATATAAATAAAGATTACTTACTACTTACCCTCGTAAAATTCACTTTACTCTTAACTACTCATCCTGCTGATCCGTCTCCAGTTTCTTCCACCGCTCACAAAGTCTGGTTATTGATTTATGATGTGGTTTTTCTGCGGTAAGTGACACCGTGACTACTGTGCCACTATGACGGTCACTGCAGTGAGTTATCCACTAATATTACATGCAGAATGGAGCTCCTATTCTTTCTATTGGAGTATGTATTTTCTGGGCGACGTGTAGCGATCGTTATCGAGCCGCTGCGTTGTTACTAATAATGTGAATGGTTGTATGGTCGAGTGCGAAACATCTCCCCACAGTGCGCTGCTATATCAGCCTAATGCAAGTGTTTACAAGTGTCAAAGTAAAACCAACTTGGGATCTCGTGGGGGAAATCTATTTTTAGTTCTGCGTGTGAGTCGCTATAACGAGCTCTGAGATAACCTATGGAGCTGCTGTGCTTGTGTTTGTCTTTGCTCAGTGGCATTCAGTCGTTTTCTCATTTCGTCACCCACACATGAGGGCTTTCGTAAAACGCCTCTTAAAATGTTGGCTCATTATATCATATGACGAGATAATAGTGTTGCCAGGATACTAGAATTATAAACTCATCAATTCTAGGCTGATAATAGACTTTTTTTGGACAATACAACATACTATGCTCAATCTGACTTTGTAGTTAGGTTAACTGGTGGGAGTCATGACATCACAATAGGGAGACCTCTAAAACTTTAATTAAAAACCCAAGACCATTCCTTGTGTGTTGCATATATTGTATACATTCTTTCTGTTTTGTGGCTCGGGGTGATACATTTTACCTGTATTTTAAATTCTTGGGCCGTTCTATTTATTATTATTTTTGCGCTCTGTAAACCGGCTGTCACTTTGCCTTTGCCCAGAGACTAAAAATGAAAATTAGCTCGTAGCCGTGTCGGGCCTGTGCAATACATTTCCTGTGCAATGTCCCAGTCAAGTAAATAAGTTTAATTCTCCAAGTTCATTACATGGTTGCTAAGGGTAACTATTTGGAAACTCTCCTTTTAAGGGGGTCCTGAGGGAAAAAAATCTGATACATTAGTGAGAGTGAGCCTGAGATGGTGTGTTGTCACTATATCTTTATTTATTTGATTTTTTTTTTTTTTTTTAACAAGGCACAAAGTAAGTAGAATATCACCGTATTATTAGATTTTTTAATTTCTAAATCCTTTTTGGGGGAGCGAGCTGGAAGGAGGTGGCGAGGCTGCAGACGCTTGCCCTAATGTGATGTTATGAAATACAGCAGGACATAAAAATACTAATCAAAACTTATTTTAGATTTGTATATTATATAAACAACTATATTTTGATAGTTGTGCATCCAGAATGTCAGAGAATGTCCATTCAGCAGTCCTTTTAAAATGAATCCGTAAAATAATCCGTTAGTTGCAATTAATTGATTCACTTGTTACCGCCCAAGTGGGATTTCATTTTTACTTTCATTATCTTTTGGGGCAAATGGTTTTCATGAATTTCAGATTTTGACGATTCGTTTCCATTCAAGAGACACATTGCGTTTTAAATTGTTAATCACGATCAACGCTCCTTCACTGTCCTCATTCTGAAAGCCACTCCAACCCGACTTTATATTCGCTTTATCAGGAAGAAACAAACCAAGATGAGTGAATGAAGGTCGGCCGTGACATAATTTCACTGTAATTGCAGACGTGTCCTCTCTCTTCCGTTACCATTGCCCCATGTTGACCGCTCACTTCAGTCGCCTCTTGGAGAATCTCCCAAAGGGCAGAGTAATAAAGTCAAAGAGAAGGTCGAACAAATCACCAGCATCCTCCCCGTGACGACCGAGACTGTACTGGTTCCACCGCCTCCTTCACGCGTCACCTTGAGCCTGAGCAGCGGGCAAAGAACCTACTTCTATTTTAACTTAATCTGCACATCTCGCCGGATCTATTCATTTGTGATTGATGGTTAGCAACGCCAGGCTGCCGAAGGGCCCCTGTGTGTTGCTGTTGGTTTAACGTGAAAAAAGTAAAGGAGAGGAGCTGTTGATTTTTACCATAGGCCTGTGCTGTAATTAAGCCAATCAGACAAGCGTATTACCAGTAATTAAAAGTGATGGGGCGATAAAACACAATGAGACTATATCGCAAAATGGCTTCAGGAAATTGTTTTTGGAGGAAAGGCGGTAAACAAGCGATTAGAGGGAGCTTTTAGTGCCGTTAAACTTGCGAGTGTGCAAATGGTTTGTTATTTTTGCAAAGCTTTTTAAGGTTTTATAGCAATTAAAATGACGTCTAAATGCGCTGATGATTCTGGAGAGCATCTTAGTTTCACCGCTGATAACCACACCACTACAGCAAAGTTTCACTTCAGGCTTGGGTAATATAATAATAAGTAATATCTTAGCGTTTTAAGTTGTTATACTTTATTATCCCTGTAGGAAAATGAATTTGACCCATCCTTTGAATGGTCATGGAGGATATTACCTTTTGTACATGTTTTTAGTGGTAGGGGAAACCAGAGCACCTGGAGGAAACCTGCAAACAGACAAAAAGGGAGAACATGCAAACACCACTCAAAGGATCTGTTCTGACTATAACTCGAACCTTTTTGTTTGATTATCGATGCATTTTGTTGACATTTTGTTATTGGCCCTCAGATCATATTCAACCATTTTTAATTGTTTGTGGAAATGTTAAGTTATTAATTGAACACACTACTTTTAGCTTGGTTTGGTTATCCAGTCTGTATCAAGTTTGTATTTCAACATGTAGCTCCAGAGGCAGTTTGTGAGATCACAGACCACAAACATTTACTACACAAAGGCAGAATGTATATTGACACTAATTTAGGAAGGATTATTCACTATCGAGGTGAAATCTGACTTTTAGTGGTTGCAGATCACAAAGACCTTGCAAAAAATAGACAATTGCCGAAAATCTTGAATCCCTAAAGCCTGGCCTCCACTCTTAGCTTGTTGGCTGTTGTTACATGGTACTTTGCTTTTAATAATTGATCTCTGGTCTACATCGATATAACTTTGACAAGGGGAGTTGCATCACATGTTTTTAATGTTGAAAAAGACCCTCTTCATGACCTGGTGGTGGCATCATCCTCAGAAGTGTATGCCATGAAATACTCCAAAATCAAACCCTTTGCCTGAAATATTATCTCCACCTTTATAATCACATTAAAAAACTAAAAGCTTACGTATAGCTGGGGTACATAGCTTTTCCTCATAAAAAATAACAATTTTAGCCAGAGTCTTGTAAAAATAAAATGGTGGGATCCGATCAGACCACAACATACTGCTTTCACATTATTGGAAAACCTTTTATTGATATTCCACTTGTAAGAAAGGAGCCCTGTGAGTCCCAATTTGAAGCAATGGACTGAGAGAGTGAAGGTTGTTCGATATTTTTAACTTTTCCGTCTGAAAAAGCGTATCCATAGATGTGACAGTCCACATAATACGTGCATGTGAACATTAGTGGTAGAGCAACAACCTGATACGTTTGATTTTCTTATGTAGTTTATAGTATTGTGTCTTGAAAGTGACATACCCAGCTTTAATTCTTGATTTGTTTTGCTTCTCTTGCCTGTGTCATCCTGCCCTCTCCGGTGGTGGGTGTGGCTTGAGTGCTCAGGCTACATTGCCCTGTATCCATTACCTCCTCCTTGCCCTCGGTATAAGATGAAGGTCAACGAAAAAGGCCCGACTTTGATGTAATGCGAGGAAATCTCCAAATAGATGCCTGCAAAATGTGGAGGAGGCAGACATTGTCATTAAGCACCTCTGAAAACAAGCTCATAAAGCAGACAGATGGCGCGTCGACATGGATTCTGAAGTGTCTAAACAGGTGTCAAATGTGCGGTGTGAATAAAGCATCCCTGCACTGTCAATCGCTGCAGTGTTTCTCACCCTCTTTCCTTTCTCATCCACAGCTGAACCTCTGCCTCTGATGGACCTGTGTCGCAGAGCTGCCCGCCTTGCATTGGGACGTGAACGCCTTCAGGAAATTGACATTCTCCCTTTGCCACAATCCCTTAAGAGTTACCTCCAATATCAGTGAGAGCCGAGACGCTGCAGACAAGGGCAGCGTTTGAGGGTGTGATAAACGGTCTGAAGTCTGCACTCAAGAGCGCAGAGTCCCTCAAAACAATGCCTTTTTTATGACGAATGGGTTTCGACTGACAGATTGGGTTCGGCCCATAAAACTTCAAGAAGGCACCAGCTTCATAAAAATCCACAGCTGCTTTAACTTAGTCTGTTTGGGCTTCAATAAATTGTTAATGACACTGTCCCACTCTGAAAGGAAAGCATCCTCACAAAGCAACATGAGGTGAAATGGTCAGACAGACAGCGCTATCTTGTGACGGAGCTGAGAACTGCACCTTCGCTTAACGGGACAGGACCAAATATGGGCTGTGCTGCATTCAGGCGCTGCAGGGAAACTAACATTTTGAGCATGCCAAACCTGTTCTTGGCTGAAGTGAATATCTGGAGGAAGTTGTTGTCAGAATTGATGCCTCCACATACGTTACAACATACGTTACAACGCTTCTTTTATGATGGTTTATGAATTGTATTATTTATTATTTTACTTTTTATTTGATTTCCTATTTTATTATGGCTTACACAGAGCCTGAGTGACGGGATGTCAAGTTTTACTGAATGTTATTGTTATTTATGCAGTTGGCAGTGTAAAAAGTCTTATTCATGTCTATAGTCTATTTTGAATTAAAGACACTGTCAGATGAATGATGTGTATTGTTTTTTTCTGTAACAATTTTGACAAATTTAAGCCTCAATTAAAGCAATATTTATATTATAAAAACATTTCTGACAAGATGAGTGGTTATTGATACCACTTTGTTCAGGTTGTAATGTATGAACACCCTAAGTCTACATTTACTGAACTTTAATATAAAATTTAAAAAAAATAAAGCAAAAAAACATAAACAATGTAATGGTACAATTTAATCTGGTTGCAATACTGTAACTAGGTAGTGAAGCACACATAATTACAGTTTTGAACAAAATACTTTTTAATGTATTCATTAATTAAAGAAAGCATTGGCCTTTGAGCCTGGAGGTCGTGGGTTCGAGACTTACTCCATCATCTCCAACTCATGTCTGTTGTTGTGTCCTTGGGCAAGACACTTAACCCCACATTGCCTGAAGCCCTCACTGAAAGAACAAGGCTGTGTCATCGTTGACAGAGCAGCCATCTTCCCGTGGACCAGCCACCTGCAGAGGATCAGAGGGACTGGTGCTATGAGCATTGGGTGGCAGCTCTACTTGCCACCACCCGACCCAGAAATGGACGAATTAAGGGGTAGAAAATGAATGAATGAATAATCTCAAAGCTTAAACATGAACTGTTTTGAGTGTGTCAAAAGTGACCACAGACACGATTCTGCTTCATAAAAACCTCAGGCCTAAGGAGCAGGAGCAGCAGTGTGAACATCAGATGGTTAAGATACATCTTTTCTTGTGGAGGTACATTTAAAATGATTCTTAGGTATTTGGTGTTATAATGTTTGGCTCAGGTCACAGCTGGAGTTGTGGGTTTGAACAAAACTTTCTGAAAAAATGTTTAGACATTGCGGAAGGTATATATCTGACCGATCTAGACAGACAGACAACATGCTAATCAAATTGTTAATTATTAACTTAATTATATCATCACCAGCTCAGAGCAGTGATATCTGTGGCAGCAGTCTGGCTCAGGTCCAAATGTGCAGACCACACGTTCTGGATCTGATTAAAGGGGCATTAGAACACTAATTGGCTCATTGTATTTCTGTCTCTGGGGAAATGTTCAGAGAAGAAATGAATAATCAGTGTTATCTGGGAGCTGGACCAGAGCTGACCATTTATCACAAGTGGACAAGCAGTTGGCCTCATTCCAGGACAGAGAAGATCTCTAATCACACGACAAGGTGTTAAATGTTTGAAAAGGAAAAATCATGTAGGTTATATAAGAGTTTATAAAATGTATATATTTCTGCTTGAAGGATTATAGGACTTAAAAGGGGTCACAGACAAAGCAGATCACCTCATGCTGTGTGCATCCAAACAGAAAACAAATAATAAAGCACACGTAGAGTCTAAAACAAGTCTTTATTGGTCAATATACAGAGGAATCCCAACCATTTTGCTTACAAAAAGAAAAAGGAATCCAATATTTATAAATATAAAATAACATTTGTACAGGGTTTATTCTATATGTAAAATCTTCTTTATCATGTAATCTGTTGAAGCACGATACACAAAGGAGACGAAGAAAACAAGGCAGTTGTCTCACAAAGATGACATCACAATCACAGGTGCTTAGAGGCTGACAAACGGGACACAACAAGCTAAACGTGGAATTCAGTTTAATCACATATGACCTGGGCTGTTCAAAAGACAGGCCATCAAAATGAACATTCAAAGAGGATATAATCCTAATTTTGTTTCTGATTCATATGACTATAGTGCTTTGATTGATTTTCTCTTCCATCTGGATTAATTGCTAGATGCATTTTTAAAACGTTAAGGACCTTCAGTGGATTGTTGGTGTCTCCTCAAACTAAAAGGTGATGCTTCATGACAGTTTTGCTGTAAACCCACATTTGCATAGGGGACTTCTGTTATTGAGCGACGGAACAACAAGAGCATAATGCTAAACGCTGCTACAATATGATTATACTTCAAAAAGACATGGATTCATATATGTGACGTACAATGGTCCTTTGATGCAAGCATTATTTTGTCCAGTAGTTTGTTTTCTCTGTGAAAACCAAACCTTGCACTGGTCAAAAAAGATGACGTGACGACATGAAAATGGAAACATATAATGAATGTTATAATATTACTCCAATAATGCAGTGCAGGGTTCAGTAGTTTGAGCAACAAGACAAAGAAAGTGTTCTTAATACCACATAGAAAAACTTGTTGTCATGGAGATATGACTGCTTTGCCAGGAATGCATTATTATTATTATTATTAATATTGTTATTTTTATAATGATAGGCTTCACAGGCTTTATTGAAGCCACTTTTCATTCACCCATATTCAGATGTTATAAAAGCAAGGCAGCCAATCAACAGCACTGTCATTCAGTCACACACAAGGTTCAAACCTTGGTCCGTGTTATGGGTGGTGGGGAAAACCGGAGCGCCTGGAGTAAATCTACTCAGACATGTGGAGAAACATGCAAACTCCACAAAGCAGTCCAGGTCAGCACAGGACTAAACCCATGACCTTCTTGCTGTGAGGCCTAAGCACTACCCACTCAGCCACAGCGCTGCCATATATACAGTATATCCCCACGAGGCACACAGGTCAGATCTGTGGAGAGGCGATGTATTTTTGAGGAATATTAATGTAATAATTACATGAAAACGGAATGCCATATCATAAATATCTGAGGGAAAGAGAGGAACACTTCCATAGAAAAGGAGACAGGACCAACACCCTAAGTTGCATTGTAAGTAAATATTGATATCTGAAAATGAATGAATTGTTGATACAAAAAAACAAAAGTCTAGCTTCTGAAAAATGATGACTTAAATAATATCATGGAGATGTTTACAAACCAAACAGAGAGAGTGTATTATTTGTGTCAATGCAGTGACTGTGCTCTTCTCTTTTGGCTGTTTTTACTGTGAATTCAAATGTGGCTGATGTTCTGAGTTTGTCCAACAGAGGGCGCCCTTGCATCAGAAGTAATAGACCTACGTACATCAGACATCGAGTACATGTTCTGCATCATTTCCAGCAACAGATTGTGTTTGTGTTAGCGGTGTGTTCAGTACGTCCCAGAGCAACTGTCCCACTCTAATTTTGTGACCCGGCTCATCTCCTCTTCGTCCTCCTCGTCCTCATCATCAGTATCAGTGCACATCAGTCCCTCCACACGCTCCTCCTCCTCATCCTCCTCCTCACTCTCCTCCTTTGCCTCAGCAACTGCCTGGGCTGCACTGAGATTCTGAAAAGGACACATTTCATTACATCCATAAACAAGAATTCTCATTAAAGCCGTGGTACATCAATCCTCGCTCCCAAAACATTTTGGTTCTTTGGTTCATTCATTTTCACATGTATTTTAGATCAGCTTTTTCAGAGTGAAAAAAGAGAGGATCACTCTTGTTCAGCCAATCATTCCCAAAGCATCAAATAGTGACTCACTGAGCTCTTTCTTGCTATATTGGGTATTTAATAACATTTTGAAGCAACTGTGGTTAAAGTTCTAACTCATCATTCTAACATTATGCACAAGCCAGAACTTTTCCGCTGCATGTTTTGATTTCTGAAGACCAAGCTTCTGGCACTGTGGCGATAGCTGATTGGAGGACTCCATTCCTTCATGCTGCATAATATCACTTGCAATCTGTAATCTTTGTGCTGTCTCTACCAGCAACAATAAAACATGTCTTCTGTCTGAATTAAAGACACAATCCCAGACTTTGTCATCTTCTTCACTATATTCAATGTGTGGGGAGAGTTATGTACCCCACATTCAAAGTGACTCTACTTAACTTTACAGGTGTAGGACTTGAAATGTTCCTAATAATGTAATGATTCTGTTTTTTCCATTGACTCCAGTTTCTGGTCCCTGACTGATACAGTACATCACTTTATGGAGCCATATTGTCCTAGACGCCACCACCATCTATGGCTCCATGTTGTTGTAACAATGCACAAGAATTATTTTTTTCCCCCTTTTGAAAATAAACCAAATTCCACCATATTACTTACATTCTTTTTGTCAAGTGAAATTGAGAACAAATGAGAACACCTCATGCTGTGTTCATTTTAACAGATAACATTTTGCAGATTTGTAGTAGAATTCTTTTTCAGTGGATGAGCAGGTGCCAATACAACTTTTTGAAAAATGAAATGTACACATGTTTCCCCAGATCATTACAGTATTTGATAGTGACTCGATTCACAACCCCAGCACATCATGTCAGAAAGTCCTCTCTTCTGGCCATTGTTAGGATTTTTTTTTTAAATATTATCACCACGTCTATCCATCTTTGTAAAAATAATTAATATATGCAATGACAAAGAAGATGTAAAACTTTGTGACAGTTTTAATTCAATGTGGATTTTCTCAGGAATTACATAACAATTATCCCAAAACTAAGACTTTTGGCACATAACAGGAATGATTTTTCGCATGAATACAACTTACCTCCATGGGGTTGACAGTGATGGTCAGGTCGGGGTTGTCCCAGTCACTGTCACTCACTTTGGGCTCGTCCTCGTCCTCTCTGCTGCCCTCCTGATGAGTGGCATGAATTCTGTACACGCCGATGACCACAATCACCACTAGGGCGGCGATACACACCACTATAATTACAGTGGCGGCTGGTGGCGCGGGCCCTGAAGGAGACGACGCCAAGAATATAGTGTAAGATGCATGACGTGACCTTTAGCAGTAAGTGTGTGTGGAATGACATTTGGAGGCACCTGTCATGTGTGTGTTGAGAGAGTGGATCATCAGAGGGTGGTGCGCTGGTCTCATAAACTGGGACGCCGCCGCCATGTGGTTAACGTGCTCCACCGGGGCGGCCGAGCGGTGCAGCAGACTCATCTGTATTGAAAAAAAAAACATGGTTGGAATGAGTGTGTGCATCTACAAGAAAAGACAATCTTAAAAACCTATTATCCACAGCAATTATCTCTTGTCACAGAAAAAAATCTACTAAATCTGAAAAGGAAAACAGGCAGAAAAATAGAAATTAAATAAACTGAGCATAATGGACTCACTCTGAGGAAATGAAAAGTGACTTTATTTAATCTAGATGTGATTCGATCTGTGAAACTTGAATTACAGAGAGTGAAAGCATCTCCATAAAATTAGGCACTTTGGAAATAAATTGACAAACCATGACAATTCCACCGCCAGAGCAACACCAAAGGATTTCAATCAATTATTCAATTATAATTATAATTCAATTATTTCTTAGCTCATTGCTCATTGTAGTTTCAGGACAGTGAAACAAAACCTATTAATACATGTAGATGAACAGATAGATGAGTACATATATCCTGAAATTTATTTTGCGTACAGTAGACAAGACAGTCCGAACAGGAATCAGGAATAACTAACTTTGAAATCACAAGAAAAATAACAGCGTTATAGAAATATGGCTCTCAAAACAGGTTGTTCTAGCTCTAGTTTTCACATAAATTTTTAGCCTCTGTCACAAGATATCATGTTCTCCAGGCTCCCTCTGATTTGTTCACAAAGTATCTCTTAAAGGGACGGTATATCATATTTTATGTTAGATAGTATCGACATGTATCTTTGTTCACAGACACAGAGTAAGGTGAGTTATTCTTAACTTTCTTATTTTTTTCTTAAATTTCTTTATTATTTTATTTTAATTATTGTATTTATTAATTGCATTCTTAATATTCTTCATTTTCTATAACATTTTCTAAAAACTTGTGCGTGGAGGCTGTTAAATCACAGGCAGTAGGTTTCTGGCATCAAAAGTAGGATTGTAGTTGTAATGACCTCTGAGAGTGTTACATACATTTTACATATGGTCCCTTTAAACAAGACTCTTTGTGTTGGAAAAACACAATGTATTTATGAAACAACAAAAAAGTTAGGTATTCCAGCTTTAAATTATCAAATTTGATATTTGCTGTTGAAGATTGTTTACATACAGAATAATGTATGTGTAATGAAGGATCCATTCTAAAATGTAGGAACTGCTAAACAAAGTCCTGATATCGACACGACAAGAACGTTTTACACAAACTCACCTCCAGGTTGAACTCGTTGCTGGTGTATCGCCCATTGAGCTCTGAGCAGGTGACTCGGAACTTTCTTTCGCTCATAGACGTTGGCCTCCAGTTTTTGTAGCGGATCTGTCTTAGCGCCTGCTCATAGTGCGCCATGGAGTCCACCCCTGAAAAAAGCAAAAAGAAGGAACACATTCATTGTGTAAGTTTTGACAGGACCTTTACAGCTGTCTGTGCAATAGAGAGTAAGCGTGGCGTTTAAGCCTATTGATTTCTTTGTAAAGGCCAGATGCCACACTGACTGTTAGCCTGTCACTGAGGCAGGTGGGCCCAGTGACATGTGCCTACCATATATTGATATCCCGGAGGTGGAGTTGGTGGCGTCCAGGTGTTTTCCTAATAAGGCGCTGTGATGAATCTCCAGACTTTCTCTTTCTGGGTTTAATTCGTCACCAATTAGCAGCACGTCGCAGTAGTCCAGGTTATGCATGAGCTCCGTTACACCTGGTCTGTGCACTGCAACAACACGAGTAAACAAGATTTATGATTACAACAGTGTAAGAGAGGAGCCATTAACATCTATTGGACAATGCACTAGCACTGATTATGACGTATTCATTTGTGGGTCTAAAAGAATAGAATGAAATTCAAAAAGGTTACATATAGTATGAGATCTGGAAATAGAACAATTCTGAGATTATTAAGTAAGGTTGTCCAAAGGGTTCCAAATAATAAACAAATCATGACTAATGTCTTATGTTTATTTTGTTGAAAATCGGTTGAAATCAAAACATGTTCCTAGTGCGTGTCCTCCAAAGCACATGGTCCTGTCCTGTGGTCAGCCGCAGCTCCCAGCACCCGTCTCTTTGATGCAGAGTGGACATGAACATGTGGGTCCCTCGGGTCGTGACTCACTTCCGTCCTGTCCGGCCCCTCTGCTCACGGTGCTGGTCAGGTGGATTTCTTTGAAGGGTGCCACACCGAGCGGCCTTCGCAGGTCAGTGGCTGGGCGAACCAGCCGGTTGGAGCCAGCGATGGTGATCCTCGGTTCACTGGGAGTCATCACCATGACGACAGCCTTCACGTCTGGGATGGACAGACAAGTGTCTTCCCCAAAACACCTGAACACAAAGGAGACACATATGATGTTGATGTCACTGCATTCATCCTCCACAATGTGTAATGTGGAGTGTGCCAGCAGGAGGTTAAGAGTCTATATCAATAAATAAATGCTACACACGTTTTACAACGACTGAATGACCTTGAAACTCCCAGAGGAGCACACACGACCTTGTTTACACAGAAATCTGCTTGATATGTTTATTTATCTCGAACAGAATAAAGCTGACTAATATGTTGTAAATTGACAGATAAAACACTGATTGGCCAAATTAAAAACCATAGTTTTATTTATTAAAGGTGCATTGTGTGTGAGAGAGTGAGAAACATTATTTTCACAATCAAAAGTATCTTTTATTGCCTGATGACATTTATTGAAAATAAGGAAATATCCAAATATTTCCATATTATTCATGCCAAAACCTGTGATGAGAGCACGTATCACACCCAGCTCTCCTTGACTAGATGCAGTTGGCATGTGTTAGAAATGAACACACAACATAGATTTGTATCAGCACCCTTCACAAAAAAATACTTTTCACTTTTAAGTGAGTATTAATAATTCAAATAAGATTAAAAAGATGGCACTCAAAATGCAAACACTAAAAATGTGTGTATAGGGCTTTACATGCTACTTATACTTGCTACAATACTAAGGCTTATGATATGGAAAATTCCTGGAGAGGACTCTGCAATGCCAAAGATTTTTTATGGGGAAAATATGATGGACCCTTCGCCACTTGTGCTGTAATGTTGCATTGAATACTGTAAGTGCATGTCACTCACTGCACAGTGGTGGTGATGTGCAGTTTCCGGAGGCCTGGAGTGGGGAACTGTCTGGAGTTGATGTAGGACACTTTGGTCATGGCTGTGTTGATACTGTCCAAATCCTCTCCTTCAACCACCAACACCGACTGAGCAGGATTAAAGTGAAACTACGGCCAAAAAACAGGATTAAAATGGACATATTTTTTTGCATTTGCTTTAGCATTTATTCAAGCCTGAGTACATTTTCACACCTTAATGTCCTTAGCCAGACTTTCCAGGGAGTTGATATCAAGGCCCTCTTTGCAGGCCTGTAGACAGGAGATAACCTTCTGCGTCTCAATGCGGCCCGGCCGGATTGTCAGCCCTGACAGACTGCCATGGAAATACTGCGTGAAGCGTGGGGTCGCTACCTCTCCACCTGAGACAAGAAAGTGGAGGGAAGATAAGGAATTATGCAAAGACCACATAAAGGTATTTTATGGATAATACAAATATGCAGATATTACTGATGAAGTAAGAAAAAACTGAATTCTATATTTTAAGATCCATTTGGCAGTTTAGACATCTACAAACTTTGTGACACATATTTTTGCATTGGGAAGAATCAAAGCCTAAGTAATCAGATAAACACATAACAAGTGAAATGAATGGCACTGCTGTGACCCGAAACAAGTGTGGATTATAAAGTTATGACAAAAGCTGTAAGCATTGGTTTCTCTCTTAAGTGAAGCAAGTTTATTTGTCGTGTCAGCTGTGTGACTGCAGTTTCCTCCTGTCAAAGACCATCTGCCTCCACAGAGCCATGTGCTACATAATGTACTGTGCACTGGGGCTTGAGGGGGTCTGCAGTGGAGCAGATATCAATGAGAGCAGCCACAGCTGGAGGCTTCTGGTTCCTCAGCTCTGTCCATGTGAATCACACAGAGAAGCAGACTGTCAGTGAGGCCACACAACCACGAGAACTCCAGGGCTGCCTTCAGAGAGCAGGGAACACCTTACAGATGCTTTTGTTACATCTTTGTAAATACAACTTAATCTTGAGATGAAGATTTTTTTGACGCTGCTCAAAGTTTTTGGAGTGTGTTTTTAGACAAAGCTGAGTTATAAACCTCTACCATTGTCTATTTTGTAGGTTGAATATGCTCAGATGATTTTGAATATCTTCATGATAATGGTTTGTTTTAGGTTATGACCCAAAATTATTGTCAGGTTTTCTTTATTTCTGCAGACCACACCACATCAAGTCTTTTCTGTTTTCTCCTGCGCAGTCCCTGTGACAAATGCATCCTTGAAAGCTTTTTGATCAAGCTGAGGTCTTTGCATTTGAGAAGGGATATTTCGGGACTTCTTGTGTCTAGACGCCCTCTTCTTCTATTAGTTAATAGACAGAAGACATGTGGACTGAGAAAGTGCACCCAGTCACTGAGCTAAGAGCCTGAAGCTGCTAATTGAATGAGGGATCATTAGCAGGAGTCTACATATTCTTTGCTTGATGAATCTTGAGAAGCCATCTGACATATTCTATTTACACACAGTACGTAACGCATAGTATAAAAAAGAATGGTAAGAAAATAAAAATACACCCGATAACACCTTGTTAGAAAGAGAATAGGATTTAATCTCAAGTTCCATTCTGTTGTAGTACAAAATATTCTGAGAGCTTTGGTTATATAAGTGGCTTTAAATGCAAAGATTATAGACAGAGGACACATGCATTGGTGGGACTGTGTCTCTCAGTGGACCAGGGAACGCCTCTGGATTTCTCTGGATGAGCCGGAGGAAGTGTGTGGCTTCCTCCACACACTTGGGAAGTCTGTGTGCGCCTCTGCTTAGATCGCAGCCCAAACGACTCAGCAACGGATAAAGCGGAAGAAAACTGATGGACATGAGATTTTTTAAAAAATGTTTTAAATTGTTTCAATTAAAAGTTAATCCAAACTTAAACTACAAACTCGGGGGGAGGTGGTGGTGTCATCTCTTCTGAGTGTATGACTCGGTGGTATTTGCATTGTTCCCATTGTTTCATCGTTGGCGTGAATATTCCTGTGTGTATCTAATATGTTGACTGTTTGTGCTTATGTCTTGTGTCTTGTGTGTGCACAGGGTTAATTATTGAGAAAATAAAGGATGATAATACAAATTAAAAACTCAAAACTTCAAACATATGTTTGGATATCATAAAAGTATGATATTCAAATGAGGACTGAAATACTGGAATACATTATAGTTAAATAACTACATGAAATTATGAATTATAGACCTATTTTTAAAGTAAAAAACGTGTTATATACACAAAAAAATACAGCGTAACAGGGACTCTTCCTTGTATTGTATTGCACAGTTCATTCTAAAGTCTATATGAGCTCCATTTCATTTCATCTAAAATTAAAAACTCAAAACAAAAATACAGATTTTAAAAGAATGATGTCCAAATGTTCCCATGCCCAGAACAATGCAGTTACACATCACTGCACTGGAAGACTGATGTTGTGGCGACTCACAAAATCAAAGGAAAAGGGAGAAAAACGCCACCTTATAGTGAGAATATTGGTTTTATTTGAATACTTTTTACAGTGTGGTATATGCTGTGCACAATTCCTTGAATCTTGCAGAACATTACTTATGGAAATGTTCGATGTAGCCCGTTTGCACAACCTTGTATTGTGCCTTTGGACTCTTTCCGAAACACACTTTGAATGACTTCTCTTCCACATGTCTTCCCATTATGTTGTTGATTGTGGGGGAGAGGGGGTCCGCCGAAATGAGGCACTCTGAAAGGCAATCTCGCCTGCTAATGGCCTGCAAAGTTATCAGTTGCGGCTTAGTGAAGCTCAAAGCGGCTTCATTGGGATGTAATAGCGGGCAAACTTGTCCTCTATTCACTCAAGCTAATCCTACCTTCAGGGCGTTCTTTCACAATCACGTACATGGAAAGAACCAAAACGATGTGTGAAGTTTGACATAAAAAGAAGCAAAGAAAATGCAATCAGGAGCATGACCATTATGATTAGATGAAAAGAAACAGGAAAAATATGGAGCTCAGCGGAGGAGAAATATGCTCATGTGGACTTTAGGAGGAACTTTGCAATTCAATACAAGGAGCAATCCCTTTACACTGGATTCTATTGTGTTTAAAGGAGGACGTTGAGTTTTGTTCATTCATAATAGGTGTAAATGTATTCCAGTCCTAAAGGCTATTCAATCATCTTTGGGCATTTTACCTTAAAAACTGTCACAAAATTCAACATATTCTTTGTCAGTAAGTAAAGCAACTACCGGTAAGTAAAACTGTATTTATAGAGCACAACCCAGAAACTGCTTTAATGGAGGATAATAAAACAATACAATACAAATATGAACCATAAAACCTGACCAAACAAAAGCAGAATGAAGCAAAAATGTCTTCAGCTGCCATACATAGGCCAAGCGTACAATTATTATCTTAAAATGTCTAAAAGTAGTGACAGTATTCAAAATATATATGAATGATGTTGGCCTGTTTAAACATGCCGGGTTTGTAAATTCAATCACTATCAAATAATGAACCTTTGGACACTTTCTATACAAAAAAAAATGTGCTTCTTTAACCATGGTGTATACTGGCACCTGCCCTCCAACTGAAATGTAATTCTATAACATAAAACGCACCCTTTATGGTTTAACTAAAATAATCTCCCTTCAATCCTCGGTAATGAAAGGCGGATGAGTGTGGAGAAGGTGAAGTGTGCACAGACCTTGCCAGCAGGCGCCCACTGTCAGCTGCGTGTCGATGTTTGAAGCGTGAATGGGCCAGTCGTCTGTCACCAGGTAAGGTTCAAACGTCACCCCGTCCACGAACAGCGTGACAGCCGGGAACTCCACATTGATGACATAGTAGTGCCATTCTTTGTCACATATCTGCAAACAGAGCGGGAGGGGCTCATTACCGCTGGGGTATTTCTGTATGCATTCATATGAAAATATATTCATGAGAACAAGAAAATAGGACAGCGGAAAGAAGCCCATTATTCCCAAAGCGATATGTTTTTCAGAGTTTGGCAGCGTTTTTCCAAAGGAGGCTTGTCTTTACAAAAATGCCTTATAAAGCTGATGTTTACAATCATGAAGCCTTTTTCTCACCTGATGCAACCAAGTCTCGGCTCATCAGTGGCGGATTTTTCTGTCGTCAAATATACTAACGAGGCACTGCATAATGAGGTGCGTGTTCATTAGCAGAGGGTGAGTGACAAATACAGCCTGTCACTCGTCAGAAATGGTCATTGATGCGCAGAGGGAGAGGCACGTCCCGCTGGCTTAGACGTGAGACTGTGGTTTGCAAAGAAGAGGACCACTATTTAAATGCAGTCTCTATGTTTGATGATGGAAATGTATTTATAATTATATATGAGTGAATATACTTTAATATTTCAACAATTACACAGTAGCCCTTCTATAATCACCAAACCAGCAAGTTCAGTAAGTGAGTAAGTAATATTTATTTATATAGTGCCTTGCAGAGACAGTCACAAAGCTCTTCACAGTTCTTGTGGGGTTGCCATACAGGAGGTGCAAGTCAAACCTATTGTACATGTTTTTAGTAGTAGGAGAAACCGGAGCATCCAGAGGAATTCTATGCCCACAAAAAAGCCTGGCCTGGGGGTGGAATCTAACCCAGGACCTTCTAACAACCCTTGTACCATGCCCCCTTTAAAAAAGTTATTGAGGACATGTCATGGGAAATCGCTTTGAACTATATTTTCCCACTTCCCATATCCCCATTCTATCAATCAATCAAAGTTTTAGTTTGTATGGCACAATTTGTACACCAGGTCTTCCAAAGTGCTTCACAAAACATTTAAAAACACAAATGTGAGGTAATAGTAATCATTTACACAATAATTATAAGACAAAAACAGGATAAAAATGCATGCACCACACCATGGCTCAGACATCTGTGTAATCGTACTCTGATAATTCGCCAGCGTTGATTATGATGTTTCCACAAATTAAAGCACAAATTGACTCCTTTCTTATATTGATTTTTGAGATTTGAGACCGTATTTGCTTTAAACTAAAATGAGAACAGGTACAACATAACAAATAAATGTTCAATACAAATACAAAAATAAACATCTAACCTCAACTGTACTTAAATGTTCAAGCCTTTCCATCCCCACAAGGAGCAGGTTAACTAATGGTGAAGCTCGGTGTCGGAGCCGTGTCGTTCCTTTGGGGGGTGTTTGGATTTGTACCTCAGCCGTTGTTTGTTATGAGTGTGAAGAGACACAGAGTCCCGTGGGACGTGGCGCTCTGTCAGCACCACGCCCTCACGCACATCCACTCAGCAGGAAGCTTGTACTTGTACCAGAGAAGACTCCACCGTCAGACTGCTCTCTTTTCCCAACAGAGCCTCGATGTTTCATGCACTTAACATCAACCAAACAAGATCTTAGACGAGTGTCACAAGCAAATAATACTTTTGATTGCGAATAATTACCATTGACAAGAAAGACCTGCCCTGCTCAACATGCTGCCTGTAGGTGGAAGGCCGACTTCATCTCTTCATTTAAACAGAGTTGAAGATAACACAAAACAACCATCAACTGTAATCAAACACTGTATCAATCAGGACCACATTTAGTCCTGGTTTAGACCTACTTTAGTCCTTGCTCAGTCAAGCTTTAGTCCTGGTTCAGTACTGCTTTTGTCCTGCTTTTGTCCTGCTTTAGTCCTCCTTTAGTCCTGGTTCAGTCCTGCTTTAGTTCTGTTTTAGTCCTGCTTCAGTCCTGCTTTAGTTCTGTTTTAGTCCTGCTTTAGTCCTGCTTTAGTCCTGCTTTCCGTCGTGCTTTACACCTGCTTTTGTCCCGCTCCAGTCCTGCTTTAGTCCATTTTAAACAGAATTGTAGTTAGTTGCAGCAAGGAACGTTATTTCCATCCTTTAACACAACAACAGCCATTAATCAATGTGTATTTTAACTGTTATCAAACATTGTATTTGTGAAAGAAAAGGCTTGTTTTGAGCGATTATATAGTGTAGTTTGGGCAACATCCAATTCTTCAACTGAGTAGCATCTATTTCTATAATAATTGTACCACTTAGATTTGTAATTCTGTGATCCCTTTGGAGTGATATGTGCCCTAACATTTAAAAATGCCATTGTTTCTCTTTAATAGATATTTTTATTCCAATATTTTATTCCATGTGAGTGTAATTACTGCTGACATGATGACCTTCTCATCAAATCAAACAGCAAAGAAATATGAACAGTATTTTAGTGCAAGTAATTTAGCAACAGTCAGAGAGTTTCTGCAGGAGAATTCTCATGACCATTATTTTTCAGATGGAAAAGGCACAAAGAGATCAGTCTCTGTCATTGCTGTGTGAGTCGCTTTGATAAGAAATAGAAAGAGGCAGTAGAGGGTCATCTTTCAGACATCTGCACATAATGTTGATTTTCAGATAAGCTTGAGAAAAGCTGGTGCCATTACCCAGCACTCGTCCGAATCTCTAAGTTGTTTACTTCCTAAATTTACCAGACACACACAGGTACACATATCACTATCGTTAGCAGAGCTGCTGAGATAAGTTTTCTTAGAATGCATTACTCAGAGGAAGCGCTAGCAAAACAAGATAATGAATGCACAAGCGCCGTAATGAGCCAGTCTCCAAGCAGCCTTAGGAATGATCCTGACCAGGCAGCTCTAGGGACGCTCCTGACCAGGCAGCCTTAGGGACGCTCCTGACCAGGCAGCCTTAGGAATGATCCTGACCAGGCAGCCTTAGGAATGATCCTGACCAGGCAGCCTTAGGAATGATCCTGACCAGGCAGCTCTAGGGACGCTCCTGACCAGGCAGCTCTAGGGACGCTCCTGACCAGGCAGCTCTAGGGACGCTCCTGACCAGGCAGCTCTAGGGACGCGCCTGACCAGGCAGCCTTAGGGACGCTCCTGACCAGGCAGCTCTAGGGACGCTCCTGACCAGGCAGCCTTAGGGATGCTCCTGACCAGGCAGCCTTAGGGATGCTCCTGACCAGGCAGCTCTAGGGACGCTCCTGACCAGGCAGCTCTAGGGACGCTCCTGACCAGGCAGCTCTAGGGATGCTCCTGACCAGGCAGCTCTAGGGACGCTCCTGACCAGGCAGCCTTAGGGACGCTCTTGACCAGGCAGCTCTAGGGGCGCTCTTGACCAGGCAGCTCTAGGGACGCTCTTGACCAGGCAGCTCTAGGGACGCTCCTGACCAGGCAGCTCTAGGGACGCTCTTGACCAGGCAGCTCTAGGGACGCTCCTGACCAGGCAGCTCTAGGGACGCTCCTGACCAGGCAGCTCTAGGGACGCTCCTGACCAGGCAGCTCTAGGGACGCTCTTGACCAGGCAGCTCTAGGGACGCTCTTGACCAGGCAGCTCTAGGGACGCTCCTGACCAGGCAACTCTAGGGACGCTCCTGACCAGGCAGCTCTAGGGACGCTCCTGACCAGGCAGCTCTAGGGACGCTCTTGACCAGGCAGCTCTAGGGACGCTCTTGACCAGGCAGCTCTAGGGACGCTCCTGACCATGTGCAAACGTGCTGAAAGCATGTTCAACATACGTCAGAGACTAAAACTTTACACTGGAAATATAGAACATTTTGCTGTCTGAAATAAGTTGTAGCATTCATACCTTTTGCATAGTTGCATAGAAGGAGAACCATACAGGTACATTGTTCCAAAGTCTCGTAAATAACCAAATAGCTCACAGCTTGTAAAAACTCCACATAAATCATCTCAGAAAATTAGAATGTTTTGAAAATGAACTGTAAACCATGATTATCAACATTGCTTGTCATCATTGTATATTATGTGTCACTTTACGTGTAATTCGTCCAAATTATATATTGGTTTCACAGTATAGGTTGAATAACAGTAGTGAATGCTTGTAATTTTCCAAGTTTCACCTGTACAAATCGACGACTTCTGATTTTGCAGAAGATAACACAACGCAAAACTTTAAATAGAGGTCAAGATTTTGATGCCACAAATATTTATTTTTAAAGCTTCTGACATTTGCATTGTTTTAAAATGGCTTCTTGTTTCCTCCTGAAATGACTAACTACTCTTCATCAGAAGAGTGGTTTGAAAACAGCCTTGACCAATGTGTGATTGGTTCCTTGATTAAAGAACTTGGAAGTTCAGCATACAGTTATGTAATAGAATAAACACATTCATATTTTCTTAGGCTAATTAATAAATAATAAAACTATGAGCCAGCTCCATTATGGTGTCTGTACTCTCGTCTCGAATGATGTTAAATCTTAATCTAAACTAAACAGCGTCTCCAGATTTCCTGTGTTCAATGCATAAATCACTGTGCACAACAGCCGGGTTTTATCGTCGCGCATAAAGCACAGCAGATAACGCTGCCTATCTGCGGTGAATCTGTCCTGGCATGTTTACGGGGAACTATCACATTATAGTGGCACAAAAGCAGTCAGGTTGTGAGAGCTGATTGGACACAGAAATTACTTTGGAAACCGGAGGATCCACCTGAAAGACCTCTGACAATATTGTGTCATGCTGTTAAGGCATTGGCTTTCAAGAGGAAGAAGAATAGATCAAAAAGAAGAATAGATAAAAAAATGGGAAGAGTTTATGAATGGGAGGAGAACATGCATCTCTCCATCGTTCTCTGATGGTGACCATCAAGGATGCTTTTGAATATTTTAGAAAGCTGTCACAATTGGTTTGTACTTATACATCACTAATGGAACTGAACAAAGTTCACTTTAGTCCTGGTTCAGTCCAAATTTAGTCCCAGTTTAGACCTACTTTAGTCCTGGTTCAGTCCTGTTTCAGTCCTGCTTTAGACCTGCTTTTGTCCTGCTTCAGTCCTGCTTTAGGCCTGGTTCAGTCCTGCTTCAGACCTGCTTGTGTGCCTGCCCAAATCTCAATTAGGCCAAAGGAAATAAAACCATAGTTAGGTTTAATGCATTGAATACGAGGGCTCTGGTATTTGGGGTTAGGGTTATTTTGTGTTTACCAATCCTTCACATACACTTGATTTATTTTCTCAGGCTGGAAAAGTTTAACAATAGTATCTGCCAATCCTCTTGCCTTTTAATCTTGTCTGTACTGATCCTGCGCCTTTGCAAAATCCTAATACAAAGTCGTGTGTAGTCCCTGCTGGCTGCGCCTTCTTTTAATCTTTTTTGTGTGCTTGTATTCATGTTCTCTGCATCTGCTCTCTGCTGCAGCAGTTGTGCCCGTACATTATTGATAGCCGCCTATTATATGTGTCACAATGCTGCTAGGAAATGGAAAGACTGTAGTAAACACACATTAAAGACATTGTAACCAAGGGAGAGGAAAGTTGGCAATTTTCCAATATTTATGCATATTGTTATGAGAATATTCATGATTAATAAAATTTTCAAATATATGCAATACTGTAGAAAATGGTTTGTTTATTCCCTCTGTGATCCAAAAAGAATGGAAAATAACTGTCAACATAGTCATAAAATGGTTTGCATGTATTCATGTTTGATACATCATGCTACATTATTACAAACACATTAGGCAGAGATATTACCTTATATATCAACCAAATTGGAAACCAAATTACATGTATGTAAATGGAATGATGTAATAAAGGCTGTGTGCTGCAAGTGATTACCACAAAAGAACATGAAAAATAATACATTTTAAAAACAGCAACAAGAGATAAGAATAGTTGAAGTATTAGTATGCAGACAGGAGTGTTGTAATGTTGAATAATGTAGAGCTTATGAACTCAGCATGCCCGGAGAGTGGGCCATAAGCAGCAGAGCATCCTGTCTCACTCCAGAACCCAGTGTGTGCTTAAACAACTCATGAGACTTCAAACCCAAAAATCTGGTTTGAAATTTAAACTTCTAGACTTTAAAGGGACCATGTGTATTAAGCTTCTTACTGGTCTGATAAAGTCACCACAATTATGCAACTGATGCAAACCGCCTGTTTATCAAGAAATGATTACTTAATGTTGTGAGACAGGCCTCCTCTCTGACAATGTTTAAAACCAGGTTAAAAACGGTGCTGTTTAGCTGTGCATACAACTGAGGGATTTTATATTTTTATCTTTCTTTTTAATGTTCTGTAATTATTTATGATTTTAATGCTATCTTGTTCAGCACTTTGAGTTGCCTTGTGTATGAATTGTGCTATACAAATAAACTTGCCTTGCCTTGCCTTACCTGCTTTAATGTATATAGGCCTGGTGCTTTTGTATATACGAGCCAGCGAAACCAAACAAAGTGGCAAACCACACAAGAGCTTTCTCTCTGATTGAATGATCTATTTATCAGCTAATCTAATACTATTATTGGTCTCTCATGTGCATTGTGTTTTTGATTAAGACTAATCAACACGCACACGCGCCCGCACACACACCTATTTTCTGGAGGCAAAAAACATATTATATAAAAACAATGTTACATAAGGATGTTTTCTTTAAAGCTAGGATTACTAGTCTAAATGATACAGAATGTAGTTATTTATGAAAAGCTTGTTTTATTGCATTATTTGAATAAAACTATTTTTTTTTAATTCAACGATGATACACTAAAACAAGAGAAGGTCCGTACCCAAAACCAAGTTAGTGTATGTTCATGGTTTCTACATCAAACAAGAGAGAAGAAGAATGCGGCATCAAACACAAAGATGCTCATTAATCTTGTGAAAAACAAAGAGAAGCTTCTAATCAACACGGCCCACAGAACAAGCCGTGGCAGAGCGAGCGTGCTATTAGCAGCAAGATAACTTTGAGGCCAATAATGTGTGTGCACTATTCAGCAGCTCACATCTACCCAGTACATAAAAATACCTCATCTCGATTAGATTGCACTTATCTGCGTTCAACTGATCTTTACACGTGTGGGCTTTAAACACAATGTAGACCCAGGCTTAACAGCTCAGGTGTTGATATTTTTCTTTATCATCAATGACCCTCATTGATTGGGTTTAAATCACTGCCAGACATGCGCTATCTTATCTGAAAAAGGCTGAACTTTTCAAATGGAGCGCATTTTCTGCAAACAAAGGAAGAAAAAGCAACGGTTTCTTAAAAAAAAAAAAATAGATCCTATCTAGACTCAGCTGAAGAAGAAAGTGGTTGGAGAAAAGAAATGTGTCTTCAGGTCCATTAGCGCAGTTGGAAAAAACAGCACAAAGGTTTGGAGTGCGTTCTCGTTGAGCTGTGTGGCGTGCATAGTGATGTTCCTGCCTTCCTGTAACACATTCCCTTGCTGCGTGCTATCGACTCTGAAAATTGAAGCCTCTTTCTCCACGGCCTGCTCTCGTTGCCCACTTTCGTCCATCTCAGTCCAGCCCCCTTGTCTCTTGAAGTGAGAATTGCAAAATCAATATAGCTAAATGGAGTTGCCAGAGAAGCCATTGAGTGTCCTCTCTAAGTGCTGGAGGAACAAGGATGTCAAGTAGCAGCAGTCACTCCCCATAGTCACCTCTCCTCCCCCTTCTTACCTTTACCCACAATGCACTTGGTGTTCATAAAAGTAGTAAAAACAGTAGATAGCTCACTTCAAATACACGGGTATACTCCTAGAGTTTACAATTACATGTGAAATTCATTTACTCTAGTCTGCCATAGACCTCAGCGTGCTCTGAAATCCTATTGGTAGTTTATAAAGCTCTTCTCGGTCTGATCTACTTGAGCCTTATGAACCAGTGCAGAACCTGTCTCAGCTACTCAGACCTCAACCTTCTCGCTGCTCCTCGTGTGAAGCTGGGAGTGAGAAAAGCGCCTTCACCCCATTACGCTTCTTGTAAATGGAACGCACTGCCTAATGATATCGAATGTCAGACACTGTTTAGACTTCATTAATAAATTTCCATTTCTTAGAAAATTCATATTAATACATAATTTTGAAACCATACAATCATAATTGCGTATTCAAATCTATGTAATAAGTTAGACAAAGTTAACAATCTTTAGATCAGCTTTTTCCGTGAAAAATAGAATACCAGTATGTAAAAGATAATGATTTCTGAAAGGATAAAAGACACATTGTGGTCTGTTTATTTCATAAAATCTTACTTAAATAAACTTTCTGTTGGGAAAAACAAAATACAAGTTAGGTTCCCAGTTTAAGACCAAGTTATGCTCTGTTTACTTTTCTCTCACACTTGGAGAATGTTTATCACACAAGCAGAAATAAGCTAGTTGTATGTCTCGAATATCCAACAGCGCTTGTGATTTACTATCTTGGCGCTGAGAAAGGTGGACCGAAAATGAATACAAATGATACAGAAAAAACATATGCTCTAAGAAGTGTTCAAATGGCATCTGCAACAGTTCAAAAATAAATCTCATAAACATTATCTTAACAGCATGCTTCCCTCACTGTCTTAAATCCACTGCTGTGTGCGAAAGCTGTCATATCTACAGTCAAAGTGTGAGGCACAAGCACAGATGGTGGTTGGAAAGTGAACGATAACAAGAGCCAGAAAGACAGAAAAGAAAAAACACATCCTGGGGTTGTTCAAAAAGAGGAGAAAAATCAGAAGTGTGCGTCTGCCCTTCCCTTTGTCACATCACCTCTGCCAACCTCCAGAGACAACAACAAGCGGCTGAAGAAAAAACACTTTCAATTTACCTTTGACCAAGAACAAACACACGGCTGCTTAGAAGGTACACAGTGTTTGCGGTGGCCTGCAGGGTACGCACCGGAGAACGGATAGGGCACAAAATGGACTGATGATTACACCTTGACTCCCTTTCACAAACAATATACAAAATAAAAAGTTTGAGGTGTAAAAAGTAGCCATGAAGGTCCTCTCGGGTAAGCTTTCCATTTTTACTTGTGTGTTTGTATTCAGGCTGCATGAATAATCACAATTGAATCAAAATTGCAATAGTCTAAAATCAAAATATCTCTATCTTTGTCTTCTTGTCATTTCAATTTAGATCATCAATGATATGCTTAACACTGTCAAGTCCACAACTCAGGTCTAGATAAAAACTACTTAATTCAAACGTTTATATACGAATTATATATTTTTGCAGAAACAAATTACTATAACTGGCTCAGTTGGTTGGCGCAAACCCACGACCTTCAGGCTCTGATACCACGACTTTCACTGAAGTCGTGGTATAAAAGTTGTGGTAGAGCTTAATATCAGTAAAACTAAGGACATGATTGTGACATTTTCTAACAAGCAGAGACAGCTTGCTGAGGCTGAATCTTCTGCTATCAGGGGAGAGCGTGTGGAGGTGGTTTATGAGTACATATATCTAGGAACCATCTTTGATAATATGCTCAAATTCTCCAGTAACACTGAGGAGCTCCTGAAAAATGCCATCAGAGGCAATATCTTTTAAGAAAAGATATTGCCAAACATTTGATGTTTGGATTGACATCAAATGTTTGGATTGGCATTTGATGTCAATCCAAACATCATGATGACCTTTTACCATGCCTTTATTGAGAGTGTTCTTTCTTTTTCATGTGTTTGCTGGTTTTACTCTGTCACTGTACAAAACAGGGCTCAGTTAAACAGAGTAATAAAAGTCTGCTCTAAGATCATTGGCCAGCCAGTCAGATCCCTTCCTGCCCTGTGTGATCAGCAGGCCATGAGAGTGGCCTATAGGATTCTGGGAGACCCTGCTCATGTTCTCATCCCTGTGTTTAAGTGGCTGCCTTCAGGGAGGAGGCTGCGCTCGGTGGGATGTAGGACGTAGAGGAGGAAATCCACTTTTGTTCCTACAGTGACTCAGCTGCTGAACTCGGACCCATCATTCCCCAGCGCAGCGTTAAAACGCAGGATACAGGATGTGTGCGTAATTGTATTTATATGTTTTTTTTAATTGAGATTTTTAGCATGTAACTTGCAACTCTCCGTGCTTTTTTAATTGCCCCTCGGGGATAAATAAAGTGATTGATTGATTGATTGAAGTGTGCTGTTGTTGTGTCCTTGGGCAAAATACTTAACCCCACTTTGCCTGAAGCCCCCACTGAAAGATCAAGGCTGTGTCATCACTGCCAAGAGCAGCCATCCTCCTTTGGACCACCTGCAGGAGGATCAGTGAGGGGCTGGTGCTCTGTGGATTGGGTGCAGCTTTGAGGGATTAAGGGGGAGGAGATGGATGGATGAAATTACTATAATTTAGAATTTAGAACTATACACAATTCAAAAAATGTGATTGTGAATCAGGTAATATCTTCATATAGATGCTTTTTCAAATGTAACTTTCTTGAAGATGTTTTTTTGCCCAAAAGCAAATGAGACTTTATAAACAAATGAATGAACGAATGATACCATTATTAGTCCCTCAGTGGGAGAATTACAAGTTTGAGGAAGAGTCTCATCAAGAAAACAGCATATATTAGGTGACCATATAAAAAATGCATTGCAATGATTACTATTGGATATTAATGCAGGCCAAAATTCTTAGAAGTGAATCATCTTCATAATGAATACATTGTCTTCTGGAATTTCTATATAATTAGCTTTGTGTTTTACTCTTGCTGTATTCATGCAGTGAAGCTGATAGGCTTTTATCTTTATAGCTTGTTTATCTAATTACTTTCGGTCTTAAGAAATAACAAACGTTTCTTCAGAATTTCCTCTCCAACAGATACAAAAATGTCTAGGCTTTGATATTTGATATTTTTGTAATAATCACAACATTTGTAAAGAACACTACTATGATTCATTTTTGAGTGTGTATTATTTGTATGTATCTATTATCTACATGAGGCTGTCAACAGGAAGAGTCCTGCAAAAGTAAAATGCTCTGGTTGTCTCTAACTGATTAGAAAACGTTATATTTCGCATACTTGTAAGGAAAGCCCTGGGAGTCAGTAATTGCCTCAGGGCTGTCAGAAATGTGTTAGATATTTTATGTCCATCATTAACTTAAGTTCTAAGATAATGAGGAGAGCAGGTTTGCATAAGAATGTCCCATACACTGGCTTAACCTCAGTAACGTCACCAAGGATTTATAGTTTTAAGAGGACTTTTTTGCAGTAGGAACACCTAAAAAAGTGTAAACCCCCCAGCCGTGTTTAGGCTTTTCTGCTGTGGCTCACATATCCTGCTGTTTGTCAGATCGACCTGAGCTTTTGGACACGGTGTGTGAATGGCTCTATGGTGTGGTCCTTGATCTATTTTTTGGTGTGATTCGTTTTCAAAACGTTTATCCCCACATGTAATCAACAGACTTTTGCATTCACATCTCTCGAAGCTCCCACTACAGATATTGACAGACGAAATGACCAAACTGCAACACAATTGTGGGTGCACAGACTACCGGAACTACAGAGAAAACAACCTTTATTCAACCATTGAGATTCAGGGATCTCTTTTCCAAGATAGTCCTGGCCAAGTGGCACTCAAACATGTTTATATAACATTCAGTACCTACAGTCATAGTTACAGTTACAGGAACTGAAACTGTTGCTAGCTGTGAGCGGTGAGGACAACAGACCGCCATGTTCCCAAAGCTCATACACTTCTCAGCTCAGGAACAAACTGTCTTTCTTCACACGGTTGTGTCTGTAAACCATCTGTGAATGGTGACTGCAGAGAATACATACTGAACCAGTTTTCCAAATCACAAGTTGAAAGACGCTTAGTGATGTCACAATCAGGGCTGGAAACTTTTCTATAACGTCTCTTTCTTTGAAAAGAACTGTGGCTGTCTTCAAGTCAACTACTCAGCAAATTAGCTCTTCTTTCCACCTGCATGTGACAGAAAATAGAAATGCTGCTGGGCAGGCTGTTACCTACGGCTAAACACCAAACACTATTCTTTATACCAATATGCGCAGTCTTTTTCTTCTCTCTAAATGTGAGTGTAGGGAAGTGACATGGTGCACAGTAATTAAGCATACAGAATTTGTCATAATACCAGTAAAGAAGTAAAGACTCAGCAAATCTGACATACCTGTTCTAGTTTCCAGTGGAATTCGGCTGGCTTGAAGGTGTCGACCTCAGAGAAGTCCCTCCGCAGAAGGAAAACCAGTCTGCAGTTGTGGACATACAGCGAATAATGGTGTCGGTTCATTTCTGAAACAATGTCACACAACAAATAAATTATGCTTCACTGAGCATATTATGAATGGACTTAATACAAAAATGTTGTATACAGAAGAGTCATCCCATTTAGTTTCGTATGATGCTCTTCTCAGGCAATTAACCATCTGTGTGGACATTGTGAGAGTGTGCAGATGGTTTGCTTAATTAAAGAGTTCAGGCAGCTCAATTTAAACTTAGTGAGAAAAAAACATGATAGGATTTCTTCAAGTTACTAATGTTTTACAAAAGTTATGGAATTACAGGGATGAATAAGTCAAGTGAGGCAAGTGTCAATGGGCAGAAAATACGGGGAAAATACGTGGCACGTTTTAAAACAGTTAAGAATGATGCACTTCCATCAAGTAAAGCAGTGAGCTGCTGTGAACCAGAACTGAGCCAAGACTGAGCAAAGACTGAACCAGGACTGAACCAGGACTGAGCCAAGACTGAGCAAAGACTGAACCAGGACTGAACCAGGACTGAACCAGGACACAACCAAAACTGAATCAGGACTGAGCTAGGAATACATAATGTATTAAGTTTTTGAAGTAACTTGCCCAACACTGTCTATGCTGAAGAAATGTCTCCTTTTCAGCACACCTTTTCAATGCCAGATCTCCAAAGCTTAGTAACACAGCACCTGCATGAGAGACGGTTGATAACCAGTGTCACAAAGCAGTCAGCTTTGTAGTTTTGTTTCAAATCGATTGTGGTGAAATATTGTGCCAAAAATATGGAAATTGTGTCCATGACTGTAAAAATAATTAACAGCATATAAAATTAATGCAGTATCAAAACACAGGATTTACAGGGATCGCTATTCGTGAACAAAAGCATATTATAACCACACATCATTCATAAATTAGAGTAGAGTAGCAGACTAAATACTTTAAAAACCTGTGAGAATGTGAGTCTAATCTAATACAATGTTGCAGCAAACATTTTGTTCAAAACAGAGCAGAGTGTTTTCTTTTATTGTTGGAAAAGGTCAAGCATAAAGCAAGACTGACAACAGCTTGTTTTCATCTCCGGAGACAGCTTTCTTGTCTATAATTCTGTCATTGTCCCAGTCCTTAAATGCCTAGTAAATCATCTAAACACAAGAGAAAAGGTCACTCATTTGGTTTAATAACTCTCTTGTTCTTCCTTGGTCCATTTTTAACTCTCACAAAGCGAAACGCGTAGTTAATGCTAATGTAGCCAACAGGATATGATTAATGTGACTCCTGCAAGGCTTCACATATTTTATAACAAATTATATATTCAGCCGCAAGCAGCAATGAATGGCCCTCGTCTTTGCCAAACTACTGGTTGTGAAGCACCATTGCACCCTGACTCCACTTAATGCCTAAAACTGCAAAGAATCTCAATGTAACATTGTAAAGCGCTTTGGGTGACCTTGGTGTGTAAAATGTGCTATATAAAACAACATTACTTACTTACTTACTTTAGTGATCAATGCGCAAATGTGGCAATTTTACTTTCACTTTACAGTGGTCACAAAAAGTAAATGTTTATGTGGAAAATTCCAAGTTTGTCACCACTGAACATATTGGTATGATTCCTGTGAACTTTCATGATCTCATTATTCTCCTGTTTAAACCGTAGACTGTAAATATTAACAGACGAAGTCACGGCTATCTCCGCCGTTCGAACTATTGTGCCACCACTTTCGCCGTCTATGGGCAGTTTCAAAATGGCCGCGGGAGCTGGAAATTTTGAAAAAACGCATCTGCGCATGCGTCAGCCGGCACGAGCCCCATTCATTTAACGAGTGCCTTCAAAATTCCACTGCAACCAATTAGACTGGTCCAAAAAAAGGTAAGAGGTAAGAAGATACGTACATTAGCATTGAATGATTCTTATTCCGGGTCCACCGTCATTGGCCCGGGGTGGTTTTGCAAGCATGTCAGCGCACATAATTTTGGACATTTTTGAGCCAGGACCCGCCCCCACTAGTGAAAACCACACATGATGCATTTCAGAGCAGTGCTACAAACCTGTCTTATCAGAATTACACAGAAGAGTCTCCTTCTCTGCTCTTAGTCCGGGACTGGGCCCATGCTTCATCCAGGTTGCTATGGTGAACTGGTCTGTCAGGTTTTGGGGTACGACGTAACCCGGGATGTTCGCGGCCTGATGCCCATCAAACTTGTAGATGAGGTCGCTGTCCCGCCCACTGTCGGTAAGCAGAGCAGCCGTCCAGTTCGAGGAGGGACTGGGGGCAGGGAGAAGGTCAGTGCTGCCGGATGCTGCACCTGCCAATTACAAGTAATGTCAACTGCAGTAACAAACCAACTTTAGGGAACTTTAGTCTAAAAAGTGGTGCTTACTTACGGCCATACATAAAAATAAATATTTCCTGAGCTGAAAATATCAGCAGGAGCCGATGCATTCTCACCTCCTCACAACAACAATCCACTTTCTAAATCCCCTATATTCTCATACGCACCACACAGTTTTTGCAGAGACTTCTCGGAGTATGTCTCGCGGTCACAGCCTTTTCCAATATGGTTAGTCTGCAGCTCCATTGTGGCTTTCACACTAGACAGGGGGCCTCCACACATTTCCAAGTGCATCTTGGGAAACAGCTGCTTGCTCCCTGTGCCTGGCTCATAGTCCACTCGCCTGGTCCAACCTTGGAATACACAAAAAATGTGTTAGTGATGATAGATAAATATCAGGTTGGCTGGTGTACTACAAAAAAATTTAATGGGATCTTTTTGTTGATGTTAATAGCGTGAAATAATTTGTTCCACTGTGTAAGTGGTGCATTGTTTGTGAGTCACATCAATTAGCCCAATGTGAGGCAATCATTTCTACTTCATTACTCTGAGCTTTCTCACCGTGAGTGGTCACATTATTTAACTGTGATTAGCAAAAATGAAAGTAGTGTTCATGTAGACCCAGTGAGCCATTCTCAGAGGGTGTTTTCTTTCTTTCTATTCTTGTTTTAAATTGATATGTTTGGTACAATGACATCCCGGATTCAATAGAATATAAACATGCATGAATAACTGAAAACAACTCAAGGGAATATAATGATAACATGAAAATGTTACGCCTGATGCGGTGTCTTCATCTTATTCTGTGAAAAGTGCATGTTTACAATGCAAAGTGTAAGTGCTTGATAGTGTCCATAAGGGAAGTACAGGTACAGTATGTAAGCCTATAGGAGAAGCTTCATGGAGGTGAGATTGCAAAAGTGTATTGTAAGACTTAAAAATAATTGTTTTGAAAACAAATCATCAAAGAATGCAATAAATCAAGGATGCATACCATCGTGCCATGTGCAAGTTGTTCTTGAAAGAATTAGTTGATCTGACAAACCGTCAGCGAGATACGCGAGCTCCAGACAGACGTGCATTAGAGATAAATATTTACACATTTTATAAAACTGTATATTGTTTTGTTTTATCTATTAAGATCCCCATCAGCTATGGCAGTTGATAAAGTCTGGCAACTGTATCCTCTGTGCACACAAAGAATACTGTTGTTTTATGAGACCATGAAAAGTTAAATAAACACATACATTATATGGAATGGGAATAACTAAGCTTTTAGATCTTGAATCTCTCTACACTCTATAATAGAACCAGAAAAAGCATGACATTAACATGTAGTGTTTTGCCATTTTCCTGTAATCTTCGTTGACATTTCCATGAATGAGCCTTAACTACAGACTGTGTTTTTTCACTGGTCTGATCTGATCCTTGTATCCTCTTTTCTGATTCAATTACGAATTTTAACACATACAACAAGATCATGATCTTGTTCAGATATGATCAGATATCAAATAAATGCCCACACATTTTAGACTGCAAAAAAGAAAATAAAGATTCAAGTCAATAGCAAGAAAATTTCAGTCAATTTGAAATGTACACTTCAAATGCACTTCTAACAATCAGTAATGTTTCAATTTGAAATAATATATTTATTCACTGTTGATTATGTTTGACTTGATATTTCGGATGACTGCTTATAATATATATAATATTTCAACTTGCACGTTATTTAGCACTTTAGTTTTATGTGTGTCTTTCTTCGCAGATTAAGGTCGTGCTTTCACATAGAGTACACGGTATAATGTGCTGTGATGAAAACAAACATATTCCAATGGTGTTGTGTAAATTGAGGCTGCTATAAACACAGGTCTCCTGATGTCCTGATGGATCCTGAGCCTGACACTCGAGCGTCTGACAGCGCTGACAGCTCCAGACACAGTCTGCCTCCAGAGCCAAATCCATGTGCGCTCAAAGAATCAAAAACAGCCACCAGTCAACAACACATCTCTAACCAGTTTATTCACTTCCAGAATGTTGGGATATGTCTTGCAAAAAGTTTTTTTCTTTAACAGGCAATTGGAAGATTATTGTTAGAATTACAATAAAAAAATAAAAAATACCCTTCCCCATTTTAAGAGAATCTAAACACAACAAGTGCATCAGAGCTATGGCTCTTAGTCGCTTTGGGGCAGCTAATGAGTAGTGTATTCGTCTAAATGGGGTCTCTTGAGAACTAACCTTGCCATCCGGGTTTACACACTGGTTTCACATCAATATGCACCGCCACATCTTCGCTGGCTCTCTTCTGACCGCAGTCAAAGGCCGCCACCATAATTTTGTAGCTTTGTTGTTTGTCGTAGCTCAAGCGTTCCGTGTTTCGGATGTTACCTAGAAGATAGACAGAAGATGAAAGCAATTATGTTTCTAATTATTTCCTTGACGGTTTTTTTTTTTGAGTCAAATTACAGCAGGGGAAGATTTTCAATTTTCTGATAATTGAAAGCAACAGTGCATCAATGCCACATTGGGCCGATTGTACCACTACACACAACGTATATAATGCAGCACAGTATGTCCTTTTGTTATATTTAAGCTTCTATAGGCTCCTCAAAATGTATAAAAATTTGGACCTAATATGATAAGATTAGAAGTCCTGTCATCGTAAGGGAAAACATGAAATACAGATAAAAACCAAATCCCAGTGGCCGTGATTAACATGCAAATTTTTTGAAGATAAAATGAGAAACATGCTTCATAAACACTTCTGTTTGTGTTGAGAATGGGTGTGTCCTTCAAACTGTGACTTTATGCATCATATCTTTGATCATAAATCTGTGTAAAAAAGCACATCATCACAACGTGCATTTGTACACACTCATGAGTGTGGAAAGGAGTTGATGTTATGAACACTTCTAAATGAATAAGACTCACTAATAAGAAACACATTTAATGGTTGTGGACTACAGGTTTATGAGTTTTATCATGATAGCTATTTAGTGCAAACAAAATAAACATTGCCAAAATAATTGCAGGCTTGGGCCTTTGAAAATTACAAACAATGAAATTCAGATTTGATTTTGACTGAGGCGCTCTAAAACAATTCAGAGAAAAACTTAATCAAACTTCACATATTTTTTCATACAATGTGAGATGGTTGTTTATGTAGGTCTCCAAGCAGAGCACTATTTCTGTGGCAGTCATACTGAGGCTTTATGTTTGAAGAGCTGTCACACACGGAGGAGAGAGGAGGTTATGTAAGTAGACTGAAGGAGATCACAACGCTCTCCAAAAACCATGGCTAAAAAAACGTCATGTTCTACTCTTGTTTCATACATTTTCATTTTTTTCATTATCAATCCCTTTATTAGTCCATTTCTGGATCGGGAGGTGGCAATCAGAGCTGCCACCAAATGCTCATAGCACCAGTCCTTCACTGATCTTCCTGCAGGTGGTGGGTCCACGGGAAGAAGGCTGCTCCGTCAGCAGTGACACAGCCTTGGTCTTTCAGCGGGGGCTTCAGGCAACGTGGGGTTAAGTGTCTTGCCCAAGGACACAACGACAGCACACATGAGTGGAAAAAGTTGGAGTAGGTCTCGTGGGGGGATCAAACCCACGACCTTCAGGCCCAAAGGCCAATGCTCTACCAACTGAGCCACTGTCACCCCATTTGTGCCTCTTGTTTCAAACAATAGCATTTCAATAGAAAAATCTACTAAAAACCAGTCAATTTGCACTCGGAGGACACCCCCAACATCATGGATCATCTCAAAAGTTAACTTCCATCACCTCCCATCTGAAAAAAATTGCACAATACTGCCTACAGACTGCCTGTTCCTTAGATATTCCCTACAAATATATTTTTTCACTTCAGTGATTTGTTTTTCAGCCACAGACAGATTTTAAAACCTGTCAGAAAAAGCAAGACAAAATCACTCCCTGAGCACTAGACTTGTACCTAAAGAAGGCAAAACATTACAGCAGTAACAGAGTCCATTAAAATGTGCAGCTGTGCATAAGCCTCTTTGCTACTTCACCTGACATATATAACAGAACAGCCCAAACCATAGTAGTTATTATAGCCTGGAGGCGTCTGTATTAAATGATCCAGTCCTGTCTCCAACCAAAGCAGAAGCCATAAGGGCTAAACATGAGCGGCCAAAGGGAGCAGCCTCTATCAGCTAAAGACGCGTCATTGTGCTCTGTTTGAACACATCACAGCGGTCGCGCTTCAGCTTGAATTAAACCATGGTCGGATCATGGCTGCAGAGATGTGAAGGCAGTGGGAGTACATGCCCAAAGCACAGATTTATCATTGGCATATGTACTCAGAATAGCACTGATCGAGAAAAACATACACATTTGCCCATTTACTGAGATGTATGTGCGGCAAACAGCCCTTTGGATTGAACACAGTGCACTTTTTGTAAGATTGAACTGCAGGGGTGGAAAATCAGTTTGAATGGCGGCAATGACATAAAAGCTGTAAAGATAGCAACAACATTTTAATTCAATTAAAGACCTTGCCGTGTAGACTATACTTCTCAAATTAGATGCACAAGATTTTCTATTACTTTAACAGTTCGTTAAATTGTTTTTTCTCCAAAATGTGCACGCTCCTGGACATGTTCACAATATTCTATTTTAATTGTGTTCTCTATATCTCTATAATGTTGCTCGGATGTATTTTTAAAAGGCTTTAGCCATGTTTTACCTCTAAACTCAAGCTCAACATAGCTTCAACTTATGATACACTCAAAATGTTAAAATGTATGCTATAAAGTTATGTCCGTCTCCAGAAGGAATATATAAATAATCAACCCAGTTAAGCCTCCTTTATTCCACTACATTCATGCTGATTCACTTCAGCTAGAAAACGAAACTTGGTCAGCCAGCTCTCCTCTCACACTCGTCAAACAATCTTTAACTCCAAAAAATCCCGCCTGTGTGAAAACGGACTCTATCCCCTTCACATTCCAAAGACTTTTCCAGTCTAAAGCAAACAACACAACTTAACTTTCAAACACTAAATAATACATCCACACAGGAATCTCTAGGCCCATTGAACAAACCAAGGTTTTGAGCAACACTCCTGCACATTTATTTATTTTGAGCCCACCACAAGACCTACTTCACGACTCCCATTGTTGACTACTGTTGTTGCGTCCTTGGGCAAGACACTTTGCTTGAAGCCCCCGCTAAAAGACCTGTGGACTCACCACCTGCAGGAGGATCAGTGAGGGGCTGGTGCTATGTGTTCTGGGTGCAGCTCTGACTGCCACCCCCCGACCCAGAAATGGGTTAAGGGGAAGAAAATGGATGGATTAAACAATAATGAAACAAGCCGGGGAGCCGTGTAGAGCTTTTGCATGCATTGCGCTTACCTTTTCTAAACTTCTGTTTAGTATGTATTCTTTAGTATAATACTTCTGTATTGTACTTTTGGATATTTTGTGTCTGTGTTGAATGGGAGAGGGAGGTATTGAAATGTATAAGTGTTTTGTTCATCAAACCCATTTTTCAAATGGTCTTATTTTTGTCTGTAAAATTGAGTTGTTCAGGACACTTTTGAAAAAAAAATGCTTTGAAATACGCCAGTCGTTTTACATCACTGTTCAGAGGGCCTTATAGCTTCTCACTATTAGAGCCATTCACTCTAAAGACAACATTGAGTGGCTTCTCCTTTATAAATAGTAAAAAATAATACATATAATACACATTTCCTATCTCAAAAGAAATCCTATCTGAGATGTGTGACCCATGTGCCTTTGATCCTAGAGTGGTTTGTCTCACAATATCGTGAGAGGTAGGATTAAACAGGACACAGGCCAATGTACCTTGTTTGGCCCTTGTCTTTTTCGCTCATTCAAAATTATATAGGTAAAACTTACCATTACGGTCAATGGCAAATGGTGTCCCAGCAGTGACAATTTCATAGTTGCAGATCTGACTGTACTGTGGGGAGCAATCCTGGTCCCACGCCTCCACCTGAACAAATATAATAATACACTTATTATCTGATGTGGATAAAAGATCCACATGGAGTTCAGAGGGCAAACATGAGAAACATCTGGTTGTTTGTACACCCTTTTGTCCCTCCCGGCCTGAGATCTCCAGGGCCCTAGGGTTAAGTGAGGGTTCGTTGTCCACTTGTACTGTACAGAGCAGGATACTCTCCAGGAGCAGTGTGTGTCAAAGATGTGTGTGCGTCTCTATGATCCTAGATTTTGCTTTTCTTTATTTATTGAAAGTGTACTTTAAGCCTTAAACATTGGGAAAATATCTGCATTTACAGTGTTCCACAAAACCCTGCACTTATTTTTGCACTCGCTTCCAGTGAAATCATGCTGCACTGATATGTCATCATCTCCCAGTGTTCAAATGCACTGAAGTCTTCACTGTTCTTTTGTTTGTACTGCTCAGAGCAGGAGAAGATCCAGAGAAATACAAAAATACCTGTAAAATGCTGTCGTAGATCTTTCCTTCAGTGACTGATGCTTTGTACTGCTGCTCTCGAAACATAGGACTGAACTCATTCACATCATCAACTTGAACATGAACCACCGCTCTGAAAATAAATGATAAAGAATTGTTGTTTGATTTCATCACATTTTTGATTAACCAGGGAAATTCCACACTATTACATTGCACGTGCAGTTTAGTTCCTGGGCGGATAAATATATTGCTAAAAGTTCACACCGAGATTGTGAAATACATAGAAATAATGGACATTTTCCATTTACTTTATCTCCAAGGATGACAAGAGCAAATGAAGCAGACAGGCTGACAGACACAGAAGACGGAACACATACACTAATCATCTTCCAGTGTTCTTCTATTCAATAATTATTTCAATTTCACGACACTAGGCCACAGAACATTTCAACGAATCCATATTCGTCATATTTGAGTGTGTTCACAGTAAAGTGTCCATTAAAGAATCTGGAAGAGATAGTGTGGATAAAATCAAAAGGAAAGATTGATAAATACATTTTTGGCAACATTTTAAACAACCAAATGAGCCTCTAATTTGCCAATTCTACTGTGACGCCAAAATAAACAGGGCTGCTATAGACAACTTGACTCATTTACAAAACAGTTCTGTTCTTCTAATGGACAGAGGAGGTATTTGGATACATGAATATTTTTTGGCCTTTTGTCACACTTTTGTATCCTTTAGTGTGAACAAGCCCATTTATGTGAAACAGGAAAAAGTAGATGTGCCTGTATTCATAATACATGTAGATATTCTGTAGTTTGTAAAATAGTTTTATACCCAAAAGTGCAGAGACTCAAACTCTAACTGTTTTGTGGTCGCATGGTTAACTCCCCACAAAGACCTACTGTCAAAAAATTGCTGGAGGAAATTACCTTTTAATCTGAGTAAATGACAGCTCCAAACTAAAGAAAATGCTGTGTATCATATGCGCATGTTGATGTCCCATTTTCTTTTACTCAGAACCAATCACACAGTGTGTAATCTAGTGGGAGGTACTGCTCTTAGGCAATTTAAGAGCATCGGCGCAGTGAAGTATATAATTTAAACTCTTATTCCAATGCATCATGAAGTTTGTTTTATGGTGACCTTTTCTGTCACCAACTCATGGTGCAATGAGGAAGCACATCTGGCTAATTAATGGCATTAGCGTAATGAGGCCTATTTGGAATGTCATGCCGTGATAATGTCACAAACACTTGGGCCCATTCACACACGCACACATATACACACACACACATATATATATACACACGCATGCACGCACGCACACACACACGCACGCACGCACACACACACACACACACACACACACACACACACACACACACACACACATATATATATATACACACGCATGCACGCACACACACACGCACGCACACACAAACACACACGCACACACACACATATATATACACACGCACGCACACACACACGCACGCACACACAAACACACACACACACACCCACACACACACGCACACACACACACTTACAGGACAAAGCAGGTGAAAAGCAGCGAGATACCTATCCTCCATGTGGGCTGTTTGCAAAGACTAACTCTGATATGGTATATGCGTGAGAGGCTAATTCGCTCTGTAACACCTGTCTCTCTTTCTCCAGTGGGTGGGGGGTTCTGGGCGCTGGTGGATCTGAACCTCCAGTGTGTGTCTGAGGAACATCTCCCTCTGGGTCCATAGTTGAGAGGGAGTTTCGTGTCCGCCCACACACAAGCCCCTGGCACACCAATTCATTTTCTCACTGTAGACAGTCTACAGTACAGGCCCCAAGCCTTCATTTACTTCTGTCCAGGAATTTATAGTACCTTGTGATTGGCGAAAAAAAACTAGACTCTGTAGTCCCACTGTCCACGCCAATGGCCTGTCTATGGGGCCAATGTTATTTTATGGGGCCTCCTCAGTTCACCTGCCGTTACTGTAGAAACCATGTGATTGCTGAATATTCTCAGTTATGAACCAAAGCTCCTCCGCCCGTTTTGCTCTTTCTTTCAACTAAATGTAATTTTTTTAAATGATTTTAAAAAGTAATGTAATGTCATTAGAAACAGTTGGCCCACCAAAGTGATTAAAAATCAAATAGATGGTGAAATGTCTTATAATGCCTTGGGATTCTCTCCTATGAGCTGGAGGAAGTGTTACTGCCTCTGCAACCTGAAAATGGAAAGTGGAATAAAATAGAGGCATATCCATAAGGCAGATTTGATTTGGATTAGTTCCAAGCTAAATTTGTGAAACGGCTATATTAAAACTTAAGAAAAACAGAACAATTAACAAGAGTCCAACAGTCCATAATTATAAATATGGAGCACACACAAATTACTGCACTAACTATACTTTTGCATTTTTTTGTAATATTGTTACTTGATATTGTCAATTGACAACAGCCAAAATAATAATATAATCGTTTACTGTGCGTGTCATTTTGCAAAGATTAAATAATAAGATACAATAAAAACCAGAAACCATCAAGACATAAAACGTTTTGTCACGCCTGAAATTAAACATGACTTTGTAATAATTCACAGGAGAATAATAAAGACAAGAATCTCTCTCAACACTGTCACATTGAGCCAATTAAACAACGTTGGTAAAAGTCAGATGCATTAAATGCATACATAAACTAAAATGGTTTCTACGGTACATTATTTGCTGTTTCTTGATGATGTTTGAATGATTATTTCATGTACTTACTTGTGGGACTTCTTCCAGTCAGCCCCGTCGGGTCCTGCCCCGCAGTCATAGGCCTGGATGATGAAGGTGTATTCTTTCTGGAGCTCACAGTCCACTTGGCCACTGGCTCGAAGGACCCCTTCTCCAGACGTCTGATTGAGAACTACTGCCTCAAATGGCACGTCTTGACCGTAGATTTTAAAGGCACAAATCTCCCCTATAATGACAAACAAAAGTTTTGTAAAAGCAGTTCTGAGTTGTCATATTCTAAGTTCAACAATGAAAATCCAGTAAATTTAATTTGTCAATTTATCTCAAACCTCCACAAGAAAATGCAGAAAATGTGAATATGTACATGTAGATGGTTTTAAAATGAATTGGATAAAGTAAAACGCTTATATTAAGGCAATCCCCCTGTCACCCTCTCAAACACAAGCCACAATGCAATACCAGTGGCACAATGGCTGAGTAGAAGGATGGGTCAAATGCAGATTACAAATTTCCCTACGGGGACAATAAAATAGAAATAACTAACTACCAGAACAGAATGATAAAATCAAGAAAGTTTGAACACATTTCTTTTACATGTATTACTTTGGTGTTCTATACATATATAGTAATTTCAAACAACATGTTCTGCATCTGCATGTTGGTAATTTCCATTCCAAAAGCATTTGGATATTTCGACTTCAAAAAGCAGAGCGCTGGCGCACAATCAAACTGTGGGTGAGAAAGTAAACACAACAAAAGCCCACATCTTCTTTGAGCTCCATAGAAGTCATTTCAGATTGGAGCCGGTTTGCAACAGTCATGTCTCTGAACAAGCTGTTCTCTGAGTTCTGCTCCTGGGGCAGGCTTAAGAAGATGATAACTTCTGATTTCTGTCAAATATATGTGACTCTAAAGGAGGATGACACACGCAGACGCAGCGCTGTGTGCTTGAACATGAACTGGAGTGGAGAGTTTGAAGCATGTACTTCGGGGGATTCGGGGTCTTCAAAACCATGGGCTTCGACTCAAACTGAGAATAAATCATTACGCAGCCAAAATAAAAGGTAATTGAAAATGGAGAGTTTGGCAGATAGAACATTCAGGTTTAAAGGTGAACTGAAAGTGCATTTCATATCATTTCCTTAGGCTTCTGAAACGTTTCTTACCATAAATAACATTGACTTGATCAACTTTAATCCAATCTACTTTATTTTTATAGCACATTTTATAAATGTTTCCACAGTACTGCACAGAGAGAAGTGAAAAAAATAACAATAATAAGATTAAGATGTATAAAATCTAAACAATTCAAATTCAAAATTTAAATGCTAATGTTATGTTCAGGGCATCTCAAAACTCTCTGTCACTTAATGAAGAAAACCTGTTCCATGACAGAGATGCACTCCACAAATATAGACTAAGAGGAAATAAAAAGTTAAATTTAGAGCCACCTTAAAAATCAATGAGTATCTCAGTGTGTAGTCAACATTGGAGCTAAAAGAGAGAAGAAAAAAAATGTTGTGGGGGAGGGTGGCCCTCGGCACAGAGCAAGTGAGGAGAGAGGTGCAGGGCCAGTGAGTGTTTTTCGCTTCTACATGCGTGCGTGCATGTATGTGTGTGCGTGCGTGTGCGTGTGTGCGTGTGTGTGTGCGTGTGTGTGTCTTGTTGAGTACCATAAGTGGTAGTGTATTACATTGTTTTCTATGTTTTGTTGAAACCTACTGTATGGTATTGTTCTTATTTTTGAATTGTACAGTATTGTATTGTGTGTGTTTGTGTTTGAATGTGTGAGAGGGGGTTGGAATAATAAAATAAGTGTTTACTTCATCTAAGCCCTTTGATGTATTTTTCCTGTAATAATTGCAGGTGGGTTGTACAGGTTTGGAATTAGGGCTGAAACAACTAATCGATTATTGAAATAGTCGACAACTATTTTAGTAATCGATTAATCGTTTTCTGGTTCACACGGACTCAAACAGAGCAAAAATGACATGAAAATGTAGTATTTTTGATTAAAATCGACTTTGTTTTTATAATTTCATGAATATCTGTCTGTCTCATCCAATCAGATAGCAGAATTAGCACAAAGAGCCTGTTACAAACATTTACTTTAAGTTTACGCCATCAATATGTCCTCAAGTGTTGCCACTTTAGCTTTTTGTGATGAATAAATACATTTTTTCTAGACAATTCACAGCCAAGCGATTACTCGATTAATCGTAAAAATAATCGATAGATTAATCGATTACAAAATAATCGTTAGTTGCAGCTCTATTTGGAATCAATACATTCAATTCAACAATTCAACATTATCACAGGAACTATATTGGTACCAAAATGTTTTATATTGTAGTTTTGAGATCATTCAAAAACTGCTCAGAGACTCTTACATTTTCTCCTGTTTTTTCATTATTGTTATAGGCCGCCGTGAGACAGGTTAGTTTTACCCTACTGATGATGTGTTGTTGCAATAGTAATTCAGCAATAGTATTCATATGAGTATCTTGTTGTGAAGTTTTAGTATAGATTAGTAACAGCTTTTTGATACTTTTTGACCATATTCATAGCACCATCTCACCTACAATATAACACAAATCTTGAATACGTTACAAAGTGTAAGGCGCCTCCTGGTGAGTCCTTTGTGCTTTTATCTAAATGAAAATGTAACGGCCATTATGCAGGAGTGGGACACAAGGTTAAATCTATAAACTTGTAATAACAAACACAGTGGGTGGCTTCGGCAGGGGCTAATAAGCTGCGCATTCAGACTCCCAAGAAAATTAAGTGTTGCACGGGACAATCAGACCACACATTATAGCTCACAGCTGCAAATCTTTACAAAAGTGTTTCCCACCAACGTTTGGGTAATGCGTTTTCTGCTCTGTCTGAAATGGCAAGTAAGTTTATGTGGAGCAACTGGAGAGCAAGGCATTGATAATCGGGTTATAAATGATAATAACAGGGACATGGTGTAAGCAAAAATGCTCCTTATGTATGCATTTCCACCAAACATTTTGCACTTTCACAAACGGTGAAACTAAGGAAGAAAAATCAGAGTCACAGGAGGACAGGATAATGGAACCCAAGCATCTTGAAGTCAATATAAAAACTGAAATAGATTTTAGCTTGAGGGCAATAACTTGTTACCAGTACTCTGAGCAAGTTTATGAGTCAGCGAAACAACTCAATAATAATAATAATCAGAAAGAGATGACTCTACAAAAAAAGAGATAGACAGACAAACAGTGCTACACAATGTGGAATTACAGATAAAGGTGAAACTCTGAAAATTATCATTCAAACGCTTATTTATTTTTGTATTTCAAATAAAATTGTGAAACCCATATATTTTATCGACCTAATACATACAAAGTGACAAATGCCAAGCATTCTGCCCGTTATCACTTGATTGATTATGGCTTAAAATCCAAAAAAATAATAATAATTTTTTTTTACAAACTGTGAGCAAATTAACAGCATCAATACAAATAAAGCCGAGTCTGACATATATCAGCTTCAAATTTTATGTTAACATTTTCCAAATTGGTCCTGTATATTGGATGTTAACAATGTGGAGTCAGAGTGTGTCCGAAATGTCAGGAGAGTTTTCTGTTGTTCTGCTGCTAAGCAGTCAGAATAACATATTATTTGTAGTTTAAAATAAAATATAACATAGATTATTATGCTCACTGCATTGTCCTGAGGCTGAGGCCCATCATTCCTAACGTCAGGACAAAGTCATGGTGAGGCATCTTTCCATCACTACAGCTCCTGCCTTTGGAACACCCTGCCGGAGGAGCTCAGGGGAGCAGAGAACGTTCATGTTTTTAGAGCAGGCTCAACACATACCATAGATTATCTTTGGATTAGTATTTATTATTTCTTATTGCAATTCATGTGTGTGTGTGTACACATGTGTGCATGCAAGTGTGTATATATGTACACGTGTGTGTGATGCTATTTTGTATGAAAAGCACGTTATAAACAAATATGATTTTATTTTTTGATTTGATCCACAAAAAATAATGCATACTTCAGACACATAGAAATAGATGATGCCAGTTCACAAATTGTCTTTACGACTTGGTGGAAAAAGAGAGCATAAAACATAGTATATTGTTCTGTGACAAACATTTTGTCTGCATAGATAAACAAAACTAAAATGGTAGACAAACTAAAATAAATAGCACAGCTGTTCGCTAACATTGATTTGGGATTGTATTCAAAAGAAAGGGTATCAAATGTTTCTTCAATGCACAATCAGAACAGGTTTTCCATGAGCAATTCAAACAGTCTCCAGGCTTTGAGAAACTTACCCACTGATGTCAAGAAGACAATTATGCAAAACAGAGCAGAAGCCATTTCAGAAAAGGTATGAGGCTGAAAAGATGAAGACTGGTTTACTCTCCTCAGTTTTTCAGGCCATAGGTAGGATTACACATTAGAGAGCACTGAAGGGAAAAATGTGGTTAACTGAGGATTCTTTTGAAAATGTCGTTGAAAATTGACAATTTTTTCCCATTATTTTTCAGTTAATGTTAAGTTAAAATTACCAACACGTTGCAAAAATATAATTGTATTTGTAATTCTATGAAATAACATTTATTGAGAAGAATCTTCTGGACAAGAACTATTTATTACAAGAAAATACCAATTAAGCGTTTTATACGTGTGCGTTCAAAAATGCTTTTGTATACATTCTGAAAAACAAAGAAGAACATTTTCCCCTCGTTGAGACTGAAAGGTTTAATAGCTGCCATTTATAACTGGGAAATCCACATGTTAAACTTGCGTAAACATTAGACCCAGTATCAGCCGGGTGACCAAATTCAAGCGCATTAATTCCTTTTCCTAATCAGATGTTGTGACGCCATCTGTCCGTGTGGGTTATTTGTAGAACAGACACAGAAGCTTCTCCCTCTATCTCTGTGTTGTAAGACCTTGATTAAAGTCAGTTTCTCAGAAGACTATCTCTAAGCCCTGATGCCTTCCCAGGGCTGCCTCTCACACTTACCCTGTTCCTCGTTTAATTAATGAGTGGATTAGGCTCATCCCCTGTTTACTGCTACTACACTCCATAGCACATCACAGCAGTGTAGAGACTACATGAATGTATGCAGTATGCAGACACAAACAACAAGTACATAGAGAACTACTATTGCCCTGTTACGTATAGTTTACGTACATTTTTTCATTGATAACAAATGTCAGCTGTAAAACATTAGAGTACTAAATAGACACATTTAATGACACTTTTTGTGTTGTACAGTACTGTGAAGCACAGTAAGTGGGATCAGAGTTCATTCATGGATGAATATAGACTGAATAAAAGAATGGACAATGCTAACACGTGAGCTTGATGAAAGAGAATTCTGTGCTTGTGCTTTCGCCTTGGCTCCATATTTACTTGCACTGAGACGCTTCTTTGTGTCACATTCAAAAAAAATTGCCTTAAAAAATAGTGGTTTAAGGCTTTACATGATCCTAATGTTTTTAGTTAGTTCGACAGCATTTGTCTCCAGATTGAGCCCATGAAGCTTGTGAAGCTTGTTAGGTTAATATGGTACCACCCAACATATTTTGCACAGAGAATAGTATATATACTTTTTCCTTGTCCTTGTCCCTATCATATACAGTACCACCCTCTACCCCTCCAAGCAATATGTTACTGCGCAAGTAACGAATGTCCAATTATGTACAATTTACAGTACATTTAACCTTTTTATATTAAGTGGAAGACATAGGAATATTTTTAGGTGTCAGTTTAACATATGTATATAGGGAAATGAAAATAGTCTCTTCTTACTCAATGAGTGGGTGTTAGTGAAAGAGTTGCCAACAGTTCAATGGTCGAGTGGTTAGCCAGTCTCCTGTTGGCTTTAATAAGATGTTCTGAAATGTTTTTGAACAAGCATGGACACTGATCAGTAGCTAACCAAAAATCCAGCTGGCCGTCTTGATGTTTGTCTCAATAAAATATATGGCTGTATTAAATTATTTTACACATTCAATTTACATTTTAGGGAAGCTTTTATCTAGGGATGCACCAATCCAGATTTTTTACTACCTATCCGATACCAATATCAGACCTACGTATGGGTATCTGCCGATACCGATATTTACAGATACCGGAAATGGATTCAACATAAATGTGCAATACTGCAACTGTAAAGAGCTCCTCAATGTCCACATTAAACTTTCCAACATTGTATTATACCTTATACATTTATTGAATATAAATGCATGAATATTAAATGAGTTTAAATAAATAAAAAACACATACAAAAAACCAACACGCTGCATGAAAATGTGAATAAATTATAGCACCATAGCTTCAATTGGATTTCAGATATGTATTTGCGCGACGGCATGATGTACCTGGGATACAAATGGTCGAGCAGGTTGAGAAATCCATAGTATTCAACAATAGATGGCGGCTGCAAGCCCAAAACAATGAACTCCAACCCTTTTGGCATCCCCCAGTGTCATCTGTGTGTCGTTGTTTTCGCGTCATCTCCTTTCGCTGCAAAAACTCCCCTTGCTGTTTCACGTGGTGCGTAGTCTTTTATATCGCTAGTTTATCGCCACCTCTCGAAACATGACATTTGCATATATTGCGTGAGGTTGTCTGACTCGTTGATGAAGGTGGTGTAAAAAACGGTCGTGTTGTTGTTGCAGAGCGTCACGAGGAAGTGACGTGTACGAGTGATATCTGATAAATTACTTTATTTTACGTATTACTTACTTTATATGTATATTATGCACAATTAATTTTAAGACATTGTGCTGTACCTGGTATGTTTGTGTAAAAAAAAAAAAGAAAATTGATCGGCTGCACGACGCAGCTCTCTAGGCATATATCCAATCCAGTATTTTTTTCTGGTATCGGCGCCAATATTGATAGCAGTATCGGATCGGTGCATCCTTACTTTTATCAACAAAATAATGTTTAAAAGCCTTCAGGGGCTTTCAGACCGCCGACACTTGAATGCAACTTCCACGTGCACTGGACGCACATTCACTAAATTTCAGACGCAGAATGAAGTGCTGCACTGCTTTTGCGCACGGAAGAAATGGCGGAAGCAGAGCTGAAGTGGCAGGCGGGCTTTGATGCTAACGGAGTCAAGCTAGCTGTAATGTCCTTCTCCAAGAATGCAGCTCTGCAGCGTCTCTGTATCCAGAGACCTTCCAGACACTATATTATCAGCAGTATGTGTTCACGGAGTTGCACCATAGGTTACTTCCGCATTGGTGAACACGTTAGTAGCACTTCTTTACAGTAACGGGAGAATGAGAACTCAGGCTGGACCGCTAGTTTCCCCGAGACCATTTTGTGGCTCTCTGGTTAGTCGCTGCACGTGTGGCCGGCAGAAAAAGTTCAACAATGTCCATTTCCTGCCTTCGTCGAGCTGGCACAACAGCGCTTATGCCACGAAGTCCGTTCGTGCGTACCGCGGCGCACGTGCAATTTCACGCTTGAACGGGCGTCACCACATTGCATTTGCATCGCCACAACGCCAACGACACCAACACACGTATCGATACGCGCTTCTCCAAAAACACCTCTAAATTACTTGACACACGCTTTGGCACATCACTATTTCACACAGACACTGCGGTTTGAAAATGATTTATCAAATTATATGAATGCTATGCAAATAGCAGCCTGCAACAGGAGTCTCCAATCCTTTTCTTGTTCAAAAGTATGCATATTAAAAAACTAAAGAATCAATAGCCATTGAAAGAATTACATTTTCAAACAGACTTTTCGGTACATTATTTTTTTGTTGCTCATGTGAAACCAATGAAAATGTTGGAAGTCATAAGGACCAATAAAAAATCGTATCTAATCTAAAGAACCTTAACCCAGACAGGAGGTAATCTACAGTGGGGCATCTTCAGCCTTAAAACCCAAGAAACAAATTCTGAGATCTCAACAGGACTTTCCTGGATAAATAAAGGTTGATGAAAAGTGGTGTACTCCAACTTTAGTGTCCAATTTGTATGTATTTATTTCCAAAACAAAGTAGTCTACAACTGACATGGAGTGTTACATGAAAGTAAAAACACTGTTGATCACAGTCTCTCTGGTCTGTTTAGATAGCACACCACAAGCTAATTGCATGGGAGATTGCCACACCATCCACTTGACCTCCGGGCTGTAGAATGCACAAGCACACACAAAAACATGAGGTTATCTATTCACTAAAGGCAGGCAATACCTTGGCCAAACACCTTGTAATCTGATAGAATTCAATATAGAAGACAATGAGCATTCATTCTGCTCAGGGCGTTGGTGGTCTTGCACAGCAATTAGTATTAATTGCATCCTCTGAAGTTAGAGATTAGGATTCATCAGATGAACTGTGACCGTCAGTGTTGGCTGTTAATTGAACTGGGAGCAGCTCAACTTGTGACTGAAATACCAAAGAGGAAAACTTTACAAAACGTTTAAGGTGGCTTAGGGATTCCGGATGGAATTTTGTTTACTGTCACTAAGTATAAAGAAAGTACTTGCAGATCTTCATCTCTTACTAATAATACTTAATACATAAATAGATAGATAGATAGAACAAAGGATCTCTTGAAACGTTATGTTCGGCAGCACAGTGATATAAGCCTGTTGCTACGATTACTCCTCTGAGCGGCCATAGTGTCATACAGAGGGTATCATGCAGAGGGTGTCTGGAGTTACCCAGGATTCCCTGCATCAGAGCCCTCATCCAGCACAGCTCCCACAGAGTCGACACTTCTCCCCGTCACAGAGACACATTTCCTGATCAGCTGGTCCAGCCGGTTACTGTCTCTCGAGGTCAGACTGCCGCCCCAACATGCAACCCCAAAGAACATGGCACTAGCTACAACAGACTGGTACAATATGTGTGCAACATCTGACTGCTCACATCAAAGGACCTCAGTCTTCTCAGGAAGAAGAGTCTATGAGAGGACAATTCAAAATCCTCGTCCAATAGATGATAAATAAATGGTCACCTATGTATATAGACCTTTTTTGGCTTCAAGGAAGCACCCACCTAACACCAGATTACACAAACATGGGGTCGATGTGGGTTAGGTTATAGGTTATAGGTTTCTATAGTGACCTATAACAACAGCAGCATTCACCAATGGGAGCTAGTTTCACACCTGTCAACCTGCAGGTCAGTCAATCCGACAGTTCAAGTCGGTTGAAAGATTTGAACCATCAACTTCAGCTAAAAAGACACTAAGCTATACTGCCCGCCAATAATGAAATAGTATAAGTATAAATTCAAGCTAGGAACTATTTTAAGCAGTGAATTTGCAGGGTGTTTGCCTCCAATTATAATCTTTAGTTTGAGTTCTATGACAGTCTGCATTAATTGCCTTGAGCTATGCTCCACAAATGTTGTCTGCAGTCTGTGAAAGTAGGTCCACTTTATCACTGTGGCGAGAGCAATCTGAGTGGTCGGAGGAGCAGACAGGAGCAGCTGCAGGGGTGGAACCATACAGAGATAAGTAGACTAACGCAGGTAAAATGATATTTTAAACATTGACTTGGCACACCTTCACATCACCGTGGTTTGCAGACAGTTTCCTGGCGTAAGTAATTATTCAGCTCTTCACCTAAAAGAGCTTTTTTGTGTGGGGAAAGTGTGGGTCAAACTTTCCCCACACAACACACCGCTGTCCCTCCATCGCTAATGCATTGAGACAGGCAAGATCATTATTGCATAATGATATACCGTATCTCTATTAATCTGTATACTGTAATTAAACGTGATTCATGTTTTCTTTCACACGTTTTTGTGAAGCCTGAGCTCACACTCGACACACTTCACCAACTCTTCCTCTTCTCCTGTCCATCTTGTGTGCCTTTCTTTTTCCATCACGTTATACGCCTCCCTCCACAGTTGACAGCTTGCTGTCTCAGAGGGTCACCAGTTCACAGGGAAATGCCTCTTTGAATTTTACAGTCTTGGATGCACAAGAAAAGCAGGTACAGAATAGAATCTGCTCCAATGAGAAAACCTAATATTGTCAGTACTGTGGATTAACTGCAAGGCAAAGCCGTTTTATTATACTATTAACATTAATTAGGATTAATTTAGACAATGTAAACAGCAATACAAATACTAAATCTGTTTTACAATGGTTCAACATAGTTTTGGCTGAGAACTAAACAGAGAACACTATTATGTAGATAAAGTATTGTAATTAAATAAAAGTAGTTTTAAAAGAGAGGTCGTAGACCAGAGGTTTGATTGATTTCCACAAAACAAATCTAATTCTGTTTGATCTTGTTTGGCTTTCTGTCACATTGTATCAGTGGTTCCCAGTGGACACATAGTAAATAACAACTTTTAATTATCAAGTTTATTAAAAAAAAAAAAAAAAAAAAAGAAACAAAAAACATTCAGCTAATCCATGTTGTCAACAAAGCCGCCCTGAAATAGACCAGATTGCTCTTGGTCTTTTGTAGCAATTCAAAATCCATTTTACTCTTTCTGCTTAAATCCATCAGAAATCCATCCATACAGTGTATGTCTTTGTGATTTTGAAGCTGTGGTGTCAGGCCACAGGTAGGTACGGTTCAGGGATAATCACCAAGTACCAGCTGCGGCGGGGAGTCTCCGTAAGCCTCAGAGCGGGAAATGTCAGCGGCTCTGTACGACCTTTTTGAGCTCAGTCGTTTTTTTAACATCATGTCCTCTACATGATTTGAGCTGTCAAAAAAACCCGTCTTGGCTAGAGTGCCAACCACACAGCACAACATCAGAAGGATAAAGCTAACCTGTCTCACAATGGTCAAAACCCAACTCATGTTCCCTATGAGTGGGTAAACAATCCAACGCCTGGTGAATTCTGTGTAACAATGATAGGAGGATAGGAAGAACCAACATTAAAAGATCAAAAAGGGACCTGGCTATGAACACACAAGCCACCTGCATGTGAAATCCAGATCCTGTCAGACCCCTGAAGCTAAGCAGATCAGGGCCTGGTTAGCACTGTGATGGGAGACTTCTGAAAACTCCAGGTGCCACAGTGGGGCTGCTGTGGTTGTAAATTCCAAACTGTCATTGTGTCCTTAGGCAAGACACTTCACCCACATTGCCTAGTCTGAGTGTGGTGTGCGCATGAATGATGGTAGTGATCAGAGGCCCCCATGGCACAAACTGGTGACCTTGCTTCTGTCAATGTGCCTTGGGGCAGCTGTGCCTGCAGTAGTAGCTTATCACCACCACACCAAAGCAGCACACAAACAAAATCCATGTTACACCACGAGTTGTACTCGTGGTGTAAAAAGGAAGAGAATAAAAGAGGAATTCAAGACGGTGCGGCCAGAGTGCATAAAGAGAGGATCAAGAACAATAGTCAAACACTGACCATCATCTATTCTACAGTACTTCTCCAGGTCTTTTTCTGAGCAAATGGGTGCACTATAAAGTTCGCATTATGCATAATAGATGTTAGCTTTAGCGTCGGTTCAAAACACAACACTAGTTAAGTCTCACAGGTGGCACTTCAGAAGCCCTGGAGACCCTTTTGCATGCTAATGTTCCTATTAAATTGATATAGCTTAAAGTGTCAGCCAGATGGGCGAGTGGGCTTCACCAAAAACAACTAGAGAAACCGTAATGAGCAGTGATTTTAGATTTTCTGCAGAGGTGAAGACAACCTAATCTGTCATCTTTCATTGATCTCGGCACGGTACTTAGGTTTGTCATAACAGGAAGCAGGCAATAGCTCACACACAAGATGCCGTCATGTTTGATCATTTGTAAGCTGACTAAATGTGAAGTTGTCTTTTTTGTCTTTAGAGGGAGCACCGTTATCAATTTACACAGATTGGCTGCAAAAAAGCTCTGTGAGAATGGATGATTGCAGCCAGCTTGTGAGTGCAGCAATGGATTTAGCTTGGCAAACATAAGCTGTCTTACCTGCCTTTGTCTGTGTGGTGAAACACAATAAGGAAAGACTGCATACAAACGCACAATAAAACATCATGAGGAGTCAGGGGCAGTAAAGCAGGCCAGAAATATTAATAAGGTGTGAATTTGACATAAGGGTTGACATAAAGATTTGTTTGAAAGCTCTGATCTATATTATACAGGTTATATGAAAGTATAGAGAGAAATCTACTACTTCTACATATCTGACAGGGTGCTAACCTAATCAGCACATCTCTTTATTGTGAATGTTTTAAATGTTACAGAAAGGTCAATGGAAGGTCTGAGAAGGGCAATGGGCTCAAGAGGGACATAGATAAAGGTGTTATTTCACTGCCTCTGTCTGCTTTCGACAATTAGCACATTCAAAGAGCAAAACTGCTGCAGAAGAATAATAATGATATCAAAAAGTGGGGAAAATAAAACAACACCATCTTGCTTTAATTACTGTAAGGTGTCAAAACTCTATATAGAAATTCTTGTAAACAAATGTATAATCAGATGAGAATACTTTAATTATAGATGTGCAGCTGTTTTCAAAGGTAAACCCCAGTTGTCTATATTTCAATCTGGAGAGACTCATGAGACAAAATGCAATTTGAAGTATTTTATAAAAGAATGTTTGGCACCCTAGGCCCCGGTGCGACACTGTTAAGCACGGCTCCTGTTTGTGTGCGCATGAGATCCCCCCGGGACCTAGGAACTGGTGGTGGCAATTTGGCAGCAGGAAAAGGAAGAGAGGAGGCAGTGGATGCGAGGCTTGAGAAGGCCGCGAAGTGGGTGTCTCTGCCTTTTAAGTGGCTGGCCTGGCTGGCATTGGTTGACAGGAGATGGGCGTTTGCTGTGCGATAGGCCAAGGATGCCAGGCAGGTCTGGAGGAGATAGGCGGCAGCAGTTCAGTCTTACAGAATTGAATTTCTGCGGGCTGCATTAGCCAATATTGAAACTTTATTTCTTTTTTATTTTACAGTTCAGGCCTTTCTAAGAGAGGTTTGCATGTTTCTCTCTGTGTACTGAGAAGGTTTCCTCCAGGTACTCTGGTTTCCCCACCAGCTAAATCAAAGAGGTGCTTACTGGAGATAGGTGCATGCTCCTGACAGGTCGCTGTAGCGGCATTGGCAGGATGGGTTTAATGCAGAGAACAAATAAAGTGTACCTTAACCTTAAGTGAAAGGTCTGTCTTGTGTGCTGCACATCAACTTATAAAAGCCAGTGTTTTCTGTAGATGGCTATAATTGTAATTACCTGGATATTTTGTCTATTTTGTTTAGGTCTATGCTATTTATTCAATTATTTTTGCCTGTTTCTAAAGGAGAAGAAAGTGTACTCCCTCAGTTTGACATTATGTTCAAAATATTTAGGTGACATTTAAAAGGTGTGTTTTGGAAAAGCCATTTCCTAGAGCACAACCGAAACTGGAGTAGCGAGCAGTCGTTCACAATGGAGTGACATGGCCTCTAAGTACATGGGAGCTCAAAGTGGGACTTGGCGCAGCTCAACTCTTGACTGATGGCCTATTCTGTGCCCATCTATTACACTGTCACTCGTTCAAAATTGCCTTTCAAATGTTCTGGCACTTTATTTTTGGGGGAAAGCAGCTCAGATGAGATGAGAAGCCACATGGGCAAAAGGCCTCAGCTGAACAATGAAAATCATGTTAGCAAACATCACATCAACAAGAATGAAAAAATCTGATCAATGTTTGTGTTTTGGTAGATAACAATAAAAACTAAATGAAAATATTCAACAATGGCCCAGTAAAGAACATAAAATAGTAATTGTAAAATGTTAAAGTTTCCCTGAATTGCTTGATTTGATTCCTGATCCCAATCCAGAAGCCGCTCTTTGAGGTTGAGCAGATACTGTGAGTCAAGTCATAACTGTGTCTAAACTAGGAGACGATTGACATTTTTTTCAGCAATACATAGTAGTCACGGAGGTTGATAACCCAACGCAGGTGAAAAAAAGCAAAAAACCATGGGAGAAATTGCTGACTTCTCAAGCCTCTCTGTACCCTTGGAATTTCTTGAGCTCGTCGTGCTTCTTCTGCTCCCATGATCCTAGTCTGTTTTTTTTACAAGATTGACCGCACATTCTCACACGTTTTTGTGACGTTTAAAGCACGTATGGTCCTGTTGCACTGGTCATGTTCTGGTGGCACATGCCGTGCACTTGTTCTCATAACGACTCCACTTTCTCCTCACTTGAGCAATGTCAAGTCTCAATTTTTAAGGGGAAGAGTCCTAATCGAATCTTGAGTCTTAAGGGGACGAGTCCGAGTTGAGTTGCAAGTCTCTAAAACTGGGGACTTGAGTTTGACTGGCAAGTTCCCATCTCTGGAGGAAGGTCTCCCAAGCAACAGATGTTGGCTTTTATTTGATGTGATTACATCCAAATAAATGTTACTTTCTTTTTGACCAAAATAAACCAAACTAATACGACAGTCTTTGTTTAGGAAAATATACAGTAAGTAAGGCTGTTGTGTGCTGTTGTCTAGTAGACTAATAAAATGTATAGTTTAATTTCTATGTCAAGTAGTAGGCTGGCCGAAACTAGTTATAACTTAGATTGACAAGTAAAAAAAAAAAATTTAAACATTGGTCCAATAATTGGTTGACCCTAAGTCTAAACAGATGTGATGTTTCAACAGAAAAGTGATTAGATTATTTCATTTATGAAATGCAGAGTGGGCGCAAGTGCAGAAGTTAACTGTGAAAATCATAGTCATAAAAGCTTCTATGCTTTGATGAAACACAATACTAAAAGCATAAAACCATTCATTGAATATAAAACCTTAACAAGTTTTAAGTTTTTACTAAAAGCTTTCATAATGCTGCGACGTCACTAATATTTTAAAGTCCTTAATCTGTATGAGTGTCCAGTCCCACAGGCCTCATACAGTATATTCCTCTTATATAAAACTGACCTCTACAATGTCCTGGTGCAGTCTGGTCTTATGACAGCTCATTCTTAAAGACTATTAATGACAAGGCTGCTCTATCCCAGCCGTGGACCATCTATCCACCAAAGCCACCAGCTCCATTACTCACGTTCTACTGAATTACAACCTGCTGCATGAGACATGAAATAGGGTAATGGTCTGAAAATTAGCCAGTTACAATCATTACGCTGTCGTAATTGACCCAGGAGATCCGAGTCCACTCTGCCTTAAGGTTACTGGGAGTCGGTTCGAGACATCTCATTAGGCTGCACAACAAGGATGCAATCTAATTTAGTCTAGCGGTACAACATTTACACCGGTGGTAAACAGAGAAAGTGGAGCAGGCAGAGGAGTGCAGCTTTCATTACAGTTTTTCTCAGATGATGTTAAAATATAGGGGCTGCTGTATCACAGCTCTCTGGACAGCGTCGGCAAATAAAATGTCTCAAAACGACACATTTCGAAATGCGGTCCTCAGTCCGGAAATAGAAAATGAGATGTTTACCAGTTAAATTGCTTTTATCAGGTGTAGGTACTTACAGCATAGATAGTTCAAATGTTGCTTCAAAATGTTCCATTATAATTCCTATCCCATGACTGTACTGGTATGACAATATAATACATAATGAGGGGCTGTCACCATAACCTTGCACTTGACACATTATTACCGAGAGGTCGAGGACAATGGAGGTAAAAAGTTACAGCTCATGTGCTGCTAATACACAGGTCCAAAAAGCAGATCATCCTATTTTCTACCCATGTGAACAAGGCAAATGGAGCGGAGGCAATATGCAAATGTGAGTCTAATTGGCCCATGAGGTTAGTGAAGTCCTGTCAAAGCGCCGTCAAACGCAGAGGCAAATGCAGCAGAAGACACCGTTACTTTCGGCTGCCATTCACTGCACATTTCATTAAGTGATTTGTGCTCACGTCAAGGCCAGAGGTCAGTGCTCCATCCTTGAAGAGTGCAGGCACTTTCACAGAATGGAGTCAGCAGTTCTCCGCACTCCCACTACTTACAAAAGAAAATACATATAAAAATCTAGGAAATTGGATTTAGTCTTTTTATATATATTCTAAATCTGGTTTGTTGAAAATCTACCCTTTGGCTCGGACAGTATATAGTATAAATTATTGATTTGTTTCTCCACATTTGGCATGTTTTCTGAAAAAGGTTAAAATGAAAGTTTAATGTTTCAAGTAAGTTCCTATGTTATAGTATTCACAACATTTTATATCACAGAGAAAATAAAATGTAAAAATCCCAAGAGAAAAACAGAAGAGACAAAGGTGAGTGGGGTCAGGTGCTGATGAAAGGTGAGGGAGTAAACTTGTGCAGATAAAGCGTGTGTTACACTCTCTTTTGGTCTTTGCATTTCAACTCAAATACATGATTTGTATTTTGTGAGCCTATTCTAGGGCTGCAGGTCTTGAGCTAAATATGAACATTTATGGACAACACGTTACTCAATGGACCAATGACTGGTGTGTTTTTTCACATCTGTGACGCAAAAATAAATTACGTTCCATTTATGAGTTCAGACAGAGAAAAATTAACTGCTCTGTGTGAATAACAGTAACTTTTCTATGCTTTATACGACATTTATTGTAGGTGTAGTAAGCAAACAAGATGAATACAAAGTAGTGCTGTCCAAAATATCGCGTTATTAACGCGTTAACGCAAATCAATATTAACGGCGTCATTTTTTTTATCGCGCGATAAAAAAAAAAAAAATGTTTTTTTTTTTTATTGCAGACAAACACATATACAGAAAAAAAAATAGAAACAAAGAAAAGGACTAGTTCAGATACATTGTAGACAGAGATTACAAACAATATGTAGTTGGAGATACAGGGGGCCAAAGAAGAAACCCAGAAGGGCACATAGGAGGGGGGGGGGGGGACATGAAGTGGGAGATGGGAGGGAGGGGTTAATAAAAAAGGCAATACAAGCAAACAGTATACAGTCATAGATATACCGAAAGTAAACATAGAAACGGCATAGAGTATTTACATGAACAAATTTACAAAATATTTACAGATTGTTTATCATCATCATAATGACACCATGATGTTTCTATACAGTCTATGGTCTATACCCACACGTACACACACACACCCACACACACACACACCCACACCCATAAACACACACACTCCACACACACACACACATACACCCCACAGATAAGATAAGATATAAAGTCTGCCCGCCTGAGTTTCACCAAGCTACAGTAAGCGGAACCCAGCCAACATCAAAACCAAATCCGACACACAGACCCCCAAGCAGGCCCCCACCCCAAAAAGGGGGGGAGGGAGCCCACGCCCGGCCCATTCCCTCTCTTATTTTGTTCCTTTTTCCCAAGTGTTTTTCTTAACTAAACGTGTCATGCATTAAAATAAGCTTTCGCTTACCCTGACTTGTGTATTATCATTATATGCACATATGCACATATTATTCATGTTATTATTATATTTATCTACTTATTCATTCATTTTTTATTTTATTGTATTATTATTATTAATTTTATTTTATTATTTTTAATTAATTAATTAAATTAATTAATTCAAGGGACATAAAGAATAGATACAAATGTGTGACTAATTTGCGATTAATCGCGAGTTAACTATGAAATTCATGCGATTAATCGCGATTAAATATTTTAATCGTTGGACAGCACTAATACAAAGGCTAGATCAAAATATCTCAAAAAAATGTGTCCTTCCTTGTATACTTACATAACTTTACAAAGGAGGTAGGAGAAAGAAATGGTAAGGAAAGGAGGTTCGGCAGAACGCTTACCGACTTTGAGAGTGACTCACTCAGTTTGGCTCTGTAGGCGACGCCATTAACCTGGCCCTCCACTCCATTTGGCAGCATCTGTACTCCCTGGGGACTTACGCCAAGAGCAGGACGTTCGTCTTCAGCTCTGCCTTCAACGCCATCCTGCCATACACGCTCCAGGACAAGCTCTCCCAGCTCAACATGCCCGATTCCACCTGCAGGTGGATCACTGACTCCCTGACAGACAGGAAGCAGTGAGTGCATCTGGGGAGGATTGTCTCGGACTCTCAGATTGTAAATACAGGAGCCCCACAGGGCTGTGTTCTTTCTCTCTTGCGGAGAAAGAACACAGATGACACCTCATTGGTCTCATCTCCGATAATGATGAGGCTGCCAGTGCCTACAGGAGGGAGGTGGACCGGCTGGTGTCTTGGTGCAGTGGCACCAGACAGTGGAGATGATTGTGGAGTCTGTGGAGTTCTTTCGTATCCTGGGGAAGACCATCATCCAGGACCTCAAATGGGAGCCGACCATCAGCTCCCTCATCAAAAAGGCCCAGTAGAGGATGTAGAGGAAGCTCAGGAAAGCCAAGCTGCCTGCACAGATGTTGGTGCAGTTCTACACGGCCATCATCGAGTCCATCCTCACCTCCTCCGTCACCGTGTGGTTTGCTGGAGCCACAGTCAGAGACAAACAGACACTACAGCGCATTGTGCGCTCTGCAGAGGAAGTGATCGGCCGCAGCCTTCCATCGCTGCAGGACCTGTACGTCGCCCGAGCTCGCGGGCAGGCTGGTCGTATCATAGCTGACCCCTCTCACCCTGCACATGGACTATTCCAACCACCCCCCTCGGGCAGGAGACTATGGTTCATCAGGACCAGAACCTCCTGCCATAAGAACAGTTTCTTCACCTCTGCTGTTGGACTCATGAACACTTCATAAACTATTAATGACCTCTGCCCTTATGACCGCATTCTTAACGGTCTACGGTGTGCACCTAGTGCACTTGTACTGTATATAGTAAACTGAAGAAATGTATGTCGATTTTTATTTATACATTCCTTTGCTTTTATTCTGCTTTAACTTATTGCACCGAAAGCCAAAGCAATTTCCTAGTTTCAGACTTCTTGTTACTCACATGGCAATAAAAGGATTCTGATTCTGACTTATCTTCATACAGCTACAGAGATTCAGTGGGTGTTCCTATTAATGCCGATGTGAGCAACACAATGCATTGTGGGTAGCAAAGGAACATCCCCATTTTCCTATGCTAAAAGGGCTAATAAAGAATGCCTGGAGGTTCCTTTCCTTACTGTCCATTGACATTATTGCCCAATTCAGATCCTTACGGTATTCACATAAAGGGAAAATGAACACAGCGGAGGTGAAAGAGGGCATAGGGGAAGTATAGTATAAGTGTAATCATTTTCGACTCTGAGGTAGTTTGACAATATTGATGGTGAACCTGCAGTGGAGTGCTACCACACATATAATTACTTTCATGATTGTCTATAGTCATAATTGGCCTGATACAGCAGTAGATCAGCCTGGGGATCAGCGTCAAAAAAATGTGTCTGCTTTATAATGTAAGCCAGGAATGTTTGAAGTTTTAAAGAGTTTTAGTGGCTTAATTCACTGGAATGGTGCGTTAGATGTTTTCAGTTTGTTTAATGAAATATAGGCATGGAAAGGTGCTTTAATAAACTTTCAGCAATCATCCTCGTATTGAAAAGATCCACACATAGAAGAGAAATGCATTATTCTAGAAACAGTAAATTAAAAGTTCAACTTATGATGTAAAACCAATAATACATCTTTAAACGTTTTTATTACAAATCAACAATATATATTACAAAATAAGGTTACATACTGTTGTTTTATTTAGATTTATTTTTATCAAAAATGTTAAAACAGGTTTCATGCTTTTGTGCCCTTGTAATTCAGCAGTGGCTGTAGCTATGTACACACTTGTTCAATTCAGTTTGAAGCAAATAATTCAAGGAAACGTTAAAAAAAAAAAAACATCTTGAGTGTTTGTCTTTAGGTCCAACACATAATTTAAAAAGTCACATGGTAAATAAAAATTAATTATTTAAACATGATATACTACATTTTGCATTGATATACCTGTTTTCGCAGGCAATCCCCTAATGGACATCAAACTTTGATGCCAGTGCGGCCCCCACTGAGAGTCTGTGCAAATATGTTATCATATATCGTTTTAAAACTAATTTCACCAAGAAAACAACCACACCATAAACATTTAACTCTACATGCACACACGCTTTCTCTACTGTTTAGGTTAAAGAATGAGAGATTTGTTTGCTCCAATGTTCATATATTTTGCACACACACAAGTATATGATAAATATATTCCATGATGCAGCTCAGCTTCACCCAGACTCGATCTCATGCTACCCCCAGATACATAGCGTTTGAAACCCCTGATCTAGGTTTTCCAAGACATAATTTGGTCATATCAATCTCATGATATCGCTTTTATTTTTAGGAAAAATCTAATAAAATCAAATTGGAAACAATAGTACAATTTCCATTCCATTGTCAGAGGGAAATAATATACAGTAGTCATACTTCATTTATCCGTATTTGAGAATATACAAAACACAGTAAAAGATTGACATTATAGGACATTTATTAACATTTATGGTCATCAAGCTCCCTATGGACCAATGAGTTTAACATATTTTGTGTGTTTCTCTGTTTGAGTCCTCCGAGACGACTGTTGTTGAGATTTAGTGTGATGCAAAAACACATTGAACTGAATTGAAATTTAAACCACAGGCTATTTATTTATCTTACGGCAGGTGATTTTTGGCATGCATTCCATAAATGTCTAAATAAAATAGTCACAAAGATCTCAGGGTAAACTATTTAAAGAGCACTTTCTCTGTGGGATAATCTTTCAACAACATTGTCTGAACGTAGCAGATTCCTTCTGGACCTGTTCCGCCTGTGCAGTTATGCAGGCTCAGCTCAGGCGCCGGTCGCGTGCAGCTTCATTAATAGAGTTTTCCCTCTGACTTTCACTCTCGGTGTCCGAAGGGCAGTGAATGATGCTACGTTTACTTTTCCTACGTAAAATTCTGCATTCATTGTCCATGCGGTTGTGCTGGGGAAAGAGCAACAAATGGCAGTAACTGGGAAATAGCATTAGCACACTCTACAGGGGTTTTGTCTGTTGTAACTTTTTACATAATACTAAATTAATAGAAAAAAAAATACGATACACCCTTTCATCTTTATAAATCAATGGGCTCATCTATCAATGCTAAAGCAACCACATACACATAAGACAAACTAATTTTAACACATGTGAAAGACCTTCAGATCCTGGAGAATACCCTATTTCATGCAATGTTTTGAGAGTCCATTCTAAAGCATATTGTCTTTGAAGATCCATGTGTGCTCCCCATTCTCATGATCCCATTTCAGGTGTGCCTCTCTTTCTCTCACTCACTTTCATCCTCTTCTCTTTTTGTAACGATTTGCTTCTCCCTTCCCACCTTTGAAGTGTGCTCTGCTTTACCGAATGATGGGTTTAATTAGCACATGTGCCTCTGTCACCTTGGTGCAGTTATACTCACCAGTTATAATGGTGGATGGGTTCTGAAAGAAACGTTCATGAAAAGAAGGCAGTAGAATGTATAAGGCCAAAAGAAAGTATAGACTTGGCAGAAGATTGCTATTGCCAGTTTGTACTCAGTATTACAGGAGTAAAGAATCTGACCAATCAAAAGGTGGCATTAACAAGACATGGCATTCACATTTACGCAACATTCTTCAATACCTTCCCAGCCCTCGTCTGAAATAGAGATGGAGTTCAGAGACCTACCGAAGAAACTAGTGGTTGATGTGAAATTCTGTGAGATTCTGTGCAGATGTGAAGAAGTGGTTTATGATTACTGGTAATATGTTATTACTGGATGTGAAAGGCTCTGTAAAGGTCAAAGTTATTTGTCATTGTAAATACACTTTCTAAGCTGCTGTCCACTGCTACAATCAACACTGTACTGTATATGAGGGGGTTTGCGGTTTTAATACGTTTTTATACTATTGATGGTGTTATGTTGTCTGTGTTGTCTGGCTACTGATGACAAATTGAATCTCCCCATTAAAAAAGTATCTATCTATGTCATAACAGCCTTGCTTTCTTACTCTTAATCTTCTGAAACTCATAGATATAAAAGCTTGTCAAACCAGTGGAGATATACATGACAAAAAACTATAAATGACTAAAAAAACTAAACTAAGCAATACATTATTTATCAATTCAGGTGAAAAAAATAGCTTGTGCAATTTAAGTAGCCGTGTGATTTACTAATTGTAATTTTTGGGTTTTATATGTGGCCTGTGTAACTACTGGTGGGTGTTTTTCATTTTGAAATGGAAAAACATGCAACATCATCTCTTTTGTAATTTTCCCACTGTGGCACTAATAAAATCCATTATTCATTCATTCATAATAATTAATACATTGCTCAATTTCATCAAAGTTAATAACAGAAGATGTATCATTGTGAGCTGGAGCCCAATTTGGCTGCAGCTATTATGTTCAAAAAGGTGAATCAGACATAATCCACAAAAAACACAACATCACAATACACCAAGAACAAACTAGTTGGAACTATGGTTTCCAACACAAAGACGCCACACACAATTTTGATTCTTGCACTGATAAATAAGTAAAAACTGGAACACTGGCTTGATGCCCATAATGATACCAATATGAAAAAAAAAAAACGTAGAATCTTTTATCCTTAAGTTTAGGCCATTCTTAAGAATCGTCACTATCAAGAACAGTTTCATAGTGTCTTCATAACAACTTTGTTCCAATAGGCAGAAAAATAATGAGATTAAAACCAATGTTAATTTGTACAAGTATGTAATTGATGGAGGTAAATGGTGTAGTGGTGACGATAAAAGCAGAATTCGCTACAAACATACAGACCACCATATTATTGTGCAACATGACAAATGGAGAGGTTGTTGACTGTGGCCTTGAGATAAAGAATAAGCAAATGAAAACCTCTCCAGCTCGCACACCCTCCACCACCATCCTTCATGCTAATTTGATTGAGAGAGAGGCGGGCCCCAGCTAGCGCATCTTTGCTTCAGGGCAGAGGCTCGAGGATGCCATTGTGGTGAACAGCAATGACCATTTGTCTACTGAATGCCTGTCTCTCTGCATTATGCTCAACTTAGGTCCACTGTGGGCAGTTTACTTCACAGTGAAATGTGGCGCTGCGGCAGAGGTGGCAGAACGAACAGAAAAATTAGACAAAGCAAGAGATGACAATTTATGAATGCAATAAGTATGACAGTGGCTCGACTATAAGTAAAAAGGTAGGGCTGCTTAATCACACTCAAATCATAGTACATACTTCTAAAATTGACCCAGGGAGAAAGTATTGGCCTAAAATATCAATACTTGCCTGTTTGTCATACAGCTAAAAGTGATAGTCTGAAGTTTGTCAGAAAAAAGAGAGAGGTACAAGATTTGAAAAAAAAATACACAAGCTCACTCCCCCTCCTTTCTGGGTCAATGGGCCAAGACGTGGGGAGGAGGGATTATTATTTTAAATATTTAAATATTAAATAATAATCTATCATACAGCTCCTCACAGCAGCAGTAGAACGCTCCATTAATTTGTAATTTCAAAACGTTCTACCGATTATTTCTTGATAATGGACCGCTCAAACCAATAATGACCGCTGCCCTTTGGCAACGCACTCTGTACTTGTAATTCAGGTGTGTAAAATACTAAGATTACTCTAGACAGTAGTTCGTAAACTTCGTCACAACGGGCTTTCAGCGCCTGTCACTTATTACTTCTGTGTGAGAGAAGCTATCAGATTCAAATTCAGATTCAGATTCATTTATTCGCCATTTGCAGTAAAACCACATTGGAATGCATTAGCAAAAGTCACCAGTGTGCACAAGACAAGTACAGACATAAAAGAACATTAAAAGTACAGAAATAAAACAAATAAAACAGTAAACAATTGCCACTGTGAAATCGATTGGCTAAGACTGTATCAATACAAGTGCAAAACATTAAAGTGCTCTGTTCAAACTGATAACAGCCTGTGGAAAAAAACTGTTAGCATAATGAGATGTCCTGCATCTCAGAGAACAATATCTTCTGCCAGAGGGAAGAAGCTGGAATATGGCCTTCCCAGGGTAGCCAGAAGAGTGGTTGATAATTCTCAGAGCTTGGTTTAAAAGTCTGGATTTATATAGAACCTCCAGAACAGGAAGCTCACAGCCCACAGTCCTCTATGCAGAGCGGAGCACCTTGTTTAAAGCTCTCTTTTCTTTATCTGTGATGTTACCGATTTGCTTAATAACACAAATATCAATCAATGAACACATTTAAATGTTAATCGGAGAATACATTACACATATACAATCTCCACACACCCTAACCCTGATTACGTTTTCATGACAAAAATACTGTATTAATGCGTCAAAAAGTGATTGCGGTATACCCGGAAGAAAATATAAACATTAGTCGAACATTTTAGGACACATTGGCAGAGGATGATTTAGGTTAAGTTTATATTTGGGTCACTCACCGCTGTTGTTCAGAATTCTTTGTTCAGTTTTCTTGTAGTTCCAGAGTTCTAGTTAGTTAGCTAGCCTAGCTGTTACCCGTCTAGCCACGTCACCACAAAACCTTTGGGAACTAACTATTTTATATATATATATATATTCCTTTTAAAGAAATCCTGGACGGTGATCACTTCCAAAATCGAATAATTTCCTGTCCTATTTCTGAGGATATATTTTGTTATATTGCTAATAATGAGGGGAGATAGTAGCTCAGTTGGTAGAGCATTGGCCTTTGAGCCTGAAGGTTGTGGGTTCGAGCCCACCATGAGACCTTCTCCACGTACTCCCACTGATGACTGCTGTCGTTGTGTTCTTTGGCAAGACACTTAACCCCACTCTGCCTGAAGCCCCCACTGAAAGATCAAGGCTCCTGTTGACTTACCACCTGTAGGAGGATCAGTGAGGAGCTGGTGCTCTGTGTACTGGGTGGCATCTCTGGCCTCCTCCCTGACCCAGAAATGGATTAAAGGGTAGAAAATGGATGGATATTGCTAATAACTAATAAAATCCACAAGCTCACAACAAGACAAAGTGACAGACAAGAACGAGAACACAAGAGCTCAATCAATAGAGTCAATAGAAATACATGTATTCTGATTTGTATTCTAGTAAACAGAGAATGATTTCAATGATTGAAAAACACAAATAAAGAAACCTATTTGCAAATGCCATTTGGGTGGACTGTGCAAACTACGAAGAAGCTGCTGCAAGGCAATGCCAAAAGAAGATACTTTGAAACAGAACTGGTCTCTTGATGGTCTCCTTCGTTGCAATTATTAAGGGTTCATTATAGAGCATGACGAAGGGCCTCAGCCCGAAACGTTACAGTTTGGTATTTAAAAAAATACACTGATTGGGAGCTACATAGCTGTGCGGATTTTCACTGTTTTTACGTCTTGCATTTTTTAATCCAGCACGCTAGCCCAGACTACAGGGATGTGCGGCCTTATTTGAAATTTTCTTTCATTATAGAGCATGACATGTGATGAAATACATTTGAAGCCGAGACATATTAAAAGTCAGCGACAAAGTCACACTCTGCCTTTTTCCCAGGCCATATTTCTGCAGGTTTGACCTTCTCCAGACAACAAACTAATGGTTAATCATGGACAAAAGCCTCTGACATTTTTTATGCATGCTTTTCACTGACTCACAGTGAAAATCATGCATAAAAGCATGTGTATGTGTGTGTGTGTGTGTGTGTGTGTGCGTGCGCGCGCACTGGGCACAGGATTGTATGGTGCCACCGTTTACGCTGAAATGTTCACTCAATAAAACATGATAAAAAACAAAAGCAATCTTCTAGCGTTAGCATAATATAAGCGTGAACTTTTGTTCAAACTTTTGTGGCTTGTGCGAGTCCAGAGGGCGTACCACGATCTTCCCATAACCTTCCCATCATGTCCTGCTCCAGCCCCTCCATGCAGTGTTGAGCCGAGTATGCAAGGCTTCGAGAGAGATGCATCAGCGCACGGAATCTAAAACTTCCACATTTTGGCACAATCTTAGAATTGTTGTGTGACAACAAAAATAAGCCAACATTTGGACAAAAATGTAACAGTGTGAGCCCAGCTTTAGACGTCCACAGTATCTGAGTATCCAGTTAGCGCTATGCAGCCTAATTAAAGCCTAATATCCAATTTCAAACAATGATCAATGGGCTGGCATATTTAAGTATAACAGATAATGATATACACAATATAAAAACTACAATGTCATGAGTCAAATGTAGAGAACAAACAAAAAAGTCTTTGGTTCACGATTTGATAAATGTTAAGCTGTTAAGGAATCTAATTTTGTTTGAACATTTTATAACTCCACTTGACACCCACTAAGGGACCGTTAGCTAGGTTAGTTTTACCTTACTGATGATGTGTTGTCGCAATAGTATTCGTGCTTCCAACAACCACAAAAGAGAATAATAATGTTCAGAAAAAACGTTTGCTTTTATTGCCTAGTTGTGCACTTCATTTGCTTTCTCAATTCTACAAAATTACAACAATGTATTCAAGTTTTCAATAACAGAATCTTTTTCTGTACTTTTATCAGCCTCCAGCCTTAATTGAGACTCATTTTTCATAGTGCTAGTTTTTTAATGGAATCAAGGTTAGCTGCTTTCATACAACACTGCCATAGACACAAACCTGCAATATTCCAGCTGCTTCCAAGGTCACTTCTATTCGGTCATTATTTACAAAACAGCTCACACGTAGCGTTGAAAAAAGGCAAATTATGGCCATGGAGTTGGAGTAAACACACGTACGCACAAAAGAAAACCATGGGGAGAGGAATAGCTGAATATCAGTTTTCCATGCTTGTCAGGGCTTGCGATTAATAGCAGCCATTTTGCCATAATGAGCTGGTGTGCGTAAAGCTGCCAAAAAAGCCCCTCGGTTTGCTTAGGAGTCTCTGAATACTTTGCCTAATTATGGCAACACTCGCTCTGCCCCTTCAACACTGTCAGCCATGCCACCAATTTGTATTGTTAGAAGACAAAAAAGGCACATGACAAAATGATTAAAGATTAGAATTGCTCTTACACATGTACCAGTCAGGTGGACGTAAATGCACAGTGTGGCACATCTCTGCTTTAATCACCTGTGGCAGTAAAAGTTAAAGACTTGAACGATCGCACCAGACGGATTATATTTATAGTCCACGGGAGAATCCTTTTAGAGAAAAATTTGATATGAAATCAGGCTGAAAATAAATGTTGCCGTTTTGTGTTTGAGATGAGGAATAACAAAATTTAAAAAATGCTCCAAAAAAAATATGGACAGTGCACAATTATTCATGTGTTTTATTTGATTGGGACTGTGTGTACTAATGAACATGCAGTGCTGTAAATACACAGTCGCACTCACAAACACACACTCATACCCTGAACTATTGCACAGGTTTTTAGGGTACAGAGCTTCCAGAGGAAACCTTCGCAGACATGATGAGAACATGCAATCTCCACACACAGATAAGTCCTGTCTGGAGGTGGATTCGAACCCCGGACCTTCTGCTGTGAAGCATGAATGCTGACCACTGCTCCACCATGCCACCCAAAAGTTCCACTGTCTATCTTGACTCAGGGAGAAATGTTTTGCTTAGAATGTAACTCATGTGGTATTAAACATTGTCCTTGTGATGAAGAAATAAATAATCTTGTACATTATCTCAATTGGTGTTTATACTCAATTTAGAGGTGTTTAAACTCAATGGAGAGAACACATGTAGACACAATGTAGAGAGTGAGCACCCACTTACATTGTAGTTGAACCATGTGTTATTGATTCAGCCTTTAACTTCATAATGTAATTTAATACAGATGATTACTGAACTATTTTAAAACCAAATGCTGTCTTGTGTTAGTTTTGGTCAATAAAGCTAATGAACAAATCAAAAACATAAAATGAGGTTTTGTAATTTTCATTTCAGAAGTATTTGCTTTTTTGCTTCCAATTGATAAAAGAAATCCAATTTCTCCAGTGTCAGATTTGTATATACACCTCGAAGGAGTGGTTACAGCAGATCCCTGGAACAACCTTGGATATCTTGGTCCAGAAATGTGCAGTGCTTTAGGTACAGCGCAGAACCCTCAAGCTCCATGGCCTCGGGTGGAGGGCCCGAGCTGAGAGAGGGATAACCGCCCGCGGAGAGTGATGTATCAAATGTATATATACACACACAGACACACAGTCAGTTAAACGCGTTAATAAAAGTGTTCACACAAATGTATGTATTTTGACTGAAAGCTGCGTTGCTGTATTGGTATAAGCTTTTAAGATAAAATAAGATAAGATAAGATAGACCTATATTCGTCCCATACAGGGGAAATTTCAGTATAATCGTGGCGAAATAAGGGCCACTCAGATTGCACATTTTTGCTTAGTCCAATCCCTTGTCAAACCAGATCAAGGGACTTTTAGAACAGGGAAAATAATGTGATGAATACATTTAACTATGACATTGATGCAACTAATCGTGATTAAATATTAAAAATAATTGTTTAACAGCACTACAATCTGTACATTTCACAGGCACAACTAATCCTCGCTACCACTAGCATTGATACACATTCTTTTTATCCACACAACAAATACAGCTTCAAATAGTACTGTGAAACATACTGGCATTGTACCAGTCTGTCCTCTGGGTGAAATTTGAATTCAGGGCAAAAAATTAACTATGTCATGGACAGCTAATGTCCTGGGAGAAAGTCATATATTTTACCACTTTTGGGAGCAATTTTTCCGTCAGATTAATGGGTCAATTGAGTAGCAAGGAAAAAGGGGATGACACATTGCTGCAATTAGCATGGGCCTTGAATGGATTCCTGTCAGAGGCTGAGGGGAAGATGTATCCCAAAGCAGAAACTGACAAGATGATAAAAATAAATGCATTGTCATAAGGGCCAATTACGGTGAAAGACACTCTATGTGATTACACAAAAAGCTGACGTTACAACAGCTCATGATGTTTGGATGTAAAATGGCAGCACTTTCCTTGCTGTTTGCTCAGAAAATGTCAATGTGCCAGAATTTAACAAGCACCAGGCTTTTGTTTGACAGTGTGAAGACAATAAAAACACCCATTGATGAATAAAAGTCTGATTTGTTCCCACTCAAATTTGGATATGAAAGCATGATCATTTATGCTTAACTACAATGATAAGTTGGTATAAACAACCAAAGGCGAGCATATTAACAGTGTGTGAGATAGCTATGTTAGAATCTTTGACAAGGTCTCATGTACGTTAAGCATTTGTGCCTGAATTTAATGTGACACTTAATCAATCAGGCTAATAAACAAATGCACTTTTCTGTTATGATTATGCCAAAAAGTAGATGTTTGGATATTTCTGAATATCTATCATATGTGGTCATCTTACTAAACCCCTACAATAAAGATATTATTGTGGTATGGGGAAGACTTTTGTTTCCTGAGTTGTAATTGCTGTAATTGATTAATATTGTTATGTTATGTTGGACACAAGAGTCCTGTCTCAATCAAGATCCAGTCTTAGTCCGAGACAAACTCCCTCTGTAGTGCCTAGTCTTAGCCTCTGTGTGCTAGATGTGAAATATGAGCCAGAAGCCTTGAGTTGCAACATTGCACCATTTCACAACAGTAAAACATTGACAGTTGATAATGGCTGATGAATAAATGACCATACACATAAAGACATCTACACCCAAACATTACATACTTTTCTATTTCCCTTGGTAAGTCCATACCATCTATAAGTGTACATTTCTGCTATATTGGAATAATTCATCTCTTTCTGTCTGAAGCATATCATAAAACTTATGAAAAATAAATTCCAAAATGTTGTGCTCCGCTAAGGGTGATAAATGAAATCCGGTCTCCATGACAAACAGGCTGCCCCGAAAACTGCTGTATCATCTATTTTGTTTGATGTTAGGAAGTTTTTGCTGTGTGGAGACTATTGAGGCGTGAACATCTCAAGGCCTACAGCTGTGAGTGTGAAGTCAGTGCGTTAGTGTGCGTGTACCTGCGAAGGGGACTGGAGCGTCCTTGTCCAGAGCCACTAGCGGAGGGTCGAGCAGAACTGTGTCCATGTTTTCTGTGATCACCCCATGGTACGATGTCTCTATCCATGGCTTGTGCTTGTTGACTGTGGAGAAAAGAGTCAAAGATTCAATGTGCTGAAAACTTAGACAATTAAAAAAAAAAAGCAGTACAATAGAGGAGGCTGAAAGAATGTTAAATATCAAAAGATTCAACAAAAATCCTTTATATTTCATTATTTACATGTGTGTCAAAATGTTCCAGATCAATGAAAAAACGCTTTACTGTTACTTGTAAATGGGTCTATAAATAGCAGCATCACCACATCTTTTAGCACAAATAAAGCTGCTTTCTCAATTCAGCATAATAACGATTCAGCTGTCTATACAAACATCAATGCAGCCGACTGAACCCAATGAGACATATACTGTAGGGATATATTAATTATTGAGAGTATTCAGATTCATACGCCCAGATGGAGCACAAAAGTCTGTTTCTGGATCAAATCAAATTCTAAAAACATTTGAATCAAACAAAAACACAATTATAGATTCCAGCTCGTGTACATAGAGCAGATAGCCAGGATTTCACAATGATTTGACCAATATTCCCAGTGAAATCCACATCAAAAGAGTTGTATTATGATGAGTATGGTTTTTTATATGGCGCTCACTGCTCACTGCTGGCAAAAACATATGTAGTTTGCGCTACAGTGGGTAAGCTGTTCGGTTGTTTACTTTCCCTCGCCCAAAGTCGACTTTTGGCAGTGCCCTAAACTGATGTTTTGTGCCTAATTTCAACATGTCCCCCATATCCATGAAGTCTTTGTTATCTTGAATTATTAACAAAACAGCAACAGTGGCTTAAGTCCACCGAGTGGGGTTGGTTGCCTTCTTCCCTCAACCTTCTTACAGATAGATGTGTGGTAAGTCAAGAGGATGAACCAGAGATTAACACAGATCTCCAATGTGCCTGATTAGAGCGGGTGGAAATTAAACTTCTTCTCTCAAATGCACTCCCACTGTGAACTCCCAAGGTTGCAACACCAGGAGGACAAGCTTATAGGCTGGTATTGTATTAAGGGTATACAAGATTGGATGTGGAAGGATCAGAAGGGCAACTTGACCTGCGTATCCTCTGGAGAGGCACATTTTGTCTGATCTGTAGAGCAGCTGACGTGGCCACCTGGACGAGGTTTTAAAAACTGGAATTGCCGAAAATAACGGCCACTCGTCATCTGTTACGGAGTTTGTGCCCTACAATTCTATTTTCCAAAAACAGGGTCAACGCAAAGAAACATAGAACACAGACTCAGTGTCACCATGTAGCGGATGATTTCAGATAGTGATTTGGAGACTCATGTATTAATACAGGTGCTGTGGGTGCAAAGTATAAAAGCATGGACCATTTTAGTGGTTTAGTTCAAGAGGACTAAGCCACAAGATACATGTGCAATAGAAATGAGTTCAGGTAACACTAAAGCATGTGAGCAAACGTGTGATAAATGAGGCCCTTGGTGTTTTAAGATATAAATAAGACATGTATTGGATTAAATGCTTTTCAATAGTGGCACTGAATGAGCATTGTATACCACAGTCACCTTTGGCCGTTGCTCATTTGCAGAATTAAGCTCAGTAGATTGAGTGAACGCCAAGGGACAGCATTATTCACAGTGGGAATCTCATCTCACGCTCACAAGGAGATAAGAAAGCTCTGTACCGCGGGTGTTCGATGCCTGCATTTTGGAACAGATACTTCACTTCAAAACCAGCGGATACCAATGGTGTTCAAACAGAAAAAAGCCTGAACCCCCTCTTAATTTTAAACGCATTACCTTTCGATTTCAATCAGTGATAGAGCGCACACTGGATTTATTGTGTTGTAAGTCTGACACACTCAAGATTCCCAACTGATTTTGATACATGTTTGGATAAAACAGAATAGATTATGAATACTATTTTAGAAAGAGAGAAAAAAAAAGATTCATTGTTCAATTGATTGGGACAGTGCATGTTAATGAACACACAAAATATAACAGAATAATTTATATCCATTGGATCCAACAAGACATGGACTTTGCACAAAAGTTAAGAGTTTTAATTTTCATATTTCACTTTAAAATATAGTGTCTAAGTTGACGCTGAAGTGAAACCTTTTATCTGGTGTGTCCTCCTCTCAATCTTTGCGGCGTTCTATGGAGTTTGTCGCATCAAGACCAAATTGAACTGAAACAAGCGTATGAAGACAATGTAACGCTGTGACAGAGGTGTGGTAAGAACTGTGTAATTCAAAAATGAGTTTTATCCAAGTGATTCTTCATCCTACGTTGTGAACTTGTGAAAATATATGGTATCCGTCATGGGTGCACAGCATTTCATTTGCATTTGAAGAAGTCCTCAGAAAGTGCGAAAGCAGTGTGGCGCTGGAGCAGTTTACTCACGGGTGGCAGCTTCAATTTGGGGCTTTAGGTCTTACATTTATCCCAAATAAATTGGGTGGAGGCAGTGGCGGGATGAGGCGTGACTCTTAAAGGCAGTTTAATACGAGAGCTGTTTTATAGCAGAGTGCACACCAGACCATGGAAATGAGCCGTTTCCAAAATGGATTTTATGATGTGTTGGACTACCGAGCCATTAGTGATGCTCTTGAGGTAGTAAAAGCAAAAATGAAAGTCTACAGGGAAAAGGTGGGAGAGGGGATTTGGTCTCTGCTGCTGTTGGATTAAAAAAACTTAGTATTAGAGATATTATTATTGGAGACATTGGAGACATCTACTTGAAGAAGGTTGAGGATTTAACCACGTTTTAACAGGGTTAAATGTGTGTTTTCTCAGCATTTGTTTACTCAATATGCCATGAATAACTAACTAATGTAATCTGAAAGCTGTAAAGACAAGCAATATTCCTGATCAATGATTTTCAACTAGAACGATGTTGGGACATGGTATCCGGCATCAATGCCAAACTGAATTTTGTTTACATTCATTTCATTCATTTTCCTCCTCTTCAGTAGTCCATTTCTGGATCGGGGGGGGGGGGGGGGGGGGGGGGGGGACAAGTAGAGCTGCCACCCAATGCTCATAGCACCGGTCCCTCTGATCCTCTGCAGGTGGTGGGTCCACAGGAAGATGGCTACTACACTTGGTGTTTCAGCGGGAGCTTCAGGCAATGTGGGGTTAAGTGTCTTTCCCAAGGACACAACGATAGCAGACATTAGTGGGAGCAGTTGGAGTAGGTCCTGAGGTGGGCTCGAACCCATGACCTTCCAGCCCAAAGGCCAACGCTCTACCGACTGAGCTACTGTCACCCCCTCTCGAATTTTGTTTACAAGTAATGTAAAATACAGCATATTGTCACACACATGCTTAGGATGGACTGTGAAGAACAGGCAAAATATGGGACTGTTAAATTCTAGGGATTCATTGATTATCAACAACATGTACAACATGTATTTGTAGGCCAAGCAGACAGGATACATGTATTTATTTTTCACCTATTGTTTATCTAAGCAGTCAACGCATAATTGGCTTTTTTGAGCAGATGCAATCCATTAAACTTGGAACTACACACATGTTGGTGCACTGCTAATTACAACGCCTAAGTCATCAAGATGAATGTTGATATAAGAAGCCAAACAAAGGAAATGTCTTTTAAGTGCATTAAAGTGTACTATAGAGGAGAGGAGTGATTTAATTTAGTCCTGCACTCATATCCTACATTAGTCCCTGTTCACATATAGATCAAATGAAGTCATGTCTAGCATATTGGATTCAGCATTATCAAGATTCATGTGGCCGTTGCAAAATGTACTGCAACTACAGACAAATGTAAAGTCCCTGCGAGGCTTTAAATGATATTGGCCGTAGATATACAAGACTGCTTATATAGTTTCCATGGAAATTACAACTTATTTACTGAGCTGTTTTGCTTATTATCAACAGTGAGCCACGGCTTTGTTCGTGCAGTTGACAGATCTTCACTGAGGGATTTTCACATGACCTGAATGAATTTCTTGCATTTCTTGAATGTATTTTTCACCTGCTTCTTACGTCTGTTTCTTTTTTTAAATGAAAACAGCAACCACAAGTGACATGTCTGCTATGAGCCATATATATTTTCCTTTTTCCAATTTTTGGATTTTACTGTGTGTATGTAGCAACTTTAAACATTAAACATGTCACACTCCAGACACCAAAAAGGTCTGGAGGATTATTATTATGCATTTTTTAAGCATAATTTAAAGCATAATTTACAATAAATTGTTTGCGTAGACATTTTCTGATACCAGATATTGACATTTTCAAGAGGTAGAAGCTAGGGTAACGGTTCTAAGTAGAAGGAGACATAGTGAAGATAAGTAGCCGTGTTAATGCTGGACTGAGATGGAGGGAGAGTCACAGAGAAAGTGGGGCAGCTGCAACGGAAAAGAGGACACATGATCAACCATAAACTCCACATTAGAAACACCACCACTCTCTCGTTCTCATTCTGAACCGTAAAGTTTCACACAACCAGCTTTTTATGGTTACGCCACAGCAACACAATTAATCACTTTTAAGAACTGGGAACATTTAGAGAGTTCATTCATCATTAAGAGTGCATACCATGCCAACATTTTTTTTTTAATGGGGGCCATGTATTCTATTTCATATCCATACGACTCGTAGTGTTTGCACAATCCTGCCAACAGACAAACAGAAGAACACATGCATACGCACAGACCATTACAATACCCCCATGGTAACGAATAAGATGAAGATATTACCACATATGGCAAAGAGGAATACCCAACTTAAACATCTGGCCTCGCGCAGTCTGATCAGCAAAGAAATGTCAAAAACAATTAAAATATTTAAATTGCGATTACATTTATGTCAATATGTCTTTTTTGATCATTGACCATTATTTAATTCCATTTTTTGTTGTATGCATATAACCAGGGCCATGACCCTCGCAGTGGTTGGCACCAGGCAGCAGTAACATACTTGGACTGAGGGGAGTAGAGGTGTGGAATGTGGTAAGAATGAGATTGTGACCCTAACTTCTTATCCCTAACCCTTCCTCTAGTCAACCACCCGCCTAGGAGGAAATAGCTTACAGCTTAAGATCGATAGAAAGATTTTTTGCTTGTGTCAAATCAACGCAATTTCTTTGTGTTTGTGTATTGCTCAGCTCCAATGCATGCATCTGGAAATCTATGTAAATTACTGCAGAATAAGCACTAACATTATCATTAGTCCAGCCATTAGAAACCCATATAGCCCCTGAGAGAGAGCCCTGTCATTACATTAGCTCCAGAAGTACATTAGGCATTGACTAAGTCCCTACACCGAGGTATAAGATGCAGTTAGCAACAACAGAGTAATTAGCCATATTGACTGGTGCACTTTAAGCAGAGCTTGGCTGCAGTTGGCAGTGGGTCATTTTCACAACATTAATTCCGCCTTCTCACAGACTCTCTCCCTGGACCTCCCTTTAAGCACTTAAATCGGTGCTTGTTTTTAGTGTTGTTGATCTCATTAATGGGCCAGTAATCTGAACCAACCATGAACTTTAAAGGCCTCCCCAGAGGAGAACACAATTATCGCCAGGAGAGTTGGACACTGTCCTGTAGAGCCAAAACATAAACATATGTTACGTAACAGCAGTATTCGTGCCTATCACTATCTTGCATTTCCACCAGGGGTGGGCGATATATCGATATTTGTAATATATCTTATATATTATTTAAGCTCAATATGAATTTTGACATATCTTCGATACAGAGATGTTTATATTACACCTTCGCCGCTTTGATTGTCTGCCTTCTCTGCCCTCGCTTGCTCACCCTCTCCTCCTTGAGTTTGCTCCCCCTCCCCTCGTGGGACTCATTCAACTTGGCAGCACCGCTTAGCTAGGAGCATAGATGTAAACATGCTCGGAGGAAACAAACTTGTCAAAAAAGTTAAAAAGCACGGTGAATAGAATATTACAGAAGCGCAGGTGGTGTAGAAACAGAGTCCATGGGAGTTCTTTCAGCGGTGGACATGACTCCTTTTGGCGTCATTGAACAGCGTGACTGTATACTTTATACACAACTAAAACAAAACACGGATACAGTTTACCGTGACGAGGAATTACTTTGCGACACAAGAAATCCTGCGACTGTGCACTACTAAGAGAGAGCCGCATGTTGCTGAATTAGAAAAGATTGATGAATCACTAAAAGTAACATTTGAACTGAAGTGAGTTGCAAAAAGGGAAAAGCTTATCATTAAAATGTTGCTGCCATGTATCATGGTTGCATGTTATATTATTTGTAGGAGAAGCAGAAGTATAATTGCAAGGGGAAGATAACTGAGTAGGGAAGTTAATGGCCTGAGGTGGTGTGCAGCTCCACATGTCCCAGGATGAGACTCAGCGTGTGTCTCATTCTGCGGGAGTACAGTCAGCACAATTAAATGCATACTATTGGGAAGGGGATGATGAAAAGTAAGAAAATGTTGGTACAGAATAAGTCTGGGAAAAAACAACAACAGCATATTATTAAGTTAAGCTGTGCAGACTTTTAAACACGATTGGGTCACATTTATGCTTCCAATCACCATGATTTGCCTCTGGGTTATAAAGTATGTTGTTCATGATGAAAGATCCTGATATAAATAGGATATATAATTAACACTGTCACTTAAGTATGTGAAAATAAACACTTCACTAAAATGGATGATGTTTATGATTGCTGTTACAGAGTATGGAACAAGGCAGAAATGTTGTGAATTCATGACATGCGCAGGTGTGAGTGTGAGGACCTGTCAGCATTACACAAAGGGCAGGGAATTAAAGCAAACATATGACCTGGGCTTCATTGGAAATGATTGCAACCCCCAATCCCTATGACGAGTGGGGTTCAGAAGGTTAGGCACGTGCTGATCCTCTTAGTGAGCCTCTGCAAAGCTGGATGCCGCTTGCACAGAGCCACGTTACGTATCTAGTTAGCATGCCAGAGTATCATTATCAAAAATAACCAGGCAAAACAGCCATGCACTACAACCCACAAAATCTAAACAGAGCTATCAATTGCTCATTCATAAAGAATCAATGAAAGGAAGAACACAGGCTACTTTTTTCGAATTCTTCTCATGATACTCGTAAAGTTTTGCATAAGAGTGTTTTACAATATAAAAAATGTGTATGCAGTTGAAACTTTTTAACGTAATGTAAGTATCAGATTGAGACTCTGTTTCGGCCAAAACTCAGACTTAGGGCAAAAAAACAGCGTAAAAAGTACAGGTGACATGAGATTTATTTTTAAAAAGGCATCTACTAAATGCCCCGTATCCTTGCCAGAGAAAGTGGAGGGGAATAATGATGATGATGGGTAATAGTTATGATGATAGTGTCACTTTTACAACGTGTGTTGCAATACCTGCATCTGAACAAGAGGGAAAGAGGAAATTATACTTACTTGGGTCTCCTCCAGTCTCCAAATATTCAAGCATTCCTATCTAAAATGGCTGGAAGTAAAGAATGGCGATGGCCCGAGCCAGACCCTGTGGATTTATAATAAATAGAATCATTTAGTGCAGGGTACACTCACAGATGATCCCTGATTGTTTTCCACACTATGACTAAAGTGAATCTTCAATCATCACATTTGAGTTTAAAAGGTCATGTTGAAGCTACTAAACAACAAAAATGCTCCAACAACAAAGCTGATAACACTTCTAGTTCACACCAGAGCTCAGAGTTGCTTCACAGTATTAATTAACAGTGTTGCAGCTCTACAGTTGTGTAAGGACAAGTTCATGCACCCCACTGAAGACAGCAGAGGGTGTCTGGGCTACTATAGAACTCATACGAGATATCTTAGTTTTGTTTGGCATTTTTGTGTGTGTTTTTGTTAACAAATTTCCAAAAATATCTTTGTTGTTTGTTAATCAGTGTCTTCAGTTGTTCTAAGTAAATTCAACTGTAGGCTTTGAATTCTTAACACGGCCAAAGAGCATTATAAAAAGAACTGGTCAAATACTCACACTATGAATACAATGCTCAGTGAAGACGTAAAGTTAAATCTACAATGCCGAGATAGTGCCTTGGTAGTCTGGGGAAGTTCAACAAATGTTTACTGAGCTGACAATCATTCCATATAGAATTCAGAAATGCCTGCTTAGAAACTAATTCTTTGGTTGGTCTCAACAATAGTTAAGCAACAACAACCACATATGACTGCAGTCATTGTGGGGCAGTGCTACTTTGTGACACAGGCTGGTCTTCTGCTGATCCTAACACACGCTCTAAAAGAAACCGATCTAACCCTAACCCTAACCCTCTATTGGAAAGAACTTTATTGGTTGTATTGACCATGACCAGTTATACCAGTTGCACATGTGAAAACTTGATCTCATCAGATATTAGGAACCAAGCAGGGCAGGGCCTGGATAGTACTGTGATGGGAGACCTCTGGAAACACCACTCCCCACAGTAAGATGGCTGCAGCTGTAAAGTGGCTAATGTACTTAGGCAAGGCCATCACCCACACTGCCCCATATGAGTCTGGTGTGTGTGTAATGTGTGTCTGCATGAGAATAATGGTGATCAGAGGGTCTGATCACCACCTATTATTAGTAGACTATTAGACTATCAGAATAATTTTGCACTATGACCAATATAGATTGTTAAAAACTTTAAATTAGCTAAATTTAAAATGAATCTGTTTACAGTTAATGCCTAAAAAACATATATAACGCCTAACCACTTAAAAGTCTGAGGTCTTTGAGGTGGAAAGGGTCTGAGGTGGAAAAGCATGCACATTTAACTAATAATGGTCCTAATATTTCATAATTTGTGTAGACTATTGTCATCAAATGTACTCAGGATGTCATACTCTGTTCATTATTTTCTACAGTCTTCAGATGTTCACAGTCCTGTGCTTTGGCTAAATACATTGTGCTGGACTAGTTTTTCAAAATAAAAATGGATCCAGGTCACTAAGTGTTATAATTGTCCGGCTGGATATAATTCCTGGCTGTTGAATTTGTTTCAAATTAATGTTTGAAGGTCTCTGCATTAGGCAATGCTAGAAAAAAAAAAATCTGTAAACAAATTACGTAATCAAGTAATTACTGTAAATCAAATTTCTCATATAAAAGAATTTGTTTGATATTTTGCTTTTACAGGAATGTAAAAGTTAATATTTCAGTGGCTCCATCACTGCATATGTCCAATACCCGCCCTGTTTACAGGGTCTGCGTTCACAAATGCATGGGAGCAAGCGCTCACAGCCAGAGGCCATATCACAACCACCGTGCTGGACAAGACCGGGGGGGGATGGAGTATTGACTGGTCCAGTGGGGTCGGGTAGATGGAGTAAATCTGGGTAGGGAGCCAGTCATTTCAGCAACAGCCTTGAGCAACCCACTGCTGATGCTTGCACAAGGTGTACAAGTGTGGGAGAGGGGAGGAGGATCGCAGAGGAGGGATGGCTTCAGCCCCAGAGAACCACTGGAAGGATGTCTGACGGGGGGAGATAAACTGAATTGGGAAGCTACTGTGGGTGGGACAAGTTATAGAAAGATTGTTTATGTTTTGACATAGAGCAATGCTAGGGCTTGGGGGTTGATTGTGCCAGAAAGTCACTCTTAAGGCATTCTTAGGTTGAACATTTTTTTTTTCTAAGCATGTTAACGGAAGGTTACAGACAAAATCGACTACTGGCTGGTTTATGTTCTTAATATTGAAGCCTTGAGTCCAAGTATTGCAATATTTTATTCCCAGTCTATGTGTCTTAAATTAATTTCATCACTCACAGTTTATGTATAAAATAATGTACTAGACTGCACACCAGAAGAGCCAGAATTTCACAATAATTATCTTAAAATACTGAAAGGGATTTGAAGACGTTTTCACATGTGTGCATGCATATGTGCATATGAGCTATTTTGTGATCATCTTTTTGTCACAATGGAATCACAACTATACATTTTATTTAGGTAACTTTTATATCCACATATTAGTGATTTGGTCAAAGATTTTTCATAAAAGAGGAAGGAGTCCATGATGGGGCTGATAATGTGCTGACGCATTGTTCGTAAAGTGTGAATCTTTATGGCTGTTCCCATTTTCTACTTTCTTGGCAGAAAAACTGTAGTTCGTACAGTACAAGTATAATTACACATCATTCTCTTGACTCTGTCAACTATCCTCCATCTCTGGCCGCGTCAGTTCAAGTGCTGTCCTTGAGTCTGTTTGAGAGCATCGGGCCACAGTAAATTACAAACTTAAAATCACAGCTATGTTTTTGCAAGTAATATCAAACAATAGACACCTGAATTTACACAGCCCTTCTTAGCCGTAAGAAGGGCACTGGGTTTTAAGAGGGTCTGTTAGACAGCTAGTGTCTAACAAGAAGGACTGTGGTGATGATCCAGGACACTCTAACGTTCTACAACATTTATGGACATTTATAAACATTCATGCACATTGGTCTCTCCCTATGGACCAATGCATATGTGTTCTATATTTTTTAGGTCTTAACTGTTGATTCTCTGATCTGTGTTGACAATTTCAATGGTTTTTTTAAGTCCTCTGAGATGACTACTGTTGTGATTTAGAGCCATACAAGAATAGATTGAATTGAGCGACCTCAATTGTATCGGTTGTATCTATGTAGCAGAGTGATATGTATGCATGATCATAAATAATGCAAAAAGACAATGTGATGTCTAATCATAAATTGAATGTAAGAAGTAAAGATAGAATTTAAAGTGTATAATTCTTTCAGATACCTTGTTACTTGAATAATAACCTTAATTACTTATATAATTTATTATTATCAAATTTATCTTAAAAATATCAAGATATAATTGTCAGTCATAAGTCATAAACATAAGTACTGTAGATGCACTGATACTATTAAGCTCACCGTGCAGCTATTCTTCCCGACAAAGATAAGAGTGAAATCTATTACAGAGCTTCCTGTAACAGTCACCAACATGAGCCCAGGGAGCACACTCCACTCTGCTCTCATACATCCAGCAGCCTGTCAATACAAACTCCTCATCATTTTCTTCATTTGCTCACAGTATTGTTCTTGGTGTCTGCATTCTGGCCTCTCAACTACCTCACTAGTTCTCTAAAGTGTAAAGAAGTGATCAGTGACTTCCTGATGAACAGGAAACAGCGTGTGCGCATGGGGAAGAATGTCTCGGACTCTCAGATTATAAATACAGGCACCCCACAGGGCTGTGTTCTTTCTCCCCTGCTCTTCTCCCTGTACACCAACCACTGCACCTCCACCCACAACTCCATAAAGCTGATCAAGTTCGCGGACGACACCACCCTCATTGGACTCATCTCAAACAACAATGAGTCCGCCTGCAGGAGGGAGGTGGACTGGCTTGTCCTGGTGGTAACAACCTGAAGCTTAAAGCTGCACTAACTGACTTTGGCATTTTGAAGCCGCGGACCCGCTGGCCTCGTTCTTTTGGCTCCCCTCCCCTGCACCCACGAAGCTATCGCCCCCCACACACACCCACTGTTGTTGACGGAGCTAGCGTCTCCCAATATGGATAATACATGGACATGGATTTGCACGTGGATGGCGTGACCATAGAACGATAGAACCGGGAAGCACGGAGGAACGGGACTTTCTTTTGGATGGCTGTTTCCCTGTGTAAGCAGTAACCGGTGACGAAGACGAGGAAGTTTCAGGTTAGCTCCTCGGCTTGTTGTGCTAACTCAGCCGTCTATGCTAACGGACTTGTAGATTTCTCACGAAAGTGGGGGCTAGTGGTGCGCTGTGATTGGTCACAATCTGAGACCCAAAACACATTCTCTTCCTTGTTTCATCAAAACTCGATCTAAAATATAATGTCACGCCTGCACAAACCTGCGCTACTTTTTCTTCAAAAGGACGTATATCCCAATGCACTACATGGACATGGATCGCATTTTAGTAATGAATACGAAAATAAAGTCAGGTAGTGCAGTTTTAATGCCCAGAAGACAGTGGAGATGATTGTGGACTTCAGGAAGAACACAGTCCTACCGCCCCGCCCTCCCTGATGGACTCCCCCATCACCTTCGTGGAGTCCTTTCATTTCCTGGCACCACGATCACCCGCAGGACCTTAAGTGGGAGCCGACCATCAGCTCCCTCATCAAGAAGGCCCAGTAGAGGATGTACTTCCTGCGGCAGCTCAGGAAAGCCAAGCTGCCTGCACAGATGTTGGTGCAGTTCTACACGACCATCATCGAGTCCATCCTCACCTCCATCACCGTGTGGTTCGCTGGAACCACAGTCAGGGACAAGCAGAGACTACAAAGCATTGTGCACTCTGCAGAGAAGGTGATTGGCCGCAGCCTCCCATCGCTGCAGGACTTGTACGTCACCCAAGCTCGCAGGTGGTCTGGTCGTATCACTGCTGACCCCTCTCACCCTGCACAAATTCTGTTCCAACCCCTCTCCTCTGGCAGGAGACTATGGTCCATTCGAACCAGAACCTCCCGCCATAAAAACAGCTTTTTTCCACTCTACTGTTGGACTCTTGAACACTTCATAACCTGTCCCCCCGCCCTTTATAAGTCACCTTACTGCCCTTTATAAAGTCACTTTACTGCAATCATAACGTGACTTTACTGCTGTCACCTATTGCACTGCTTACTGCATATTGTGTGCACCATGTGTGTTTTGTTTAGTAATTGTAATTGTAATAATTGTATTTTATTTTTTAGACCATAGAAGTGTATGCTGATTTTTATTATGCCTTACTCTATTCTATACCTCTCTTATGACTGTTGCACCACGCCAAAGCAATTTCCTAGTCTGTGACCTCCTCTTACTTACATGGCAAAAAAAAGGATTCTGATTCTGAAGTGATTAAATAGCTTGAAATCCAATGCATTCACAGCACAGGCATATTCTGTACAAAAGTAGTTGCAGCTGAAGTGATAAGTGACTATAAACACATGAAATTAATTTATGTAATTCCTTGCTTCCTAAAGCTGGCTATAGACAAGAGTTTTTGTCTTGTGAGATTTTAAGTCATAACATAGATCACAGACATGAGGATAACGCATGGATCTATTATAATAACTGGATAGGGTATTACTAGCTTGGAGCTGAAGAACTCATGTGCTCGGGGGATTCTCGCTGTACTGCAGACTAAACCAGACTAAATTCACGTGGGCTACCCAGAAATTTTCCCCATAGAACTCAATGTAAACTAAAACAGCTCGACCTCAGCTGACAGAGAACCTAAAGCTTTCATAAAGATCGGATTGTGTGGGGATTTTAGTGTCCCTTGTCATTTTTAACTTTTTTTCTTCCTAAATGCTTTGGTTTTCTTTAAATCTACACTTTAGTGCCACAAACTCTGCCCGTCTGGCTCCTGCTCTAACTCCCGCTCTGATGAACTGCTCTGATTGGTCAGAGCGCGGCCAAGCCCCTCTGTGCGCGTGCGTGAGAGCCACACACGCGTATTTCGCGCAACGCATCATGGGAGTTTATCCACTGCGCAGACCCGGGAGGACCAGACGATGCCCAAATAATGGCGAGTTTCCCATGGATCTTTGCAAGTTCCAGGCGAGTTCCGCTAATATGTCAGCGACCGTGCCGGCACAAAGCGGATATGGGATAGACAACATGCAAATGATACAACAGTTTAGACATTTTCAGCAAATGTACATACCAGCGATGGTAAGGACAGAGGCACCAGCAACAGTAACACAAGTTTACATACCAGCGATGGTAAGGACAGAGGTACCAGCAACAGTAACACAAGTTTACATACCAGCGATGGTAAGGACAGAGGTACCAACAACAGTAACACAAGTTTACATACCAGCGATGGTAAGGACAGAGGTACCAACAACAGTAACACAAGAGCAACAGCGTTGGAGCAGAAACAACGATGGTAAGAAACGTCAAGAACAGCACAAGAACTGATACGGACAACTGCAATACAACAGAATATCTAAGCTCCACTAACTCTGTATTCTGACCACACTGCATTTTTGTATAAGAATTTAAACGTCAAACGTGATAACGTCACAATTTCTGGAGAAATAGAATGGCTGCATCCAATTAAAGAAAACTTGTGCAGACACGGGTAGAACATGCAAACTCCACTCAGAAAGGCCCAGTTCGGACTGGAATTCAACTCTACTGCCTTCGGGAGTAACATGGTGGCTGAGTGAATAGCACTTTCGCTTTTCAGCAAGAACGTCCTGGGTTCTTTGGGTACCAGTTTTCCCTACCACTAAAAACATGCACCATCCATTCCAACACTCGGATTATGACTCGTTACTGTTACTGTTATTATGATGAAGAACCAGCTGAGAATAAACAGCAGCGCCAGTAAGGCTGACTTCTTTTTTTGTTTGAAAAGGAGGAAGACGCATGGCTCAAAGATAAAAGTGCGACAATCTGCAATAAGCAGCGCCACGATTAGCGGCGAGTCGTGCGAGTCGTGACTGATGCGCAAGCACCAGCAGATGTAACAGCTGCCCATGTAAATAAAAAGTAACGTTGCGGCTAGTAACAGCGTTATTTTACTAAATTGTTTGATAGTTAACGCGTTACTTTACTTACCCCGGAAAAAGTAGTTTTGTTACTGATCATGACCTTGTCATTTACTGTAGCTAATCAGAAAAAAAGTTTGCGTGGATAAAGCTTAGGCCCTACAGCTCTGATTCATAATATTTTCTCCACAGTGACTGCAGCGACCTTCGCCTGGGTCAGGCTGATCACTAAGCTTTCATGGGAAATCTCGTCATCATGCTTTAATGCTGGACAAAACAGGAATAGAACATTCCCACACACTTTTAGACTTTTAGCACATAAATGATCAGCTGATCAAAATATGGTAATTCTGATTTAATTAGTGGTGTAAATCATGTCAAAATGTAACATCTGTAGTGGGATTTGCAAGTATACTGTGCCAATTACATGTGTTTCATTAAAGCCATGGTTCCTAAATTGTCTAGTTTCCAATTAAAATAGGATAAATCTATGAGAAAATTTAACAAGAGCAAAATAAAGAAACTCAGATCAAGAAGAGTTGAAGGAAGTATAAATACAGCTATGCATAACCTTAATGTAGTCCATGTTGTAGTCTTTGATACAAAAGCAGAGTGGAAATGTGTCTTTGCCCAGTGTGAAAGCAGTCAATAATCCAATAAGCAGAAGGACAAACACAACAAGTCAGTGTTCACAAAGACACAACCCATCACAGTAAGTCAACAGACTTGACTTAATGTCGTCCTGGCTATGAGGAATGCTTCCTTCCATTTAAGCTCAAATCATTTGCTCAAATAAGAAGAGCAGCACAAACACAGCAAAAAAACTGTTTATCTCATACAAAAATGTATGTAAATGTATCTATATCTGTAGGCAAGGCTCAGTAATGGAAAGTTATTTGAAGTCAGTCTCCTGCATGGCACGCCTGTGAGGCAGAAACAGATGAAGAATGGCGTAATTGTCTGGCAGACAACACTGTGCAGCTTTGGCCAAAGCCAGACCGCAATTGAATGGAGTGAGGAACAACAGGCCAGAGATGTCATGTGCCATCAGGAAATGCAGCGTGCATGTGTTCAACAGAAGTCCTCTCCAGGACAGAAAACGCTCCCCTTCTAGTCTGTAACGAGTGACCTTTTGATGTGGAACTACAGCACAGATGTTTAGAACACATGATCCATCTACATGGCCCCAAATACATTTATTGTATATAGCCTCATCTCCTTTTTCATGAATACATTGGGATTCAAGCTTTTAATCCGAGCAATGATAACACTCAAAAGATAAGTGAATATGAATTGCAGACCAAGTAAGGATTGAATGAACATGAACAGGGAAGCACAGAGGTGTTTGAGAATACAGACTGTTGCCTCAGCACCTTCTTAGTCTTGAGTCTCTTTGATTGTGCCTTTATTTTGTGTCCGAAGTGGTGCTGCACTCATTAGGCCTTATGCTGGAAAAAGATCTGCCGAGCACTGCATGGCAAGAACTTTACAGCCAAAAGGCATTGAGGCTAGGCTGCAAAACAGCTTCAAAGAGGAATGGAGAATGCAATGTTGGCTGTCTCGTTTCAACTGTGCTAATCCAGGGGTTTCACCAGGTCTTATGTCCTTCATACCATTATAACTTTAAAACCCTCAATATAAGATTATAATCTTCTTAATATGATGTTTTCAAAACGTCTTTGTATTTATTTCTAAAATCTATCCATGCATTGGATTTTCTTCTCCTTCTGCAGGTGGTGAGTCCACAGGAAGATGGATACTCTGTCAGTGAGAGCATAGCCATGATCTTGCCCAAGGACACAACAGCAGACATCCATGGGAGTCGGTGGAGAAGGTCTAGTGGTGGACTTAAACTCACTACCTTCAGGCTCAGAGGCCAATGCTCTACCAACTGAGTCACTGTTGCCCCAATGTAAATCCATTGTAACAAAATACAGTATATTTGCATGATTTATCAAAATAATTGCTAAATGTAAAAGGCTATCTGTCATACTTGCCAGTATGCCAGTTGGCAAACTCATGGCCAAGTAAATGTGTTCAAAGTAATGCCAGTCCAAAAGTGTAAAAAACTAAAGCAATAGTTTGTCATTTCAGGTATTCAAGGTTAAACAATAGACTGAAAAATGCAACATTGAATATATTTTTTGCAGCACTTTTTCACACCTACGCCAACAGTACAAGCCTGTTGGCCCCATATGTAAATTCAAATAGAAAGAAGCGCAGGAATCAGCGGGTGATCTGTCCTTGAAGGTTAGACATCTGAAATGTTAAAGATGTTGTGTGTACTTTCTCCATCTCTATTATTTTAGTGTTAGATATAGTCATATAGACCTTAGAATATATCAGTATTCTCAAATATTATGATGACATTTTCTACAGGAAAGATCTGAGCATATTTTTTTAACCACATAATTGAATACAGAAATGGCAAATTGGTGTAAAACCTTCCAATATAATGTTGATATATATAAGACTAAACGCCATTCCTTTATGGGAATATGAATATTGAATCCCAATCCGGCTGCTTTGTGTATTTCATTAAATAATTCACAATATATTCCTGCTACTTCAAAGTCTCAATAAAAGCAGTACAATGGCCAAAAAAGAGACATGGCAAGTTTTGTTTCATGGTAAATCCAAACAAATGTCGGTCGACCCTTGAAATGAGCGGTCCATGGCCAATTTTCCATCAAAATAACTCCATATTTCTCTGTATCTGGTGTAAACTTAGACATTCAAAGATCTTCTCCACCAAGCATATTGTTGTTAGTAGTTTAAAATAATATTCTTTTAAAGGAGCAGTATGTAAAAATCTGACAAAAAGTGGTACTGTACTCTTCCTGACTCAGGTTTCCAGACATGCAGACAAATCCAGCTGGGTACTGTAAAACAATTTTGAAATTCAAATATCTCGGCTGAACTATTGTTATCCGTTAAAGAAGTATTCAAAACGAGCATGGTTTAATGTCTTTTGGCATATTAGGGCCATTTAATGATGACTTGACACAACAATCTTACATATTGCACTTTAAAGGTACACTGTGTAGTTTTACTCCCATCTAGCGTTGAGATCATATATTGTGATCTACGGTGCTACGGTGGCTTCATAGGACAAAAAGTTGTCTTTGATAGTGGTCCAAATATCCCGCTCAAACTGCTTTTTGTCCCTTATCAACCACTGTATTTCAAGGTGGCGCATTGACATGTAGAGTCCTCCTGCTCCGATGTACATTTATAAGTCAAATTCTAAGCCTATGACAACAATTCAAAAACATGAAAAACATGGTGGAGGTAAATATTGTTAAAAAGGTCCTATTTGTTATTGGTTAACATGTTTTTTTATTTGGACAAACTGAAAAAAATATACAGAATACCTTAATTGTTTAAAAAAAGGAAAAAAAACAGAAACAATAGTACACTATACACTTTTACAACAACAAAAAAACAATGTCATGTAGCATCTTGAACCATCCAGTACGATTGGTTTTGAAAAGTAAAGAACTTGAGTCTCTGTTGTCAGTTTGATTGATCACTTTCTCATCCATGTCCTTCCACACGACTCACTACAGCCATAGATCTTTGTAGATAGATCCCTACTGTAAGGGGGGGACAGAAAACAAATCTAAAATCTAATTTTACTCAAGCAAACAGTAGCGTGTGTACATCCGATTACAATCTAATTGGATTTCCTTGGTCCTATCTCCAGAGTTGTACAAACCACCCTGTTTCTGAGATGGGCCTGGGTTTTACAAGACATTAGAAAGAGCCGCTTGACATTTTATCATCTCAAACAAACAAATCAACTTTTTTGGCCATTGCGCCTTACATTGTTAAGGTTTCTACAACCTCATGGAAAAAAACTTTGGAACTATAATTACCCAAGACGGTATATTAATCTTAAGTATTTCTCCAGGGCTACCTCTGTGCCCGTTGCTCCATGTATATTCTTTGTTTCTCTTGTTTTCATCATCCATTCCTTGTAGCTTTTTCCAAAAATGAGGAGCAACACTCATTCTATATTCAGGACAAGCCTCGAGTACATGTAACAACCTTTGTGTATTTTTTTTTTTTTTTACCATTTTCTTCCTTACTTTAGAAAATATTTGTGTCCATTCAATACAAAAATTCTCATAATTATAGTATGGCAGAGCAAAATCGTTGTCATGAAACTATCAAGACTTAATTCACATTCTTAATAATTGTGTCTCCTATCCGCCTGGAGTCATCTTACACTGTGGACGGGAATGGAAAATAATAATGCAATAGAAGTGAGGACAACTTTTATTAGAGACGATAAAGTATGGATTCATAAGTCGTGATGGAAATCGCCAGAACCAGAGGCCCTCATTCTTCAAATAGAAAAAATAGCTTCCATCCTCTGACCTTTTAGAGAGAGGAGAAAGGCTCATTGTGTGTGTATGTGTGTGTGAGTGTGTGTGTGTGTGCATGCTTGCGTCCGTGTCTGTGTGTGTGTGAAAATGTTTCTTATGATAAATTACTACTCTTCTGTTGCTCACACAAAGACCATTGTATTTCTCACGGCATAGGTCCCCTTGGTGAACACCTAATAGGCAAATCCCTCCTCCATTGTACATATACGTATAAAAAACACACACACACACCTTTCGCCCTCGGCGGGCGGTTACCAGAGGCCTGGGAGCTTGAGGGTTCTGCGCAGTACTTTTGCTGTAGGAGTAGTTCCAGCAAATCCCTGGAACAACCTCGGAAATCTCGGTTCAGAAATGTACAGTGCTAGGAACAGCAAAAGTACTGCGCAGAATTGCCCGCGGAGGGCAAAAGGTGAGAATTTTTCTTTCATATACATTAGGGCTTACGTTAATTTTTTTCATTAATCGCGTTAAAAAAATGAACGCATTTGATGCATGTGCTGAATGACCCGCCCATGCATCCCATAATAACAATGCCGCAGACACGTGTGTGTGTAATGGCGACAGAGCAGGTAGGCCCTCTGGAAATTAAAGTTTAAAAAGAATACGGGCATGACCGCGGGGCACTTGCTGTTGTTTGCTGTTTGTGCTGAACGGGAGTCCGCATCCGCTGTGGCCACAGCGTTTGGGGCAGCTGCGGCTACTCTGGACAGAGTTTCCCACCTCCAGTGGGTATGAGCCACTTTGACAACAACACGGCAAACAGCACTGCTGTAATGTGTTCATATCCAAGACCATACATGCAGAGAACTATTCTCTGCTTGTTGTGCGTGTGTCTTTGCGTAACCTGTGCACGCAACAAATACGCCGCTGAAGCTGAACTATTGAGTCTCGGGGAGTGTCCGCGTCTCCTCCGTGTCTCCTCCTGAAGCACAACTAATTTTTCCCTTGCACTACCAGTTCAAGTTGGTAGCACTCCTCGACCCATCCTACAAGCCACCAGCACAATAATGAATAGGATCCACAGCCTTTATGAGACAGAGAAAGAGAAGAAAGAGGAGGCTTTAGCTGAAGCGGAATATGTCGCACTAATGTTAATGGGTTGTTATAATAAACAAATACAGTACATATTTACACTATGTTGTCATTTATCTTTCCATTCCATAATTTGCAGATAGTTCCAAATTTAATTAATTATGATTAATAATTTTGTAAGCTGTAAGCTCGATTAAAAATTTTAATCATTTGACAGCCCTAATATATATATATATATATATAAATCCCTGGATCCCTGGAACAACCTCGGACACCTCGGTCCAGAAATGTGCAGTGCTAGGAACAGCAAAGATACTGCGCAGAACCCTCAAGCTCCCAGGCCTCTGGTAGAGGACCGCCCGCGGAGGGCCAAAGGTGAGTGGACAATTTTTTTTTTTATATATATATATATATTTTATATATATTTATATATATAAAAATAAAAAAATTGTCCACTCACCCTTGGCCCTCCGCGGGCGGTTATCCCTCTCTAAGCTCGGGTCCTCTACCAGAGGCCTGGGAGCTTGAGGGTTCTGCGCAGTATCTTTGCTGTTCCTAGCACTGCACATTTCTGGACCGAGATGTCCGAGGTTGTTCCAGGGATCCGCTGTAACCACTCTTCTAGCTTCGGGGTCACTGCCCCGAGTGCACCGATCACCACGGGCACTACTGTCACCTTTACCTTCCAGGCCCTCTCCAGCTCCTCTCTGAGACCTTGGTATTTCTCAAGCTTTTCTTGTTCCTTTTTCCGGATGTTACCATCGCTTGGAATTGCCACGTCCACCACCACGGCTGTCCTCTGCCCTTTGTCTTCCACCACGATGTCAGGTTGGTTCGCCATTACCATTCGGTCGGTCTGTATCTGGAAGTCCCACAGGATCTTTGCACGCTCATTCTCCACCACCTTTGGAGGAGTTTCCCACTTAGACCTTGGGGTTTCCAGCCCATACTCTGCACAGATGTTTCTGTACACTATGCCAGCCACTTGGTTATGGCGTTCCATGTAGGCCTTCCCTGCCAGCTTCTTGCACCCTGCAGTTATGTGTTGGATGGACTCAGGTGCCTCTTTGCACAACCGACACCTTGGGTCTTGTCTGGTGTGGTATATCTGGGCCTCTATCGCTTTGGTGCTCAGGGCCTGCTCCTGTGCAGCCATGATGAGTGCCTCTGTGCTGTCCTGTAGGCCAGCCCAGCCATTGGTAGGACTTCTTGAGATCAGCCACTTCTGTTAGGCTCCGGTAGTACATGCCGTGTAGGGGCTTGTTCTCCCATGATGGGCTCTCCTCCAGCACCTCCTCATCTCGCCACTGCCTGAGACATTCACTGAGTACGTCATCCGTTTTGGCCTTCTCCATGATGTAGTTATGGAGTTTGGATGTTTTGTCCTGGACAGTGGCAAATTGACAAATTAACTGATTACAATTGACAGAAGCACACAGGTACTCCATTTGTTTAAGTTACACTTAAACGTTGGCAGAAAGCCCTGCTGGATCTTGCAGAGACCTCACAAGTGTTACAAAGCAAAGCGTGTTGTTTTCTATCTTGGCACTTAAAGTGTGATCACAGAGTCAACTTGAAATGGCTTTTGATCAAAAACAAAAGTTGGCAATGTGGTTAAAAAGAAAATTCAGTCCATTAGTCTGCGCTTCTTTGCTGGCTGTGGTCTGCAAAGCCTCATGCACAGTTTGTGTTGTTTATTCTTTCTATTGGCCAAACGCAGTGATAAGTTTCCTGCATGTTCTTGCAGGAAACAGTGGATTTATGATTTTGTAGTGTGATCCTTTGCAGCTATATTTTATAAGTTTTGCATTCTTCACAATATTGTGTTTGATCGTCCAAAAAAAAATGTCTTATGGTTAATACAATACAATTATAGGAGACAGCAAATAAATGTTAACATGTGAAGCGGGTTAAGTAAATTAAAGAAGGTTTTGTTGCAGGCGTGGAGCATGGTTATGATTAAATGCTTAATCTAGTTTTTATGCAGCTGCAAATGATTTTCAGTGGGATGAAAGCAGAAAAGGCCTATGAATATCCGGGGGCGCCGTTTTATGGATGTCTTTATGAAGATCATTTTAGAGCTCTATCGCTCTGTATCTGACTTAGTAGCTCCACTTTTATCCACCAGTGTTACTTATAAAGGCTAATGTTCCAAGACGTAATCTTAAAAGCTTCTGCATCAGATTCTGCTCTCTTGTCCAGAGGGCAAAGAGTTTCAGTGGGAGTTAAAACTTATACTCAAATTTATATTTTTTCATCAGAACTACTAACAATGTCCGGTCAAAGGTGTATTTTTGTCCTTTCCGTCTGGCTAGGTAACATATTGGTGACTGTGGTAACTAATGGTAGGGCAATGGGCCACGGTGAGTAATGGTCCTGATGATAAAGGACCAGGCTGTAATCTATTCCTGGAGAGGAGCACACTGCATCTCTTCTGGGACGATGCATTTACAAGCTCCACCACAGTCACCCTGCTATTCCCGGCCACAGCAGCAGACAGAAGGATCTGTCTGTTGGCTCTTGTTCTAAGTGTGTTTATGATACGTTCCATATAAGAGGACGTGTGAGACAGGTGTGGGACAAGTCTGTGAGAGTTCATGATCACACAGACCCTGGACCAGTCAGTGGTAGTATAGTTCTGAAAGATCTGCTGTGGCCGGGGGTGCTGTGGCCTAGATAGTGAAGGTGTGTGCAGTCAAAGATGCAGAGCTCAGTGAAAAGTAAAAATGGAGCAGAGGTTTCTGGGGTAAAAATATTTAAATTTTAATGGAAATAAGATCTCCACACTCAACGCACTCCTCTATAATTATGGCAAGGCAAGTTTATTTGTATGGCACAGTTCTTACACAAGGCAACTTTAAGAGCTTAACGAAACTAGAGAGAAACATACAAGGCATAACTAATCACAGTACATTAAAAAGAGTAAAGATCCAATCCTTGAGTTCTATGCACTACTTAACCGAACTGTTTTTGATCTGGATTTGAACATTGTCAAAGTAGAAGCCACATTTTCAAGAAAACTGTTCCAGATTGTATCTGCATAAATCTGAAATGCTGCTTCCCCATTTTTAGTCCAGACTCTGGGCACCAGCAGGAGGACAGTCCCTGCGCTCCTCAGAGTTCGTGCAGAGTGGCTATTATCTGAGCCACAGGAAGCCAGTGCAGAGACCTGAGAACTGGACTAATGATGTGATTGTACTTCCTGGTTTTAGTCAGTGAGCAGGCCATTGCAGTAGTCTTACCTACTGGAGACAAATACATGGATACAAATTCCCAAGTCTGCTTTTGACACTATATTTTTTTTATTCTGGCAGTGTCTTTCAGAAGGTAGAAAGCTGCTCCTTTTTTACGGTTGAACTGTTTTTACCCTTCACAAGGGCGATGGTGTTCAGAACATTATGCATTCTCAAACTTTATCATTCCCATGACACACTGGCCTGTGTCTTCAAACAATTGAAGAGTAAGCTGGTGGTTTAGCAACACACATCTATAGGGCTTCATTGAGCTAGGGGGTCAGGATTGTCCATACATTTTACCAAAACGACACTAAAGGGGATTCCACTACGGAACATTTTCATCAAAGTCGTGTTGAATACAAATTTGTTGTTTGATTTTAATGACCCTTTCAATTGTTGTACATTTCAAACAATGTAAAGATTTTACATCTATACAATGAACACTTATACACCATTAAATTCTTGTAAAGATGATTGATCTCAGTAGGAAGGTATTTATTATGGCTTAAAACCAAACAGCAGCTTGTAGAGGTGTAGAGGCTGCCCTTGTCCGAGTGCTTGACCCTGTGAACTAGATTTAGATTCAAGGTGCAAAGAAAGTCGACGGATAAACAGTGCATACAGATTAGACACATGCAACTGCGATGGCTGAAGATAAGATGTATTAAAGAGATAGAGAAAAGGGAAGAGACAGAGGAGGGAAAGGTAATGTTGACAGATTGTACGATAGTCCCACAGGACGTTCAGGGACAGCCCGGCTTAAGAATATAATACCACTAAAATCCACACCAGGTTTGACTGCAAACTGCAATGTCCAACCCACATGATCTCAAACACACTTTATTTTTACATGGTGTAATAGTTATGTTATTTCTGATTGAGAAGACTTAAATGTTCCCATCTGCAAGCAAATAAGCTTTGGTTTGTACGAGCCTCAGAAACTGTTGTGTGAAAAGCTTTGAGTATTGATTCAGGGAGAGAGAGAATTAAAGAGGACATTATTCCAATAAAACCTATGTGTCAGAAGGTATCTTTGAAACACTGAGCTTATTTCACTGCCTTTACAAAAGATACACATGTGAAACACAGATTTGTAAAGCTGATTGAGCTTAAGATGCAGTGAGTTGAACTCATCTGTGTGCTTTAGGCCTGTATAGGACACCACAGGACACTGCTGATCCTGTTAGTCTGAAATAACATCTGTGTCTTTAGGCTTAAGTCTGTGTAAATGACAGATACATAGTTTATTTCTAAATTTAAAGCAATTTCCATATCATGAGCAAATGGATTTTTGTCATTGGTTTGTAACTAAAATTAAATATAACCAATTGAACATGGAAAAATAACTAAACAGTACACAGGTTAATTCAGTGACTCAGCGGCACTGTTCAGCACTGTATAATGTTGTTAATACTGACTTTTAGTTGTACTGTCACGTGCACTTTTTTCTGTAAACATACTTGGACTCGTTTCCGTCCATCATAATATTAGCCTATAATTTTTAGAATGACAATTGAAGAGACAAGACAAGCCGCAATCAATACATTAAGAACAAAGGGGCCAGTGACAGAGCACCCCGTAGTCAAATGTTACATTTGCTTAAAGTTAGTGTGGTGAGGGGGAACTTAAAGTAGGGTGGACCACCAACCGCTGGACACAAAACGGCTGTAAAGTAAGACAAGACACACACAAGGGCCGATGGTACAGATTTGTAGCCTTGCTTCTGCCAGTACAGTATGTCCCAGGGCAGCTGTGGCGATTTACAAACACCATGAATGATGATAACAATTATGCCATGTGCAACTTCTTTGAGTGTTCAGGTTTTTATAGCACTGCTATATTCACTTATTCAAGCGTCCATTCAATACAAATGAATAAGAACCAAACAAAATTGTTTAGTGCATTGCATGTATTGCAAGAATTTGGAAAAATACATATCTAATTTAGAAACATAAGGTTTCTAAATTAGATATAAACACTTTCTCTGGATTTCCGGCTATCAACATGTGCCACATTTTGAGATTCCAAATAATTAGATTTAATTCACTAAAGTAGTACTGTATCTATCTTGACAGTGCAACAACAGAACGACGGATTACACACAAGCATCAAACTTGGAGCGTTTCTCTCAGGGAGACACACATCCCCTCCTCTGCTCTTAGCCTGTAAAGCTTCTCTGAGCCACTCACAGTGTTATTTTACTTTTGTGCTTTCAAATCTCTATTGCGTCAAAGTTATTCTTCCAGGAAGCCAAATCACATCAGCAGCGCCTTGCCTGTCCAATGACATTTTCTCTTATCTAAGGAAGGAAATGGCAGGCAAAAAGGCAAAGATGAAAACCCCCAATTGTACACATGCTCTCTTTATTGGCTGTATCCGGCATGCATTCACAGTATAAGTACAGTCTGTCATTTAATAGTAAAGAGACCATTTGTTTTCTAAGATTGCATTTAGATGTTCTGTTACCCCTGTCATATGTAATCTGTGCCAGTGTCAGTTGTGGAGCTGTTTCCTCTTAGCAGTAAATTACCTAATCCGACAGGACAGTTTTATAATCTCACACAGAGCAAAAAGTCAAACAAAACGCAACAGTAGACAACAATATGGTACATAAAGGTAGTAGCAGTTGCTATTACACTTGATATAGACAATAGTATATCGCAATATATTTTTGGAGTGTAATAAACTGTAAAATCTTACAGCAAAGGCCAAGATCTGGAGTTCTATACAATTGGGCAGGATTGACATCGCAACCTTTAATTTTTAGGCACAATCCAAGCTGTAACTAACGATTATTTCTATAATCATTATTCAGTTAGCTGTTTAGAACAGTGGTCCCCAACACCGACCGGGCTGTGGGTCATTCGCAAGCAGCAAGGAAAGAATAAATTCCTTTCATTATTTTAGTTTTTTAATTATTTTGGAAAATGACCGGATTCTCTCCTTACACAGTAGTGGTGGAATTTTAAAAGCAGGGATGAAGAAAACAGTGTGTTCCTCCGCCGCACGTGCGCTCTGAGCCCAACAATATTCCAGCGCACTGCACATCAGCTCGTAATGGAGTGTTAAAAACACTGCGTAAAGTGAAAGGTGCGTAGAGTCCACGACAATACGAGAAGAGCGGAGACAAGAACGCAAATGGATTTAATCTCAAACCACAATGACTGGAGGAGCGAGGACTGCAGCGGTGTGCCCGCCCAGGAGCGCAAACAGCACAGGCCTGAGGCCAACAGCCGATGGAATTTATAGTTTTTATCAACAAGAAATGAACCAGAGCACACAAAGTACGACCCTCATCTGTCTGATCTGCCCAGCAACAAACCTGTGGAGCTATGCAAACACAAAATGAAGACACAGTACCTCTGTTTTGTCAGAAATTCTGTGTTTTTTTGCATATAATTTTATGCCTGGATAAGTTTGGTTGACACTTAATTGAACTCCAACTGATTGTAACAGGGTCAGAAAATCACAAACACCCGAGTCGCATTCTCAATAATGTCAGTGTGAAGAAAATATATATTTTTTCTCAATAATTCATGCAATAATAAAAATCCTGTGGAAAATGACTAAAACCAGAGATAAGGAAATTAGATCGCCACAATGGAAATATTGTCTGATATTAAACTGGTCCTTGGCACTAAAAAGGTAGGGGACTACTGTTTGAGAACCAAATATTATTTTTATTTATTTTCTTTGACCGAGAAGCTGAATTACTCAAAACATTGCTAATAATGTTTCATGTAAATACTGCATTGTCTTAAAATCACATATTATATGAAATGCATGTGTCATAATCTGTAACTGGAGTCTTTAAAAGTTAATCAATTATTCAAATATTTGCCAATCATTGAAAAAATGAAAATAGTTGCTTACTCAATTCATCCCTACAATACTACCCCATATGACCCCCTCTACTATGAGGCACGTTACGCACCGCTCAGTTGGTATAAGTCCAATGTTTATTTAGTGATCTCTTATGGTCACTAAGAGGTTCTAAAGCCGTTCACTGAAAGTCAAAATCACATGGTTTATTTGCCAAGAATTTAAAGTATATTCTTCTTTATTGAACGAGAAACATAAAAGTTAATTTGGGATAGACCAATGAGAAAAATAAATGAGGCTTTAGTTCAGACGCATGTGGAGCCAAACATGTGTAAAGCAGAAGCGGCATGGTGATTATGAGGCATTTATCTCAGACTAGTGCTATTCACATGGGAATAGCACTTAGCGTCTCCGCTGACCACGCACTGAGATAAACACAGTGATCAGGGAGAACACTGCAGGTGTCCTTTTATTGGGATACAAGCAGCATTTTGAAATTGCACATTTAATATCTCCACATTTTGTTCAGTTTTTTTATTTTTATTTCAATTGACCATGTTGCTGAACAGATGTGAGCCTGATAAGCTGAATTCAATATACTTTTTGTGAAAAGCAAAATTTTTATTTCATTCTTTATGCAGAACGTGTGGTAAAAAGGAGGCGGAAGGCTACGCTTTTTTCCATTACTTAAAGTAAATTGTGGATTCAGACAGTGATCCGGGTTACCTCCTAAGATTCCTATTTTAGATTTACAGAAAATATCATTAAAATCTCAAAGACTTTTTGAATTATATTGCTAAATAACTAACAGAAACAAACAAATAGACCAAGTAACCTCTTATAATAATAATAGATTTAGACAATAGTGCCATTGAACAGATTGTTCTTTTTTCTTATTATTCTATGTGGTTTAATTAAATCAAGGGAAAAGATTGTATTAATTTAATTCAAAGGAAGATCCAGTTTGACACTAGTTTTGGCCTCAGTAACTTTTGACATTTTGATTACAGGCATAACAAAGACATTATCATTATCCCAGGCAGCAGACAGTAGGAGAGAGCCTGAATGAAGCAGTTTGGCTGTAGTGTGCTGACAATGCAACATGTCTCACGGGTAATCATATTCCTATAGTATGCACTGGGGCATTTAGCAGTCGTAGCACACTAATACTTCTCCGGATGAACTGTCAGCTTCATGATTACACTCAGAAAAAGGCTGCAATGGTGTGGCGTGATTGTTGCTAACGATCACCTGTCTGCTAGAACTGTTTCCACCAAAGCAATACTGAGGAAAGAAATGCAAACAACAGTCGTCAAGCATACAGTAGAAAGATAGATGGACAAACCTTGACTCAATTTTGAGACAGTACTTTGAAGCCCGATGCAAAATTCATGGACAGAGAGCAGTAAGGAAGAATGACACTTAGCTGCATCCTTGGCATAGACGCTGCATGGGCATCATTAATCATTTAGACTTGCCTCCAACCACAGTGAGCATCAACATACTGAGTGCAAGTAGTGTATGTGACATTACACTTGGCATAAAGCAATACATTTCAATATCACAAAGCTGAAAGTTACAAGAAAAAAAGCTAAAACAAACAGGCAATTTTGTACCAAAGACATTCTGACACTTGAACAAATGAGCTCCATTACAAAAAAGTCAAGACTGCATTTCTTCGTATTTTTCTTGTTAAATTAACAATGTGTGTGATAGCGTTATGTCAGAAAGAGCTTGTAGCAACAATGTTCTTTGCATTATACACACTATGTCAGATTCAGATTCAGATTCATTTATTTGCCATTTGCAGTAAAACCACATTGGAAAAACTGTGCAAGACTACCCCGGTGTGCACCACACACACCAGAGCTCTTGCCACGGCGCCATCTTTACGGCGCCATGCGATGTCTTATAATAAAATCCTTCAAGTCTGACATTTTGGCTGAGAAGGTCATGAGTTCACCTCCTGTCCATTTTTCGATGAGAGCAGATTTCTTGCTCACTGTGTGTCTCTGTTCTTGTACTTTGTTTTAAAATGCTGATAATAATTTTCTAAAGCAACATATTGTTCATAAAATCTAATATTGTGAAAGGTTGTTGTTCTCGTAGTTTGGAAGCCAATCCTTGGATAACCAAAAACTTGCAGAGGACAAAAAGGAGATTCTGTGAATAACCAAATTGGCCTTGGCAAAGACAGAGGCACAGAAATAGCGTTGCCCGACTGTGCCCGCTCTGCCTGCTGTGACATTACCTGCCCACATCACATAATCATGATGAATGGTTCAAGGCCTCGCCACTGACCACCACACCACCATCGGCAACAGCTCCAGCTCCTTTCATCTGACCTGTCTGTGCGAGCCATGTTTTCTCTGCCTGTTGTGAAATGTTCCCTCAGACCATGTTTCTTGTCTGTCCTTGCCTCTGAGCGTTCTCTCTTTTGTCTGCATTTCTCACGACACATGTCTTTCTTCTTTTTCACTATTATGCTTTTCTCTCAGAAGCCGCTGTCGTCCATCTTTCCTTATAACTTAAAAGTCAGTCATCAGAGAAGTGAACACTGGGGTTCAATAAATAGACAAGGCTGATGGTATATCAAGACAAAGACACAAATAGAAATTTACCAACATCAAAGCCAAAGTGGATTGCTATCCACAAGTTGGTCAATTGAAAACACAATTACGATTGCATGACCATTCCATTGTACTATTCATTTGCAAACCCTGAAACCATTTTCTATTTCAAGGCCATTTCTAAAAGAATAAAAATTATAACACACAAATGTTGTGGTGTTTTTAAAGCTATAAATAAGATAAAGCTATTTTATCTAACAACAGTGTTTACACTGTGTACTAATTCCAACAGAAATGACCAAAATGATCCTGTCAAAAGTTTACATCCTGATGATTGTTGCTGACAAGTCAAACAGGTTTCCAATGGTACAGAAGGTAACCATACTTTAAAATAAATGACTGGCCCATCCATGGTAAATGACTTACCCATCCATGGTAAGTTTAAAACGTCACCAAATTTACATTCTGCCATGTTAACCTATAAGCCCATCTGTACTGTCTTTATGTGATGTTCATCCAAGAGTCTGTCGTTAAAAACTGTTCAGAGAATATTAGAAAAAGTAGAAAAACGATTTCATCAGGATGGAATATTATTGCTGCCAGTTTTCACCTCACTTTAATTGCTTCAAATATGTATCTATCAAACAGAGCAGGGTACACTCAATAAGAGGTGTGTATGGAAGAAAAGTCGAAGGTTGACATTGATCTATTGATGAAACAGAAAAACCCCTGATACAGGCTGATATCACAATTAGATCTTTATATCCTTGTTTCATTTAAATGAAATCATATGGACCCAAAGGTCTTGAAACTGACCTGTGGCGCGATACCCTTCAAACAATTGCCACATGAGGTTTGTGCTGCATGGCGGGATGCTAGAGTCCAGCAGCAATCATTAAAGTGTGGAAATTGAAAAGACAGAGGCAGAAGAGACCACAGGGTGAAAAGCACTAGAGTCTTCTCTCCGACCCCCTGATTTTCACACATCACTCTTATTGTTTACAGAGCCGATGTCTCCGGTCACTTCACACAGCTGATCCCAACGGCAGTATAGGGTATCATTACATCTACTAGGGATGTAAAAAACTATGAATTTTCATGACCGACCACCGAGCCTCATTAACCGGTTGAAACCGGTTAACCGCGTAGTTTAAAATAGTCCACGTTCTTTGAAATAACAGCCATTTCGAGCCGCGTACTTTTCATAAGTGCAGCTGAGCGTTCTACTGGATCAGAGCCGAGACAGCGGCGCCAAAACCCGCAACAGCTCCGGCACCTTTGCGCACAGAGAACTGCTGTTTTAATCTTCCCATTATTCTGTGCTGCGGCTTAAAGCATTTTTAAGCAAAAGACAGCTCGTCCACATGGTCAGGGCAGCGAGTGACGAGCCGCGTCTCGCAGGTCTCCGCTAAAGCTTAAAAGTGATCAGTGTGGAGCTGATGCCAAGGACCAGCAGCACAAACATGGTCCATGTGGTTTGCAAGAATGCTTTGGGCTCCGTGACACAGAGGAGCGCGACAGACCGGTATGTGTGTGCAAGGGCGTAGGTTTGCGTGGGGACCATGGGGACATGTCCCCACCAATATTTGGTGAGGACTAAAAAGTCCCCACCAAAATGACATGATGTCCCGTGACCCGGACGGTCCGGGACACATGTCTTCCGTTTGTGCACACGTCGCGCCTCCTCCTCGCCTCCAGAGCAACAGCAGCAGCAGCAGCACGTGACCCGTTCCGTTCTCTGCAGTGATTGGCTGTCTTCTTCAGCGCCAAACTGAAGCACTGAGCAACTGTTTAATTTTTAAAAGTTAGCCAGCGTGAAGCAAGTGTTTTTTTTCGTTCCCTGAGCGTTGTAGCACGTGAGTAATCAGAGGAAAGTACTGTAGATCTATTACCATTCAAAGTACTTACGTTATTTCTAATCTGTCAGCGCACTGTTTAATGTTCCGAGGAGCTCACACGGCACAGAGACAGAACAGAACTGGCTCCAATAAAGAAACAGGTTGGTTGAAAGGCTGAAAAAATACTTATTGTGCTCTTACTATCCAAAATGTATAAGTGGGCGTGTTGTGTGAATCAGGATAAACTAGGGATGAAAATATTCCACGGATCCACAATTTACAACCTTTATCTGCTGATAATGTAATTTCTGTGAAATGTGTGACAGCGGGCACTTGCTGTTATTTGCTCTAAGCACATTCAAGAGATGCACTCGAATGTGCACGTCCTGGTGCAGCTGCTGCCGCTTTGTAATGACAGCCGCGCCGCTCAGTGAAAGCACAGCTCTAACATGGTACCGAGCTCGGACCATATGCAGACAGAACCATGTTGCAAGTGCGGGTCTCCCTCGTATCTCCCCCGTTTCTCCCCTGTGTCTCTGACATGTCTCTCCCCTGACTCTTCCCAAAGCGCAACCAGCGCTCCCGAAATTTACGCTCGGATACCTAAATTTTCCATTGCGTTAACGATGCATGCTGGTTGTGCGCAAAACACACCACAACAGGTCATTTAAGTTTTTATTTTGCATACTTGAGAGCCCTGTGAGTCATTACTTGCCTTTTTGGGTTGAGAGTGGAATAAAAAAAAGAAAATATAGAAAAATCCACACTGTTACTTATTGCCAAACTCTTGTTAACTCATTGTATTGAGAAATACTATGTAACTTTTGACATTGGCCAAGTTATATAAATGATTCTGCAGTTCATGTATATGAATGTCTGTTTTTGATTGTCTATACCTTTTTATATAATTTAGAAAAAATGCCACCTCCACAAAAAAAGATAAAAGATATCAGGAGCTTTTTTAACAGTTGGAAAGTAAGTAAGAGAAAGCACAAGTAATAGCAAATTATGAATTGTGATGATTAATCTTCTGTTAACATACATAACTGCTTCTCATTCAGTCTACAGCTGAGTTTAGTATAGAAGGCAACACACTTTTGCAAATATAGTGTGTGATTACACAACTAATTCTGGGGGAGAAACTCTGGACCCCGTGTCAATGGGTGTAGACTCAGGTCGTAGTGAATGTCCCCACCAAGATTGGAACCAAACCTACACCATTGTGTGTGTGTATATGTCTGCGTGTGTGTATATGTATGTGTGTGTGTGCAATACATGTATGTATGTGTGTATATGTCTGTGTGTGTGTATATGTAAGCTATGTGTGTGTGTGCAATACATGTATGTATGTGTGTGTAAATATAAGCTCCAATGTAGTTCTGACCCGCACCAGTGTGCAACTAGCAGACGGTAACAGAGGGGAGAGATGATGCGTGTGGATGTTACGTGTCAATGGAGGGGGGGAAAATGTGTGTGTGTGTGTGTGTGTGTGTGTGCGTGTACATGTGTGCGTGCATATGTGGCGCGTACGGCAGAGTTTACTGTTACATTGCCGCACACAGCTAGATAGGGACCCGCTCGTCACACCGTGCAAATAGGGCTTAAAATAGCGTTATGAAGAGACCTCCCCTCTCCCCCTTTTCTCTTTTTTAACCGACAGCTTTGACCGGTTAACGCTGTGACGGTCAACCACCGGTTAAACGGTCACCGATTTACATCCCTAACATCTACTGTGAGAGTGTGAGAGAGAGAAATCTAACATCAAAACCATATAAAACCATCCCCAGACACATCGGCGTAGGTTGTCAAAATAAAGGACACCGCGATAATAATCAATGTTAAAACTTGCATTGAATTTAGATAATTATCAGAAAAAGTTATCATTGCTATTACAGGTGACAAAAAGATAATATGTACTGTGTGTTTTTGTCAATGTCAAATACATCAGACGTTAAGTTATACTTATAGCAGTGGTCACCGTAGTACAGCGCCCGGGGGCCCATCTCCAGATGTCTTTGCTCGGCATGGTCATGACTATCAGAGCTGGAGGACTTTACCTATTGTATTTGTTGTTAGTGGTAGGGGAAATTGGCGCGCCCAAAGGAAATCGTGGCGAATATGCAAAATGTATTCCGAAACGCCAACTTCGAGAACCCAGGACCTTGCTGAAACGTCTTATAAACGAAGTTGTTGATAACAATACTTTCTCATTGGGTCCCCAAAATAAATTAAACAAATGAATAAAGCAAAGAATATATAGACAGAAAGAAAATATTTTGTTTCTCGGATGTTAAGTGCACTGGCATGACCAGAGATGAATCCTTTGTGTTGGCTGTCTTCAGAAATTTCTGTTAATCTCGGATACATCATTGTGTTTGTGTTGTCTTTTTAAATCAATACAAAAGCTATTGTATTCTTGTGAAGACTGCAAAGTGACTGTAATTACAGAGCAGAGTGGCAAAGTGATATGGGGGTGAGCAAGCTACACATAAAAGGCTGGCTGAATAGAAACGAACAGGTTTGGTTCATGTACTTTGAACAAAGCCGTAGCCCACCGCCTGAGTCTGTACCCTCCACCTGCATCTGATTGTACTCCTTTTATGTCACGGTTTTCCTTTCTCTGATATAATGACATTAACAATAAGGGTTAATTAGCATTTGCACACAAAAAATCATCAATCACCATAACGTATAGGAGAAAAAGACCTTCTAATATGAAGTTCCTATATGATTTCAACTTCCAATCATCAAAAGATTTGCTTCAAACAAAAACTGAATAAATGACTCTGATCTTACACAGAAACGAGCCAAATACATGTCAATAAAGTATGTTTTTTGATGACAAATGTTGATTAATAACAGGAGCTTTGAAAAGCCCTGATAAGCGGCATTATCAGACGCTAAAACAATGCTGAACCTGCAGAAAGATTAATGGCACTTCTTGCTGACAGGGAACAGAGATGTAATAGCAAAGGCGCTAGAGCGTGCGTAAAAATAAACAGAAAATGTCATTAGATTTAAGTAAGTCAAAATTAAAGCTCATCTGCTGTGACAGGGCCCCATGGAAAATGTTGCAGCGCCGACAGAAATGGCTGGTGGGTGAAACTGGCTCATTACAAGGCATGACCACAAAGTACAGTGTCAAAAGAAGAGGAGTTTACTAAGCCATATGTGCTGTGATCTGTGACTAAAAGCATTCAGTGAATAATCATTTGTTAGTATTATTCTTGGTACTTACAACCATGTTTTGCTTGTTCAATATGAACACGCAAGCACACCATGTCTTATATAGTTTCTGACAATTGGACGATAAAAATAGACAGAGGAAGTGCAATCTCACACAGAGATAAATGGGAAGACAGAATCAAGCACATGTGCAGCTAAAACAAGAACAGGTACAGTGCACAAGAAATATTCAGCTCCAAGTGTCACAGAACTACAGGAGCTGTGTCGAGGCGCATGCAGAGAACCAGAACAGGCAGCTCTCACCTTTTGTACTTAGTAGGCCTTGTTGACAAAGTGAAATAAGTGTACAGCCTTTTTCTTCGGCATAACTTACAACTTGTACCTGAGCTTCATGAGTTTCACCTCATTTATATTAAACTGGAGTTGTCAACTATGAGACTTTATGGGTTTTCCCGGTGAGAATCTTCAGCAAATAAATCAAGAAGAAAGACATTTGAAGCCAGCTCAAGGCTCCAGACTGAAAATACAACGTCCCCACAGAGGACCACTTGAAACACAGATCCAGGAGATGAATCAATTGAGTTGTGTGGAAGATGAAAAGTGTCGTGCACAAGAATGTCTTTGTGTTCAAATGGGTCTGAAGCACACACACGGCCTAAAGAAACACACATGTAAGATTAAGTTATAATTAAAGCTGTGTGCATTAGAGCATGTCTTCATAATAATTTCAGCACAATCATCAGTCTCCATAGGCTACACTATAAAATGTAAAGTCTATAGGACCACTGTAGACAATAAGTGACAGTGGCTAAGCTTAGAGGACACTTGACTCTGCTTACTGGGAATTACAGTATACTTAAATTTACTTACCAATGTTGTAGGATAATAAAAAGCGTTGTGTTATGGTTTGTCAGTTCCAACCACTAAAAACTATGCTTGGATAATAAAATGCCCTTCATAGGTTATCTGTCCTCTATCCTAAAGGAGTGATCCCACACACAACCACAAAACTAATCATTAAGATCATTGTGCAAGAGCGTGTTTAGCATAGCATCAACCCTTGTGAGGACATTTAGGGACTGATAATGCACAAACTGAAACATGCATTTCTCTGATTGGTTGATTTACCTGTTAATCGCAAAACTAGAAACTTTGTCATTGACCATTACCCAGAAACACACACACATCTTTGTAGCATTAGAAAAGCATGTAATAATAATTCATATAATGTGTTTTACTCCCATTACAACACTGAAACGCAATATGTTTACAAAATACATGGGTTTCTTTGTGTTTAGTACATTATTGTGCGACCCTAAACCAATGAAAACAGAAGAAAGTATTTTGGCCACCGCCTGCTGCTTCTGAATAGTCTGGTGTGATGATTTTGTTTAATCATTGAGTATGTCTGCTTCTGTGTCAGTTTATGTTCATCCAAAATACACAAGAAAAACTTGACAGCTCCAGTGAATGAGACAACGCTCACTGCTAGAGAGTCGCATTGCACTGAAAGTAACAATAATAGAGTTACAACAAAGACAAATGTAACAAAAGAGATTACTTACTGTATCACAAATCAAAATAACTGTTAGTAAGACTTCTATACATTCCATCTCATTCCAGACAATAAATCACAAAAACTTGTCATATGTGCGCAATACGATTACCATCATCACAGGTACATTTATATGACCCTTTGCTTAATAAGCTATATTTCATCACCAATTGTATTCAAGCACATTGTTGGCATACGGTCAGAGTCAGACTGGGGGCAGCTGTGGCGTCTAAACCCACAGTGGACACAATGATAACAGCCCATACATCATCATAGTGCAATCTGCGCTTCTTGCCCTCTCTACACAGTTTATAATTAGCCCAGATAAGTAATTAACATGTGCTGTCATTAGCATAGATATGTCCCAATGCTCTAAATGTCAAAACAAACCACATTCTCTATGGGCACTTTTAGACCGCATCACTTTGAATTAGGGAAAGAGCAGATATACATTTATCTAGTAAGTGTAATGGAGAGATGACTTTTTACACCAGAAATGCAATGATTGTTTCTATCAATTATTTAGATAAATGTATGTTGGGGGTATAGTATGTAAGTATTTGCGGTTATGGTTATTTTGTATTTGTAGAAAGAAATGTATTCTTTTCTACATCTCAGTTGAGCTCTAAAGTCAGTGAAGTGAGGTGTGGAAAGCTGAACGATGCTGGAATAAAGACAGTGGAGTGGATGACGAAACATGGTCTGCCTGTGTGACATTTGCCCTCTGAATAACATCAGCTCAGTGGAGCAGAGCACACAGGAGGAACCAGGGAGAAACACAGAAAATATAAAGGCCACGATTGACGGTAAAGAGGGGAAGATGGACAGGGCCAGTCTCTGCAGCGGAGAGCAGAGCCTGAGTTATACCGCTGCCGCCTCTGTGGCGTCCACAATTTATGTTGCAGTGTGGATAATGCAGCTCGATGGCTATGTTGAAAAGACTACCATAAATCTGATCTGATTTTCCATTTCCACTTTCTCTTCACTCTCTGCTTTCTACCATTGATAAGCTGGGTTTTTTTTTCCTTTCTTCTAAAGTCTGGGGTATTCACCACATTCTGCTGATGTGGTGCAGCTTGTAAATACAAAATTACATGCACACATCCAGCCAAGAAAGACCTTGATATGTTTTTTTCTGCCAACATGAAGTTGGACAAAATTTTGTGCAAAGCATCATAAAACGAAGATAAGTCCACCATGTCAAAACTATAAAAATTACAACCTCATTACTGCAGTGTCGCCATCCACTTACACACTCTATATTCCCTGTGCAAACAGAATCAAAATAGGCTCACACCTTAATCTTAAGATAGTTAGCCTCGCAGGCTGGCTCCAAGCCATATGGTGGTCCGTCATAAACAGGAAAAATAATGATAATGTTTGGTTGAGCAGACAGACAGTCAGTTTTGCGCTCTCACTCCAGAGACCCAATTAATACCAGTGTAAACCGCAGCTGCACTTCAGAGGCTACACCAGTCGGCAGGCTCTGTGCATGTGCAAGAGAGAGAGAAATATGGAAGAACATGGTGTTTGAAAACAACACACTGAAACCACTACCCATCCACCACTAAACACCAATCAATATACTTTGTCAGAAATCACAAGCCAACATTTATTAAGGAAAGGACTGCCAACATCTCTATATACTGTATCATCTCTCCCATGTGAACAGAAAGTAATGTGCTAATTAATTCAGATGAGACAAGTAATTTAGAATAAGTTTAGTAACACCAAAATCTTCAGAGCAGTAATCCTGATTGTAAAATGATTTGCTTAATTGGAAATGGATCATGCGTTTTTAATTGTTTTCATTTTGCCAGTTATGTATTTCTATTATTCAAAAACTACATTCACACTTGATAATGCTACACTTGATAATGTTTTACTTTCCTGTGCTGAGATGATCCAACAACAACAAATGTCCCTTACATTTTTTTAACCAATGCTTTGTTGCAACAAGCAGGAAATATATCATTTCTAATTTATCTAATGAGTCATAACATTATACCACACAATCCATTCATGCAGGATGGCCGTGACTGTTCAGTTTGAGGGTGCAAATACAAGACATTGAAATAACGCCTTGAGACATTATCAATTCTAAAAAATACTTTTTTTTAAATTTGAAAAAGGTGCAAAGATGAGACAACTTGCAATATAAGATGGATCTGCAATATTCTGTACGGTGCTAACTTCACGGCTAACTTTTAATGCGATGGTGCCCGATCCTCTCTAGTTGCATGGTATTCCATTGAGGTAAAAGGCACCGACCCTCGTCAGTGCATCAGAGTGAACGATAGCTACAGTGCGTAAAAAGTCTCCGGGAAACAGCCACAAAGTTGCGACTCTTTAGATCAGAATGTAAAGAAGCACATAGCACTAAGTCGTGGCGCGGTTGTTCCTCTTACCTTTTCCCGCGAATGCAGAAGGATGGCCCCAGAACAGGCAAAACAGAAGCAAAGGTATCCCGCGGTGCAACATGTTTAGCGGTGTGGCTGAAGACGTCCTCTGGTCCTCTGGTTTTCTGGTTCTCTGGTTCTCTGGTTTTCTGGTCCTCTGGTTCTCTGGTCCTCTCGCTTCTGCAGCTCCTGAAGCTCCTCCGCTGCTGGAGCAGTCAGAGAGAGAGAGAAAGAGAGAGAGAGAGAGAGAGCGAGAGAGAGAGAGAGAGAGAGAGAGAGAGAGAGAGAGAGAGAGAGAGAGAGAGAGAGAGAGAGAGAGAGAGAGAGAGAGAGAGAGAGAGAGAGAGAGAGAGAGAGCGAGAGAGAGAGAGAGAGAGAGAGAGAGAGAGAGAGAGAGAGAGAGAGAGAGCGAGAGAGAGAGAGAGAGAGCGAGAGAGAGAGAGAGAGAGCAGCGAAGTTATCCCTCTGGAATAACGTTTCTAATCAACATTATTTTTACTCGAAAAAATACACTAAAATACAGATGCTGTTATCTGTTTGTTGTTGTATTGATTTATTTTATTTTTTTAAAGAATCATTTTTTCGAATTTTGTTACATTCTAAAAACCTGAGCTCCGCCCATTTCGCAGTCCTAAGTTACACACGCTGTTAAAATCTGTGATTATTTTTTGTGTAAGAAAAACATAATGGAATTTGAAAACTGGTTTAGGGCAGATCAATCTGACCTCAAGATCTACATTTGAAAAACAACTACACCATTCGCGCTGTGGAGAGTAGTCACCAGCCTTTTAACTTACTTTTAATGTAAATATTGTGGTCTAATATATAATATTTGCTTATATCTCCAGTATTTCAAATCGGCAGCGCCCCCACCAGACAACAACATGTTTCATATGCAAAGAAAAGGTTTATCTTATCTCATATTTTCTTAAAAAAATGTGAATGGTGACTGACACTCGTTCAGTGTATAAAAATACTGAATACAAGTTTCATAATAAATTGACATATTTGATGACTGCATTGCATTAAATGCTTCAGTCCGAAATATGTGTTTTCGTCCCTTGAATATGAGGCCAGCCATTGCAAACACATTTCTTTCTGAAATGCGGGTACATCTGCTGTGGCATAATGTTTTAGCTGTTCTTCTTAACAATGGCCCAAAAGGCAGAGCTGTACTACTGTACTCCCCCTCACAGATTTGACTGGTTCAGATTTTACCCTGTGGCAGTACCACTGGTTGTCTCCAACAGCAGTGTATTTCAAACTTATTCTCTCCGCTCTCACTGTGTGGGAGTGCAAGTGGGATTATAGAAGACGGGCAGACCTCAAGTGAGTTAAGAGGATAATAAAGACAGAGCCAGCATGCAGAGACTAAAAAAATACATGCAAGGCAACATTTAAATACACAAATCACTGACAAACAACCTCACTGTCCCAAGGCAGTTCAATGGAAAGTGGCAGCTAAGTTACAGCTGTAACTTCAGTAGAGACCAAGATAATGAGCTTGACATCCTGAGTAATATTCATTACAGCCAACAATGTTTCATTCATGTGTTGAATGGTGCAAATGACAAAATTATTTTCATTCTGTTACCTTGTTCAATATCGGATACAGTTTGTGCTTGTCAATATAGGGACAAGCACATCTTGACCCTTCATGACATACCTGATATTTGAATGCTTGTTTTGATGAGAGAAAAAACTGGTGCTCAGAGGAAACCCCAGAGGTATGATTTGTTATGGCCACTCAGCTGTGCTGGATAGAACATGAAATTATGTTAGTTGCACATCATGTGGAAGTTAATTCAGTCTATGAAATCCATAATTTACACAAAATTCAGTTAAAAGTTTAAGCATTTATTTAACAAAATTAGTGGCATCTTAGTTATCTGTAAATTCATAAATATTATATTTAACAAACATGGTTTATACAGTAAAGAGTGACATATATTATATAATATTATTGATAATTAGGGGGAAATATGTGAGATGACAATCTGTGCATCCCCTTCAACCCTGAGTTTATATTTACATAAAATCATATAAAACAAAACGCTACTGTGCCATCGTTTTGTGGGCTTCAAAATGTCAGCACTGGTAAACATCCGGAAAAAGGTTATTAAACAGTCACAGTCTGTAGACCCATTTGGTAAAACCATTGTTACATATTTTCAACATGCAGTAAATTCAGTTCAGACAGGTTGTTCTTTTCTGGAAAAAACAAAGCAACTTTAGGCAGATATGAGATCTTAAGTGGAACTAATTATATCGTATTTAAACACGTAATTACAGAAGAGAAAGTTGTTTCAGAACCATGGACAGTTTCAGTGAACAATAACATTATTGTCCGCTAGAGGGAGCGCCAACGTTGTTGTTCCTAGTAGGAACCAAACATTTGGAGCCCAGTGTTCAGGGGAAAGAGATGAATGACGCACTACCATCGCGCATCAACAACAACAATGTTCTAAAAGGTAGCGTTAAAGGTGTCACAGCTGTCTAGTATTTGTTATTGAGTGCATTATATCAACAGTACATAGACCAAAATCCACGCGCTAAATCATGCACGATATATCACACTGTGTTTACCATTCTCTGCGTTTGTTTAACATGTGACTCAATGTCAGAGAGGTGATTATTGTTGATGTGCAATGTTTTATTGAAATGTTGTGTTTGTATAATTTAATCCGAATTTTATCAGCACAACAGCAGACTTGTTCCACTTCTTTTTGGTTTGGTATCATTTATTGTCAACTGATGAACGCTATTAATGTGTGTTTTTAAGATTACTTATGGTCTTGTAGCCCATAGTCATAGATATTATTGTTATACTATGCGTTCTACGCACAATTTTGTGCACATGTGATGTCAAATGTATGCAATCTTTACAAACGGCCATGTTTAATAATGGAATTTGATAAATATGTAGATGCTCAAATATTATTTTGCTAAACTATTATAAAATATAAGTTAACTTTGCAAAAGATAATAAACAAAGGTTGTACAGTATAATAATGCCAATGACATTTTTGTACTGTATAATGTTTGGTATAGGGACAAGAAAATATAATTGCCATTGAAGTCATTAGTTTCAATAAAGCACCTTTTAATAAATGGAAGATTATCTGTTCATCTTTTACTTTGTTCAGAGTGAAAAGATGACGAGTTGCCGGATCCCTCTTGTACTACTGGCCTGTGGTTCCTTTAATCCCATCACAAACCAACACATGAGGCTGTTTGAGCTGGCCCGGGACCATATGCATAGCACAGGTCAGTGCAAAGACCAAACCCACATGGATTAGAAATGATTTTTAGTTTTGTGAGGGATATTTTTTAATATACCTTGTCACATATATCAAATATATATTCTATCAGTTATTTGTTGATTAAATGTTAGTTAGTGAATGTATCGTATGTAAATTAAAATACAATTAGTGCACTTTTCTCGCTCTCAATATCTGTCAAATAATTGGTGATATTTGCGACAAAAGCGTAATGTATTGGATTTGTAAGATTTGTATTGCTGATATTTATAGAGGGGGCCTTTTAAATGTGATGTTATGGTTGATGAGAGACTAGAGGTTATACTTTGTCATTTGAAAAATACATATTTGTTTTGGTTCTTTTATTCCTACTGCCCTGCAATGTGGCCAACGAGGACACTCAAGTGTTGCCACTATGGGACGAATACACATTCTCTTATTTTATCTTAATATACTTTTTTCCTCAATGTTTTCTTACTCTTAGGGCAGTACAATGTGCTTGGTGGAATCGTGTCTCCTGTGAGCGATGCTTATAGAAAACAAGGCCTTGTTCCAGCTAGACACAGAATAGCCATGGCGAAGCTGGCTCTGAAGACCTCTGACTGGATTACGGTTGATGAATGGGAGAGCCAGCAACCAGACTGGATGGAGACTGTGGTCACCATGAGGTTAATGGCAACATCTATTTTTGTAGAAATACTTTTAAGCCGTGGTGCTTTTAGGTCTGATACTCTGCTTGGTCACACTACACTATAAATATTTATAAATGCCCAGAAGTAATTTTTTTTCATTTTTTCTTTTTTTCCGCTACTTTAGTATAAGTCCATAGCAAACCTTTAACATGAACAAATAAAGTATGCATGCTACTTCACAAAAATCTTTTCTATCAAAGCTGTGAATTGTGCAAGTGTTGCGATTTTTAAAGGTCGAACTGTCTTTAATTCCCCAGCTATAAACTTAATCTATTCACATTGAATAATTGGCCCTAAAAGGTTGTCAGGACCATAATGTTTTAAAGGGAAACATTTATACTGATTGGAGGGACCTTTGACCTTTTAGAAGAAGCAGAAGCCCAAAAGGTAGCTCAACTGAACCAATAATAGAGTATTTAATGTGGATCATGTCCATTGTACTCAATGTAAAGCTTTGTCTCTGTTTCATCCATATATCAACAGCTTAGATACCTTTCAACAATCTAAACAAAGACGTAGCTTTCCGAGGACACCCCTGTGCTTTGGCATACATGCAGTATCCTCTTGTCACATGCAAAGTCTATGCACACCTCTCTAGATTGAACTGCCCTAAGCTCTGTTTGCACAACCACAGTGCTGATCCACCATGAAGTGGCCCGTTGTCCCCAGGCTGAGTGGGGCCAAGCCACGTCACTATGGTTCTTCCGGCTCATTCACACGCAAAGCTCCTCGAGGCTAAGAGGCTTTCCTTAAAGTATTACTTTTATAATGGTCTAACATTTGTATTATTCATTTGACTGATCAAGTGTGATTCAGTATATACACTAGCTTGCAGATGTACTTATACAACTTCACATGTTTATTATCACATGTTTATTTTAGTTTTTTTTACCACAACAAAGTAACAGACCACTGTGAGGTGAAATCTTACATTATTTATTTATCTAAAATATAGAAAAATAAAGTGTGTAATGTCTAAAATGTGTACAGATTACCTGCTCCTTTTTGCCATTAATTGGCATGTTAAAAGGTTTACTCAAACACTTTATGCATGAATATTGTTCTAATATTCTATTTATTGAGTTTGATTTGCAGATATCATTACAATCGTATTCTTCAGGAACAACAGAAAAGCTCGACATTTACCAACCCCATTTCCAACTCAAGTAAGAACCTCAGGTCATGAACTCGTGTCATCTTGTCTATGAAGTGTTTGTGCAGAAGACTCTAAAATGTTGCCCTGTTGCCCATGGTGACAAAAGGATTAGATGAACTTAAGGATAATTATAAGAAAGATGTATTTTATTTTTATTTTTAATCTTAAATAGTAATAATACTCAAATATTGAGAAAGGTGAAAAGTCACATAGACGTCAATCACTACGTGATGAAGGCTCAAGGCCGAAACATTACTCAACTGTTAATTAAAAACACTGGTTTTGTGCCATGTGAGAGTTGAATTGAATTTGTAAACATTTCGGACACATATTTTTGCATTATCTCATGTTGTGGGGATATTATGCTGCAGCTGGTGCACAACTTTAGAACCAGCAGTTTGAAAGGGAATTCTAGTAAATACTAACTAGATATATGTAGTTTTCCGACTTTGTAGGGAGTAAGTTCACACAGCACTTATATTTATTTACACAGTGTGTGTAAACTTCTGGTTTCCACTTTAAATATCTATGTAAATGTAGATAAATGTGCAATTTATTAATTGTGCGCATTATTTAGGATTTATAGAATGTTTTTCAGTATTGTATATGGAACCCCAAAAATATCTTTCTGTCCATAGGTCCAACTGTCCAGCTGAAGCTTCTTTGTGGAGCAGATTTTCTTGATAGTTTTAAAACCCCAGGGCTGTGGTTGGATGAGCACATCGAGGAAGTGTCTGGTCGTTATGGCCTCGTCTGTGTGAGCCGAGGAGGACTGCAGCCTGAAAGAACAGTGCACGAGTCTGACATTTTGTCGCATCATAAACATAATATATTTCTCGTAACAGAGTGGATAAGGAATGAAACCAGCGCCACAGAGGTCCGGAGGGCTTTGAGACGGAGCGCCAGTGTCAAATACCTCATCCCTGATTCGGTTCTACAATATATTCACCAGCACAATCTTTACACGCAGGATAGTGAAAAGAGAAACCAGGGAGCACTGCTGAGGCCAATCACCAAACAGACCACTAATCCAGTGCGTAGTCTGAATGACTGAGCAGTGATGGATACAACACAGGAGAGCTTCAGGCCTCAGTGACTTCACAGGAACATCTATTTGTTTCCACTGGACTGCACTAAGGGACAGGTTACCAGAAGCTCATATGAAATGCAACATGTTTGTAAGGCAACACCTGGTCTCAGCCATACACAGTCACACTGGGTGGACATCTTACTTCAATCATATATGTTCTGTGTGAAATATAGCTTTATGTGGGAAATAAAACTAAAGAAATATCTAATTGTGCCATACTACTGACTTGTTTTCTGTGCCTAAGTCTGGAAATACACAACGTCCAATATCTGTTTGTTGGTTATTAAGCTAGAGTCGTTAATATTAATCTTATAGCTATTGCTGCCCTGTAGAAGTGTAACTGAAGCAAAGCAAATCTGTGCCAAAACTCCTTTCACATTCTCTGCAATCATGCCATGGTGGAGGAACTGTCTTGCTCCAGGTCAGGAGTGTCCAAACAATTTTGCAAAAGGGCCAGTTTAGTTAACCAGACTTATCCAGAGGCCAACAACCCAGATTGAAAAACTGTTGACAAGTTAATTGAATGACAAATATTTCCCATCAAGAAAACTAAGTAGATTAAATATGAAATCTCATCAGCTAATGCTATACTGTCATTTAACTAATCAGAATCTAATGACAGTATATACAAATAAACCAAATGGCTGAGATTCCAAGAGATTCTAGAGATTCCAAGCTTTACAATGAGGTACAATGTATATGAAGTTGGATGGATGACGTGGTCAATTAGTGTTTATGATGTGTTTACTTTCATTTAGCAAGTCAGAAGGCCACATAAAAGGTATGTACATGTGGCTACAGTAGTAGTTTATCACCACAGTGTATGGAGTGAAAGAATAATGACATGACATCCAAAAAGCACTATATACAACCAATACATTACTATTATGATTATTATTTATAATGGTAATTTGGGTTAGCAAGGCGGAGGGCCACAAAACAGGACGCTGCGGGCCGCTATTGGCCCATGGGCCTGAGTTTGGACATGCCTACCCTATGGCATAAATAAGTATCCCATTCATTCTTTTTGAATTCACTTTACTCTGAAATGACTTGGTGTTTGTGCTAGCTCGTGGTTTCCCTCCAGGATTAGTTGCCCAGCTACAGTCGCTTTAGTGTCTCTCAGTTCACTGGCTCTGAGCTCCATTGTTGTGTCAGTTCCCTCAGCTCTGCCGATGGCAAATATTATTGAATTAATATTAGTTATTTCAGTGAAAAGAAAGATTTAACAGGCTATTTCAACAAGACTTCTAAACCATCCTCTTTTTCACTTGGGCTACCATATTGCATTATAACAGTTAGATGTGAACTAAACCTAATAATGTATTTGAGGGATAGGACCACATAAGCTTTTGCTTCTTCCTACTCCCTTTTAAACTTGTGAATGGAATAGAACTGTGGTTTTGTTTGTATGATTGATGATATATAAAGTATGCAAACATGTTTCAAAAAAAACAAAATGAAATGAAATGAAATCCATACCTTTTTGTCTGATTTTTGATACATTTCTTTCTTTCATTTACGTATAGCATAAATCCTCAGCTACCTTCATAATTATTTCTATTCATATAGGGTCTTTGTTGGTAATGTATTCCGAATTATTCTTTCAAAGCCACTCAACAAGTGCAAATCTGTAACATGTGGAATTCCATATACAATTCCTGCAACAAAGGAGGAGCATTCAAAACTAATCCCATTGAGAGGCAAGGCAAGGTTGCAACATGCATGATCCACACAATACTCACTATTTAGTAAACGTGTCGCTAAACATTATATAGAAGAGATTGTATTTGTTATGTGAAGTATTTTGTGGGTGGAGTGTGGGAGGCGTTAAAGTGTTAATTTCAATACAACAAATGAGCCAGTGTGTATAATCGGATTAGAGAGAGTGGGATTCAAATTGGGATTTTTGACAGTGGGTCGTGCACTCCAAACGCCAGCAGCCCCCAGACTCCTTCTTCTGTAGAAGGTACAATAGAAAACCTGCCAAAATGCCTGTCGATCTGAACGGATACTGGAAAATGATCTCAAATGACAACTTTGAGGAATATTTGAAGGGCCTTGGTAAGTATAAAGCAATAGCATCATATTGGCTTTATGAGTTGTTTACTAACTTTTTGCTTCGTCATGCTGTGGGTGTTGATCTAATTAGCACACATCGTCATTTTTTTCTTATTTATTTTATCAACCAACTGATTACTCAAGTGAGCTATGAAGGTCCAGGGCTTGTGAAGCATGAAAATAACGCAATATCTCACACTTTGTCAGTCCAGTCAACCATGGGAATTAATCAGAAGTCCCTAATTGTAATTGTTTAAAGGGACACATATTTGGTTTTTCTACTGTCAATCAAAAAAGTAGTTTATCTCCCCATCATGTATAGAAAATACATTTCTGACAGAACAGGGAGACCCAAGTACAAAGTCTCAGCTACAAATATTCCAGCCGTTTGTTCATTCTCTAAGGGTTGTGTTTGAATGTTACTGATTGATGTGTCAGAAATAATAAGGGGTGGAAATGTTAGATTGAGATCATTTTTGAGAATTCTCACTTGCAGATGTGAACGTGGCCATCAGAAAAATTGCGACATTGCTCAAACCGGACAAGGACATCACCCATGACGGAGATCACATCATCATCAAAACCCTGAGCACTTTTAAGAACTACAACATGGACTTTTATGTGGGGAAGGAGTTTGAGGAGGATCTGTCTGGTGTGGATGACAGGAAGTGTATGGTAAGTGTGGTCAAGAATTTTAATTGGGGATTAAGATATCTTTTATTAAGAAGTGGAAAAACTGTAAAGATTTCAGAGGGAATACTCATAATAAACAAATGTATGTGTATTATGAGTGTGACATCATTTTGGAAAATAGTTACTGCTTTTGGATATGCATAGAAACATATTGAATATTCAACTGTATTAAAGAAATCACATAGAGTTTTTTACTTAATGTAAAAAGGACAGTGAGTCCTTTTGTTCTCTATATATTGGTGCATTTGAATTGGAAACTATGTGAGGCAACTATTTCATTCATGTAAATTAAGTTATCTGTATTCTGGCCTGTGAAAGGCACTATATAAATAAAGATTACTTACTCATTACTTACTTTCTTACTTACTCACTATCTATATACTTCTAGACCACAATCACATGGGATGGAGATAAACTGGTATGTGTTCAGAAAGGAGAGATTGAAGGTCGAGGCTGGACCCACTGGGTGGAAGGGGACGAACTTCATCTGGTAAGGAACACACACAAGAATAATAACCTCAATTTGGAAAGTTGAACCTAAACATCAGAGTGCCTTTCAGCTATTGGTGTGAATATATTTTACAGAACTTTGCTAAGTGCATTAGGTTATGTTCAACAGCACACAAACCACCAACATTAAAATAACAAAAAAACGACTATTTCATTAAGTCCCTGTCACTGCCACAATAGTCGAACGTGACATTGTGTTGGGTGCTGAAATGTAACATTTGGTGTCATGTTTTTTATCACTGCCTTGACAAATCCAATTTATGTGACAATGAATTCACTAACCCTTTCGTTCAAATAGGGAAGGCGGCTAATGAAAACATTTGCATATGAATACTCTGCTTTGTAACACCATTTTCAACGCCACAAACTCTTCATGATATCACCAAGAGAGAAAATATAAGTGATTCCAGCAGGTGTCTTAGTCAGAACAGCATGAAATTAGTAATTTCCAGTGAATCAGAGGGCATCATTTCAGAGAAGATCAGCAGTGACCTCTAGGGAAAAACCTATGTATTGCATTGCATTTATTACTTAATACTTGTATATTCTTGATTGCATGTCAAATGAGTATTTCATATACATCAAGGTTTTTTTTTCAGGAACTGAGAGCTGCAGGAGCTGTTTGTAAACAAGTTTTTAAGAAGTCCTAGAACCTATACTTCTCCGGATACACACTCCACTGCTGCCGCCTCCCCTGTCTTAACAGATGCACTTTGATGTACTGTACACATATTGAATGATTGTGTGCCAAATAGAAAAAGAATTACAACTCTTTTGTCAATTTTGTGGTGGGTATACATGTTTTGGCTGCTGTATGTAATCTAGTGATAAAAAATGATGAATGATGATTTTGGATGGATATGGTCTGCTTGAGAATACTCTATGTGAAATATGTGTTATTCCCAGTTCCTTGTTAATTACGTTATTAGGTAATAAGTAATAAAGCCGTATTTAAACTTTGTTGTTATATTTTTTCAAAGAGCAGTATCTTTTTGTGATTTGTTTCATTTTTGTGCAAATTCTTCACTCTGTCCAGTATCTACCCACATGTACCCATGCTTCTCCTGGGAATGTATTATTGCTCCTGCCTCAGAGAAATATTCTCCCTCATATAAAGTTTAAAGCTGGATTATCTTACTTTCAAACTGTAAAAATACCTATGTAATAGATATAGTTTCTCACTCTCAAAATAGTTTTTGACTGGTTTTCACATTCATATATGCCCTCTGTCACATCTTTCATCCTGAAAAGTGAAGCTCTCAATTCCAAATGTCAAAAAGTGATTCTCAGGGCTCTTTCAAGTATGAAAAATAAATAGATTTTTTTTTCAAGATGAAGATGAATGTGGTCTGTTCACACATTATGGCTTTGAAAGCATTCTAACTGTAACTCTAAAACTGCCTAGTAGTGTAAGTGCAGTAACCTTTTTTAACCCCAATGATCTCTAATTACCCTGTAGACAAGGCAAACACAGAGGTAGTTATTACGCAATCCATATCACTATCTGTACAGTTGGTTGTTGAGTACACACACATGTAAAGGCATATTTGAGTTGGGTTCATCTATACGTGGGCACCCACACACCCATTGACTTCGAACATATACAGTATCATAATCCCTGACTCTAGCCAAAAATTGTATCTGCAAACTTTCCCCGCCCCTTCCCACACAACTGAAACACCAATCCCTTTCCAGCTGTAAAGTCTGTATCAACAGTTGTACTCAAGTAAATAAAAGCAGGACATGATACACCTCTATGTCTAAAGTCTACACGATCAGCTACAACCATGCCAGCAGACTACAGGGGCAGATGGATACTGGAAAGCAGCGACAAATTCGAAGACTATTTAAAAGCGCTCAGTATGTTATCTTGTGTTTTTTTATGCTTTGTCTATCGCATGCCAGAAGATTGTGTGTTTCATGGTGTTCTATTTGTAAGGTGCATGCATTTGATTGTTCTTTTCACCAGATATTGACTTTGCAACAAGAAAAATTGCCATTTCTCTTTCTCAAACCAAAGTTGTAAGTCAAGAAGGAAATAATTTTGAGATCAAAACCCTGAGCCCCTTAAGAAATTATGAAAGGCCCTTTACAGTGGGAGTAGAGTTTGACGAGTACACCAAAGGACTAGACAACAAAACAGTCAAGGTGAGTGGAGATTTTTTATTAGCCTCACTGCAAAGTTCTTTAAAGACAATTGTGCAAAACATATTTTCATAGAGTTTAGTGGTGTGGGAGGGAGATAAGCTGGTTTGTACCCAAAAAGGAGAGAAGGAAAACCGAGGCTGGAAACACTGGATAGAGGACAACAAACTTTACCTGGTGAGTTACAGCAAGCATCCAATGAACATGTGGCAATGTATTAAAATCTTTGTGCATCTCTTTTTGGCAGGAGCTGACATGTGAGGATGTTGTCTGTATCCAAGTATTCAAAAGAAAATAAAAAAATAAATGTTACAGTACATTGTGTTCCATTGATTGTTAAATTATAATAAAAAGTGTGTGTTGTCTAAAATGAATGTAATAAGTAAGCTTACTCACTTTACTTACAAAAATATTCCCTTTTCATTATGACAAAGCGTGGATCAGTTAAACTTCATATTTGTTACATCACTAATACACTTTGACCATTTACTTGAGTATAAACTAAATATGCTTGATGTCGCCATCTAGTGGACAGATCCATATGACGCTATATGTAGAGCGCTGTATATGTATGTATTAAGCATGATGTGTAAACTATGATGTAAACCCACAACAGTCTATGACACCCACCCATGGAGATAGGTTGCAACATTGACGTAATGAGTGGAACACCTAGTTGTAAAAGTGGGACAAACTCAGGAAATATTAGGGAAAGGTGAGATATTCTGGATGGGACATACGTTTTGTAAAATATAAAGGCGTATGATTTTCACTGTAAATTCCAAAAATCATGTCAAACTCTATTAGCAAGGAATATCATATTTTAAGGAAGATCGTTCTCCTTGGTCTGCTGTAACCCTGCGTTAAACCAGTGTCACCCTGCTCCCCTGGATCTGACGAATCTTGTGCGGTAGGTACAATGACAAAGTCTTTTTTAATCAATAATCTTATTTGTTCTTATAATCTTGATCTTATGTTCATGGCTGAAACTTGGCTTGACCAAAATACAGGAAATGCAGTTTTAATAGAAGCATCACCACCAAATTTTAAATTTGAATCTGAAATACGGGAAAACAAAAAAGGAGGAGGCTTAGCTGCCATTTTTAGAGACCACTTTGTGTCCCACAGAATGTCTCTTGGGAAGTTTTCGTCATTTGAATATGTGTCTTTTAAAATACAACAAAAACAATCTCCTCCAATACTCTTCATTGTCCTATACAAGCCACCGCAGTCATGTCACAATATTATTGATAATTTTACCGAGTTGCTTTCAGTTGTATGCTCAGATTTTGATAGTTTAGTTATTAAGTTTTTTGCTTGATACCTTTGGTTTCACTCAGCACGTGAGTGGCCCCACCCACAGCAGAGGGCACACTCTAGATCTGTTAGTTACTAAGGGGGTGAATATTTTAAATGTAAACGTGGTCAATGTTGCTCTTTCGGATCATTTCTGTGTTTTTTTTGACATGTGTTTCACTAACAAACCACCAGTGGACTCTGCAACTGTTCGAAGAAGACACATAAATGAAAATACGAGTGAACTATTTATGGGAATGATAAACTTTGAGAATGCATCGTATTCTACTGCAGATGAACTGTTTAACTCTGTCACCTCTAGTATTTTGAATGTTCTGGACACCATCGCTCCTGTGAAGGTTAAAATAGTGAAAAATAAGCAGAAGGCGCCGTGGGCTAAAGCAGACTCGGTCAGAGCACTGAAGAGAAAGTGCCGGAGGGCCGAGCGGAAGTGGCGCAAGTCCAACTTCCAGGTTGATTACTGTTTTCAACAGTTAATAGATTAACAAACCCCCCTGTTCAGCTTCCATTAGAGCTTACTTCCAAACGCAAATGCAATGAGTTTGCGCATTTTTTCAATGACAAGGTTCAAGGCATCAAAAACGTCATTGTCTCCAATCCACAGATAACAATCCAACAGCCAGAAAGGCTCTTTGAGCTAACTCACTTCACCTGTAGATGATAAAAATGTCCAAGAGATATTCTCCAGTCTGAGCTCCTCCACATGCAGCCTGGATGTACTACCCACTAGATTTCTGAAGTCTGTTCTGAGCAGTCTGTTACCTTCACTCACACAGATAGTAAACATGTCCCTTCATTCTGGAATATTCCCAAAGGCCCTGAAAACTGCAGTCATCAGGCCCCTGCTAAAAAAGAGCAGTCTGCATCTACGGTACTTAACAACTATCGTCCCATCTCAAATCTGCCATTTATGGGGAAAGTCCTTGAGAAAGTTGTCTACCTACAGCTTACTAGATTTCTTATAATCAACAACTCATTTGATATGTTTCAGTCCGGCTTTAGACCCCACCACAGCACTGAGACTGCTCTCGTCAAGGTTACAAACGATATCCGGCTGACAGTGTTGGGCACGTTACTTTGAAAAAGTAATTAGTTATAGTTACTAGTTACTTCTCCCAAAAATTAACTGAGTTACTAACGGAGTTACTCCACTATAAAAGTAACTAGTTACCAGTAAAAGTAACTATTGCGTTACTTTTTCGTTTTGTTCTGGAACATAATGTGCACCCGACGTGCGCATTTTTACCTTTAACCTCAGTGAGTTTGAAATAGTGCCAATATTTCCATCTAGAAAAGTCTGTTTTGCTGCTGAAGTCCTGTTCACTCTTCATCTCTCACTGTGCTGTAAGCACTAAACACCAACACCCGCCACCGTGAATGTGGAAACACCGGTGACGAGCGGTGAGGCTGGTGAAGCACTGACTTCAGTCCAATCAGATGAACATATACATCATATAAATCAAGTGGACAATTTGTTTGGCTACAGCAAAATATGTTTTATGCCCGCATTGTTTGTTCATACAAAACGCAAAACTATGAGTTATGGGTCTTACCTTATAGCTAACTATACCTTATAAATGACCTGCACAGTCCACTTCAGTTCCTTGTTTAAGTCCAGTTAATGGTTTGAGCGTAGGTATGTAATCCTCCATTTGGAAATGAGTCCAATGAGTTTTAAAAAGTAAAACAAAACGCGTGTGTCCTCCATAAACTCTTGTGTTTTGCTAGCGGCAGCCGAGTGCATCCAATTTCTAAAATCAACCGTCTTACACTTCACCTCTCTTTCTTATCATTCCTATAGTAATTGAAAAATTACCCTATGTGCATTTTAGATTATGTAAAAATGTGTTATATGTATGTTAGCCAAACCTGTTGCTGTCCTTAGCAGATAAACCAGGAAGAGCAAGGAGCTTATCGATGGAATTGTATGCAGCCGACTTCTGCGCTCACATGCGCTCCTCTGTGGCTGACCTCACGGTGATACAAGCCGTGGTTGAGCGCGATTAAGACCCATATTTGTTTCAAAAACACAATTTATGACCATCCTCTCAACTGTAGACATGTGGATTGTAAAGGAAATATGATTTACATCAGCCAATAATTGCTGAGAGGTTTTCTCATCCTCCCTTCTCTCATGACAACACGTTCATTGTGCGTCTTGAGTAACGCGCAGTAACGGGATGTCGGAAATGATAACGGCGTTATAGTTACTGTCAAAGTAATTAGTTAGATTACTCGTTACTGAAAAAAGTAACGCCGTTAGTAACGCCGTTACTAGTAACGCCGTTATTCCCATCACTGCCGGCTGAACACTGACGCAGGCAAAGTCTCAATCTTAATCTTGTTAGATCTAAGTGCTGCCTTTGACACCGTTGACCATGAGATCCTCTTACAGAGACTAGAGGACTGGGTTGGCGTCGCTGGCACCGCCCTAAGTTGGTTTAGGTCTTACCTTGAAGACAGGGAGTACTTTGTGGAGATTGGAAACTGTGTCTCAGATCATATGGCCCTGACCTGTGGAGTACCACAGGGGTCGATCCTTGGACCTCTTCTGTTCAATCTCTACATGCTGCCATTAGGTCAGTTAATAAACAAAGTGTCCTATCACAACTATACAGACGACACTCAGATCTATGTCTCACTGACTGCAGGAGAACATGGACCAGTGGACTCACTCCTTCACTGTATCCAACAGATCAGTGAGTGGATGCAAAACAACTTCCTTCAGCTAAACGCAGACAAAACTGAAATGATTGTCTTTGATCCCCAGAAACAAAGAGAGAGCGTCATCTGTCATCTACAGTATCTCTCCCTAAAACCTTCAAACAAGGTCAGAAATCTAGGGGTAATACTGGACTCAGACTTAAATTTTAATAGCCACATCAAATCAGTAACATCAGCAGCTTTTTACCACCTAAAAAAACATCGCCAGGATCAAAAACATAGTGTCTAAAGCAGACTTGGAGATTCTTATCCATGCATTTGTCTCCAGTAGGTTAGACTACTGCAATGGCCTGCTCACAGGTCTGTCCAAACAGGCTGTAAAACAGCTGCAGTACATTCAAAATGCAGCAGCTCGAGTCCTGACTAGAACCAGGAAGTACGACCACATTAGTCCGGTCCTCAGGTCTCTGCACTGGCTTCCTGTGGCTCAGAGAATAGACTTTAAAACAGCTCTGCTTGTGTACAAGTCTCTCCATGGCCTCGCACCAAAATATATTAGTGACATGATGTTAGTACCATACGAACCAGCCCGGACTCTGAGGAGCACAGGGACTGGACTCCTGTTAGTGCCCAGAGTCAGGACTAAACATGGGGAGGCTGCTTTTCAGATTCATGCTGCTAAAATCTGGAACAATCTTCCTGAAGATGTGAGACAGGCCTCCTCTCTGACAATGTTTAAAACCAGGTTAAAAACAGTTCTGTTTAGTTGTGCATACAACTGAGGGATTTTATATTTTTATCTTTCTTTTTGATGTACTGTGATTATTTATTATTTGAATGCTTTCTTGTTTTGTTCAGCACTTTGAGTTGCCTTGTGTATGAATTGTGCTATACAACTAAACTTGCCTTGCCTTACTAGGTATGTGCTAATGTTTAGCTAGTGTGGAGACCACGTTGATCTATTATTTGATTAAACCGATATCATTATATATCCATGGATTAAACTGCCATAGTTTTATGGGAGACGTGGAGACTGTGCACCAAGGATCTATTATAGTGCACCTTCATCTTTCTGATTCAATTGCAAGGTTGATTCAACTCCTCTCTGAAGCTCTCGCGGTACATCGCCGCTAATAACCATCTCTCGCGATATTTAGCTTCAGGAAGTTCCACGTCAGGTCATCAGACACTGTCGAGAACCTCGCACTCAAAACGGGCTTTTAACATTTATAACGCGTGTTTTGGAATTCAAACAACAGCTAGGGGTCAAAAATGGTGAGATTATTTTGGAAACGGCACTGTGCACGGTCATAATGTTTGTGATTCACATACTTAAGATGGAAAAACGGTGTAGTTGAATGATTGTCGTTTTGTGTGGCTACGTAGCCAAATCTTGAATCTGTTTTGTTACATCTCAGTGAACTGTACGGATATGGCAAAACCAGTGAGTTGAACGCGTAAATTTCAATTCTGGTCATTAATTGCCTGTTGCGAGGTCTCCGTTTCAATATTGTTTATGGTTAGGGTAGCTATAAGGGGCTATTGTTAGCATGCTAGCCTATGCCGTGTTGGCACATAACTGTCACAGTAACTAGTAAAATGTTACATACTAATTATTATGTTAACATGTTAATATAATGTATTAATATAACATGTTCAATGTTCTAAAATGTGTTATTGGCCTGTAGCCTCTTAGACTGGACATCAAACGACGGCTGACGGCCAGGTCGGACCGGGTGAAGAGTGTGGATCTCCATCCAACTGAGCCCTGGATGCTGGCCAGTCTGTACAACGGTAGTGTCTGCGTGTGGAACCATGAAACTCAGGTAGGCCATCGTAACATAAACCTCTTATTCAAAGCTATAGTTTATGTATCCGAGGAAACGTTTCTTTACCATACATATAGTTAGCTGCTGAATACAAATGGCCTTAATGCTTTTACCCCCTCAGACACTTGTGAAGACTTTTGAAGTTTGTGATCTACCAGTAAGAGCATCTAAATTTGTGGCAAGAAAAAACTGGGTCATCACTGGAGCAGTAAGTTGTTGTTTGTTGTATATTGTAATTATCTTTCAATAATGCTCAACACTTGCTTTTTACACTAAGCCAACAACAAGTAAACATTATTTTAATGCATTCCAATAGGGTTCCTGATTTTTTTTTCATCTTAATAAAATGTCGTTCCATCTTTAGGATGACATGCAAATCCGTGTGTTCAACTACAACACTTTGGAGCGAGTCCACATGTTTGAGGCACATTCTGATTACATACGATGCATTGCTGTTCACCCAACCCAGCCCTACATCCTTACGAGCAGTGGTGCGTTTTCATTATTCATTGTGGAAATAGATTTAATCCAAGGCTATGTGTGAGTCGACTATTATTTGAACATTTTTTTTGATTTATTACCTGTTTTGTGTGCACCCTTACAGATGACATGTTAATAAAACTGTGGGACTGGGAGAAGAAGTGGTCTTGCAGTCAAGTCTTTGAGGGTCACACTCACTATGTCATGCAAATTGTTATCAATCCAAAGGACAACAATCAGTTTGCCAGTGCATCTCTGGACAGAACAATTAAGGTGAGAACGTTTTGTATTTGTTGTAAGAGCTGAATGTGTACTTAATAATTCTATTTTCTGCCATACTTGATATTAAGGTGTGGCAACTTGGTTCGTCTTCCCCAAATTTTACCCTGGAGGGTCATGAGAAAGGGGTCAACTGTATTGACTACTACAGCGGAGGAGACAAACCTTATCTCATCTCTGGTGCTGATGATCGGCAAGTGAAGATCTGGGACTATCAGGTTTTAAAAATATATATTCTTTTACCAATAATATAACGTAGAGTTATATAAGATAAACTTATCTTTGACATGGTTGGAAAGACTTTTCATTTTATACATTTTGTGTCCTCTGTTTCTTTTATCTTTTAGAACAAAACCTGTGTTCAGACACTTGAGGGGCATGCTCAAAATGTCTCATGTGTCAGCTTCCATCCCGAGCTGCCAATCATTATTACAGGTTCAGAAGATGGTGAGTTGCAACACTCCCTCCCTGTATTTTTGTTAGGGGTGTAACATTTTTAGAACAATGCATTAGTAAATTCTAATATTTCTATTTTAAAACAATGTTTTCCCTATTTTTTTTTCTCTAAACAATACAATTTGGTAAATGCAATATACAAATCAAATCTTTAGATACATTGTTAGACTCCCAATTGTTGTGTGTCTTTTATCCCGACTGACCACCAGGTGGCTATTTATGAGCATTGACATTTTTCCTGAGCGCCCTCTGGCTGTCTGCTGCCATACATGTAACTTATGTAATTCTGTCATTAGGCACTGTGCGCATCTGGCATTCGAGCACTTATCGTCTGGAGAGCACTCTGAATTATGGTATGGAAAGAGTGTGGTGCGTTTGTGGCCTTAGGGGCTCAAATAATGTGGCTCTGGGTTATGACGAAGGCAGCATTATTATAAAGGTAAAGCGACAAGTGACATGGTACTGACCTCTCACTTCTCATAGCCGTAAATTATGTTTATTCTGCCTGCTTCTTAGGTTGGTCGAGAGGAGCCAGCCATGTCTATGGATGCCAACGGAAAGATTATTTGGGCCAAACACAGTGAAATTCAGCAAGCTAATCTGAAAGCTATGGGAGATGCAGAAATTAAAGATGGCGAGCGTCTTCCTCTGGCTGTTAAAGACATGGGCAGCTGTGAAATTTACCCCCAAACTATCCAACATAACCCCAATGGAAGGTAAAGAGTTTTTTTCTCTTATTCTTTATATTTTTTCTCTTAATCAAATTATAATCATCATATGTTAATAATACTGTTGTGCACTAGATTTGTGGTAGTGTGTGGAGATGGGGAGTATATCATATATACTGCTATGGCTTTGAGGAACAAGAGCTTTGGATCAGCCCAGGAGTTTGTTTGGGCACACGACTCGTCTGAGTAAGAACTTTTAATCAATTGACTTTTTATTTTATTTAATATTTTCATTTCTGCACTTTTCTGTGTTCACTTTAGATATGCCATAAGAGAAAGCAACAGCATTGTGAAGATTTTTAAGAATTTCAAAGAGAAGAAATCATTCAAGCCTGACTTTGGAGCAGAGGGTATGATTTTATTCCAATCCACTGTATTATTATAGCACATATAAACAAACCAAAGAGCTGGCAATAAAAGTAAAAAAAAAAAAAAGATTTATAATAAAGCAACTTCTTTTATCATATGCTAAAACACCAATCAAATAATTAAAGTCACTAAAATTCCAAGGAATAAATCAAATCCACACAACTCACGCAGTGCTAAAAGTCAGAATAAAACTGCATCTTAAACAAGCTTTTTCGACAAGGGGCAGTTCCACAGTTTCGGTCCAGCCACAGAGAAGACCCTGTCACTCCGGGTTTTAAGTCTTCTCATGCCCAACGAGCTAGAGCAAGATGCAAGATTTCCTCTTTGTGCTAGTTAGTTTCTTGTCATTGCCCTCATTTTCTTTTTTTTATTTGCAGGAATTTATGGAGGCTTCCTGCTTGGTGTCAAGTCTGTTAACGGCTTGGCATTTTATGATTGGGAAAATACAGAACTTATACGCCGCATTGAGATCCAGCCAAAACATGTACAATATTCTAATTGATTTGATTTGACAAAGAATTGGCAAAAACCATGACTTGCCACGTTATCTTACTAATTTCAGATATTTTGGTCGGATTCTGGTGAGCTGGTCTGTATAGCCACAGAGGAGTCCTTCTTTATTCTGCGTTATATGGCGGAGAAAGTTGCTGCCTCTCAAGAAAACAATGAAGGTGTCACCGAGGATGGAATTGAAGATGCTTTTGAGGTGAGTCCTTTTGCAAATTGCCCTCGAGGTGAAGTAAGCTGGGGGTTTTGTATTGGGTAAATTATTTATATTAGAACTATTTCTACTGTGTTTGTTATCAGCAACCTTCCATGGGACTATGCCTTCATGGTTAAATCTGGAATATTCACACGAACACATGTTGATTTAATGTGCACTGTCCCATTCAAATTCCAGGTCCAAGGAGAGATTCATGAGATCGTCAAGACTGGTCTTTGGGTGGGAGACTGTTTTATATACACAAGCTCTGTGAACAGACTCAACTACTTTGTTGGAGGAGAGATTGTCACCATAGCTCATCTTGACAGGTTAGTCTGCCATTTTTTTTACTGTTTTCAAATAATGAATACACCAAATCAATGTTCTAATTAATGTTTACTTGTAGAACCATGTACCTGCTGGGTTACATCCCCAAAGATGACCGTCTGTATTTGGGTGACAAAGAGCTTAACATTGTTAGCTACTCCCTGCTGGTTTCCGTTCTTGAATATCAAACTGCTGTGATGAGGCGAGACTTTGGAATGGCTGACAAGGTTCTCCCCACAATCCCCAAAGAACAGCGCACCAGGGTGGCACACTTCCTTGAAAAACAAGTAAGCAGATCTTTTCCTCTTATTTTCTGCAGCCTTCTTCTTCCAACACTAATTATTATATCTTTTGTGTTGTATGAATAATTGTGTGTTATATTGTTTTTTTTTTTTACAGGGTTTCAAGCAACAGGCACTGGCTGTTTCAACAGACCCCGAACACAGGTTTGAGTTGGCTTTGCAGCTTGGTGAGCTGAAGATTGCTTATCAACTGGCTGTGGAGGCAGAGGTGAGATGGAAACATTGTGCCATTGTGCTTTGAACATCTTGATAGTTGAATTTTTAACTCTCGTTGGGACTTTTAACTGGCTTTATAAATAGATGTTGATTTAAAAACATTCAAAGTGTGAATATGTATTCTTCTTCTAGTCTGAGCAAAAGTGGAAGCAGTTAGCAGAGCTTGCAATCAGCAAATGCCAGTTTGGCTTGGCGCAAGAGTGCCTCCACCATGCTCAGGACTATGGTGGTCTTTTGCTACTTGCTACTGCCTCTGGGAATGCCACTATGGTGGGGAAGCTGGCTGAAGGAGCTGAGAAGGATGGAAAGAACAATGTTGCCTTCATGACCTATTTCCTTCAGGGAAAGTAAGTTTATGGTTTCTCACTGTGAATATGACTTGATATGTTTAGGACGTCATAAGATGGATACCAATCTTTTTTTTTCAGGTTGGATCAGTGTCTGGAGCTTTTGATCAGAACTAACAGACTACCCGAAGCCGCTTTCCTCGCCCGCACCTATCTGCCCAGCCAGGTTTCTCGTGTAGTCAAGCTCTGGAGAGAGAACCTGGCTAAAATCAATCAGAAGGTCAGATTGAAACAAAGACTTTCTTCCTCATAATTCAAATGTATTTAATCAAGAAGCTCCCACTAAGACTTGAGCCTTTAGAAAGTCTCTTAAATAGAAGCAAACTGTGGGTTTTGAATCCATACATTGTCATTATCATTTGTCGCTTTCAGGCTGCTGAGTCTCTGGCCGACCCAACAGAATATGAGAACTTGTTTCCTGGACTTAAAGAAGCCTTTGCTGCGGAATATTACCTCAGAGAAGCGTGTTTGGGCACTTCTAGACCTGCTACAGATTACCCCCTTGTCACTGTGAGATACTGACCGATGTGTATATTTTGTGAAAGACCAACAACACAATGTGGTAGACAAATGTGAATTGAAAACTAGATTTAAAAAAAAGGATCAATATAAATAAAAAAATGGCAAAGTTGGGTTTGCAAAAGTATAAACCTTCAATGAGTTTATATATTTTGCTGCAGTTAACTTCTGAAGTATATTGGGTTGAAAAGGGAGCTGAATCGTTTTTCTTATTCCTGTATTATTGTGCTTTCTCTTCACATTTGGTAAACAAATTCATAAAATAAGTGAAAATGTAAAATTATTTAGGGATCATCATCATAAGATATGTTTTAAATCACTGTTTTTATAATATGATTGTTTTTATTACTATTTTTAGCCAAATGAAGATAGAAATATTCTTGAAGAAGCTCAGGGGTATGAACCAAAAGGAACATTTACCGTCACTGTTTCAAAGGAGGTAAATGAGTTTGCTTAAAAAGTATTTGTATTCAGATTGCGTCTCATTGTCTGCAAATGTTGCCATTAAACACAGAATACTGAAGAGTCGCCTGCAGTGATTGAGGATGCGGTCATGCCAAAGCCTGAATCTGCTCCATTCATGGAGAAAATTGAGAAGGAGGAAGAGCCAACATTTTCACAATCTGAAAACGAAAAGGTACAATTTTTTTTTTACTTTAAGTAATAGTCTTTATTTGATTTTTAAAATACATGTATTTGGCAAGGTTGTGGATGAGCTAGAAGTGGACCTGGACAACTTGGAGCTGGAAGACATTGACACCACTGATGTAAACCTTGATGACGACTTCTTGGATGATTGAAATGTTATTTATAAAAGGATGACCAAGTGAAGTGACCAAACATCCCTCCACATTTTTGTATTTGTTCTTAAAATATTATATTGCTCCACATTTTAGAAGATTATGATGCTGGCCTCACAGCATAACATTTTGTCCATTTCACCTTTTTCTTTTTTGTATATTGCAGCCTCAATATGTTTAACAGTCATTTGTAAATGTTTCAACAGTTATTTCTCTAACTTTATTCAATAAACTGTTGTGAGTTGTGACTACCTGTAAATACGATATGAAATAATAAGGATGGCCTTTGATTCATAATGAAATTCAACTATTCCCTAGTATCTTCAAACTGATATCGCATCTTGTAACTTTAATTCAATAACTCCATACATACTTGATAAGTTACAGCTGAAGTCACTGGTGCCCTGGGGCAGACTGACTGAAGTGAGAAGCAGTTTCGGCCCTCTGAGCACCATCAAAGATGCGCCCACCAAACCATGGATCTATAATAACTTGTATTAGAAAAACTGTGTTCCTGTTTATTATTACATCTTTATCTAAAAATTGTCACATGGTAAATTATGTATATACTGAGAATTGCTGAGAATAGTCAAAATAAAAACGGCATTGATCATCATGATAAACTACCACAATTCATATTTTTGTGGTCCAAGCACATCCAAGTCTAGTGCGCCTCCTTTGCGACAGAGGGCGCAGCTATACGTCATCTCGTAACCATTCAGAGCACAGTCCTTCCAGTCGACTTTTGAAGCAAGGGAAAACCAGACTGCCCGACATCAGAGATTGGGTTTCTTTCAACGATTTCGGAAGAATTTACGCAAATACCATGGACTCATTTTGGTCTTCTAAACATGGCACTACTATGGGAGCTTTTGAGAGCGGAAAAGCGGATTTTTATTGAAAATCTGTAAATCCGTTCACCACTGTGAGCTGGGTAAGAGAAGGAGCTCTACGCAACGCTTGGTCAGACAACCACAGAGCCGCAGGACCACGGTACATTTAGGCAGTCGGGGCCCGAGAGGGAGCCTGCCAGGCCCTCGGCTTCATGCACCCTGTCTGCCTAAAGACCACAGCCGCAATCCGCGATGGGAGACACCAAGATTATCTACCACCTCGACGACCAAGAGACCCCGTATCTGGTCAAAGTATCGGTTCCTGCAGACAAAGTCACTCTCGCAGACTTCAAGAATGTTTTGAAGAAACCAAATTACAAGTTTTACTTCAAATCTATGGACGATGACTTCGGGTAACTCATTCACTGATCAACTTTCTGTCCGTGTCATTATCACTGTTGTCCTCCAAGCATCTGTGTTTTTAAGTATCCTATTTCTGATACCGGATCGTCCAGTTTAACTGTGATATATGTTCGCTTTACCTGCCCATCGTAGTGGCTTAACGCTGTATGTCATTCCCTTTGTTAGCCGCTAGCCTTAGCAGATGTGTAGCGTCCATCCCGTTTGTTTACATTGCCTGTGTGACTGGTTATGAGTGTCCTGTGTGTACTATGTGCCCATGTTTGGTATAACCGCAGTCCCCCACCCCCTGTGTTTAACCAGTGTTTCGTTTGTTGTCAGTTTAGAGAAAAAACTAAAACTCTTCACAATGCCACATGTTCATTATTTAAGTGAGATGATCGTTTCAAAAGTAGCTTCTTCGGCTAACAAGCTAATGTCAGAATGTTAAGGCCCTGCAGTTGTCTGTGCTCAGAGGAATGCAGTTTCAGACACAGCTCTGCCCTGTTCATCACAGTGGCAGCTTTATGAGCATGTCTTTCTGGAGACAAACGTCTCTGGAAACAACTTCTTGGAAGTAATTTAGCTTGTACAATACTCATTATTACCTAAATTAATAAAACACATTCACAGTTGGTGAAAACATACTTCATATTTTCAATCTGTCATGAGAAAGGGACCACCTGTAAATATCTTATGGCAAGATTTCAGATATGGATCTTTTACCCTCTTACTTTTATCTTAGACAATCACAGTATGCACCATTCTTGGCACAAAATACCAGGTACTATGAACTGTCCTAAAATGTTTCTATTACTTTGAGCAGCATTGTTTGTCCCAGTGTTTCCCATGTCCCACCATTGCCTGTCCCCAAAGCTTTATATGTAGCTCTGTGGTTTATGGCACCCTGAGTGCTTTGTGTTGTTAAAGGTTGACTGAAACAAAGCTTGGTTCTATTAACAGGGTAGTTAAGGAAGAAATTTCCGACGACAACGCAAGGCTGCCCTGTGTTAATGGCCGTGTTGTGTCATGGGTAAGTTTTTAATACATTCTTGATTCTTTACTATTTGCTTTAGTTAACAAGTGTTTGTACGTGTGTGTTGATTCAAGCGTGTTAGAACTTTTATAAGTATGGTGGTGATCTTTCACAATTGTAATTTCAAAATACAACAAACTAACCCTCCTATGTTAAACTTAGAGGTTTTGCAAATTCAGTCTTTGGTTCCACCCTTCCTTTCTGGTGTATAGTGAAAATTAAATTAAAACAATTGAAATCACAGGACATTCGGAAAACGCCCTGAAACAAAGAGTCACACTTCATATCGCTCAAGATTAAATCTCTTGGATTGAGAAAGTAGACAGAATAGAGGGCTTTCTGTGCCTTAATGTGAAACACTGATGCCTTTTGGATAATTAAATTCTGACTTTTACTTGACTTTTCTATAATCATTCAGTGGGTTGGAATATCTATATTGTTGATAATCCACTCTTGGATTTTTGAGATGAGATGAGTATAATCCCTGATCCATGAGAGGGCAGAACATGTGTAAAGAGCGGGATAAAATGTTCCATGTACCGTATTATTTCTGTGAGCGAGTGCATGTGTTGGCCTTTGTGTTTCATCTGTTGTTTCAAATAACCAATGGCTCTCTGGGGTTGTGTGTACATAATGTCCCATGTGACTACACCCTTCACATTTCTGCAAATATTGTATGTATTCAAGGGATTGCACTGAAAAAATTACACTTTAATACAATGCAAAGCAGTCGGTTTACAACTCTAAATAACTAAATGCACTAAAAAGAGCATTTGTGTGAACTCTGGAGCTGTGCTTGGCCAGTCAATGTCCGGTAGAACTTATATACAGCCCCAGATATTAAGACTCACCAGCTTGCTTGAACTAATTGGAGGTCTTCTTTTTAAGATAATGTACACACAAGCCTACAGTTTTGTGAATAAGGCTATAGATTGTGTATTTCACAGCAGTTTTCAAACATTGTTATGACTCCAAACGACTGCTTGGCTTTAGAAGCTGAGGATATATGTCCTTACTTTTTGCCAGCCTTTCTCCTATTGTAGGTGAAAACCTGGTCATTGTGGCCAAGTATGTCAAGAACTAAACCCCACAGAGAATGGATTTGGTGCTTTCCTGAAAAGCTGGAGAAGCCTAATAGAAAACACCAGTACACATACATTTGGATTTGGACTTTCATTTTCTTGTATTTGTTCACACTTGGTATGGCTGTGTATTGAATAATTATTTTAAGAGCACAGTAAGTATGCGGTTTACATTAAGTTAAAGTTTCAAATATAAATTTGCTATAAAGTCACATTTGTGATATGATTATACGCATTTCATTTCTAGAACACACAAGCCTAACTGGAAACTTTTCATCCATCTTCGGACAAAATAATACATAATTAAATGGCCACAGTCCAGAACAATAACGATTTCATATATGCAAACATTTTTGACCCTCTTGTCTCCTCCCTACCACCTGAGCCTTGAGCATGTTTTTTTTAATGAAGCTGCTGTAAACTTAATTTAATTTACACTTAAGTATTGAAAATTGAAAAGATTCCAGAGGATGCAAGGCAGTTACATTTAATAGTAGTTAGTAACTTTGCATTGCTTGTTTTGTTGACAGCTCGTGTCTGGAGATGGCGCCCTCACAGATGTAGGGTCTGTGGCTGACAGTACAGAGGGAGCACTTCCTCTGGAGAGGACAGGGGGCATCGGTGACTCCAGGCCACCTTCATACCAGTGAGTATCTGCAAAATGTAAAATCTGTTTATGTTCAGGATGTTATAGATATGAACATTTATTACTTTATTACTCCAGTCGGATTTTATGTGCTTAGAATAAACTCTCACAATACACAAGTGGCGTAAAAGGTAACCAAGCAAATTCAGCAAACCAGTATTTATCTATAGATTATCTAAAAGACACGACTAGTTACATGTAATGTCCAGACTTGCATCTGTTTTCAAATGCCAAGGTATTCAAACCAAGGCATCCGTACAATTTGCATGTGGCAGTATGAACCAGGCTTAGAATGTATATGGTCAGGCAAAAAAAAAAACTACTAGCAAAAGGAAAGGTCTTGGGACAAAAAAATGATGTATTCTGTACATTTTATACAGGATGTTTTAAAAATGAAACATGACAAATGCCCTTGTAAGTTTGCATTCTGTAATGTTTGCCCTCTGCAGTGGGAAAGTGGTCAGTGGTCGGGACAGTCAGGACAACGACGCAGAGACTGGATCTATGATCTCACAACGAAGGGAGAAGGAGAAGCCAAGGCGAAAACATGCCAACGAACATAGTCAGTTTTCTTTACTAAATGTCATGTTTAGATTCCTCTATAGATACTTATAATCTTTTCTCTGGTGCAGGTGGGAGGCAGAATGGCTGTTCTCACAGAGCAATGGCACGCGGTGGACCAGGCTACGACAGCTGTTCATCCTTTATGAGCAGTGAGCTGGAGTCCACTTCCTGTTTTGATTCAGAGGATGATGATGCCACCAGCAGGTCAGTCACCCACGATTACCTCTGCTTAGAGCCACAGTATTTAGGCAGGTTTAGGTCTTCTCCCATGGTTTCCAGAGGGGTTTTGATTTCAGTCTACCCAGTCTCTCCGCTTCATCCAGGAGGTTTTTGGAGGGTTTATAGTTCAATGAGCTAACCTCACTATTATTATTTCCAAAAGTACATTTACTCATCAGTGTTTAAAAACATGTACAATAGGTATGAATGTAATAAGTGAGTGAGTGAATGGATGGTGTTGGTTGGAGGCTTTGATGCACCAGAGTGTTCGCCGTCTCGCTTCCATCCTCACTGTGTGGAGAGAATGGAACAACATCTGAACTCTGAACATTATAAAGCGCTTTGGGTGACCTTGGTCTTCAAAAAATGCGCAATATAAAGAAAGATTACTTACTTTGTCTTTAAAGGTCCCATATTTCGCTCTCCAACCTAAGCACATGTATGATAATAATTTGGATAATACACCATACAACACTCAAAACATGTCAAATGATGGCCATTTCTTGCCCAGAGGTGATGCCACCTCAATTTAAATGGCAGTGTTCAGCTTTCGCAGTTACGTAGTCATTTCAGACCTGAGAATAAACGTTTTCCAACAATGGCGCTCCGTCACAAAGAGTCTTATGTTCTATTTATTTAGTTAACAGTAGTATACAGTCCTTACAGATCTAGGCTAGCGTATTTTATTGTGGTTATAACACCAGGTGTCAAGATCTTTTCATAAGTCCACTGTAACTGTACTTCACTTGCAGATGAACAGATTTGTCGCAGATTTCAGAGTTACATCCCGCAAGAAATACTATAATAACAAACACAGGAGATTATGATGTTTTGGAATGTTCTTGTCCAAAAACAGTTAATGGTCCTTAAATGTTTCCAATCATCACTGTCCTTACACACCCCTGCATCGGCAAGGATCAGCAACTAAAAACCTAGTGGGAAAAAAGTGAGATGAGACAGACAGAATAAGTATTTATAGCAGCATCTGTTATGCTTTTTTCATAGGTTTAGTAGCTCCACTGAGCAGAGCTCCTCTCGGTTGATGAGACGTCACCGGCGCCGCAGGAGGAAACCAAAGGCCTCCAATATGGACAGGGTAAAGGCTCACACACAGGACATCTCAGTTATGGATCGATCTTAAACTATTGGTGTTATTTTTTTTGTTCCCAACAGTCGTCTTCATTCAGCAGCATCACTGACTCCACTATGTCCCTGAACATCATCACTGTCACCCTCAACATGGGTATGTGGCTTTGGAGAGGCACTTTATACTTATATATCACTGATAATGACTTGTTGTAAAGTCTTAATAATACTCAAACCAAATGTTTTTGCCTTTCAAGTTCTAGAGTTCTTCAAGTCCTAAATTTTTGGTCAAGACCGTATACTTACATTATGTCCCAGTATCCAGAAATATATTCTGTATTATTATTAGGCCGAGCCAATACGAAGTATTGGGGAGGCCTATTGTTATTCACCGGTTTCATATTATAATACTTATTTTTTTTCCGCAACTTCAATTCGATTTTTGACCCTGAAGACATGCACGAAAGTCTGCACATGGGGGGTCTAAAACGACCGGTTCGGCGAAACATTTGATAAAATGAACGTTTCCAGATTGTCCGACGCTCGCCGACTCTATAACGCCCCCTAGAAATTTCATTTTTTTTGACCCTCTGGGGATTTTTTTTCAAATTTTGGAGTAGGTACACGAAATTCGGCTGAGTGATAGATCTCTATGAGACGAGCATAAAAGCCGTTCTAAGCACATGTCTGGGACCAACAGGAAGTCGGCCATGAGGGGCCGAAGTTTTGCCACTAATTTGACTTTTCATTTATAAATTCGAACTAGTCCCTGGTTTTTCATCACACAGAGTTCTACCACGTCATTTCCCGCTCTGGACGGATTGAAGTTATATAATCATCGAAAAAAAGTTAGAAAATCTTCACCGTTTTCGTCCCTCGCCATGGCGAATAAGGCCTTCGTTTTGGCCATTTTCGCTGAGCCCTGAGGGCCACAGGCTCAGACCTACCGAGCTGAGACTCACATCAGTAATATTAGGTTATGGCCTGAACGCAATGACACTAAAATCATTCGCCCAATTTGAGCTCTTTAGCGCCACCTGTCGGAAAGTAATAGGGCACTAGTGCTCGGATCGGCCCGAAAATCGCTGAGTGTATTCTCTGGACCGACACGAGCAAAACACTACATTACGCAAAAGTTGTAAGTCCTACACCTGACCACTGGGGGCGCTGGAAAGTGAATAAATGAGCTTTTTAGGGCAAAATGTTTGTCCGATGAGGCTAAAAATGAATTCAGAAATACAACGTATGACCCTGAACACAACGATATGCAACACACAACTGTGAGTGCAACAGCGCCACCTACAGGCAGTTCAAGGTGTCGCATTTTTGGCTTCGTACTAGTCCCTGGATTTTCATCGCACAGACTTCTACCATGTCATTTATCCATCTGGACGGATTGAAGTTATGTAATCATCGCATAAAAGTTAGAATTTTGTTATCGTTTTCATGCGAGGTAGTGGGGAATTTCTCCATGTTTGATGCTCTCCTGACCACAGGCTCAGACCTACAGAGCTGAAACTCACATCACTAACAGTTGGTAATGGCCTGAGAGTAATGGTGTGAAAACACACACCTAATATGATTCTACAGCGCCACCTATGTAAGGCTTCTGACCTAAACTTTTCCGATCTTCACCAAAGTTGCAAAATCAAATCTTTACGTCTGTACGAGCAAAATACTACTCTACGTAGAGGGTGCATGTCCCGGAGGTGACCACTAGGGACGCACTTTATCATATAAATGAGCTTTTATATATGTAATCCTGGTCAGATCGGGCTGCCAATTCGTCTGCGTGACACTTGTGGGACTGGCGCCCTGGAGGCGGTCGCAAGAGGGGCGAGGCCTTTCATCACCGCTTGCGGCTTTAATTGTTATTATTATTATCACCATAAATAGGAGTTTCACTTTCCATGAAGTCTGACGCTGTTATCAATTGAATTATAACATTCATAAAAAGTCTAGACAAGACATTGAGTCTGAAGTAAATCTCAGATAGCCAGTTCTAATTAATTTGTTGAACCATAGTTGCATACATAAGCTTTTGTCTTATAGCTCCTCTAATCAGCTTGTCAGGTGTGCTAAGATGCACAAGGAGTTTTGAGTCCTTCTCAATTCAACAGCTTACACATTTTATTCATGCCATGTTAAAACATCCCTCCTCCACAGAGAAATACAACTTCTTGGGCATCAGTATCGTGGGACAGAGTAATGAGCGTGGAGATGGTGGTATCTACATTGGCTCCATCATGAAGGGAGGGGCCGTAGCTGCAGACGGACGCATCGAGCCTGGAGACATGCTGCTGCAGGTGTGTGAGCCACGCTGTTGGACATTTTGTGACCATTTATAACTAAGGAACTGAGGCCTCATTTTATAAACATTTAGAAAAATTTATTGTATTTAAAAAGCATTCGATTTATATTTTTAATTGTTTAGGTATTCATATTGTGTGTGTGTATCCTGTAAGCCAAACTGGACATTTTTAGGTCCAAATTTAGTGGATGTTGATGTAAATCCGATTCTGAGAAAAAAACGGTCAAATGCAATAAATTCATTGTTTTGACTTCAATAATCTGTATTCTGAAGAGGTTTTTTGCCACTTTCTGTGTGCGCTGTTTGTTTAAAAAGTACAATTTTGAAAACAAGCTTGGCAAGGTCTGTTGTGTTTTATTGACTTGAAGCTTGTAAAAATGGCATGCACAACACTGTCTGGCGTCATAGCTACTCTTAGCAGTCATAAAGTGAGTGTGTAAATGTACAATGTAATAGCAACCACAGAAATAAAAGTTAAACTGTTTTTTGTCCTTTAGGTGAATGATATCAACTTTGAGAACATGAGCAACGATGATGCAGTGCGTGTACTGAGAGACATAGTGCACAAGCCTGGGTAACTTACACAATGTGATATACCTTTTTAAAGTGAATGGTTGATTCCATTGTGCGCAAATTAAGAATGGCTGTAAACTAATCCAGATCACGAGGAGATTTTTGTTTAGTAGTGTGTATGTAATCATTTATTTTTACTAGTCCTATTACGCTGACTGTGGCCAAATGTTGGGACCCAAACCCCCGCAGCTGCTTTGCGCTCCCTAGGAGTAAGTAACCACTTTCTATGAATCAAAATATTTATATTTATTATTTATTTATATCATTTGAGATGTTTAACCACAACCACATGAAAACCGTGTTTTTAGGTGAGCCCATTCGGCCAATTGACCCTGCTGCCTGGGTATCCCACACTGCAGCTATGACTGGAGTGTATCCTCCGTATGGAATGAGCCCTTCCATGAGCACAGTCACGTCCACCAGCTCTTCTATTAGCAGCTCCATCCCCGAGACTGAACGTAAGAAGACACACAGAACACTTTTAGGTTGACTGTAAACCTCAAAACCATGTGATAGCCTTCACCATTATTTAATGTAGGTAATGATTCAAGTCTTTAATAAAAAGCTGGACAAGGTAGTATTGCCCAAAGTGCTTTGAACATGTCTGAATACCTACCCCCTATCCTCACCCACGCTCATACTTTTCACTGTTTAAAAATGTTACTTGTTTTTAACAACCCTAAAAAAGATACAAATACATTTCACAGGTTACAGTTTTGTCCCATATCTGTAGTGCCCGACTTCCGTTTGTATCCATATCATAGTTTTTTTCTGTGAGTGAATAAACCTCTCTTGTGGAGAATTTTTAATTTTTAATTTTTTTATCAATAATCCTTGTCCGATCTACTATAAATCGAATATGATTCCATGTAATTACAGTGAGATGGTGGCGTTTGTTTTACAATCATTCTGTTATTAAGAACTGACCAAAATATGTTTGGAATGATTGATTTTTAAACCTGATTTTAAAATCTGTTTGATTTCTACCAGGGTTTGATGACTTCCACCTCTCCATTCATAGTGATATGGGAACTGTTGCTAAGGCCATGGCCTGCCCAGAGTCTGGTCTGGAGGTGCGGGATAGGATGTGGCTTAAGATTACGATTGCAAATGCATTCATTGGTATGTTCAGTAGCTTTGATTAAACAACGTCATGTAAGTGGAGTTACTTGACATGATTTGTCTATGTGATTTCTTTCCCATCAAGGCTCTGATGTTGTGGACTGGCTCTTCCATCATGTAGAGGGTTTTTCAGACAGACGAGAAGCACGGAAATATGCCAGCAACCTTCTAAAGGCTGGTTATATTAGACACACTGTCAACAAGATCACCTTCTCTGAACAATGCTACTACATTTTTGGAGACCTTTGTGGCAGTAAGACCTAATCAATCATTGGATACAAGTGTATGTCTTTTATTATTTGCAAAAAACATTCATTGTCATATTCAAAATTCTAGACATGACTCACCTGACTCTCCATGACAATGATGGTTCCAGTGGGGCATCAGACCAGGACACTGTTCCACCTCTGCCCCATCCTGGAGCAGCCCCGTGGCCCATGCCTTACCAGTTTCCTCTTCCCCATCCCTATGAGCTTCAACAGCCCCTCCCTGGGCCTGGCGGTGGCAGTGTGGGAAGTCATCACAGTGGTAAGAAACATTTTCATTTTAAATCAATTGCCTATTGTACTGTAGTGCATCCCAAAGCCATGAATCATGCTTTACTCCTGTCAAAGTATTCGCACCAGTCTAACCGTATTTCTCACTCACAGTGGTCAAAAAATAGCTTGCCACATTTGCGATGGATTTTGGTTTATCAGACTTTTTTTTTTCAAAACGCATTAAAATATTGTAATTAAATGCAGCAGAGGAGAATATCTGTATGTTGATGACATTACATTATTTTGTCGTCATCTGAGATGCAGTATTTACTTACAACTACAGATGACTGGCTCTTCAGTTCCCTAAAATATATAATTGTTTTCATATGTGCATAAATAATATGCTGTGATGAGTTAATGTAAAGTTTAGTTTTTGATACATTTGATCAATGGCGATGAAAACCTAATGTTGTTCTTGCATGAATAAATAAAATTATCTTTGTTTTTACTATAGGGAGCAGCAGTTCGAACTGCAGCAAAAACGATGGTCGTAAATCTGGTGGCAGTGGCAGTGAGACTGAAGTCAGGAGTCGAGCTCCAAGTGAGCGCTCAGTGGCGCCACCCAGTGAGCGCAGTGTCCGGAGCTCTGCGTCACACCGTAGTGCAAACTCTCACTCAAAAGCCCAGGGGCCTAGCCTGGTCTATGGCCCCCCTGGTCTTCCCCCACAGCCCCAACAGCTTTCCATGTCTGCCCCAGGTGCACCACAGGGCAGAGAGCTGTCCTCTGTGCCTCCTGAGCTCACGGCTTCACGGCAGTCCCTCCGAATGGCAGTTGGCAACGCTGGAGAATTTTTTGTAGATGTCATGTGATCTGAATAAGTTTGTTTTTTGTTTTTTTGCTCAAAATGTGCGTTTTTCTTTAGCATATGGGAGGGCAGGGTGCACGCTTTTGTATTTTCCTTTTATACCTTCCCTCACCATTGCCATACTTTCTTCAGTGAAGAATTTCCCTCAAGATGGAACCAAAGCACCTTCCTCAGTTTCAGCTCCCTGGTGCGAGGACAGGAGTTGGTAGAATCAGACAGCTGGAGGAGATGACTCGGCTGTCTATTTGGATGTCTTTATTCTTCTGCTAATTGCGTGTATTTGTTTTTGTATGTAACATTGCCAATCGTCCTCCAAACCTGCCCATGACTGAACAGAGACATAGCAACCCCTGTATCGCTCTATCCCACATACTGATCTTCCAAAATAACCAAGTATAAAGACTAAGTTAACCTATTCTGACTGGTCATGGGTTTGCTTGGTCCATGAGCAAAAGAAATGGAAATGTCTATGTTGTAATAAGAGAATATCAGTCACGTTTACTGTACCAATACAATTGCTTTGTTCTTTTTAAAAATGTAGCCCTGCAAAATAGTTTCATTGCTCTTTTTATATGAACTTTGAGCTTGAAAAGTAATTTTTACATTACAAGTGGTCACCTGGAATTTAGAGCATTTTCTGCTTCTATCTTCTGGTATCATGAACAAGCTCCTTAAGATTTCACACAACTATCAAGCAAAATGTCTTTTTATTTATAAATATAGTTTTATGACTTAAATTGTTGTTTGTGTTTATTTTGTGTGCCCAGAATTCTAATGTTACCTGGGGCCATATTTGTATTTAAAGTTCAATTACTGACTGTCCAAAAAGGATGGACGAAATGCAACCCTCAATGAACTCTGAACTGATGGGAAGGGTTGCCTAGATGTGTATGGGGATGAGTCCTGGACCATTTATTATTTATATATGTCCAAGGAAGTTAAAATATATCGCTGTCCTCTATCAACTTAAATAGGAAATATAGTTTTATGTTATAAATACGTGCAATTACGTGTCTGAACCATAGATTGAATACCAAGGGGTCAGAATCACAGCATAAACAGAACCACTGAATCCTAGGAGGTCACATTATTATTATTTGTATTAAATAACTTTACAATAACTGACTTGCAAGTGTAGCCTATCGCATGCAGGGTAAGGTTATAGTGGGTGTTATTATTATAGATAGTGGGTGCGGTGTAGCCTGAGCTGCGGCCGCGCCTTTTCCTGTCACTGAAGCTTGTGCGTAAAGACGTAAAAACGCACGACGCGGTCAGCTGACGCGATCATCGGAGGAGCTGAGGAGACGGCACCAAAGCTCACCGATCTCGACCACAGACTATCCACGACCAAAGGAAGACCGGAGCTGTCGGGTCGGAGGTGTCGTAGGGCGAGTTCTTCGCTGCAGAGGCTCTTTTTCATCGTTTGCAGTTTGAGGCAGTGTAAATAGTCTCATCCTGGGCAGTTAGCCATAGCCGCATTAGCTTCCGTTAAATAGGATCAAGCTCACAGCGGTGCGACGTGGATCGACGAAAAAAGGCAAGCATTTAGTCCAAAGTACACCGCGTAAGCATCGTATGTGATATGCATCTTCTTGAAATAAGTATATATGTGAATTTAAGTATGTGTACATTTACGCTGGTCGTGTTTCAAAGGCACTCTCCATATTTATTTTAATATGTTCATGCTTTTATTTGCAAAGGTGGAGGCATTCCCCGTTACTCTGCGCGCTTCACTGGCCGCTATGCTAAAGCTAAATTAGCCAGCTTCCTTTAGCTCGGTATTTCTCACTCGCTTTGATCTTAGCTGAAGGTCATGTCTCCATCATTGATTTAACCTTTTAGTTATACTTACAATAAAAAGACGCATGTCATCAGTCAAGTGTTTTATTCACTCAAATATTTATTTTATGTGTTCATCTGGGAATGGCCTTAGCGGGTGCAGACATCTTGACTTCGGCCAATGAAGGATGATAATCCCGCTCCTACAAGTAATGCTCAGAGTTGTGTGTATCGTGGTGGCGCCTTCTTTACTGCCACCGTCACAACATTTGGATCAGAAATGTATACTCTCATTATCATGTCCTTGGATTGAGGGACTTGATCCACTGAGTATTTGATTAGCACGAAAACTGGGTCACACAGTGGTATTTGTCATTCTACTCAATTCGACGTACAGTTGGTACCACTGGTGTACATTTACTTGCGGTTCAAGAATGAAAATGATAAATAATGTTAACCTTAGGGCAACTTGTCACTTCATGTCTTTGGAACTGCACCCTGCCCCTTAATTGAGTAGTTGGCTATTTCATTGAGTCTTTCGAATTGGAATCATCTTAATATGCACTTGCACTAAATGGGTCACTTTCCCATGAAGGCCAGCTGCAGGCATCTTCAGGCTGCCTGGTCGGATGGTTTCATTGGGGCAGAGGATTTTTAAAGGGGGAGTGAGTGACAAAGCTGCCCCTGTCCCCTCTGTGACACTCTCCTCTTTTATCAGTATCCTTCCTGCTATCTCTTACCCATGTTCTATCTCCTCAGGCAGGGTTTGGATTGACCATGGCCACTTCGGTCTGAGAAACAGCCGCACAATGATTGGAGGACTGTTTATCTACAACCACAAGGGGGAGGTCCTCATCTCTCGAGTCTACAGAGATGACATTGGGTATGTGGCACAAGTATCACACTTTTGCAGCAGATGTTTTTTTTCCTTTTTAGGTCCGCAATTGACAATTTTGCCTTTGGATAGAGGAAAGAAATGTATCAAATTTGATATAATTTATTTTTAGATACGGAAAAATGTACCCTCTTCAATAAACACTAGATAATCCAATCACTTTTTATGTTTTGTGCTTATACAAATTGTGATATGGGAATGAAAGACCAGAAATAACTTTTGTATGCTCTGCAATCCTAAACTATTGTGTCATTTTTTGATTAAATGGGAAAACAATTTGCATCACACTGGACTGATTCATATTATAGCAGAACATGTCTAGAAAATGTGCAGTGAATCTTGTTCTATGTTGGAATTTTTTTTTTTAAGACTGTTCTTGTGGACAAGTTATCCAAACTACTGACCTACAGATTTTTGGGATGCACCAACAAATAAAATCAGAAACCCTATGTTGCTCTGCAAATTGGGATTTTTGCAGCAAAATAGTCTTGGATTAATATTGGTTAACATAATTGTTAATAATTTATCGCACAGGAGGAGACTGCTTAAATGTGACTACGTTTGTCTGACAGGTTTGTATGACACTAAGGCTGTGGATATATTAAACCCCATATCCCCCTTCCTGCGCTTGTGTTCACATATGTGCACTTATGCTTATTGTTATTGTAATACAATTTGTGGAATGTATAAAGTTATCATGGTTTTCAGTAAATGAATTCAGGACCTAAAGACTCAGTTTAGAGGTTGATTTATGGAATTAATATGGATTTGTCACTCAGGACTTGTTTGGGGAAAATACTGTTGATGTCCAACAACTGCCATCAGTTCTGTTCCTTGTCATTCATGCATATCCATTGTGATTTCTATTTTGACAGACCTATGTCCTTGATTTGTTTGCAGAACTGTGATTGGGTTTTGTTATTTCTAAATCTGCATCATTTTGTAGTAATATGACACTCACACAGTGGAGAGGTAATCTGTAAACAGACTTTATCCCCGTCATGGTCCTCACTGTCTACATGCACGAAAATGTATTGTGCATTTTTGTCTTTCCTTTTACTTCATCCTGTTTTCCTCTCTGTACCACCATTTTACATCATCTGTCCATCTTGGCCTTTGTAGGAATAGGTAAGAGATGATCCAACCTGTCTAGCATGAGCCCTCCCTCTCATGAATTGAACGGTCAGCCCACCCCAGCCCTGAACTGCATGTTGTTGACCTCCACAGTGATGTCCTGTGAGCATGAATCACCTATCATGACAATATTCAAGAACATGAACTCTAAAACACAGTAGGGAGCTGTATCTGCAAATGATTTCTTCAGTCACAGCCAGCAGCCTGCAGACGGCACTGATGCCCACCGCTCTGCTGTTTGGTGTTGAGCATGGCATATGAGCATGAGGTTTTTGCCCCTTAGGGCAACATTTTTCTTCTGAGTTTAAAATTACTGACAGACACAGGAAAGGACTCAGCAGTGTCATGTTATCAGACTTTCCCATAGGCCTTTCCCAAGTTAGGTTTGTTTTCTCTTGTGATGACATCTGCTTTCACAACTCTTAAACACTGTCATTTACAAATCCATGTTAAGCTGGGATCTTCTCCCCCCTCCTTGACACTGTTAAACCTGGTTTATGGGACAAGCACAGCCCCAAAATCTGCCATCTGTTGCACAAATAAAGAACATTGTTTGAGTGATATATTTCAGTGGTTTTATTTTCTGGGAGTGACTGTCTATCCCTGGTAATTGTAAAGTAATATTTTATTGCTATAAATGACTCGATGATCAACATTTTTTCTTTTTGTTTCCAAATAAAGTTTTCCGGTAAACGCACTCATTCAGTCATGGTACATTCTGATGTAAACCTTTCCATCCACAGACGTAATGCAGTGGATGCGTTCCGTGTGAACGTGATCCATGCCAGGCAGCAGGTCCGATCCCCAGTGACCAACATTGCCCGTACAAGCTTCTTCCACGTCAAGCGCTCCAACATCTGGTTGGCAGCTGTCACGAAGCAAAATGTCAACGCTGCCATGGTGTTTGAGTTCCTCTACAAGATGTGTGACGTGATGACTGCCTACTTTGGCAAAATCAGCGAGGAGAACATCAAGAACAACTTTGTGCTCATCTATGAGCTTCTGGATGGTAAGAACTTCGGCGTGAGAGAGCCCAGGCTACAGCAAAAGGATGTCTGACTAGTGTGAATACACTTGGTAGTAAATGTGCATTGGGTCTAGTGGTTTGAACCTTTCAGCACACTGTAGTTGGTGGGCAGTTGTGATTTTTCACACATCTTCTTTCCCTAGTTTTGACCTAACAAACAGTAAATCCTGTCTAATGTTTGTTTTTTTTTTTTTTTTCCCACAGAAATATTGGACTTTGGCTACCCCCAGAACTCTGAAACCGGAGCGCTGAAGACCTTTATTACCCAGCAGGGCATAAAGGGACAGGTATGACACCAGCTGAAAGGACATTTTATTTATGTTCATTTACCCAAAAAAGTTACTTTTCAAGCACATTCTAAAATATCCCTAATGCTGAGTTTTTTTTTTCTTCTTTTTTTTTTGTGTGTGCCCTGGGTCGTGTGATTCCTCAGCATCAGGTATGCTTGCCCCACTGTTTCACCCCCTGACATGAGCTTGGTCCCTGTGTCATCGGGGCCTTTTGTATTTGACTCTAAAGTTTCTCTGCTCCCTTCTCAGACAAAAGAGGAGCAGTCTCAGATCACCAGCCAGGTAACGGGGCAGATTGGCTGGCGACGCGAAGGCATCAAGTATCGCCGCAATGAGCTTTTCCTGGATGTGCTGGAGAGCGTTAATCTGCTCATGTCCCCTCAAGGTCTGAAGAGCGCAGAATCATTGCTACCTCAATTGCTTTTAAAATTGGAAACTGTAATACTAAATTAAAGTTGTATTCTATTTAGGTCAAGTCTTGAGTGCTCATGTGTCGGGCAGAGTAGTGATGAAGAGCTACCTGAGCGGGATGCCGGAGTGCAAATTCGGGATGAACGATAAGATTGTCATTGACAAGCAAGGCAAGGGTGGCGGTACTGATGACGCAGGGAAAAGGTAGGACAAATGCAACACGAGCGCTTATGTCCAGTCTTTGTTGTGCTTTACTACTCTCATCTAGGGAAACTTTGCTTGTCTTTCGTTTTTTAATTTTCTTTTCTGTTTGGATGCATCTCTCCTTTCTTCTCTTCCCTTCTCTTTTCTATGTGCGGTACCTCAGTGATTTAGGGGGAGGAAGGTACTGTATCAAAGTGTCCTGGCCCTTTGCCCACCCTTAAACACAAACGCACTCTTTTCTGTCTGTGGCACATCAAACCGAAACATTGCTCCAGCCTGAACACTGCACTTTTAATTCCTCACATTCAACACACTCAATTCAACCGGATTGACTCAACTCTTTGTGCTCAGTTTCTTTTATGGCTGAATTGTTGACAACCCCACACCTACCTGCCTGATCTTTTAATCCATTCCCCATATTAGGGATGTCAAGATTAATTTAATAATCACATTATGCCTGCATTATTCTAGTGTTGCGTTTTAAGAACAATATTTTTAAATACAATCTAATCTAAATTGCATTTTACCGTGTTTCTGCCACATTAGGGCGTGTTTTCATCAAATTAGTCACATATTAAAGATGGGGTACCTAATTTTTCAAACCACATAAAATGGAACAATGTTATAAAATCTATCCAACTAGTTCCTCACACTATTTGGTTCCATCTCCACTAGTTTTCACATGCATGTATTTTCATTATTTTTTTTATCTCCGTCACATCCGGCAAAGTGAGGACCACTCTTGCTCAACCTAAAATGTCAAATAGTTTTTAATATATGCTTGATGAAGACTGTTGTGTTCTTGATTTGCTCACAAAACTATACCCAGTTAAATGCATTGTTTATTAAAGGCAAGTACCCCAGCTTTAAAACAAATGGATTACTTAAAGAGCGACTAAACACCAAATCAACTTTTTTTTTAACTCATAAACTGCATAAATATGTTTATTGTAGTGCTGTCTACATATCCTGGTCATTTTTTTGACATTTTAGTTCAAATTAGATAAAATATCACTTTTGAGCCAAAACACGCTGTGTGGTGCCCTCTCAACCTTTTTGGTGGTACTACATTTGAATTTGGTTCTGGCCTCTCCATTGACTCTGAAGTTCTCTATGACATCAGTTGTTTTGTGTGACGTCAGTCTGTCAGAGCCAGTGATGTGAACCCATTCAACTCTCTCACACGCCCCAGCTGCAGTTTGGAGTATTCTGGCGCCATCTAGTGGATTAAAATTAAATTACATGAGTCATTCTGAGATTGTTGAGTGTGATTAGGTTCAGGTGTGTAGCTTTACAATTATCTTAGTGTGTAAACAAGGGTGGAATGAGACTTTCTGGTCTGTAAACTATTGCTTTAAGCAGCAATGACAACTGTCTTTTTTTTTTGTGTGACAAGTGAGCTGTCAATCACAGCCCATACCACGCCCAACTCTAAGCCCCCCTTGTCCCTTGGTCCTCCAGGCCAGTGTTTTTCAACCACTGTGCCGCGGCACACTAGTGTGCCGTATGATATTATCTGGTGTGCCGTGAGAAATTCGTCTACTTTGTCTAAAAATAACTGCATTCGCTGTTGACGAGCGGTGACTTGTTTTGAACTGTGGAGTAACCATGTAATACTTTTTCAAATCAGTAGATGGCAGCAGATAGCTAAGTACTTTGAAACTGAAAAATTGGATGCGACCACTGGCTGTAACAGGTCAGCATTTTGGCGAGAAAGGTAAAATTGGATGCGACCAACAAATGTGGGAGGGAGCGAGACAAGAACTTTGTGGCGAGTGAGAAGTGAAAGTGATAGAGACGTTTTTGAAAATGAATTATGCCGTTTCTGAACAGGATTAACATCCTCCGTTCTGCCCCGGGGCAGCTGTGGCCGCGTTGTAGTGGTTTAACTATGAAATGTAAAATTTTTGTACAACAGCTCTCGCGAACGCACTTCTGAACTGGGTACCGAGCGCAGACCATAGTCGAGTGGACAGAACCACAGACATGCGGACCGGACAGAACCATGGACTCGCGTTCAGGACCTCCCGTGTCCCTCATCCAAAACTCCTGAATTTAAAGCTCGGATACCTAAATTTTTCCCATGCACTAACAATGCATGTTCTTTGTGTGAGTTATTATTTGACTATTTGGGCAGAGAGTGGATTTTCTTAGTTTTTTTCCACACAGTTAGTGCCACTGTATTACCAAACTCTTGTTAATTGTATCGAGAAATGTTAACTAAAGCTTAATGTCAAGGCCTGGACTTAAGCATTTTGATGAGAATAACTGTATATTGTGAATATAGGCTACAGAGTATACTGTATACATTATAAGATAAGATATACTTTATATATCACACAGAGTATGTACAGTATACATTTTTACATTTTCTCCTGGAGGTGTGCCGCAAGATTTTTTCAGTGAAAAAAGTGTGCCTTGGCTCAAAAAAGGTTGAAAAACACTGCTCCAGGCAACGCCCTTTTTTAGAGAAAATTTTCAAATCTTCATGTGGGAGGAGTAAGGCTGGGCACAGGTGTTTAGTCGCTCTTTAGAGCGACTAAACACCTGTGCCCAGCCTTAGAGTTTAGAGGGGGGCTTAGAGTTGGGCGTGGTCTGGGCTGTGATTGACAGCTCACTTGTCACACAAAAAAAACAGACAGTTGTCATTGCTGCTTAAAGCAATAGTTTACACACCAGAAAGTCTCATTCCACCCTTGTTTACACACTAAGATAATTGTAAAGCTACACACCTGAACCTAATCACACTCAATAATCTCAGAATCACTCATGTAATTTAATTTTAATCCACTAGATGGCGCCAGAATACTCCAAACTGCAGCTGGGGCGTGTGTGAGAGTTGAATGGGTTCACATCACTGGCTCTGACAGACTGACCTCACACAAAACAACTGATGTCATAGAGAACTTCAGAGTCAATGGAGAGGCCAGGACCAAATTAAAATGTAGTACCACCAAAAAGGTTGAGAGGGCGCCACACAGACGTTTTTTGGCTCAAAAGTGATATTTTATCTAATTTGAACTAAAATGTCAAAAAAATGACCAGGATATGTAGAGAGCACTACAAGAAACATATTTATGGAGTTTATGAGTTGAAAAAAGTTAATTTGGCGTTTAGTTGCTCTTTAATTAATTTTTAAGGATATTTATAATCCTTGTCATTTTGATATCATGACATCCCTACCCAAAACGTGTAACAGAGATTGTGACTTTGGTTATTCCAGACTTTAGCCATTAACCTGTAGTAGGGTTTGTAGTGTCTTGGTGCTTGTATATGTGTGTGTGACATCTGTTTTGTTGTATTTTACATGAATATAAAGTAGATTACAGTCATTGTTGAATATTGTTTTTGAAGTCTAGTTTTATTTGTCTTGTCTTCTCTAGTGGGAAGCAGTCCATAGCCATCGACGACTGCACCTTCCACCAGTGCGTGCGCCTCAGTAAGTTCGACTCTGAACGCAGCATCAGCTTCATCCCCCCTGATGGAGAATATGAGCTCATGAGGTTTGTCAAAAACATGATTTTTATAAACTAAAGTAATCTTGATAAACCTATTTTTTTAAATAATTCTACTATTCTAGGTACCGAACCACAAAAGACATCATCCTGCCCTTCCGCGTCATCCCCCTGGTTCGAGAGGTTGGCCGCACCAAATTGGAAGTAAAAGTTGTCATCAAGTCTAACTTTAAGCCCTCATTGCTGGCTCAGAAAATTGAGGTAAACTCCACTGACCAAGTCTCCTCAAACTCAATTGTTTTATTAAAAACGTGATCAAATAAATTTCCCTCTTATTCCAGGTGCGTATCCCAACACCACTCAATACCAGTGGCGTGCAGGTGATATGTATGAAGGGAAAAGCCAAGTACAAGGCCAGTGAGAACGCTATTGTCTGGAAGTAAGTATCACAATTATGACAACATTCTATTCAAACTGGCTGTTTTAAATTAAAACTATTGAACACAACACCATTTCTTTGGACACAAATGTATGCCATCATACCTAAAAGCTCATTTGTGTTTTTAGGATCAAACGCATGGCTGGGATGAAGGAGTCTCAGATCAGCGCTGAGATTGAGCTGCTGCCAACCAACGATAAGAAGAAATGGGCTCGACCTCCAATCTCTATGAACTTTGAGGTAACTTCATTCTGTATTCTGAAAAGAATGTATACAAAAATAATGAATTTGCCTAGGAGTAGCTATTATTGATCTCACAATGGGGAAATTTAAATGTCACTTGTGGTATAAATAGGATCACTCAGGTTGTGCAAAAGACAGAAAGCATCTGTTTTGACGGCTATTGCCATAACTGCACAATCCATTTGAAATTGTGACCAACCTAATTCCTCTTACTCCTGTGTCCCTCCTGTGCAGGTTCCTTTTGCTCCCTCTGGGCTGAAGGTGCGTTACTTGAAGGTGTTTGAGTCCAAACTCAACTACAGTGACCATGACGTCATCAAATGGGTGCGCTACATCGGCCGCTCGGGCATCTACGAAACTCGCTGCTAGGATTATCACTGCTCGGCAGCAAACTGACCACTTTGTCTCATCTCTTGTTATTTTTTCTCTTCACTGTCTCGACCCCTCTACAATCTCTAGAACCTGTCTCATTCACCCCACCCCACCCTCACATCTTATCTAGTTGTTGGACATTCATATTACATTGTTTAAAAAAAAAAGTAAATATGGTAAAAATGCACAGATATATGCAAAATGTGAACCATTGTAATTGTATAACTTGTAGTGATAAGTAAACCTGTAAAAATGGTGTGAAAGAACGAGACACGTGATGCAGGAATGCCAGGAGGCAGAATATGGAGGTGCATAAATGTGTCACTTAGTGTTTGTATCTATCTCCTGATACCTTTTAGACAAATTATTCCTTTGTCAATATAGCTGACCCTAGAAATCAAATTGCTTTGTCTGTTGCTGTATTGTTATCAAGTTTGACATGTCATTTGGAACTGGTCAACCTAGTCTCTCTACTAGCAACTTATCAACACAAGGCTATGTGTTTCCTAAGAAGCGTGTGCTTAAAATGGCTAATGTTTTGTACTGTAGAAGATGGCATTTTAAAGTTTTCCAGCATTGGTCTGGGTCAGAGATGACATGTAGAACATTCCCGACAGATGAGGTCTGTCTTGTGCTGTTTGTTGTAAGCTTTAAAGTGGCCGATGCCTCAATCTGTCCCCATCTTTGTAACTCTGGCTTTGAGCTTCTGCTTGTAGAAAGAGCCACAAAGGGAAGTTTGGCACTGAGGCTGTGCTCCACCAAGGGAATGTCTCCCCCTGGTGTTTGCCTCTTCACTGTCGTGCCCGTTTGTCGCTCTGTTCTGTCAAATAAAATCTGACTATAACCAAACTCATTGTGGGTTTTAATGTGACTTCAGAAAAGATTTTGCAGTTCAGGCTGTAACGAAAGATGATTTAAGGTTTACACTGGTCAAGAAAAACACTGAACATGAAGTATTTGGCAAAGATGTTTAATTTGCATTGTCCAGGAATTTAACACATGATTATAACAAATGCCTTCAGTCTACCTGAAACCATTTTTAAATCTGACATTTACTGAATTAGATGGCAAGCCAGGCAGGTTTTCAGCACACATTGTTATGGGTGTTAAAATAAGCTTTAAACCAGAGGCAGTGATTGTTGGTGCAATTCTGTAGCTCAGTATTTATTAAAGGTTAAATGTCTTTAGAAAACCAGCCTGGGGTAATCTAAGACATAGGTCCATAATTGCATAACTTCCTTAGTGTTTTGAATTTAAATATAGCAGAGCTCCTTAAATTCAATTGCCTGCTCCACTCCAAGTGTTCATAAAATGCTATAATCAAGGTTTGTTTTAAAATACTTTGTTCATCTAGCTTTTTTCAATTAAACTCATGGCTGTGTGATCAATTGACCATTTCTACAGACAAAAATAGCCTGATCAAAATATCAAAAGTAATCTTCAGTGCTGATCATAACCAGATAATGCTGAGGAAAGATGAACTCTACAAAAATATCTCTGCATTTACATAGTTCACAGTTATGAGATGCCACTGAGACAGCTCAAGCCATTCCATACATCTTAGTTCTTCAGCAGGAACAAATATTCTCAAGCTACTACATTTGTAAAAGTTGATCTGTCAAACATTGACAGAAGACATTTAAAAACATGCCAACAGATACACGCAGACAAACACACGCAAACATGTAACACTTAAACATTCAGATTCAACTGAATACTGCCACTCATATCATCTGTTTTCTGTTTCTAAAATTGTGAGTAAAGGAAAGTTGATTAAATGCTTAGTGAATGCACCTGACCCAACTCAAGAGAGACTAAAACCTGCTCAAACAAAGATGCTCTCCTACACCTCACCAAATGTGTGCTTTTAAACCGAGTGCTTGCGCACTGCTAAAACAAAAAGTGTGCAACAGTGAGGACCATAAACAATACTGACTAAAACAGTAAAGACTGAATAAACTAATACATTTCAAAACTTAAATCCTAAGCAAGTCTTCTGATCTTTGTAACAATGTAAATGGAAGAATATAGGGAGATGAGTAAGCAGGAGCGTCATGTACAGGAAACTAAACTTAATAGACCCGAGTACAATTCATAAATCTAGTTTTCATCTTCATCGTCTTCAACCTCCTCCTCGTCATCTTCACTGATGAGGTAACCGCGGGCTCCACTGTGGTGGGGGCGGGGAGAGGGAGGGGGCGACGTCTTGCTGAAGAAAGGCAGGCGGAAGGTTGGAGACGGGGAGCGCTCTTCCCGGGTCGGACTGCTGCTGGGGCTCTGTCTCGGACTGATGGCCTGCAGCATTCTCCCTTTGCCCTCCTTCAACATGTGTTTCTACAAATGACCACACAAGCAGCTTTCATATACAGACCAAAAGTGGCAAGAGTACTAGTTTTTAAGTACTTTTAGGTAAATGTATAGATACTATTAAAAAAAAAAAAAACTGGTAAAAGTAAAATCATTTTTGTTAACAAATAATTACCCAACAACATATTTACTTGAAAAATGTTGAACATTGCCTGTGAAACCAATGTAGACATTTTTCATACTAACAGACTATAATTCTGTAACAATGTGTGGAACCACTATTTGAACTTAAAGCATGGATAACCTGTTTTTATGTCATTTTAGTAAAAAGTCATTTAAAAAAAGGTGAGGAGTAGAAAGTACAGATATTTGAGTTTTAAAGTAAGTAGTGGTAGTTTCAGTACAAACTGAAAAATAATATCACCTGAATAATTATGATTATTAATTAAGCTTTTAATCTTGACATCCTTAATAGAAACTCATTTAGATGCAGAATTTCCTATTTCAACATGAAAGGAAGGTGTAATGTTGAAATGAATGGAAAGGAAATTGGTCTCACCAGGGCTCCTTCAGGGCCAAACATTTGCAGGAAGTTGCCAATAAACTCTCTGGACTTTTCCTCCCACTTCTGGATGAGGTCAATGCTCTTTTCTTCCACTTTTTGCACAAACTCTTTGCTCTTCTCCTCCACGTCTCGCACTTTCCTTTTTACCTTGTCCACCCGCTCCTGCAAGTGGTACTTTTTCTCCTATAAACGGCACACCAGCGACGCTCATTTAGTGACATATTTACAGACGTCATTCAAATTACAGTTTGCCGTTTACTCACATTGATGAAGCTAACATTGAGTTCTTTTGCAGTATAACCACGTTGTAAATTTCTTCTCACGTACACGTCGTAATCGCGTACAATGCGGGTGATAATGTCTGACGTAGAGATGCCTTCAGTGCGTTGGGTGGGAGCAAACATACCTGGGTCAACAAACAGAAATAATGTATACATTGTAAGGTTCAAACATTTAGTTCAATAGTAATGCAATTTGTTTCAAGACTCTCACCGGCTTCTTTAATATGCTTGTAAACGTCATCGCTGCCGGCTGAGGAGTAGGGAATATCGTCATGAGCCACAAAGTCAATCTGAAAAGACAAAATATTAATAATATTTGGTCTGAGTAACATACATTAAATAGGAATCTCACTCTGTGTTTGGCCAGGAACTCCGGCGTAAGTGTCCATGGAGCATTCCTGACAACCTCATCCACATATCGACAGTGTCTGATAGCATCATAGCGCTCATCCTCATTCATGACTGTAAAGCCCTTATATTTGTGGGTGAGGTCATCACTGCAAACTTCAAACAAAACAATAATAATCTCTTGTTTTAAACTCATTTAACATCAATACAGTCTGAACATATACCTCCAACAATAAGGTGAGTGTTGGGGAAAAGACATTTGGCCTGCATAAGTGCTCTGGCATGACCTGAATGAAACACGTCAAAGATCCCGTCTGCATAGACTCGCACTGGTCTTTCAGCTGCACAAACAGAAGGAATGTAAATAAATAATACTTCAATGGTGTTCTGAACTGGGGGTGACTCACGAGGCGTTCCTCTCTTAGCTTCCTCCATAGTCACTCTGGCATATGGTTTTTTGTTAGCTGGAACCAGCTCATCAGCAAAGGGAGCAGGGTGTTTTAAACCCTAAGAAGAAACACAATAGAAAAGAATAACAATTTATCAGTTTCACTTTGGTGTGTACTGCTTTCTGTCCAGTAATATTTGGTATTATTAATAGTAATAGTGGCTACTCTAAAATGCACTACACTGAAGTCACTATTTATGAAATAATTCACGCCACACCTGTTGGTGATGGAAACGAGGCCGCTATTCAGAACCCCAAATAAGAAATGAAACAAGAAATTAAAATAATAGATTCATACATTCATTCATGCATCCAAAAAATGTATTTCCTTATTTGTGTGTTTGAAAATCCTGGGTTATTCAAACTTCATTATTTCATGTAGTCAAAAATACTGCAAACAATATTGTAAACACACTCAATTGAGCATGCAGTTTTTACAGCTGACTCACCACAGTGAATCTCGGAATTTTCCCAAGCCTTTCACTCTCTTCTGCCTCTCCATTGGAGCCGTCTCTTCTTCTTTTTCTGGATAGTAACAGTCCACTGGAGCCTTCAGCCTCCATCTAGGTAAAAGACATCATGGACAAAATAATGTATAAACATGAAATAATAATGATGTTGAGTGAGAAGCATTCTTAACAGCTAAACGATTAATTTAAAGAATAATTGCTTGAATAATCCATTATCAAAATTATTGACAAGGATTGATGCAGAACATTCTAATTATGTATCCTGTTGCCAGTCACCAACACATTTCAGACGGGCCCAACATCCAAGGGTGAATTACACTACACCACTCAAATCTCCAGACATAGTGTGGTTACAATGTGCTCGAACAGAGCTATTATACTGTAATTGCTGCTGGCAGGCCCGTAAAGGAGTGCCTGTATACAGGGCGTAGTGGACGGTCCTGCTGGTGACAGCTACCTGATCCAACCAACAGGGCTCCTCATGCAGCCCCTCCTGCCTGCCCTTGCTTCAGTGTACAGCTGTTGTACTCTGAAGCAGGACTGACACACTTACACGAAGCACGTCATTAAAGATCAAACCATACTAGGGACATTATTACACGTATTCTGTTTGTCCAACGTGTATGTCTGTCACATTCGATTATATTAATCCGTGAAGTTATTCAGAAGAGTTTTATGTCTAGAGCAGCGTCATACTTCTGTCTTAACAAAATGTTCCCAACTTCCTGCAACAGAACATTTTACGTTACATTAGGCAAATTCTTTAGGATCGAATCATTCATGTGTGAATTTGTGCATGCTATACTTGAACTGAAGCTTGTATTAAACCAGAAACTGAAAACAGCTGACAGTGGTGTTGGTGTGACAGATTAACTCTACTGTGCACTATTCGCGCACAAGAGCTCAAACCTCACAAAACGTAGAGACTTGTCTTTAAGAAGGTTGATATTGATAGTAAAATTTGTACAAAGTCATAAATAAATAACTTAATACATCCATGCATCTATTTGGAGACTTCTTACCGTTCACCTTTACCCGGAATGCTGCTTTGCAGAAAGTGGGCGGCTTCACTTTAGCCTACTGTCAGCAAAGGAGGCTAAAGCAGCTAGCTATGAGCTAATAGCTAACTAGCTGAGAGTTGTTAACTTGTATTTTGTGTTGGCCGACTCAACCTAGTTAGCTTGGCAGCCGTAAGAATATCCTTTTGTTCTCCAATTTGTTTGAATGTCTTTTCAATTATCTTTTTATCGGATCTTCAAACTAAATGAAAAACAAAAGAATATCAACATGACAGATCTATGACTACAATGCGACAGACTCAAGTACGCACGAGCCATCCTGTTTGCGCACGCGCAGGACTACAACAGCTTCTTCTAAGTATATTCTAGCAGAATGTGCACTATCAGACACAATTTTACTGCCCCCTGTCGTTAGCTGCGGAGTTTTGTCTGTGGTCCTTCCATGGATCTATTATAATAACCCCCTGCTTCTACAAAGTCACGAAACAACACTGCTTTCCGGAACCCATGAAACAAGCTTCAGGATTTTGATGTTGTGAGTAAAACAATGTATGATACAGTTTTGCGTCACGCAAAGTAAACCAAAGCTAGATCAGAAAGAATTCTTCAGAAAGGCAAAATCAGTTTATAGAATGATAATAAAAAAGACTATATTGTTTACGTGTATAAGCTGTAATAACGTGGCACTGTTCTGTGATTCTCCGTTGTTAGAACGAGAGGCAAAAATGACAGTATCCAAATGTCAGGGGAAATATTCAATATTTACCGTAACAAGCTATTAATTCGTCACATTATACACTATAATAAAGCATGTCTCAGGTGGTAATGTTTGTATTCAGGTTGATACAGGGGTTGATAGCACCCTCCAGGCAGCTGTGGCTACTGAGCAGCGTGTACCACAGTCTATGGGACCAACACCAAATGTACCACAAGCACTTCTCTAAACCTAAAACTTTACTAAAACTTTAAGATTGATTTATATGCAAAGTTTATGGTCGCTCAGCTCTATGTTTCTTAATTTCAAGGTTTTATGTGCTTTCAAAAATTAGACCCTATGTTCCCAGATTTATCATCTATTTGCATCAGATAAATCTTGCAAACATACCACTGGTGTGACAAGCATGGTTCTAGGTTTTATTATATTAAATTTACTGACAAAACCTATAAAATGACATGGCCTATTTCACCCCAACATGTTTTTCCTCTCTAAACCTGTTGAAAGATATTCTTAACCATGTATTTTCGTCATGTTGAAAGACCAATTACAGTTCATGTTGATCATTAGCCACCTGGCTGGGGACTGCAGACTCCTTGTCTCCTGCTTGTAGTCTTTGATGGAAGACTTACCTGTCGCTTTAAACGACAGAATTTGACTTGATATACAGGACCCATAAATCTACATTGTTTGTCTTTAAAGTAGCTGTAAAATATTAAAACACGGTATTCCGGCTGTATTATTCTTTTTGTTAATATATGTATGTTGTATATATATATATATATATATATATATATATATATATATATATATATATATATATATATATATATATATATATATATATATATATATATATATATATCCTTGTCCAAACAAAAGGATGAAGGAATCATGTGACAACTGTAAATCATCATACATTTTCATCTCAAGTTGCGGTTCCCAGGCTTTGCACGAGCATTGTTTGAACAAGCTGGTCCATAATCCTGCATATTTCTAGGCGCTTCCAACAGTAGTTAACAATGTCTTCCCCTCAATTTTTTTGTGTCCAGGAGTTAGTTAAAGGACGTTTACAGCTGTTTTGAGAGAGGCAGCTAATTCTCAGTTTCCAAACATGTTTAGTCAAGTGTGTCAACTGTAGCATTACTATTCCATGTCCTGATGATATTCTTGTGTTTCTTATCTATAAAAAATATTTAAATGTTACAATTTGCATCATATGTTTCCATAATAAACAAAGGCGTAATGGGAAGCTGGACCAGTCACACATACAACAGTGGCCCGCTGTCACAGAGGTGTTCCCTGCTGCTTCACAAGGAGTGAAATTTGTTTGATGTGTTTCTTTACAGCAATTTCATGTTCACAGCTCTAATGAGCTCGTCCACGTCGGTCCAGAACATGTTTCTCCCTGTGCACCAGGGAGGAGTCCTCTGTACTTTCAGTTCATTGACCAATAGGAAGGAGCCTGTGATAACTGCACTATTTATGAACTGTTCAGGGCATTACACCACTTTAGACCAAGAAAGGTGGTGTGCAAGGTGAGTTAATGTTCCTCTTATTTTGTTTTATCTCTAAACATTGAATTTTGTATTTTTGTTATGTAGTGTTACAGTTATTAATGCGTACCTTACCAAGTGTTCACATATTACCTACATGTAAATGCAGATGGTCGAGATGGGATCTCAGGAGTCCTTTATGAGAACTGTAGGATATCTACTATTGATCCCAGGTTTGTTTGCTTTGTCTGATCGGCACAGATGTTTAATAAATTGTATTCTTAAACTATGCGTGCATCTGTTGTGCAGCTTTTCTGAGTGCAACACCACTGATCGTAAATAAGAAATCAGCAGGTATGTTCTACTATCGTATACAATTTTAGAAATCTATATAGTTTATTTTTGTCACACAATTTATTCTGAATTTGTCTGTTTTTATGTATTATGTTGATTTCATGTTAGGTACTGCATTTAGTATTGGTTCTGCTAAAGCACATGATTTTTTAACTAATTCACGCCCCAAGAGGAATGTCGATCCTCGATGGTACCGTGCTGATCCAAATTTCCAGTCCTACTATCGTTTCTATAGCAGCATTGGGCACCATGAAGGGGTAAGGCTCTTATTTCATTCACATCAATGTTCATATTTCATGGCACTCATTCTGGTCTTATGGGACCTCCTCTTCAGATCTACGAGATAGACAAACTCAGGATGCTGTACCAGCAAATGCGACACTTGGAACTCACTTATGGTCCAGATGCCTCCAGTTACCAGAATTCCATGGGCCTACTCACCACCACTGTAGCCCCCGCCACAACCACCCAGCCCCCTACACCGGCCACTACAGCAGCCCCCACTCCGGACCCTCTAGCCAGTGCACAGAAGATCTACCTGTGCAACCCCAAAGACCCTCTGTGCAAACCCCAGATAGTATACCTACCCACGGGTGCCGTCCCCGTGCTCTGTGACCCCCGCTCTAACCCTGCTTGCCGTCCTAGGACTGAGGAGGAGATCAAAGTTGCAGCTCCGGCTCAAAAACCTGCTTCTCCTGCTCCCAAAATCTCCACCCGACCACCTCCACCGCCACCTCCTGCTGTTGGTGTCAAAGGAATGGAGTATGACTGTGATCCATATTGGGATCCTGACTGCCTCATTGACCACCCCCCACGAACTGTTGAAGAGAAGATCGCACCTGAGGCCCCAGAGGCTCCAGTGGCTCCAGAGGCTCCTGCCATACCTGCTGAGGAGAAAGTCAAAGAAGAGGAGGTGAAAGCAGAGGACAGTGCGCCCCCACCACCAGACGCAGAGAAAAGTCCATACCCGTTATTTGATCCGTATGATTTCAAACGTGATCTTTATGACCCCTTTGCCTATGCTATGCCTGCAGCTGAGCCAGAGGAGTAGCTTAAACAACAGTGATAACCACCAGCAAACCTTAAATTGTTTTTAATGTGTGTGTCAATATAGATACAATATCTGCCACAATCAGAAATAAAACATTTTCCAATTTTATTCATGTCTCTTTAGCTATATAGAATGAAATACAACCAATTTTTTCTACATTATACTGCAACACGATCCCAAAAGGTTGGGGGAAAAAAACAGTGTAAACCTAATACATATACATGAATATAAAAAAACACGCAGACACTGGAAAGAAAGGGTGTGTAAAAATGAGAAATGTAGTGTTTCAGTGTTTAAGTATGTGCTATTTTAAGGCACAATCTCATAATTGTTCTGCTTTGTTATACTTATGCAGCTTCCTGGGAGTTACATTTTACAGATCATCATCAAATCATACAAAATATACAATACAATACAATTTCTTCTTGTATAGCCCTAAATCACAACAGAAGTCATCTGAGAGGACTTAACAAACCATTGAAATCCCCAACACAGATCAGAGAATCAACAGTTAAAACACAAAAAGAATATAGAACACATGTTGATAAATGTCCATACATGTTGTAGAATGTATGGAGTGAAAGACAATGACATGTAAAGCGTCTTTGACTGTCTAGAAAAGCGCTATATAAAACGATGCATTATTATTATTATTAATGTTAAAGTGTCCTGGATCATCACCACAGTACACACTATAGTATATATTTGATAGTTATTGACAATAATATGTCAGGAAAAAAGAAAATATTTATTAAGAAAATTAGAAAATTACAGAGAAAGAGAAAATTATAGGGGTTGTTGGGGACGGGAGAACTTGATAGCTGTCGTGCGCGGCAATGGCCTGTAGGGGGCGTAAAAACCCTTGTGACGTGGTGCAGTCCATGCGCAGATGAAGAGGGCTGTCTCCTCCAGCATCATCACATCACTCCCCTGCACACCGCAAACTGGATTAAGTCCGTATATGTCCCCTCTTGTTGGCGTCTAACATCAGGTATTTGTGTTATGGTCGATTTTACGGATTTAGACGTGATATTTAACTCTGTAGAGTGAAGAAGAAAGATGTTTAGTGACGATGCTTTAAGCTTTATTGTAGCAGGAGCGATGGGCCTGGTGAAGATTAGCCGCTAACTGAGATGCTAGCGCTGACATGTCCTGACTGCATCTGTCCGGACAAAAGAGGCTGATGCGTGGACTCTACTTTCTATTACCTTATTCCATTTATATTGTTCCATTATTGCATTCCCAAGACAAGCTAAGAGCGCCCTGCTGCAGACCCCCGCCCAGCTGTCTACACCCAATGTGAGCTCATAGCCCAGTGTTACGCTGTGGTAATAACCTCATCACAGAGAATTGTACTGTTCAATTGTATATCCCTGAATCACAACAGTAGTTATTTCGGAGGACTTAACAAAACCGCTGAATTCGCCAACACGGATCAGAGAATCAACATTTCAAACACAAGAAATTATAAATAATAATGTTTTTTTTTTTTATAAAACACATAGCGCTATTGGTTCATAAAGGGCAGATGACCCATGACCATGAACGTTGATAAAGTTGGCTTGAATAAACTATATTCAATTACTAACATGAAGTTGACTGTCAAAGTAAAGTTGATTTTCTTTTAAAATAAAGTGTAGTCTCCCATTGATGAATTCCAAAGAAGAATTTTAGGTATTCACATTTTAAAGGCTTACAAGTTTCTCTTTGCCAAGCCGTTCTTTTCTAAAGCCAGATAACATTTCATTAAAATAAAATGTCGCTCATATTTAATCAAATTGAAAATGGTGACAAATCAAAATGTTCTAAATGGAGATATCTATTTTTGCAAATTAAATATTTTATTGTACTTGGTATTAATTAGTAATTCATATCCACACAAACGTTGTTTGTCGTTTCAGCCTCTTATGACTCAAAGGAGACATTGTTGCAGACAGCTGGGTGGTGTTCACATGTTCTCAATGTGATCAGGGCTCAGGGCGTTTAGTGAATCTATTTGATTTTCACCGTACAAAGTCTACATTTGAAATATTGTAGACTGTCTCATTCGTTTTGCAGAATGTCTGACAAAAGTGAGCTAAAGGCTGAACTTGAGCGAAAGAAACAACGAATTGCACAGATCCGGGAGGAGAAGAAGAGAAAAGAAGAGGAGAAGAAAAAGAAGGATGTATGTATTTGTTAACATTGGACTACTCCATGAAGTGATGATTGTATAGTTTCATTTTTGAATCAATATCACGCAGGTGGATTCAAAGCGTGCAAGTGAGGGGTCTGGTCATGAAGACTCAGATCTTGAGAGGAAAAGGAGAGAGGCTGATGCGTTGCTCCAGAGTGTTGGCATCACCCCGGATATATCACACGGTAAAACACACGCTAAAAACACACGCTAAAAACACAGCTTTGCATGGTGTTAACTTGCTTATTCACTCCCATCATTCCTTACTGTTTCGCAATGTTTTCCCTTTAACTAATTAACAATGTTTATTCCCTTGTTTGTTTACATTTTGCAGTTTGATCGCATGACTCCTAAGCCTGCCTGCCATTTACTTTCATTCTCTCTTTTTTCCCTCTTTGTCTCCCCTTGTGTGTCCCGTCCCACTCACTGCATGTTCACTCACACACTCCAACACACAAACACACAAACGTCTCCCCTCCTCCTTCATCAAAACAACAACAATAACAGCTCAGCCCCTGCGGGTAGTAACAGAGGATACATGTCTGTTTCACTACCTAGTCCCTGCCCCTATGTCCCCCTCCAACAAATCAGTGGGTAGCGACGCAGGAAGCCAAGATTCAGGAGATGGAAACGCAGGACCAAGGTCAGTAAAGTTTTAGTTATCTGCATGCAACGTGCTTATAACATGTGTAATAGCTAATATTACCTTAAGAGATCTGACCTGATTCATAGATGTCAATTAATATAGATTCCGTTCTTTCTCTCTCTGTCCTCTTTTTTTGTCTTCTGTTCAATGCTCCCATCTTCCATTCCCATTTATTGCACCGCTTGTTTTGTTTCTGTTGACAATATCTTACTAATATCACCTGGTGGCTTTTTGGCTGTGTAAGGACTTTGCACTGGGATCCTGACCCCTCCACACTGCAGCTGCACTCCGATTCTGAGCTGATTCGGTACTGCTCCTTCTCACTCCTTTGATGTGTCTTCCAGCTTTAAGCAGTTTGTGTGAATTCACCTTTGTATTGTCTAAGTGTTTTCTTGTGTTCATTCTGTGCCAGCATTTTTACCTGTACATTTTTGTCAATGATATTTTAATGGCTCCTATTTCGCCCATTGATTTTGAATTACATGTTTAGACGTGGAACAGTGAGACTGGGTTTGTCCAAAGTGACCCAAGTGGACTTTGCACCCAAAGAACTGGTGTCTTATTCTAAAGAAACTCAGACCCCAACTGAAGCACATACGGATCAAAAAGCAGGTACAATCTGCCACCGCTACAAGCATTATGATTGATGAATACAAATTAGTAACATTTGTATTTGTACATTTCAGAAGATGATGAAGAAGAGGAGATCACAGCTCCTCCTCCAGGAGAGGACGCTCTAGAAGAGAAAGGTGATCAAGGAGACCTCCAAGATGAAGGTATAATAACATAATATACAGACATAATTAATACACAGTGCATTAGGCCATTGCTTTTTGCAATTAGATTTTCTCTGATCCTTGCTTGCAGACACACCCAAAGAGCTGACTGAGGAGGAGAAGCTGCAGGTCTTGCACTCAGAAGAGTTTGTTTCGTTTTTTGAGCGCGGAAGCAGAATTATAGAGAGAGCTTTAGCTGAGCAGGATGTCTGCTTCGACTACAGCGGGAGGGATTTGGACGATAAGGAGGGGTGAGAGAAAAACTTAAGATGGCACATGTAAAGACACAATTTACATTACTGTTGTGTTTTTGCATAGAGAGTTGCAAGCTGGGGCAAAGCTGGTGGTGACCAGAGAGTTTGCAGATGAGCGATGGACCAAAAACAGAGTGGTCACTTGTCTCGACTGGTCCCCACAGGTAAAGCCTTCACATCTTTTGATGATTTATTTATACTCAGTTATTTGACAATTGAAATACTGTGTCCAGTATCCTGAGCTACTCGTGGCCTCATATAACAACAACGAGGATGCCCCTCACGAGCCTGACGGGGTGGCTCTGGTCTGGAATATGAAGTACAAAAAGGGTACTCCTGAGTACATCTTCCATTGCCAGGTAGCTATTTTCTCTTTGACATTCCACCAACAGCTATTTTTCATAATGTAAAGTAAAAAAAAAAATCATTTTATGTTTAAAGTCTGAAGTCATGTCAGCGGGTTTTGCCAAGTTTCATCCCAACTTGGTAGTGGGTGGAACATATTCAGGGCAGATCGTGCTATGGGACAACCGGAGCAACAAGCGCACACCAGTGCAGAGGACACCGCTCTCTGCTGCCGCACACACGGTAAGATCTCTTACTTATGTTACTTTGCTGTTTTTTCAACATTCACTTTTTGTATGTGCTTTTTCGCCTGCAGCATCCAGTCTATTGTGTGAATGTCGTGGGGACACAGAATGCAAACAATCTGATAAGTATTTCCACGGACGGCAAGATGTGCTCCTGGAGCCTGGACATGCTCTCCCAGCCACAGGTGCCTCAGGCGTTGCCACAATCACACCATCAGAATCATCAGAACTCAGTCCAAACGTTTGAGTCATGGTTGTTTGTGCTATACGCTACAGGACAGTTTGGAGCTGGTGTTCAAACAGAGCAAAGCTGTGGCCGTCACGTCTATGGCTTTTCCGTTGGGGGATGTCAACAATTTTGTGGTGGGAAGCGAAGATGGCTCTGTCTACACCGCCTGTCGCCACGGAAGGTCAGAAAACTTATCATTTCATTCAAACTGTTTCAAATATTATAACTGTGATTTTGATTTACAGTAAGGCAGGCATAACTGAGGTGTTTGAAGGACATCATGGTCCTGTGACGGGTCTGAGCTGCCACAGTGCTGCTGGGCCTGTAGACTTCTCTCATCTGTTCATATCCTCCTCCTTTGACTGGACTGTGAAACTGTGGAGTACCAAGGTGCCCTTCACCTAGCCACTTTCAATACTTTTGTCTATGTAGCACCACTATAACTGGCTTTATGCACTTGTTTTATCCCAGAGCACTCGTCCCCTGTACTCCTTTGAAGACAGTTGTGATTATGTCTATGACGCCATGTGGTCGCCAACACACCCTGCCTTGTTTGCCTGTGTGGACTTGTCCGGACGCCTGGACCTCTGGAATTTAAACAATGATACTGAAGTATGTTCACCAACACTTTTTTGGACTAGATTGAATCTAAAATGCATGTGTAAATGCATTCTTGTCCTTGTCAGGTGCCCACGGCGAGTGTGTCTGTAGAGGGGGCCCCTGCTCTTAATCGTGTGAGATGGGCTCACACCGGCAAAGAAATAGCTACAGGAGATTCTGATGGGAAAGTGCAAGTTTATGATGTTGGCGAGGTAAGCAAGTGTTTTGGTTGTGGTTGTTTTGTAAAACAATTATTTCTCAAATTAAATATTAAAATCAATTTTTGCAGCAAATTTGTGTGCCTAAAGCTGATGAATGGACACGGTTTGTTAGAACATTGGCAGAAATCAACGAGAACAGGGATGAAGCGGAGGAGCTGGCCAATGCCTAATGCTACTGGGTCACAACAGCCATAGCACACTGCACCCCGACTGAAGAGGCCCAACTCTGATGCTCTGCTTTTGCTTCCATTTAAAACCAATCTGAGAAGTCTAGGGTTTAATTTGAAATGGAATTGTACCATTTTTTCCCCCGTTTGTACCGAATTCAAAAGGTCCTTGCAAAGCACTTCTTGTCCAGTAGCTGTTTTTTATTCTTGTACATTCTTGTTTTTTATTTCTTCGTTACTGGCAAAGGAAGGTTTCTCACCCATCATCTGTACTTCTTAGCAAGCATCTGTACTTGCTAAGAAGTACAGATGATGGGTGAGAAACCTTCCTTTGCTTTGACTAATCCCTGTATGACTGAGGGCTTACACAAATTCATTACTGGCAGTTTTAACTTGGCTTGTTTCTCAATACCACTAAACAGTGCAAATTACACTATGGGGTATATTTATCAAGGGTTTGTGTGTGTAAAGATGATCCCTTAACTTGAGAAAACTCATCATGTAGAAGGTATAAAAGCACTAACATTGCCTCTGCTATTTTACTTTAGCACCTGGATTGATAAATATATCCTTATGTGCATACATTTGTATATTTTAACCAGCTACTTATTTGTTTGTCATAATATACCTTCCTTCCAAATTACTGTAGTGTTTGCATTTAATTTTTAATTTATGTTTAAATATATAATGCAGAATTGCTGTTTCTTATATTAGAGAGTACACAGGTTTGCAACCCTAAAAAGGAAATTGTGTGTAAAATAAAATTTTCATTTTCAGTCAAATAAACACTACAATACTTTTGTCCACAAATATCTGGGGGTTTTACAATCAAAAGGGCAAGGGGAATTTCAACATTTCTGCAAAGCATTTTATAACATTTGTGACTCGAGGCATTTGTAAAATTAAATCCATGATTTTAATCGATAAAATACAATGTAGTTGAAATACATTTAATTTAATATTAGCTAATTTTCCTTTCGATTATTTTCCCAAGAAAACAAGCTTGCAATGTTCTGTACATCAGTAAGAGTGATTCTTGACAGTATCAACTGCTGCCATTACAGCTGGAGTGCACTTTATAACTCATATGAACCAAAAGGTTCTCATTGCCACTAACCATGATAAACAATCTAAAATAGCATACACTTTATATATAGTTTCCAATAAAGGAAGTCCTAATCACACAAGTATCTGCCCAACAAAAGGAACTTTTCTAATCTGAGAAGGAGGTTTTCATTCTTGTAGAAAAAACCCCGAGCTGCAACCCAATTGTCCACTTCTGCAGCATGAATTTATGTTTTTTCTGTGCTGCATTTACAGTGCTTCTTCTCTCGGTATGGGAAATAAAAACGCTGAATGTTAAACTAGCTATGGTCCCTGAACCGGACTGGCAGTGGTCGACTCTGGGTGATGTATAGAGACAACACCAGAAGACTTAAATTTAGGGAGATGTAGTCCAAACTTGTTCTCCACTCCTGCAAATGTAGCAGCAGCCAGGCGGTACCCTCCAACATGATCTGCATTAATGGGAGGGAGCTCTGAAATCCGAGATTTTGGAGTCGGCTCAGATCCTGCTGGGCGACTGCAGGGAAGAAAAGAGTTGTCAGAAAATGATTTTCAGTTAAAAATTACATGCAATTTTGTTTACTTACTGTCCGCCAAAGTCAACGTAAAACCACCTCTGCAGGAGCTCATACGTCACCAGTGTCACACCAAACTGTGGTGAGGATCGACACATACGAGCTAATGGGAAACATGGATGTTAATATGCCGCATTTTCCTTTTAGCTAATGCACACAAGCTCACCTCCTGCTCCCTTCCACAAAGCCCGGAAGCCTTCCTCTTTCAGGATCTTCCGGAAGCAGTCTGTGACGCCATTATAGGTGGTTTGTCCAGCCCGCGCTGCCACCTGAAGGCGAGTCTTGATAACATCGGCAGGTGTTACCAGAGAGGCAGCAGGAATACCTGGGAAACAAGACACAAAACACATCTAAAATCACTGTGGACATTGCAACATTGAGTGTCAAGATGGTTTTGAAGTTTATACCAGCAATGGCTCCTGATGTCAACAGCTGAAGAGGTCCCAGCCGGCCTTGGTCATCAGCCATGTAGGTCTTGGTGTGTGCGTACACTGGGAAGTAGATAGCTGAAAAGGGAATATCTCTCAGGAAACATGCTTTAGCCCCCTGTCAATACAAAAAGAAAACAAATCTTAAAAAAATATCAAAAACCACCCAAGTTCACAAGAAATTACATTATTCTCAAACCTTGTACAGCCCAAAGAAGCCAAGGTCTCGAACCACATTCAAAGCACTGACGCGAGGACCAGTGGTGATCTCTCCTGCCACCTGCAGGCGAATCTTCACAATCTCCAGTGGATTGGTAAAGATTACCTGAGAGCCCCCAGCCTGACACACAGAAGGGGTTGTTTACAAAATGTAAAACTCAATGAAAAACGAAATAATTAAATTGTAAGATGCAACTTACACAAGCCCCAGCCATTATCTCAGCAAATAAAGGAATTGTGTCATCCTTATCTGTGAACTTGTCTCTCACAAAATCATTTACCTGCCAAAAAAAAAACATGCAAAGTTTTTATACAAAACGTGGCAAGTTTTCTCTTAAAAAAAAAAAAAAAAACATTTTGTAAATGTAAACATATAAATATTATGAAGTAACAAAATATATTGGGTTGTGTGAAAAACTAGCTTCTTAAAAATCACGTTTGTCAACACCATGTAATTAACAGCAGAAAATTACTCACAGTAAGTTTGATAGCTTTCTCGGGGGCCACACCTATGAGCTGCGGAACAAGGCCTGTGGAAATCACATGTCTAAATACAAGAGCTTAAAAGAAACCAACCAAGATTTAACTGAGATTATACCTCTATAGAAGCCAAAGAATCCTTCATAACGCAGCACTTTCTTTGCACAGTCAAAGCTGTTTTTGTACATCAGCTCTCCAACAAATGACCCCGTTGACCTCTGGTTTTGCATTCGCGTCTTTACTAAATCAATGGGGTACACTGCTGTTGCTCCCGTAGCTGCAAAAAATAGTCTACTTTTAATAAAACTGATTAAGAAGGCAATGTTGCAACATGTGTGTTGAGTAACTTGCCTCCAGCAATGGAGCCAAGGAAAAACCTGTAGCCCGACTCGGCAACTTGAACCCACACAGACCTTGAAGCATCTCCATGAGCCTAGAAACAAACAAAACCAAAACAAATGAATTAATACCAAATACCAAAAACGTAACATTTTGTCACTTACCGGTTTTTGAGACTCAACAAGGTTGTAGGGCAGACTGCCTTCCTCTAGTGGGGCAATCCGTTCAATGTCAGCGAGGTTTAGACGTCTAGTGTGTGTGGACAAATGTTTGATTGTGATTTAGATTTTGCAAGTCACAAATGAATCACAACAAACATTTAAGTTTACCCAGAGGGAGAATGCAAGCCAGATAACTGGTACAATATGTCTATTTCCATTGGAGTGATTTGTCCAAACTTATTGGCAGAATGCACAAATTCCTCTGAAGAGAAAGTGAATGATGGTAATTACTGTGAATGATTGTGTTATCACTGAAATCATAATAAAAATACACCAGTGCAGACAGTTTTACTAGTAATTGACGCCTAGTGTACCTTTTGTTACTAGAGCATCCTTCCTTGTGCCAGCTGTTGTGCTATAGATTTTTCTGATCAATTCCATGTTGTTCAGCAGAGAGTTGAACGCATTAAAGTAGGAGAAGCTGACCATATGGGATGTTCCACCGCCCGCAGCCTAGATAAGCAATAATATTGTCAAACAAATACTGTGGACCATTAAAAAGCATGTATCACATGGGAGTAATCATACAATGTTTTTACGAGTGCCATCAGTCAATCAGATTGCAGAGCGCGACTTCCCAATTTATTTAAATATAGTATTAAAAATGTGATTGGAGGCAGCTTTCACCCTTTAAAATATATATTATAATAAATCATTTGAATTCTAGCTGTATTACATAGTATGCAAAAAAACATGCCACTCTCATTAGCGTGAGACCGTTAAATATTCTATGAATCGGTGCGATACAGTATTAGCGCTGCTGTGAATGCCTTGTTGGTCAAGCAACCCTCCAGTCTAAATATATGAGAGTAATGGAAAACCGGAGACCATGCAATTAACTATGATAAAGGCATGATTAACCCTAGTTGTTACACATTGTCATATGTATAGAAAATGTGTATTCCATAAATGTGGAGACAGAAAAATTCTAAGCCTTTTTATAAAGAAAGGCTCCTGCACAGTCTCGTGATTCCTCTGACCTTCACCATGTGTGACCAGCGTACAGTTTTCACTGTACAAATACGTACATGTTTTTGGATACATCAAGACATTTTAAACAGACAGACTATGATAAACTATGAAGTGATATAAGAGGATGTACGTTATGAGAAAAGGGGGCTGCTCTTCATATTCTTTAAGAGAAGCAGAAACTTTGCTAATTCCAATTCACGAAGAGCTCGAAGCTGTACCGTAGATGCTATCTGTCCAACGCCCCGTGTTTGTATAATGAAACCCTATATTACGTCGATGAACTTACTGAGACAAGATTCTCCTCCACAAAAGGTGTGAGCATGTGGTGTCGGATAGTGGCCATTATGTCACTGAAGTCCATTGCAGAGATGGCGCCATTTTTACCTTTGTCCTTTTGGGCAAATGCTTGCCGTGCATGCTCCAATTGCAACTCCTAAGAACAAATACCAGTTTAAAAATAGATTCTACAAATGCTGTAGAGTTTCCAAAGATTTGTTTTAAATGTTTTCATCAGAGTATGAAGCAGGGTGTACCTGAAGGAATTGGGTGAACTCCAAGTAGTTGAGACATTTTGTGCGGTCATGGCCAAAGTGCAACCGAATAAATTCACAGTCCCAATTAAAGGGGATGTGGTGGTGCACTGTAGTCTGACTGAAGATGTCTCGCACATTCTCTGCATAAATATGTAATTTTTGTTAATGACAATTTATACTTTACAGCCCAGTACAGAGAACAAGTTTTTTTGTGTGTGTGTGCACGTGTACACTGAACCCTCAAGACTAATGCTTTCACAGCTCTATGACCCTGGCCGTAGTTTCTTCACATGTAATCCAAATATGTAATGGCATAAGATACACAGTGAGAGTAAAAACAAATGTAAAAAAGCAATTATGTAATCCTGTGCATGTGCAGCGTATTAGCCATTAGACTAATCGGTTTAAAGGAAGAAAGTTCACATGGCTATACACAAAAGTTATATTACTTAAATTTAAAGAGATTTTTAAAAAGTGAATTACCAAAGGAAATGTTTCCAGTGCCATTTTTGTCAAACAGTTGAAAGGCGACTATGAAAAGGGCATCCGGTGCACATAATGCCGACTCAAAAGCGAGAAACTCCTGGAAAGAGATGAGCCTGCCACAATGTTGAGAGGGGAAGACAAAAGTAGGTTATTACATTTTCTCAACAAAAAAAACCAAGAGATTTTACCTATAAACTTAAGTCATTGAATCCCTTTACAAACCTGCATAAACATACAAATCTGCTGTGCACTGAGAACTATTGCTTACACATCTAGGAGGTCCACACGCTGACAATACACAATTTTTTAAAACACTCCACATGGATTAATTGTAACCTAGTGAACTTTTTCTGCGCTAGCAATTTACTTTTTTGATAGTTACGCAGACTTAATGCAGCAATTGTTTAAAATCATCTCATCTCCCCTCATTTTTTGTGTGACAAAAACATAAACTTGGATCGCCCTAACTTTTCTCCATTAGGTTCCAATCACACAAAGTTTATTACCCGCGCATGCATGTATAATAGACTTCACATGCATGTACTGCACAGAGTAGGAACAGCCTCCAGTGATTGTTAGTGTGCGATGTTTGTAAAGGGCTTCTGTGTGTTATCTAATCTAAGCTCCTGTAGTAATTTGGACCAATAAATGTACATCAAGTAGTAATAAAAAGAGAACTTGATAATGTGTTTTAAAATATACCCGTCTTTTGTAGTGTCAGCAACAGCAGCAATAAGTTGGACCGTTTTGGGGTTGTGATGAATCTGCGCATGTAATCCTAAATACTTCTGGACAAAATCTCCGGGGGTCATAAACTTCTCTCCATCTTTATCCACCTCACTGGCATACTAAGGGATAGAGAACATAGTTATTTTCAAACTGTGAAAGAAGGAATTATTTTACAACTAGCTCTCAAAACATTTGGCCCTACACCAGTATTCACATGGATATTTTGTGTAATATTACAGCCATAGATAAAAATGTTCAGTTGGAAAGTTAAAGCAGACCACACCACTGTTTTATATCCTTCTCAAAGGCATTAATTTTCTAAAGGCTAACAATTAGATGAAGACAGCATGTAGTGTAGGATATTTCCTTTTGCAAATAGGATAATTTACAAAAGCCACATTATTTTGTATCATTATTATTATTACAACATTTATACTTTACAATAAATCACTCTTATGTTATAATGTCATACATTGCAAAACAGTTTCCACTGCACTGAACACTATATAGTATTACCAAGTGTCAGACTTCTTGAATGTGACATGGCAGAAATTACTGAATGAAAAGAGTGATCAACTTGACCTCTGTTTATACACATATTAAGTACAGACAGTACTGCAGTAGTCACAATTCTGGTCACACACTGTCCTTTGGCCTTCCTCCGCTACGCTCAAAAAGCCTGGGTTTTGTTTATCTAAAACTTTTCTAATGCAATGCAAGGTTGCAATTATCGCCTTCTAAAAACAAATATAATAAATGTTATTATGTGTATTACCTGCAATTCCGCCTAGTCCAGTAGAAGTGGTGTGCTCAAGTCAAAGCTTGTAATTTAGACCCCATGACACTCTTTTACAAATCAGGCACATTCCATCCCCTAAACTGGTTTTCTGACTGTTTTTATTTTCCTATTTACATCATAAATAGAGACTGGTTGTGCTTGGTTCAGACTCTTACCCTTAGGCAGTGCGTTACACCTTTACTGCCTTTTTACAGGGTTCCTTGTGAAGCACATAGTTGCAGTTACCTATATGAAAAGTGCTACATACATAAAATGTCTTCTGATATTACCTTTTGGAAGATTGCTTTGAGCTCGATTGGGTCCCCCCGTTTAGTGGACTGCACCTACAAAACAGTGTGTAATTTGAAAACACAACATGATACAACTATTGAATAGAAGTGGAAACACAAAGTTAATCTATGTGTTCTTTAAGAGATCCTAAACATTAGTACACTCTTAACGATTACGTTGGACCGATAGTTGGCTGAAATCTGACATCAAAAGGAGGTTTTACATTGTAGCATCTGTGTGTAAGAAATCTCAGTCACGCCAAAGACAACGTTGATATGTTTGTATGCATCTAAACTCTTACTGGGGTATTTAGAGGAAAGCCGCTGTGGTTGATTCTATGCAACCTGTTCAAAATAAATACCACACGAAAGTAAAGCTTTAAGGACAGCATTAGCAGCCGGTTAGCTACATTGAGCTAACTTTGATATGCAGCTTCTTTCACCGAGGCCAGGGATTAGAACTGATGATGCTACACACTCAGACTACAACACATACACTAAAAACCCACACGATCCATGACAGAGAGTCTAAGTACGGCACTCCCCACTGAGCAAAACTATGCAAAATGAGGAGAAACCATGAGTAAAAGACGAAGAGAAAGAGATGCCGAAGTCACCTTGACCGCCATGCTGGTTTGACGTCACGTACTCCTCTGTACGTCCTCAGTGACAAACTACAGCACTGCTCAAACACACGGGAAAACGACGCTCCCCTCACGGCTAATCCACTGACATGGTAAACAAGAATATATACAGTGATGCGTGGGATTCCCTCGCCCCTCAGGGTCCTCTTCTGGGCACTAGACTTCCTGAGGTCACGCGGCTGCTGTGTTGGTCGCTGGGGCCACTACTCGATTAGCCACTGGTGATGTAACAAAAGCTTTTGCTTACAGGGGGCACGCCCACTGCTCATTTCATGGATTAGCCCTAGCCCCCCACCCTAGAAACCCTTCTCTTTCCTGGGCATAGTTTTTGCTGCAGCCCTGGATGAGTTTATCTAACGTGGCCTTGGGAAAGTGTTACTGGGAGATAACCCTGGTTGTTGTCATTGATAAGGCTGTGACCCATTCTTACCTGCCCTCTGTGTGCATAGCTTTGAGCAGCCTGTGTGGGAAGTTCCCTTACTTTGCTGTAACTAGATAATTTGCTTTTTACGCATCCTTTAAATTGGTTAACACATACTTTACGCATGCAGTGTAGCCCTTAACCGGTAAATCAAATTAATATTATAATAATAATATTAATAGTAATTAATGGATACTTAATGACAACCTAAACAAGAATTTTAACATACAGTGTATTTGCAGCACCGTGGAATAAAATAAACAGAAGTGAAACTACAGTGGTACCACGTGATTAGGTTTGGTACCACGTGATTTGTGTCATGGCGGCGCACTGCTCTGCAGGACTTTACAGAGGTACTATTATGAATCATATAATCACGGGTACTGTCCATATATACTGAAGAAGGTTCCACCAGGAATCTATGCAATACAGAAGCTATGTGACCATGCTGGTGATGAATAAAGTGTGTGTGTGCGTGCGTGTGTGTGTGTAATAGGGGGCTATTACACATCAAAGGGCAGACGTCCTAAATATGTACACCCCAAAATCACAGATGTCTTGAATTTCTCTAAATTGTTGATTTGCTAACAGAAAACTAGAAAATCAAGCAATTAAAAGTTGTGGTCCATAAACCAAACCGATTAACCAACTCTAATTCTATCATAAATTGCTCAAGAATTGTATGTTGTTTGATTGTTACAGGACTTGGTGGTTTTCTGAGGGGCATGTGTAATTTTGGGGTCTGTGGTCCCCCAAAACTCCTTCCGGCCCAACACTCTCGATGTTTTTTCTGGAAAAAGTGGAAAAGTCAGCCCTACTGTATAGTGCGTCCAGAAACTGTCAGACCAGCCTACGCAGTACCAAAAGTACCCATTTTATTTCTTGTGTATGGTTATAATGATTTGACACAGAATTAACTTGCATGATTGATTGAATGTATCCAAAATGTTTTCTATTATGTTGACTGTACTTGACTGAGAGTATGATGACTCCGTAGCACATAGAGCGCCCTGACTACGTGGGCACTGGAGTTGTCCCAGAATGGCCAAACTACATAGAAATAAAGAATCAGCAGCAGATAGAGGGCCTCACAAAAGCCTCTCAGTTAGCCAGACATGTGCTGTTGCTGGCTGGACAGGGACTGCAGGTAAGCTCATTTATCCTGTGTATAATGTTATGCTTCTATAACCTACCACAAATAGTAGCTTTATTTTACAGGTTGGCATGACAACAGACGAAATAGACTACATTGTTCATCAAGAGACAATCAAACACAATGCCTACCCATCTCCTCTCAGATACGGAGGCTTCCCCAAGTCTGTGTGCACCTCTGTCAATAATGTGGTGTGCCATGGCATTCCCGACAGGTAGAAACCTTATATTTCACACGTTTCTCTTCTTGCTTTATTAATTATTCAAGACCAAAAACTATATGATCTTTGTGCGTTTTTTTTCTAATTCATAAGATATGGATATTTAATTACTTCTAATGTATTTCCCGTTTCAGCCGAAAACTGCAAAACGGGGACATTATTAATATTGACGTCACTGTAAGTTCTCCTCTTTTTTTGCAATTACCTGAACACTATTTTATATTTATGAAGCATGTTGCATTCATAATTATCTTAAAATGTATAACATAACACTTTGATTCTTCATTTGTTGGTAATGTTAGTCAACTTTTTGGAATGCTCTTCTACAACCAGGCATCAACACATTATTAACAATTACAATTAGTGTGTAAAGTATTCCTTTTCACTTTTACTGCTATATCACAATGAAATGGTCTTCACAGGTATATTTTGATGGTTACCATGGTGACACATCAGAGACCTTTCTGATTGGTCAAGTGGACGAGGTTGGACAAAAGTTGGTAGAAACTGCCAGACGGTGCAGAGACGAGGCAATTGCTGCCTGCCATCCTGGGGCTCCACTCTGTGTGATAGGAAACACTATTAGGTACTATAACGCGTGTGACAAATACACAAACATCTTTGTATTCTGACAAATGGGCTCTTGTATATTTAATCACAGCAAAATAGCACATGCCACTGGCTTCCAGGTGTGCCCATACTTTATAGGACATGGGATTGGCTCTAGTTTTCATTGTCACCCTGAGATCTGGCACCACGGTAAGTTTATGCATTGTGTTGATGTTTGGAAGCCTTTGATAATCTACATACCGTATTCACTGCTGTTTCTATTTACAAATTTCAGCAAATGACAATGACATGACTATGGATGAAGGAATGACTTTCACAATAGGTATGTTTTCAGCATATTTCATTTGTATTTGTTATGTTTCTATTACTGAACCATTTTTTTCTCCATGAAGATGTTATTGTTTTGGTCTGGAAATGGTTGAAATTGGCTCAACGTGCTTGCTTTAAAACATAGATAACTCCTGGATTTTAATACATCAAAGTAGTATAAGTATACGCTTACGTCTGTGAAGCTTCCTTGACAAGACGATAACATTTTCATGAGAGGAACAGGTAATGAATCTTCTTATTTAAATTTGAATATCATATACATCATATTTTGTGTGTATATATCTATAGAGCCCATACTAATGGAGGGGTCACCAGAGTTTAGAATTCTTAATGACAAATGGACAGCAATTTCTGCTGATGACAAAAGGTACATTATACTTGTATTAAGAATCAAAAACAAGTCCCGGACTGCAGGACTCATTAGTGATGTCATGTGCCCAGGTCTGCTCAGTTTGAACACACAGTGGTGATTACAGCAGATGGAGTGGATATTCTCACCAAACTGCCCAACGAGGACAATACATAATGATGTATCAAACTGAAGTTCCTGATGGTAAACTACTTCATTGACTGTTTTAGTATCTGGGTGTTTGTATACTATAATTGATTACCACAATTATTGTCTGACAACCCCATTTGCATATGTATTTATTTACCTGCAAATAAAATGAAAATGTATGTCTCATGTCTAAAAAAACATTAAAATTATCCTCAAAATGAAAAAAACAAAATAGATATATTGAACATCGCTAACCCTCTTATGCAATTACCAGAGTGAGCACTAGATGGCAGCATTACAAAGACAACATCAAAGTTATTTTTACTGACACATACTAAACCAAGAGATAGTAACTCCTTTTTTAGGGTGTTTGGTGAGAAAAAATATATGTGCTCTGAAACTATATTAATTAATAGATTAATTTATGTTTTTAGTTTAAGTGCTTGTTTTGACAAGAGGATGCATAGAAACTGCTTTTCTGCTACTTTGGCGTCTCAAGGGTTAATATTGTGACACAACCCAAAATCCTTGAGTTCATTACTGCTATAATTCAAAGTGAAGCGTTTTTTCAATTACTTAACCATTTCCAAACTCTTTGACACTTTTAATCCAACTTTTTCTTTATTAATTTTCCAATAACAAATAACGGACATACCACATTTAAATCTTGAACAACAACATGATGCATTGTACAGAAGTATGTCAACTCCCCCTCCAACCCCTCCACCCACAAACATAAATTAAATTAAATTAAAAAAAGGTTTTCTCACAGATAATAATAATAATATTATCCGTGACACTTTTAGTCATATTTTTTCATTATATCCTCAGATGTATTTTAGCCCATAATGGACATTGCAGTCAAACCTCACAAACCTTTCATCTGTTAATTTATTTTCCAACATTATATGGTAAATGATATTTTTACCATTCTGTCCCTTGGTACTAAATGAATGTATGAGTTTTATTACCTCTGAGACAGTGGGCATGGCAGAGCAATGATGTGCCAGACTTAATGTTTATGAAGATGAATTGGCTCTCCTCCCAGTGTATGGGCTGTGTTTTCACTTCCTGCCAATACAATTATCTGTGCCAGTTTATGGGTGGGATAAAGACAACGGCTCAGATTATGGTGGGTCTGCGTCAACGGTCTGCGTGTTCTGTAAGCGGACAAGTGAACATGTTCAGGAAGTGACTCTTATACGTGGTACAATAAGATAAATATTTGTACAAGTGTGATCACCTCTGAGTGTAAAGATGAGGCCTCAACTTTGGGAGGAGCAGGGAGTGGCAAGGAGAGGCACTGGATCATTTATTTCATTCTTAAACGCGTCCTGACTTGTCCCTCCTCTCGCCCTTTGCCCCACTGTTTTTATAACTCTGCTTAGTGTGTTCTGCCCAGAATTTGTACTTGAGAATGTGGGTTTTGTAGACTCCCCTCTTTCAAACTTTCTGTGTAAATCAAAACAATATAAGATTACAACAAAGAAAACTTGTTGAAATTAACAATGAAAAATTACAACAATATGTATTTGGAACATCTTGCTAATATTTTGTCCTGTCCACCCACCTCTGTAACAGTGCGATATACCACACCTACCTGCCATCTCACGGCAGACTGCCACACATTCTTGGTTCCTATGGTGATGTGTAAAATGGATAAATTAGAAGGTTATAAACAAAATCCAGACGTGTTGTAGCTCATCTGTGATTCATGTGGAAAGGGTTGTCATTCATAGTACTTACAATTCTAAATTAACATTTCATTGCAGAAGTTGTCCATAACTCCATGTGACTTTCTCACAGGGCACATTATTCAGAAATGCATTTTTTCAGCTGAAAGTGCAGTAATGTAGCATTTCATGTCTATTTGGAGTTAGAATGCAATCAGGATATAAGAATGTAGCCAAGTCACCAGATTGGGAGGGTCTCCTTTTTAATGACTTTTAACAAGGTGGAAAACTTTCCTTTTTGACCTCCTCACAGTTTCTCTTTTGGAATGCCTTTAAGTGTTTCCTTCTTTTGCCACATTGAAAATATTCAAAGTGTGCTGCATTGTCTCTTTCTAAATGGATCCATTCGTTTTACTCTATACCACTTATTTACCACACTTACATTTCTCTCTACTTCACTCTGCTTCAGAGGAAAACCTGTTATACAGGTCTACTTAATTTGTTCTTATGAAATTACCCTAAACATAACTCCAATAGTTTCTTTGTATTTTTGCTCAGAATCGTACACTGTTAAGTCACCACTTATGAATGTCTTTGATGTGCAAAGGCACTTGTTCACACATGATTGTTACAGAGCTGATATTGTCCAGCCAGATAAAGGTCACTCATTTTGAAATAAAATTCTAATAATTTGTAAATAATGTTCATATGCTGCATACAGTTCTCCCTTAATACAAGCATTCTTTCTTTCAAATCTTTGTTGAATATTTCTTTCTTGATACAGGAAGTTGTGAGTGTGTGGAGGTATTGGAACTTGATAGTTAATAATGTGCGTGACTAAACTGCGCCTTGATTTTACTAAATTATGTCCAATAAGTGTTACCAGAAGAAATGACCTGAAAAGGAAGAGCCTTTTATCAAAAGTGGGTCTGCACAAACCTATATTAGTCTGTGTAAAAATCAAATGTCTTTTGTCAGTTTGTGCCGCAGTCTTCTGAGGCAAACATGACCGTCAAGCTCCGGTTTCACTGTGGGCTGGGTCTGCTCATTCAGGTGCTGGATTGTTGAAGGGGCCGGTCATTCCCTAAGGATAGACACCAAAATACATCAATTATAGCTTTTTATGAGCGTATTGATTACGGTCTGCCATTGTGTGTGATTGGTATTACATTTTTGTGGATTTGAGGTTGTTGTAGTCTTTATTTCAAATTATGAATTACTCAATGGACAATCCAATAAATAGGCAAGGCAAGGAAAGTTTATTTGTATAGCACAATTCATACACAAGGCAATTCAAAGTGCTGAACAGAACAAGAAAGCATTAAAATCATAAATAATCACAGTACATTAAAAAAAAATAAAAGATAAAAATATAAAATCCCTCAGTTGTATGCACAACTAAACAGAACTGTTTTCAACCTTGTCTTAAACATTGTCAGAGAGGAGGCCTGTCTCACATCTTCAGGAAGACTGTTCCAGATTTTAGCAGCATGAATCTGAAAAGCAGCCTCCCCATGTTTAGTTCTGACTCTGGGCACTAACAGGAGTCCAGTCCCTGTGCTCCTCAGAGTCCGGGCTGGTTCATATGGGACTAACATGTCACTAATATAGTTTGGTGCGAGGCCATGGAGAGATTTGTACACAAGCAGAGCTGTTTTAAAGTCTATTCTCTGAGCCACAGGAAGCCAGTGCAGGGACCTGAGGACCGGACTAATGTGGTCGTACTTCCTGGTTCTAGTCAGGACTCGAGCTGCTGCATTTAGATTGTACTGCAGCTGTTTTACAGCCTGTTTGGACAGACCTGTGAGCAGGCCATTGCAGTAGTCTAACCTACTGGAGACAAATGCATGGATAAGAATCTCCAAGTCTGCTTTAGACACTATGTTTTTGATCCTGGCAATGTTTTTTAGATGGTAAAAAGCTGCTGATGTTACTGATTTGATGTGGCTATTAAAATTTAAGTCTGAGTCCAGTATTACCCCTAGATTTCTGACCTTGTTTGAAGGTTTTAGGGAAAGAGACTGTAGGTGACAGATGACGCTCTCTCTTTGTTTCTGGGGCCCAAAGACAATCATTTCAGTTTTGTCTGCGTTTAGCTGAAGGAAGTTGTTTTGCATCCACTCACTGATCTGTTGGATACAGTGAAGGAGTGAGTCCACTGGTCCATGTTCTCCTGCAGTCAGTGAGACATAGATCTGAGTGTCGTCTGCATAGTTGTGATAGGACACTTTGTTTCTGCGTATTAACTGACCTAACGGCAGCATGTAGAGATTGAACAGAAGAGGTCCCAGGATCGACTCCTGTGGTACTCCACAGGTCAGGGCCATATGATCTGAGACACAGTCTCCAATCTCCACAAAGTACTTCCTGTCTTCAAGGTAAGACCTAAACCCTTTAGGGTGGTGCCAGCGACTCCAACCCAGTCCTCTAATCTCTGTAAGAGGATCTCATGGTCGACGGTGTCAAAGGCAGCACTCAGATCTAACAAGATTAAGATTGAGACTTTGCCTGCGTCAGTGTTCAGCCGGATATCGTTTGTAACCTTGACAAGAGCAGTCTCAGTGCTCTTGTCAAGTGCTAAATAAGATCAAATATGGACAAGCCCTATGGAATAATGTATAATTAAGAATGGCATTGACCATAAAGATAGGCCCTTTAGTTTTATCATTTAAGTGAGCAAATTTTTTGTTAATTGCAAAAACGAAGAAAAGAAATATCTGCTGTTAACATATACTTATAATTATTATACTTATGAAATGCATCAAATTGTGAAATTAGATGAAAAAAAAACTAAAGATTTTAATGAACAAGACAGACTGCCATATCCTTTTACAAATTGAATTAACTCTCATCACTAAATGTGAATCAGAATGAGCAGTGCTTGTGAATAAAAGCCACAAGCTGAAGGGACTGTTGTAAAAGTGTTGAGTCTTGTGAAATCAGTGCATGAGAGTGTGGCCCAGAGGCTGTGTGTTTGTACAGACGCACACTGACGTCACTGCACACGCCTCCGCCACTGCACACGCCTCAGGTGAAGCTTCAGAGTGATCACTGGGCTGTGGTGGGGCAGGTCCAGGCACTTTCACTCTGCACCTCCGGCTACATGCAATGAGCCAATGCACTTTATGTGCCTTTAATTCATTTAATAACAAATTCAACATTTCACAGGGAGTGGTTCAAACTCTTGACTATGAACACTCAATCAATGTTTTTAATGAACCCATCCACAGCTACTCACTTGTTTATTTATCAAGAATTAAAAACATTCAGTCTGTCGCTTTTGTTTTACTAATTAGTGTTAATTAATGAATTATTGTTCACTTAACTTGTGCCGTGTGCTCCTTTTTCCTACTGTTCTATAACTTGTGTTTGCAACACTGAAATTTCCCCACTGTTGTACAAATAAAGGATCTCCTAGTTTTAATACTACAATAGTTTGTGACTTAGAGATAATTGACTGTATTTGAGTTTTCTAATGTCTATACCCAAGGCTAGAGTAGAGTTAGGTCAATATTAAATAAAATCTGCTTTGTTGGCAATGTCGGCTGTCGTTGTGTCCTTGGGCAAGACACTTAACCTCACATTCCCTGAAGCTCCCACTGAAACAGCAAGGCTGTGGCACCACTGATGTAGCAGCCATCTTCCTGTGGAACCACCACCTGCCAGAGGATCAGTGAGGGACTGGTGCCCACCCAGAAATGGACTAATAAAGGGGTAGAAAATGAATGAATGAATGCTTAGAAGGTTTTACCAAACACCTAAAAAGTACTTGGTTCATATAGCAGGTTAACCAATGTCAATAAAGGATGTTAATTGTCCTGTGTCCTGAGACCCTCCTGTATCTGCAGGATACAACAGTGGACAAAAACTGCAATCTTAAGGAGAATCAGTGACAGAGGGATTCCTCACCCTTACCCTGTTTTGGGACATGTGACATATGCTCCCACAAACGAGTCCTTTGTTTTTGACCTTTAGGGAAACAAAGATCTTATGGCGGAGGAACACTCTCTTGATCTTATAGACGTATTACTCCTAAAGCCAAAAGATGCTTGATTGAGTTTATTTATAAACCATGCATGGAATAAGAGACCTGCAGAGAGCACATTCTTGCACTGGCCTTTTCCAAGTCCAGCCATTAATTGTGCCTTTTATACAGTAGTGGGCAGTTCTCTCTCCCTACATGTCTCTGTGTGTAACAAAGCCACAGTGTTGTGGTGTGAAGCTATGGGTCAGTGTTTACTGGAATGTCTTAAGACTTCTCTGGATTTGTCATTTGACTTATGCTCTCTTTTAATCACACAACATGTTCTACGCTGCTAACTCTTAATATATTAGGCTATAACTCATCATTAGACTCAAGACAAGAATTGTGTTTCTATGGTTAGTAAAGATCAAACTTATTACACGGGTACTTAAATGGACAATTTGAAAAAATGAATTCACTAAGCAGGGTCTCATGAAATTGGTGGTTTCAGGATTGGTCCTGTAGACATATATCCATTGTTTGTTTAATCTATTCCAATAGAGTATTGCTTAGAGTAAGCACTTGCTTTGACGTGTCTCCAAGGAGATTGTCAAATTGTATTCTTTTTCAAGGCAAAACAATCATATTTCTATTGATAAAATGGACCTGATGGACATAAGGCCAAAACTGGATAGTGCACGGTTAAATATTACATTTAGATTATTAGTATCACCTAAAGTCAAGAAAAGTGGCTATGGTCAGTTGAATCCGTTATAGTTCAGAGGATGAGTAGGAGGCTCCGTAAATTTCTCAGATGAAATGTTGAAAACCATGGATTTGCTTAACAGGACAAGGATGAGTGTATTTGGGTTGTGCAGGAGAATACACCAGGCCTACGTGATGCTGAGGTGCTGCAGCTGCAAACGAGAGGGCGCTGGTGGGAGGAGCGCGCCACTACACGGAGGCGCACTCACGCACACGCAGTAGTCGCACTTTGCTCCTTCAGACTCGGGTCAGAGTGTAGAGTTATGGAGGTCCGGATTACCTGCACACTCGGTCTGTGCCTCACTCTTCTGCTGAGATGCACCAAAGTGTGGGCCTTCAACCTGGACACGGAGAATGTTCTGCAAAAGACCGGGGACGCGGACAGTCTGTTCGGCTTCTCTCTCGCCATGCACTGGCAACTTGAGCCGGTGGACCGAAGACTGTAAGTGCTCGAATTATGTCAACTGTTATGATTTACATTATGACTACCACTTTGTATAACAGTGGCATCTGTAATGAATATTTCGCTACAAAGAAAACTCTTTAAATCATATGAACTTTTATAGAAGGAGCTCAAGCTAAGTCAATTATTGGCTCACTAAAGGTGCAGGATGTAACTGGACTGTATTGACTGGGTTTTAAGTGTGCACGGTGAGACTTCCACTTGTAAGCTATCAGCATTTAGCTGAAAAGTTATTCAAATCTTGTTGGGAACTCAATTAGAGGCATTTATCACTGAAATTATAAACAATCAAGTGATGAGCCATTTGAGAAGCTTCTAACAAAACTTAACGTTTGCTTAGATTTTTTAAAAATACTGTAAATTAGGCTTTGCGCCTAATGTATACACTGCCTAAAGTATATGGTCACTGCTTGTTGGGACAGGACCTGATGTTTGTTCTAGACCTGATCATACACTCAGCAGGAATGTGCGCCTCCTGTGTCCAGGCTCATGCCTGATCTAACAACGTTGTGGCAGTGACTTTGTGTCAGTCATCTAAAGTGTTCAACTTATTCATTACCTCAGGGCACAGAAAAATACTTTGCTCATGTCTTTCTGAGGAGTCTTGACCTGATGTTCTTGGCTTGTGTGCTCTTGTGAGTAACATCTGGGTGTGCACCGTGAGTCACCAGCATCTGCCAGTGGTGCCTGTCAGCTCTTATTCCCTCTCTTACCTGCTGTGTGTTTGCCCCGGGGCCCACAGGCTACATAAGGTGAGGGCAGGGTGATGATGGAGCCTTGTGATCTTAGATTTTATGTTTCTGTGCACATAGGACTTCTGATGTGAGAACATGAGTTACATCCACACAGAACTGATGAAATGTACATGCCAGTAGAAATAACCACTATCCACACACAAATACATGTGCAAATGTGTGAGCTATTTAGAGCTAACTTCAACTGTAGATATAATTCTATTTGATAAATGGCCATAGAAGAAAAAGTAGATAAATCATTTTTTACATCTGGGCACCAAATAAGAGCTCTGAGCTTTGGCTTTCACTCAAAGAAGACGCAACCACAGATGTAGCACCTGATGCTTTTGGAGTTGCCTTAAAAATGCATAGTATTCTTTAGTTCAATCAATCAAAGTTTATTTGTAGAGCGCCTTTCATACACATGGCAACACAAAGCGCTTCACAGTCCACATCACAAATCATCACATAAAACAAACACCAGAATCACAATTAAAACATTAAAATCACACAAAAGATTAAAACACAATTAAAACATTAAAATCACACAAAAGAATAAAACCATTAAAACTTTCAAAATTACACAAGAAATTTAAAAAAATAAATAAATGACAGCAGTGCATTAAAAATGGAGATAAAATCCTTCAGTTGTATGCACAGGCAAACAGAACAGTCTTTAACCTGGATTTGAACATTGACAGAGTAGACGCCTCCCTCACATTTTCAGGGAGATTGTTCCAGATCTTAGCTGCATGGATCTGAAACGCAGCCTCCCCATGTTTGGTTCTCACTCTGGGCACCAGCAGGAGGCCAGTCCCTGTGCTCCTCATAGTCCGGGCTGGTTCATATGACACCAACATGTCACTAATGTATTCTGGTGCAAGGCCATGGAGAGACTTGTACACAAGCAGAGCCGTTTTAAAATCTATTCTTTGAGCCACAGGAAGCCAGTGCAGAGACCTGAGGACCGGACTAATATGGTCATACTTCCTGGTTCCTGTCAGGACTCTAGCTGCTGCATTTTGGATGTACTGCAGCTGCTTACAGGTCTGTTTGGACAGACCTGTAAGCAGGCCATTGCAGTAGTCTAGCCTGCTGGAGACAAATGCATGGACAAGAATCTCCAAGTCTGCCCTGGACACTATATTTCTAACTTTGGCAATGTTCTTCAGATGGTAAAAAGCTGTTGATGTTATTGATTTTATGTGGCTATTGAAATTTAGGTCTGAGTCCAGTATTACCCCCAAATTTCTGACCTTGTCTGAAGGAAGTAGGGAGAGAGACTGAAGTTGACAAATGACGCCCTCTCTTTGTTTCTGGGGACCAAAGACAATGATTTCGGTTTTGTCTGTATTTAGCTGGAGGAAATTATTTTGCATCCAGTCACTGATCTGTTGGATACAGTGAAGGAGCAAATCCAGTGGTCCATGTTCTCCTGCAGTCAGTGAGACATAGATCTGAGTGTCGTCAGCGTAATTGTGGTAGGACACTTTGTTTCTTTGTATTAACTGACCTAACGGCAGCATGTAGAGATTAAATAGGAGAGGTCCCAGGATCGACCCCTGTGGTACACCACAGGTCAGGGCCACATCATCTGAGACGCAGTCTCCAATCTCCACAGAGTACTTCCTATCCTCCACAGAGTACTTCCTATCCTCCAGGTAAGACCTAAACCAGTCTAGGGCTGTGCCAGTGACACCAGCCCAGTCCTCCAGTCTCTGCATGAGGATCTCATGGTCGACAGTGTCGAACGCGGCACTAAGATCTAACATGACCAAAACTGTGACTTTACCTGCATCAGTGTGAAGTCGAATGTCGTTTGTTACCTTCACTAGAGCGGTCTCAGTGCTGTGGTGGGGTCTAAACCCAGACTGGAACATATCAAAAGAATTATTCATTGTTAAAAATTCAGTAAGTTGTTGGGAGGCCACTTTTTCAAGAATTTTTCCAATAAATGGCAGATTCGATATGGGGCGATAATTTTGAAGTCCCGCAGGATCCAGACTGCTCTTTTTTAGGAGAGGTCTTATGACTGCTGTTTTTAGGGCCATAGGAAATGTTCCTGACGACAGAGACATGTTTACTATTTGTGTCAGTGAAGGTAACAAACTGCTCAGGACGGACTTCAGAAATTTAGAGGGCAATATATCCAGGCTACATGTGGAGGAGCTCAGACTCATGATTATCTTTTTGACAGTTTCAGTATCCACAGGTGCAAAGTGAGTTAGCTCAGAAAGCTTCTCTGGCTGTTGCATTGTTATACGTGCTGTGGAGGTGATAGTGTTTTTGATTCCTTGTACTTTGTCATCGAAAAACTGTGCGAACTCATTACACCTAGATTTAGAGGAAAATTCTAGGGGCAACTTTACAGGGGGGTTCGTTAATCTACCAACTGTTGAAAACATAACACGAAAATTGTTACTGCAACCTCCAATAATGTCAGAAAAATACATTTCTCTTGTTCTACGTAGAACCCGGTTAAATTCACCCAACTCATCTTTAAAGATTTCATAATCGCCCTGGAAATTGGACTTTCGCCACTTCCGTTCGGCCCTCCGGCACTCTTGCTTCTGTGCCCTAACCGAGTCTGCCTTAGTCCATGGGGCCTTTTTCTTACTGGTAACTATTTTAACCGTCACAGGAGCAATGGCGTCCAGAACAGTCAGAACACTGGTGGTGACAGAGTTATACAATTCATCAACAGTAGAGCATGGAGTTTTCTCAAAATTTAGCATTCCCATGAACAGTTCACTTGTGTTTTCATGTATGTGTCTTCTTCTAACAGTTGTAAATTCAGCTGGTGGTTTGCTAGCAAAACACATGTCAAAAAATACACAGAAATGATCTGACAAAGCAACATCAACTACATTAACATTTGATACATTAACATGATTAATTAGTTGAGATTGTTATTGTTTTAACTATTTCAAATTTTGGTCAAATTGATTAATTGTTTGAAATTAAAGACAAAGCAGCGATGGCACGATCTTTCTTGTAAATAATAGTCATATGACCAAGACCAAGTCCAGGTGTTATTACAGAAGTTGACGTAAGCAGGTGACACGATTGCACAAAACTATGGCTGTTAATTAGCAGTTATTTTATCATTAATTAATATGCCGATGGTTTGAGGGTAAAGTTAAAGTACACGTTCTTCTTCCTGGACATTTGTTTTCTGGATTTGTCCAATCCTTCAATGAGCCACCTCAGGGGCTGTGGGGTGCAATATAGATAACAAATATATCATCTGGATATCAATTAGCACTTTGAACGTTTACCATTACCAAAAAAAATCTAAGTCTGGTGTGAATGCTTAGTAACAAAAAAAATTAGTTTTGACTTTCCAGGTAAAGGCAAATCATGAAGATCTTAGAAAAAAGAAAACAAAATCCAAGGCACTCGTGGTCAATAGTTTAGAGAGTTTACCCGTGGTGATTTTTTATTGATTTTCTAAGATCTTCATAACATACCTTTACCTGGAAAGTCAAAACTCAATTTTTTGTTACTAAGTTAAACCCCTCTTCCAATTGAGCTTCTGGTCTTTTAACTAATTTTACACGCTTGTACCACCAGGACTCATTATACCCTTTGTTTTTTTCAGGTGTGAATGCTGTTATGTGCATTTCATTCAACAATTAGTTTGAATAAATATGTTCAACTAATATATCTGTTTCATATTATACCTTGATATTGTATGATTTTTATTCATACAGTGACAATGTACAATAAACATTAGCCAAAAACAGAGATGCATTGTACCAGGTTATAGAAGAAGTGATCGTTTACATCTGTCGTTTTAAACATTGATTTGACAAAAAATGTCATGTATTGCTTTTTATGAAAACACAATCAATGACATTAAATTGTTTAGACCCTCCCAATGCGTATAGTGTCAGTCTGTGTTATTGAGAGCATCATTTATCTGGTATTGCTTAGTTTAATTTCCTGACTGAAGTGTGTCGACATTAGTTATACAGAATGAGCTGACATTCCATTCTTACTTGATTTATGGCCTAGTAAAACTCTGGGAATTGGAGGCCTATGGTGATATGACGATGGGTGTGGTTTTTGGCCTTGTACTTGACCACAAAGGCTGTCTGTGTGTGGACAAAGATAGAAAACCTAGTCCAGCAAAGCAGGGCATTCAATGGGAAAAAAAGTGTTTTGACACAAATTCACAGTTCAGAGATGGAACATTGACTTATGAAGCCTGTTACGGTGGTCGCTGTGTTTAAATCAGGAAGAAGGCCTCAACATGCTGTGGGGGGGATGAAGTTTATTTACTTCAGCAATGATTTTCAACTGTTTTTGAGTCCGGATGGGATTGTTCCGTACCCCAGGACCTGAGTATGATCTTAGATTCATAATGCATTCTTCATCAATTGAAGGTTTGTGCTTGAACCAGTACGATTAAGATTAAGATGAAGAGATCCTTTAATCGTCCCACAGTGGGGAATTTTCTGCAAAACATTACGTGTGGATTTTTTGCAGGCTCCTGGTTGGTGCCCCCAGAGCGAAGGCGCTGAAGGGTCAGAAGTCTAAAGTGACTGGAGGACTGTACGCCTGTGACATGACCTCCACCTCCCCCTCATGTGACAGGGTCATTTTTGATAATGAAGGTTAGATACCTACCTAAACACATTTGCTTGCATTTGTCTTTAACTAAATCTTACAAATTATATCCATGGATCAACTTCACAATAGAGGATTTGACGACTGAAAACAAAGAGAACCAATGGATGGGTGTGTCTGTCAGCAGTCAAGGGCCAGGGGGCAAGATTGTGGTATGGAAATTATTTAAAAAATCATTCAAAATAAACATCTTGATTAACAACAGACTTATTTCTGTATTTTGACAGACCTGCGCTCATCGATATCAGATAAGAGCAGCTGGTGGAGAGTCCCGGGACATCACAGGGCGCTGCTACATGCTCAATCAGGACCTGACCATAAACGAGGACTCAGGGGCTGGCGAGGGCGGGAGCTGGCACTTCTGCAAGAGTCGACCCAGAGGACATGAGCTGTTCGGCTCCTGTCAACAGGGTGTAGCTGCTATCTTCGACGCTGACTTTCACTATATCATTTTTGGAGCTCCTGGTGCATACAACTGGAAAGGTATAAAGTCACACTTCATACGTGTTGGAGCATCAGCTGAAGTGTTCACAAACCATTATACTCTCCATTTTAGGCATTGTTCGATTGGAACAAAGAAATGACACCTTTATTGAAATGGGCATCTATGAAGATGGTCCCTTTGAGCTCGGAGATGAAAATGAGAAAGATCCATCGCTGATCCCAGCTCCTGTGAACAGTTACCTTGGTAAAACAATGCAGCATGATTGTTCTTATATGTATCTTCATATACAGTCCCCCATAGATCCCTTTTTTATCTACCAAAGAAATGTAGGCAAACTTTTTAGTTTGATCTTTATTTGTGCAGAGATTGTTCCTATTATTCATTTGCCTCAACTTGGTTCTTCGTTCTTGTCCGTTGTTGGATTGAATGCTCACAGACAGTCATAAGGGTAATATTACTCATCTTCACTTTGTCCTTCAGGCTTCTCTCTGGACTCAGGTAAGAGTCTGACTAAGAAGGGCCAGTTGACGGTGGTGGCAGGCGCTCCCAGAGCATACTACAGTGGAGCAGTGGTTCTCCTGAAGAGAGGACCAGAGTCCACCAGGACTGTCCTGATGGAGTACTCTCTGGAGGGGGAGGGCCTGTCCTCGTCTTTCGGATATGATGTTGCCGTCCTCGATCTCAATGGAGATGGGTTAGTAAAACAAAGATACAAATTCATTTATTTGTAATATTCCTATAATGAGTTATTTTTTGATTAGTTGGGAGGATATTGTAGTTGGAGCCCCTCAATATTTTGAGAAGGATGGAGAAATTGGAGGAGCTGTCTATGTGTATCTTAACAAGGCCGGAAAATGGAACAAGGTTAAACCCACAAGAATCGACGGACCTAAGGACTCAATGTTTGGCCTTTCTGTGGCAAACATTGGTGACATTAATCAAGATGGTTTTCAAGGTGAGGTACATAATTGTATCTTCCTAACTACAAACTTACAAGTTAATAATAGCAAAATGTTTTCATTTTAGATTTTGCGGTGGGAGCTCCTAATCATGATGACGGCATTGGAAGTGTTTACATATACCACGGTTCTGCTGCAGGTCTGAAGTCCAAAAAAGCAGCTCAGGTAAATCCTTGGTTATTTTTCTTACAGCATCTTGTATTTAATATTGCCACATTGATGATTGACAGAAACCTGGTTATATTTTACTGCATTAGATTTTGTCTGGGAAGCCTTTGGGGATGAAAATGTTTGGATACTCTTTGGCTGGAAACATGGATCTGGATAAAAACTCATACCCAGACCTCGCAGTGGGCTCCTTGTCTGACGCCATCACCGTCTACAGGTGAGTGGGACCCCATTATTATATGCTCATTTACCAAAATTATATAATGTAAATGTTAGTAGGCATTTTATAATGTCTAAAATGTATATGTTTGTGTTTTTAGGGCACGTCCAGTAATCAGCATTGATAAGACGATTACTTTCACACCGAAAGAAATTGACCTCACCCAGAAGAACTGCAATGGCAAATTTTGGTAATGATGTTATCTATATTCACATTGGCCTTTCCTTTTCTGACATCATCCCCATAAAATAAATGCATATAAAATGACATGTTCTTTCAGCCTGGATGTCGAGGCATGCTTCACCTATACTGCCAATCCTCCCAGTTACTCTCCAAATCTGGGTAAGCCTGGGTAAATATATACACTATTGGAAAACAATAAAATGACCACATTCATGCTTTGTTTTTTAGTGGTCAGTTATTCCTTGCAGGCAGATGCTGACCATCGTAAATACAAACTTTCCCCGAGGGCCACTTTCGAGGATAACAGCTTTGAGTCAAAAGGCACCATCACCTTGGACAGTAAAGGCAAGAAAAAGTGTTTTAAACGTCAGCTCACCATAGAGGTACAACACATAAAATATGGATAAATATGAACGGTGAAACATGGAAAATTAGAAGCCTAAAACATTCAACAATGTACTTCTGTAATTCATCTTACAATGGGAAACTAATACATGACAAATTAATATATTAAAATATATGAAGTCATTATTTTTTTATGCTGATCACAGCTTGTAAACCCCCCCCCCCACTATATACTATAAAGGCTTGGCACATGTCACTTTGTATGAAATTAGTGTATATCATATCATTGGTTTCACATTTTAGGTTGTGTTACATAAATAAACCAATTTTATTTGACTTTACTTAATTCTTTAACTAACAATACTCTAATTTTCCAAGTTTCTCCTGTATATATAAGATGATGTATATAATGGTCTAACTGTCTGGTGCAACCTACAGGATGATATTCGCGACAAGCTTAGTGGCATTCCTATCGATGTTTCTGTTAAAATTGAAGATACCAAACGCAATCGCAGACAGAGCGTTGCCGCACCATCCCCTGTTCTTGATGCCAATGTACCAAATACAACCCGCTCAACGGTAACACTGCTGCTCTTCATTTATGACTGCTTTTAAATGAATTGTCCGGTACAGTGATGTCCTGTTATCTGTTCAACACAGGTGCATTTTCTGAAAGAAGGGTGCGGTAAAGACAACGTGTGTCAGAGCAACCTGCAGCTTAAATTTCGATACGGCTACAAAAAATCAGCCGAGGAAGCCTTCACGCCACTTGACATGTAATACAATATGAGGAATTGTAATTTGACTGCTGATTATGTGAATGTCATTTTTACACAGGATCTAAATGTAGAAGTGCAATGTCGTTTTGTGAATAAATCAGGTTATATTTAGGGCCTGTAAAAATCTAACAAAGCTGCTCCTAAGATAGAATCCAAAATTACATGCATGTGAAAACTAGTAGTGACATACATAGTTACTTTTTTTGTGATTTCACAGTCAGGTACTCCATCTTTAAGTGCAAAAAATAGAATAAGATTACTCACATTGCAATTAGTTCCTTCACACAATGGTATTTCATCTTGTTACAGGGAGGATGGTGTGCAGGTCATTTCCTTAAGTGACCAAAAGGAGATTGCCTTGGAAGTGACAGTGACCAACCAAGACGGAGATGATGCATATGAAGCTAGCCTGAATGCTACTTTACCGCCTTCTCTCGTCTACTCAAACTATATCCCTTCACCTGACGTAAGGCTTACAGAATCAATGTAACCATTTCCCATTTTTTTTAATGCCAATCTAATATATATTTTGATCCTATTCAGCACTTTATGTCATGTAATGCCAACAGAGAAGGGACTGAAGTTATGTGTGGACTTGGAAACCCCTTTAAGGGAAACTTAGAGGTAAATCGTAATGTTTTTTCTCTATTGTATTGAAATGCTGTAATGCAGGGGTATTCAACGTGGTACTCAAAGGTTCATGTGGCTCCAGGTTTTGTTCCAACCAAGCAGGAGACTACCCAGACTATACCCATGGTTGGAACAAAAACCTGGAGCAACACTGGCCCTTTAAATACCAGAATTAAGGAGCCCTGCTGTAATGTAAGAATGTGCCATAAGCAACCAATACCTCAAGCGTTCACTAACATTTTACATAGTCACTGTATCCATTTATTCCTTACTGTATCCTGAAAATTAACATGGTGAACACACTTTTCCAAAATTACTATGTTTATGTTCTTATAGACAACCTTCTACATTATCCTGGGAACAGCAAAAATCATCGTTGACACAACTGAGGTGGAAATAGAACTTATTCCTTCCACGTAAGAGTAGTTCTTTTAATGAAAAAAGATCAAAATAGAAGGTGTTCTAATTTTGCTTTTCGCCAAAAGGACAAGTGGTCAGAAAATGGTCCCTGTCAAGGCAAAGGCAAAAGTGGCCCTCCTGCTGGAGATGACAATCACAGGGTATGGAAAGGTGCCACAAATACTAGTGAACAATTAAACAAAACTCATGACAGAAAACTTTGTTCTTCCGTGTTAGTGTGGCCAAACCATCTCAGGTCTACTTCTCTGGAAAAGTGAAAGGGGAAAGTGCCATGAAAAAGGAAACTGACATCGGCAGTGCAATTGCTCACCAGTTCAGAGTAAGATTATTATTACAATATTTCTATTGTTCGATTTTAAATTTCCATTTGTTGTTCTGCTCACTTGCTTTATTTTCTTTGAGTTAGATAATCAATCTTGGGAAAAAGCTGACAGATTTTGGCACTCCGTCTCTTGAGATTGACTGGCCTATAAACACTGCAGATCTTAAATGGCTCCTATATCTGGTGAATATAAGCGCCACAGGATTGGACAAGTTTGAGTGCTTTCCAAAGGATGTGATTAACAGCCTGCCAGTGGTCAGTGGAAACAGCCTTTTTATGTCATTAACATTTTATAACATTAATACTGTATCCACTTTTTGGTTTAGGAACTAAAAACTAGAAGCAGAAGAGCTATACAGAGGAAAGACAAGGCTACGCTTTCAAGACTAGTTGATAAGAAATACAAAACTTTGGTAAGAATGTTGTTCGAAATATTTGTTTTGTCTCGTTTATTCATTAAGGTAAATTGCGCTTTTCTATTAAACGTGCTTTATTCATGATAATGTGGTTTTCTGTATTCCCAGTCCTGTGACGATGGAGCAAAATGTGTGAAGATCAAGTGCCCCCTGCAGGGCATGGACAGTAATGCAGTGGTCACTCTGTACTCTCGCCTGTGGAACAGCACTTTCATAGAGGTTCAATTCAGTCAAGATTTTTGTTTTCAAAATGTGTATGAAACTTCAAATGGTTTTAATGAATTATTGATTCATAATTATAAGGAATACTCTGACCTACATCATGTGGAAGTGATTTTGAAGGCATCTCTCAGCCTTTCCAGCACACAAAAGAACACAAAACTACAAAATGCAGAGTCAGAGGTAATTATAAGTGATACATCTGAATACATTCTCTAAGCTTTTATAGAAACCTAATTAAGATCTATCCCTCAGGTGAGCCTGACTGTGTTCCCAGAAAAGCAGTCAGCGCAGTACGGAGGAGGGGTCCCGTGGTGGATCATTGTGCTGTCCATACTCTTTGGGCTGCTTTTGTTAGCACTACTGGCTTTTCTTCTTTGGAAGGTAAGGCAGTTAGAGAATGATGGGAAAGTTACATTTGATGGAAATGAATGTGTCCAGAGAAATGTCGAACTTAACAATATTCTTCTCCTCAGTGCGGAGTCTTTGACAAAAATGATAAGGAGCATCACCCAGAAAAAGAGAGACTGACAAATGCGTAGAAAAAAAACAGGGTAACATTACCATTTCTAATTTAAAGCAAACTTTTTACTGTGTTTTGCTGAAAGATAAATGACTCTTGGATTTGGGTTGCCCTTTGAATGAGGAACTTTCTCCACAATTAAATGCGCGACACTAGCTTTACCTGCATGGCTAATGGCTGATATGGTCTGATCCTGTTTACCAGATGTGTGTATGCATCTGGTTTTATTCTTGCGCAGCCTCTTTTTAGTTAAGCAATTCCCTTTTTGGCTGATTCATTTCACTATAACCTAATATTTTATTACAATTCCTTATTGTTATAGTGTGGCTGTTTTGAGCAGGCGAGATTCCCGGTTACAACATAGTTCGGATCAAACGGGAAGAAAGGCACAGACGCCGTAAGAATTGAGGAAAAGTGGAAAAGAAATCCTGGACGACAATATGGCAGACATTCCTAAAAAGCCTTTACTTGCACATACTCTTTCATCTGTCCTTGCACATAACGGAGAACGTGGTGCAACTGAACTGAAATATTTTCATGTGAGATCACAATCCTGCTAAAGGTTTCTGTGGCCATTGCATTTCAGTGTTTAGAAAAAGTGGGTTTTGTACCTTTTTGTATTTATTTTTTTGGGGGCACTTTACGGTAAATTTTGTTTTTTACATGCAAAATGTCAATTTCGGCCGTTTAACACAATGGTCTGCAGCGTTAGCATCTGCTTTCTTTGCAAATGTCTAAAGGAGATTCCATTGACACATCACTGAAATATTGCACCCGTAATCATTTGTAATAAAATCAAGTGTTTGTATTGGTGCGTCTTGTCATGTTCAATAGTAAAATAAAACCCATTCATAAGAATTCTTAAATAAGCTTTATTAAAATCAATACATTAAAAACAGTATTTAAATATTCAACGGTCATAATCTGCTGGTGGGTTATCTTTGCTGAGACACCAGGTGAAACGAGTTCATTTCAAGTTCAGGTCAAACTGTTTCAGACTGATGTGATTTACAACAGCGACTCTGTGCGGATGGTGCTCCTCCGCTTCTGGGTCATGGCGCCCTCCGTCCCGTCTGCGTCTCCGTCCTCCTTCGTCGTCCTCTTGTCCTTCTGCCGATGCTCTTTCTCCTCACGTTTCCTCATGTCCTTGAGCAGCTTCTTCAAACAAGAGCGGTCGTTCTGATTGCATACACCCAGAGCCTGCAACGAGGAGGGCGATTGGATAAAGTAAAACTAACATTCAGAGAACACTGTATATATTTTTTGTACTTAAAATGGTTTAGATATGCATTTGCCACTATGATATGCATTTGCCACTACTTTAAAAAGGGACCGAATGCAGTTACATGTTAGTGTGGATGGATCTCAAATCAACATGGTCGGTTTTTTGAGGAGCTTAAAAAGAATCTGTATTTGATATAAAACTACACACATAAATTGTTAGCTTAAGTGCCGAGGTTTTCATTAATTGAATTATTTGGATACATTTTAAAGACGACATGATGCAAATGGACTGAGCTTTTAACCATTTTACAACATGTATCTCGACAAAAACAGACCCAGAGTGGTTTTTGCTCCATCTACGCCAACGTGAACTTCTGGGATAAACATGCAACTTCGTTCAAGTCGTCCAAACGTTATTTGAATAAAATTAAATATGTATGATTAAAAGTGTAAGTTATAAAAAGGCTGCCTATGAATGTATAGCTGAAACCTAAAACACTTAAATATACAAAGTAAAGGTAGGTTTCTCACCCATCATCTGTTCTTAGCAGGTTTTCCCGACCTGCTAAGAAGTACAGATGATGGGTGAGAAACCTTCCTTTACTTTGACTAAACCCTGTACGACTGAGAGCTTACATAAACTTAAATATACACATTTTAGATACTGGAGATATGGTCAGTGTGTCTGGAGCTGACCTTCAGTTTCTCCGTGTCCATGCAGAGAAGCTGCGGGCCGTCTACACCTTTGGCACAGAACTCTGGAGCGTACTGGTCCATGCTCATTGCCACGAGCCAGAGGCAAACCTGCTCGCTGCTCCACTCCGTCACAGAGACACTTTGCCACTGGTTGTTGTTATTGCTCAAAATCAAGTCATCATCCAAAGTCTGACAAGAAATATGCAGCAATTAATCAAATATTGCACATGACTCATGGTCAGAACGTTTTTTTCATGCAAGGAGAAAAGAGGGAAAAGGACAGTCTCACCTCAGTGGATGAAAAGGTAAAAGAACAAGAATGCCCAGACAGAGAGTGATTAGAGACGTGACCCACCATGCTCCCCAGAGGAAACTCACACCTCTGAAACCAAGAACAAAATACTTGCTGTAGTCCGTCTTTCACACCACTACATGCTCAGTGTGAGAAGCTATACATGTGTCAAGGAGAGCTACAATGAGTGTGGCAGAAATTGAACAAGTTCTCGATGTTTTCCTTTTGGGCCTACATTAAGTAAACAATCAAATGACTTAGGTACTCTTGAAAAAAAAAAAAACAATCCCAACATGATTAAAAAACAAAAAAGAGTCCTTGCTTTGATTTTGTTAAAATTATACATAAAAAATACACATAATTTTTTCAATGTCTACACCATGTACTCCAGTGGCTTCATAAAAGGAAACAATAGCTAGATTAATTGGTTCACAAAATAGTCTCTTACAGCCCTGAAGTAAGTACCCATGGCAAACTGAAAATAGGAATGCCCTTTGCAACTCATTTGCAGTTGTACCTGCTCTCCTCTTCCAGTGGTGGTCAGGTAAGGCAGGCTGCTGCTGGATACTGACCGAAGCCTCTCTCTGCATTTTTCTTGATCATCCCACTTCTCTGACCCTTTGTCGCCAAACCAGGGAAAAGGCAAACATGAAGGCATAGAGGAAACCGATGCAGTTGGGGAGAAATCAGCAGCCTCATCTGCCAAGTCGCCACTATAACTCCTGCAAGAGGAGAACAAAACACACAAATATCAACCATTTTGTTCTGTAGGCAAGATTTTAAGTCTGACTCCTCTGAACTATACCTTCTCGTCAATGACTTTCTCTTTTTCTCACTCCGCCTCTTGCTGAGAGATTTTCGTAAACCACTAAAATGAAATTTAAAAAAAACAGCAACAAAAAAAGACAAAGGGTACAGTGAAAGCAATCTATAGAAAAATTCTTACCTGAAATTAGGGAACTTTTTCTTAGACTTTCGAGAGGATGATGACTTGGGAGCTGAAGAGCTGGTGTCAGTGATGTAAATTGGAGGAGTGGACATGCAGGGCAGTGAAGGGCTGAGTGTGGGGTAAGAGGTGGACAGGTCACTTCTGCCGACTTGCTGTAAGGCAGTGGGAGCAGTCTCTGCATCCCCATGTTTTTGTTGTGTTTCCTCCTACACAATGAAAATCATAAATGTCAAGTGAAATTTAACACATTTTAAGATTTGTTAAATGCAACTTATATCCTGTCCTAGAAAGCCAATGACAAATTAACAGGGCAAATGAAAAGAATGAATTAAAGACAAATGAAGAATGGATAAGAAAGGAGTGTATTTTATGAATGCTCATGTGGCATTGTAAGGATGGGTTGCAAAAGCAGAGGATAAAATTCCCTATGGGAAGAGAGTATAACTTATACTGTAGATGCAGCCTGCATAAAGTGCTGCAAAATGTATAGTTAATTACTCAAATAATGGAAAGTGTTCACACAGGTGGTAGTCACAATAGAAATTAAATGATTCAAACCCTATACAGCACATAATGGTGTCCATAAAGAGATTCATGAAAGGCACATCCCGTTTTCTGCTTGTACAGCATTGTGACACATTTACCTCTCATCTAGAGATTTTAATTTTAAAGTCTGTCTGACCTGTCGCCTGAAACTGTCCCTCAGCTTGTCCCGGGAGGGGGGGTGGCGCTTGGATTTCTGGGCCAGTTGAGCTTTGGCGATGTGAGCACTGCAGTCTAGACGTCCCGTGTCAGGGACAAGGCTATACCATTCTGTTCACAAAAGGAAACAAGGATTTTAAAAAAATGTAGCATTTCAAAAATACTATTTAATAACAGCTCCATACAAACCAGTTTCAGTCTGGTTGTGGCCACTTCCTGGCAAAGATTCCCCTTTTAGCTGTCGACAAAGAAAGATGTAGTAATTGAATTGCTCTTTATTTAACCAGGATCATCCCTCTGATGTTGTTTAGGGGAATCCTCGGCCCAGAGACGAGGAGATTTATTCGTAGTAGTTGCAAATAGAAACTAATTCAAAGTCTCTTCTCACCTGACAAGTCAGTTTTTCAATCATCCGTTTCTGCTCCTCAAGCTCCCTCTTCAGTTCCGCTTCTCTGCTCTCGGCCTCCTCCACTCTGCAACAATTGTAAAAAATGTTAGACTGCAGCATATTGCCATTGTTTCTGAAGTGATATCCTTACTGAATAAATCTACCTGTTCTGGTTTTCCCGAATCAGTCTTTTGGCCTTGCTGTATTTGATCTCCAGGCTCTCTGAATGGCTCTGAGCGTCAGCCAATCTCTGGCTAATAACTCTGCAAAGAGTCTGGGCTTCCTGCCAATACCTGGACAATAGCGGGAAGTCAATTAACTGCCTTTACGTTCGACCTAAAAATAATGGTCACCAAATAAACCCATTCTCATACGAAAATTTGAAGACACATATTGAATAGAGTTAGAACACTAAAATATGAGGAATCTACTTCTCCAGTTTGTCAGCCCTCTCCTCTTCATCTTCTATTCTCTGTTCAAACTCTGCTTTCTGGTTCTGCCAACAAGCCTGCTGCTCCTTCAGTGCGTGCAACTACAAAAACACCACACTCCATATTATGCATGGTACCAATTTAAAACCGGGACACTTCAAAAACTGCTCCACTTTTTCCAGGTTTTTTTTTAATCATCTTTATCAGTTTTGCAATAATCCTTTTCATGCTAAAAAGTTTCAACAAAACTATCCAACCCAGTTTTGTCATACATTATCATATGGAAATGGCATAAGAAGGAGAGACAAGTGTATTCCTTCATAAAGTGATTTTTTCATACAGAATTAAATAGGTCAGTCTCCAAATATGGATGCACAAAAATGTCTCAATCTTGGGTGACCTACCTTTTCTCGAGTGCTCCGCAGTTTGTCTGTTCTGATACAGAGTTTGGCCTGGAGCTATGAACAGACAAATACATAGATTATCACATTTTGTTAAAAGTCAAGTATATAGCTTTACCTGCTGATATTTAAGGTATAGTTGATTGCCATCCAGCTGGGACACATCTTCGTCATCATCATCATGATCTTCACACCCAGAACTATCAGTGTAGTTGTCATTGTCTTCACCTTCACTGGATCTCTGCTCATGAGATTTTTTTTTTTCAAAACAGAAGAAATGCATGAAAATAAATATATTGTAAATCTTACGCAATTGGAACATTTCTCCATCTCCAGGCTTTCATTAATTAGCCGTGCAACTTCACTTTCCACACCCTCCTTCTCCCGTCCAACTGAAAACCTATGTATTTATAACAAAAATATTGACATTAAAAATACGTTAAAAAAACAAAACAAAACAAAATAAGTATTGTCCAAATATCAAAACGTAACTCACTTGACCAGGCCTGATGTATTCTTCAAAATTGTGGCTGCAAACAGCTGTGAAACTCCAACCAAGCTGATGCCATCGACTTCCACAATCTGATCATTAACTTTAATTCTAGAATGCAGAAAACAACCCAATTTAAATCTTTGAAGTAAAAAAAAAAAAAAGGATTAGAAAATGCTCACCTTCCATCTTTCATAGTTGCACCACCTTCAGTGACAGATTTAACAAATATTCCAAGCTTCTCCAGTCCTTGATCAGCACCTACACCCATTCCTACAATGCTGATGCCCAAACCCTCCTCTCCTCCAAAAGTGATTGAAAGACTTGTGTGAACCAGAGCAAATTAACAATGAACTATTTGGCATGCAAGTTAATAAACCTTTTTCAATCTCCACAGGAAAAACATGCATCTTCTCCACCCGCTTTTCAAGCTCATACTCCGCTGAGGAAGACACCGGGTCAATATCTTCATTGTGTCGATTGTAATCTGCATTAGAGTACGTGCTAAACACCTGGAAAACATGGTTGGGAATAGTTGTAAAACACTTTAGAATGCACATTACCGTGATGACACCATGTAAACACTGCAGAGCAGCTTTCCACCACAAACTGAAAGATTACTTTTTTGTATTTTTATGTTGGAAGACAGTTTCACGTTCCTACATTTCTGAAGAACCTATAGATTATTTTGTGCTGCAATAGATGAACTGCAATAGTTGAGGTCTCTTCAACAGACAAGTTTTGTAAAATGTAGGAATGGTTTTCATTGTTGTTGAATTGACAGCTCTGGCAAACAAACATGCAAGATCTTGCCTTTCCCCATTCCATGTGCCTTTTAAAACATAGCTTTAGGCAGTTAAACCAGACTACTGCAGAGTCGCATAATAAATATCAGCAATGGATAATGATTTTGCATACACTACAAGTAAAAAAGTGTGTCCTTACTTTGATTGGTGCAGTGGAGAACTTCACCTTTCGTTTTCCATCTTGGCTCTCGTCTTCGCTGTTAAACACAAGTTCAGGGATTCCAGGGATTTCCTTGTATTCAAGAGCCTCTGATTGGCCATTCTCAATCTCAGCGTTTTCACAGTCCTCACATTCTTTGCCCACTTCAGTTCTGCACACCTCTGACTGTAGCCCATTCCCACTGCGATCACTCAACACCGTTTCCCCATTCCGTCCTTCTGCCCAGTCGCAATCGCCCTCCACCTGCTCCAAACCGAACTCTTCAACAACTTCAGCTTGCATCCCCTCCCTCTCTTCTATTGTAGAGCTCAACTCTGCAGACATCTGTGCTGGTTTAAGGGGCTTTTCCTTTTCCTGCCCCTCCCAATTTGTACTCTCCTGCTGACACACGCTCACACCGCCATTTCCATCATCTGTTTTGCATAGGATGCCTTCACAGAACTCATTTCGTTTCAGCAGGTTAAGTTCTTCAAATACGTCGTCCACCAGATCCTGCACTATACAAGGTGCCATGTAATTCACAGATGTGTCCTGCCAGTCCGTCTCAAGTTTATTCTCAGCCTCATCACTTTCAGATGATTCATTCTGTACATCAACTAACTCTGCCCTTACCATTTCCTCACCAGTCAAGTCAGAAACAAAATGTACTTTTACAGCTTCATATTCATCCCTGTGACTTTCCGTTAGTGTAGGTTCATCAGATGGGTCAGGGCATATAAGAGTGGTCATATATTCTTCATTTGAATCACTGGCATTGAGAGATTTATGGTGGTCTGCCATGGGGTCCTGTGCCGAGGTCTTGGCGAAGGGATTATTTACGATGGGGAGGTTTATGAATTTGTCTTTATCCAAGCCATCCATCCCCGCAGGCTTCATGTCTTTATCCTTGTCCCACGAACTGTCTCCACCTCTGGGATAATTGACTTCCTCTCTTCCCCTGCTCCTCCTAATGCCATTTGAACCTTCACTGGGCACTACCATTAATTTTGTCTCAAACAAGTTGCGAGCTACGCTGAACTTCTGTGCCAAAGCTGCCCTATCAATATCCTTCATTTCTTCTGATTTACTTTTATCTGGTGGAAAGGCATCTGGAGTGGAGAGGCTTGCAGCAGTGTCCAGAACAGAGGAAGAGCTCGCACAGGAACGTCGGGTAGAGGGGCGAGGTGAACATTGAATTTGTGGTTTTTGAGGTGAACCTGCTGCTGTACATCCTGCATTTTGCCCATCTGTTTTAGGCTGTTGACTGTCCATTTGCAGAAAGATGTTTTGACTAATTTTAGCCCCCCTAGTGCTTCCAACTCTCCCTCTGGTCACAGGGTCGTTGCCGGTTTGAGGCATAATGGGGTGTGAAAGGCTGGGTGCCAGTCTGTTTGGATACACCAAAGACTGCTGGGCCTGAGACATTAGAGTGACCCCAGTGTCAAAGGAGCACTTGATGGCGTGGAAGTCTGCGTTATAAGTTATGCGGTGAGGAGAGGCACTACGACCTTTGCTATCAGCCTTCATAATTAATGTGAGAGATTCAAAAAAGGATATGGCATTAAAAAACACTATCAAAGTTGTATTATTAAAAGCAGATTAATTGAGGAAGTACTTTGGATTACAGTTGGGGCAAGAATCTAGTTTGAGTGATGGAAGCGTTTCACTTCTAGAAAATCCCTGGAAAAGAAATGACACAATAAAAAATACATACAAAACAGTTTTAGGCTTAACAACAGCCTACAATCGCCACATTAGATGACAATGTTGCATTATAATACTTACAAACAGAGAGTATTGAGAAAAGTCCAAATCGCAACAGACCACACTCATCAGCCACAGGTGTGCCCACGGCAAGGTGACGTGGCTTTCAAGTAACCTCGGAATTTGAAACTCCATCGACCATGAACATATCAGCTGGAAAATATTTAAACTCTTTAATTACAAAAATGTTATTAAAAATATTTTTTTTTATTAATGACACCTTTTTGACGTGTTTTTGTAGATCCATCGCGATATTATAAAACCCTAGTTGTACGATTTTCAGTTGAGGAAATTGCGACTATTGAACATAGCCTCATCGCATTTCTCCGAAAAGGCAAGAAGTGCACTACTATTTTCATCAACTCAACATAACTATTTAGTATTATACAGGTTGGTATGACTTACCCAACGTGTTGTCTGTGATGACGGCTTCCTTACTGAGATAAATAGCCTCCAGACAGATGGCGACTTATGTCCCTAAATACGGTAATGGATTATCCCGGGGTAATCCAGTGTAAACTGCTCCACTGTGAACACTGACGACGAGCAAATAAATGATCCTTGCGGATGGTGAAGTGATAGCATCTTTAGCACAGCCTGTTTAACCTGCCTGTTTAACCTGCCCAAGAAATCCCATCGACGGTGATCATCCCCCAGACTCCAGGTGGAAACGAATCAAAAGATCAATCAGTTTACAAATGCCTCATACTTTCTCCAAACAAACATGGCATAATTTGATGAGATTATGTGAAGCCAAATTCGCACCTATTATGTACTATTTAAACAAATACGAAGCAACTTACCTTTGCTGGATTTTCTAGATCTCTGCCAGTTTTGTTCCCTGCTTTATAAAACAATTTCATGTAGTTTACGCTCTGAAAACACACCTGAGTAAAGCCATCACAATGCAAACTTGGGGATGATCATCACCTGCAGATCAACAGTGCTGACCTGTGCATGGCCAGAGCTGGTGACTGCAGTGTGAGGACTGAGGTGGACAGGACTGGTCCAAACACTGGTACTGCTCAGTGTGACCTGGTTCTGATTGGAGACTGTTGTCCCAGGAGGCACAAGGACCTAGTTGATATAAATACTGGCCAATCACAATCAAGTGTTCTTTTGAATGAGAGTGAACTGGAGAAGAGAGGGAGAAAAAGTGAATTAAGTATAAGGATGAAGGGTAGGGGGACAGGTAACAAAATGGAGAGACGCAGTTAAGGACATTTAACTGCTGTTTAATGTTCTTTCCCCTCTCTCCATTAACTAATTAACAAATAAAAAACATGATCAATTGAACCTAACTATAAAGTTGCATTGAGTATAAGCAGTGTAATCAATTGGCTTAACTAATTTACCATGTTCCCAATTTGGTTTAGCCACTATTATAGTACAAGGGTCAGCAACCTTTATTATTAAAAGATTCCGGAAAATGCTAACAAGTATGAAATATCTTGAGATAATGCTTCGTAACAATATTAATCCATAATAGTATAATAATTATCACCATCATCATAATAAAAATCAGAAATCATTCTGTTTTTTGCTAGAGGACCCATATTATTACAGTGCATCCCAAAAATAGACACAGCGCTTCACTTTTTCCACATTTATTTATGTTACAGCCTTATTCCAAAATTGATTCAATTATTTTTTTTCCTCTCAATTCTACACACAACACCCCAAATTTTTTTGAGATTCTTGCTAATTTATTATAAATAAAAAAACTAAGAAACCACATGTTTCCCACCTCTGCACCTTCTCCACCGACTCCCACTGATGACTGCTGTCGTTGTGTCCTTGGGCAAGACACTTAACCCCACTTTGCCCAAAGCCCCCACTGAAAGATCAAGGCTATGCTCACACTCAGAGAGCAGCCGTCCTCCTGTGGACTCACCACCTGCAGAGGGTCAGTGAGGGGCTGGTGCTATGAGACTTGGGTGGCATCTCTGATTGCCACCCCCCTGACCCAGAAATGGATTAAAGGGTAGAAAATGGATGGATGGATGGAAGAAACCACATGTACATAAGTATTCACAGCCTTTGCTTAATACTTTGTTGATGCACCTTTGGCAGCAATTACAGCCTCAAGTCTTTTTGAATATGATGCCACAAGCTTGGCACACCTGTCTTTGGGCAGTTTTGCCCATTCCTCTTTGCAGCACCTCTCAAGCTCCATCAAGTTGGATGGGGAGTGTCGGTGCACAGCCATTTTCAGATCTCTCCAGAGATGTTCAATTGGATTCAAGTCTGGGCTCAAGGATATTCACAGAGTTGTCTTGAAGCCACTTCTTTGTTATCTTGGCTGTGTGCTTAGGGTCGTTGTCCTTCTGAAAGATGAACCGTCACCCCAGTCTGAGGTCAAGAGGTTTTCATCCAGGATGTCTCTGTACATTGCTGCATTCATCTTTCCCTCTATCTTGACTAGTCTCCCAGTTCCTGCCGCTGAAAAACATCCCCACAGCATGATGCTACCACCACCATGCTTCACTGTAGGGATGGTATTGACTTGATGAGCAGTGCCTGGTTTCCTCCAAACATGACGCCTGGCATTCACGCCAAAGAGTTCAATCTTTGTCTCATCAGACCAGAGATGAGGTGCCTTTTGGCAAACTCCACACTAAGGAGCGGCATGGGTATGGTTGAATGTGGTTGTTTTCTTTGACTTTCTGTTCATGAAGAAACCTGTTTTGTACATACTTGACATGAAGAATAGGGACACTGTGTCTGTGGGTTTATTTGCTATGTTTTATGGGATAAGACACAGAGGAGATTGGCAAAACAAAGGATTAGGAAAACAGACTGTTTCCAAATGTGGACAAACATTGTAGAGAGCAGAGCTGATATGCAAAATGCAGCATTTACTTCAGTAACATTTTTTTGAGTCATTTCTCAAAGATCTTGTAAGCAGAAAACATATAAATACACGACAAATGTTATAAATGTGTATGTTCTGTTCAGCAAGAGGGTGTTACAGTCTGAATCGTTGAAGTTGGATTGGTGGTTTATAGGCTGAATTTGCCAGATACACAAGCCCCATATGGTTATCTGTTCATTCGAGCGGAGCGTTTTTGTCTCACAGGAAGCAGAGCTCTGAGTTCCTCTGAATGCAAAATGTCTCGTTCTTACATCACAGTGACTGTGGCTTTTTTTACTATCAGACAATAGTATCACCTCAGACATTTATTATTCTTTAAAGCTTTGAAAAGGTGTTGAGGTTTGTGTTATTTTTCCCTTTACTCCTAATATCATCTTCAGTCAATCACTTCTTTGATCGTTTGCATTTTGTTTTGACCTCCAGCTGATTTATCAAACGGGGATGCTGATATTTATCTCGTTAGATCTGCCGTAACCTGAGAAGTGAATGAAATGAAGGCTGATGTTACCAACATAATTAGGATTTCGGCTTCACTGATATCAATGTTCTGTTATCAGTACAATATTCAATACCAGTAATTTATTGGTACATCCCTGATTTTAATTAATCAGAATCATTTTCCTTTAGAGTCAATGCAAACTGTATTGACAAATGGTAACCTCTCCTTCAGCATGAACATGCTTGATTCAATAGATGTAATGTAACTGTAGTAATAGTGGAACTTCTTCAAACTTACATAATATGTGTGGTACGTAAATTAAAAGTGCATGTAATGTTAAAAATGCTCAAGACTACTCTCGACATCTGGTGTTGACGTTACAAAAAAGGCAAAGATGCCCTCCACTTCCCTGCGGTCTTCCACCCATGTGTGTGCAAATGTCTCATCTGAGCTCGTGAAACAATTCAACATGTTCATCTGTAGTTTCTACAGATGAACATCTGCTACTTCACCTGTTTGACTCAAACTTATCCATTTCTGTACTTCTCTGCCACCATACGTGTCCAAATATCATGTATATAGAAAAGAAGCATTCCCCTGCATCGAGTGATTTAAAGCCTGTCCTTTAATGATATCTCTCTGATTTATCATATTGTCTACTTTTGACTTTTGACTGCAGAGGTTCTGGTTGAAAAACATCTGCAGCAAATGACAGTTCTGAAGATGGCTCACAGCTCTGCATTTGAAATAAATTAACAAGGTATTTACATCTAAACCTGACAAATCTAAGCTGCAAAAGACTCCAATAGTTGTGTTTTGGTTTTACATTGCAATGATGCATGTAATGTGTGAGTTTCAAGACTAAGCCTCTAGACAACAATGTCATGAACTTATAAACCCTCTCACTGTCTCTCTCTCTCTCTCTCTCTTACACACACACACACACACACTCTCACTCTCTTTCACTTCACTCTATAGTGAACATAGGCACTTTTCTCCAAAGGCCAATATGCCTTGATAATTAAAAAATAATTGGGCAAGAGGTCTGTACACTCAATTTAGTGTGTAAAGCTGATGACAGGTTTGAAGAGGCTTTGATTGTGCTTTCCCCAAAAATCAATGGGTAATCTATGTGATTTGTTGCTTGTGCAATGATTGGACTGGGTATTGGCATGTGAAGCTGTACGCTTGTTCTGAAAGGGTGGTTTAGTTGGAGGGGGTTGCTGTTCCTGCTGCTTCTGCTGCCCTCTAAAAGCCCATCAGGACAGCTCAGGCTCAGCTCAGTCATCTGCGTCCAGCGTGAAGCAGCGGCGCATCTGGAGCGGAGCTGGAGGAGACTGGCGGCAGAGGGGCGGGACGAGGCGCATCTCAAGCTCACATTCATTAACGAACAGCGTCCACCGGGAGCCCGCTCCAGCCGCGCTGCAGAGACGACATGGTGGCGGTACAGGCGTCTCCAAACCTGGCTCCATCCGCGGAGTGGATCTGCTGTCTGGACAAAAGGTGCGTAAACGCGGCGCTGCACGCTATGATCGTGCTTCTGTCTCTTTCATTCATCCGCGTCTATGTGATGCATTGTGACCGGCACCTCACTTCAAAGTCTACTATTCTATTGTTTCATTCACATGGTGAGGAACGCCCGGTGCTCCTGAACCAGCGGTTATTTTGTCCTCGAGAGAAAGGCGTTGGTGCTACGAGCTTCAGTGTCTGCAGCACATGGATGTGATAGACGTCTTTTTTTGACCTACTACTGCTGTTGTTCTACTCTCCTGGTGATATAGGCCCACATGCTATTAAAAAGATATAATTATTAAGGTTTATATTACTTTCAAAAGACAATTGAGACATTGTACAGATAGGCCGCATCATTTGCCACGAGAGCATGCGGTCCTGCACGAGGGCTTCTGACATTAATAAATAAACAACTTTAAAGGGCATTCAGTAATTGGACTATAACCGAGGCGTGCTGACTGCACCCCTTTACACCTACACATGATGACACATCCTTACGTTACCAATGGTAACATGAAGCGCTGACTGTCTATTTATGATTACCTGTAGGGTTATACATTCTGCTTTGTAGAGCTAGAATATCAATTCTATGTGGTAGACAATTACATTTAAAATTATTTCACTGTAATATAAGACACAGATTGTAAGAGCAGAACTTTTGGATTTATGCTGCGTTATATTATATTTGATGTATATTATAGAGAAATAATACACATTTAAAACACTTTTTTGTTGATACAATTACTCTACCATTATGTCAAAAATGAACATTCAGTTGTAATGCGGGCCTTAAATCATGTAATGTTGAGTACACAAATTACAGATTAGACCAGACAGTAGAATGACTCGTGCACTCTGCTTACTTTGATCTTTACACCTTTTATTAAATCAATATTTTGCACTGAACATCTAAGAGCTTTGTCCAAAGTGACTGTTGATGTGGGAAAACAAGATAATGGTTGCTGCTGTTTCACTGTCATTTTACAAATGCTGCTGAAATATTGTCAGGCTCTGGTGTATTCTGAAGTTTTATTACAATTGCAATCACATAATTGCTTATAATGTCACATGTACTATATGCCAGTGTCTCCTACACAAAAATAAAATGGAGATGGCTCCTCGGAAATGTTGTGTTATCTGACCAGTGGATAGACAGCCTGACCTTTTCGGCCACCACTCAATTATTCATTATCTGACTGTTTATGCTCATTATTCAGCGCTTTTACAAGTCGTGAGGTTGTTGCTGGCGTGGCAGAAGAGTGTCGAGAGAGCTGTGTGCACACAATGTCAAGATTATCTCCCCAATAGATACATATTCATCTCAAAGCGGGATAATCTGTGTGTGTGGTGACTCAGCCTGGCATGTTGGACTCCTGCCATGAATCAACCTATGATATATTTGTGTGGAAACAGAGATGCTTTTCCAGACTGTGATTTAGTAAAACAATCTGTTGGACCTTCTGTAGCTTTTGTATTTGCCTTTAAGCAGTAAGTGAGTGTGGTTGAACCTGGGGCTGGTTGCTTGATCCATGGGGTAAAAGAGCTGTGAAATGTCAGCAACTGTATAGGCAAAGAAGAGGCAGCAGATAAGGTAGCAGCACTCATGTCAAATCCTTCACACAGAGATGGAGGACGCTGATCCTTGTGGACAGAGGAGCGAGCAGTGGTACAGTGTAGAGGTGCATGCAACCAAAAAGAGATTGAGTTATTTTTATTACATAGGTCCATGTTTTCTTTTGCTTGAGGTTTGTTTGATTACTGCAGTTTGACAGTTATTCAGAGATTCAGAGAGGTGTCACATTTCAGAAGACTGAGTGAGGGTAGATTCTAGATTCAGATTCTTGATGCATCATGATTTGTAAAATGATAATGATATATATTATAGATGTCTCTCTGATTCAGGGTCAAGCAGAGCAAATACATTTTCAGTTCAGGCCAAGCCTTTTGGGGGCCATCAGCAAAAAGTCCATTAAGGGGCCCTTGTCACTTTGCCACCATTTATTCATAACAATTGATTGTAGAATATGAACACACATGCAGATTTATCCATCCAACAACAAGTAGAAATTATTGGGTGAAAAAAAGGTAAATTAGATATTGGCATCTATATTTTGGTTAATTTTGGTCAGTTCTGGTCAATTCTGTTAAGCCTCTCCTGGGGGCCCTCTGGTGACTTTGGGGTTATAAGTGACTCGTTGGTTCATTTAATGTGTAGAGCCAGCCCTGTCCACGTTTGATGATGCTAACTAACATAAATTTGGCTGCTATGCCCACTTCTCAAGTATCAGCTGAAGTCCTTATGAGTATGGAGCTATTATTGTTTCAATAATATTTGTGTGTGCGTAAAAAGATTTGTGCGTGCGTAGAAAGATTTGTGTGTGTGTAAAGAAAAAAAAAAGTACGTTTTACACTCAAGTTTTTTTTTACACACAAATCTTTTGACAAAGTCCTGCCTTCGCAGATTCGCAAGTGTAACTTGGACTGTGTGCGTGCGTAAACAGATTTGTGTGTGTGTAATTTGACATTTGTATCTGTAGCAGAACAATCTGTGTGTAAATAACCGCGTTGTACGAAGAGAAGAACGGAAAAAAAGCCTAAGTGCTACGCACAGGCTCTGTTTTACACACAAATCTCTTTTTGACACACCTCTGCCGCCAAGCGTGTGTCAAAAAGATTCGTAAGTGTAATGTGGTTGTTCTAGCAGTACACCAGCAGATGGTGCTGTTGTAGCTGGTTATTACCTACACGCAAGCAAACCAGCAGAGTTAGTAGCACTATAGTGAAGATAGAGAAAACCGAAGGAAGAGAAGAAAAGTTCAGGATGACAAGGAACACTAAAATTCCCACAAACACCGACCTTTATGAAAGCTGTAGGTTAACTGTCAGCTGTTTTAGTTTACTTTGAGTTCTATGGGGAAAATGTCTGTGTAGCCCACGTGAATTTAGTCTGCAGTACGTGAGAATCCTTCAGCTCCAAGCTAGTAACACCCTATCCAGTTATTATAATAGATCCATGTATAATACAGTGGTGTGAATGACAAGATTTTGAAAATAGGAAAAAAATATCATAAACAGCTGCGGTAGTGTCTTGTCAAGGCAGTAGGTTTTGGTTTGCTCGCCTGTAGGTAATAACCAGCTACAACAGCACCATCTGCTGGTGTACTGCTGGAACAACCACATTACACTTACAAATCTTTTTGACACACGCTTGGCGGCAGAGGTGTGTCAAAAAGAGATTTGTGTGTAAAACAGAGCCTGTGCGTAGCACTTAGGCTTTTTTTCGTTCTTCTCTTCGTACAACGTGGTTATTTACACAGAGATTGTTCTGCTACAGATACAAATGTCAAATTACACACACACAAATCTGTTTACGCACGCACACAGTCCAAGTTACACTTGCGAATCTGCGAAGGCAGGACTGCGTCAAAAGATTCGTGTGTAAAAAAAAACTTGAGTGTAAAACGTACTTTTTTTTTTCTTTACACACACACAAATCTTTCTACGCACACACAAATCTTTTTACGCACACACAAATCTTGATACGTACATACAAATCTATTTACACACGCACAAATATTTCTTTTACGCACGCACAAATCTGGTTACGCACGCACAAATCTGGTTACGCACGCACAAATCTTTTTACGCACACACAAATATTATTGAAACAATAATAGCTCCATAATGGTGCTGTTGTAGCTGGTTATTACCTACAGGCGAGCAAACCAAAACCTACTGCCTTGACAAGACACACTACCGCAGCTGTTTATGATATTTTTTTCCTATTTTCAAAATCTTGTCATTCACACCACTGTATTATACATGGATCTATTATAATAACTGGATAGGGTGTTACTAGCTTGGAGCTGAAGGATTCTCACGTACTGCAGACTAAATTCACGTGGGCTACACAGACATTTTCCCCATAGAACTCAAAGTAAACTAAAACAGCTGACAGTTAACCTACAGCTTTCATAAAGGTCGGATTTTGTGGGAATTTTAGTGTTCCTTGTCATCCTGAACTTTTCTTCTTCTTAAATCCTTCGGTTTTCTCTATCTTCACTATAGTGCTACTAACTCTGCTGGTTTGCTTGCGTGTAGGTAATAACCAGCTACAACAGCACCATCTGCTGGTGTACTGCTAGAACAACCACATTACACTTACGAATCTTTTTGACACACGCTTGGCGGCAGAGGTGTGTCAAAAAGAGATTTGTGTGTAAAACAGAGCCTGTGCGTAGCACTTAGGCTTTTTTTCCGTTCTTCTCTTCGTACAACGCGTTTATTTACACACAGATTGTTCTGCTACAGATACAAATGTCAAATTACACACACACAAATCTGTTTACGCACGCACACAGTCCAAGTTACACTTGCGAATCTGCGAAGGCAGGACTTTGTCAAAAGATTTGTGTGTAAAAAAAAACTTGAGTGTAAAACGTACTTTTTTTTTTCTTTACACACACACAAATCTTTCTACGCACGCACAAATCTTTTTACGCACACACAAATATTATTGAAACAATAATAGCTCCATAGTTTTTGAGATGTGTTTGAGTCTCAATGTAGAATAGATTATTTTGGTTCTGGTTTGGTTACAGGTGGTCAATTGCTGTTGTGGTTATAGTGCAAGTATGAATATGGTACAAACACAGAGAAGGTTAACCTGTTTGTATCTGCTGCTTTAGTGAGTGGGATGTTACCTGTCTGCTGTATTAACCCAGTCCTCTGTGGGATATGATGCACCACAAGCCAAACTGTAGGTGGCCAGAGAAGGATGAGTCAGACACCAAACAGGGAGGGCTCCAGCTCACACTATCACCACAATATTTTATGACAGATGTTGGGGATTTGCACAATGTTTGTTGGATTAGAACTTTCCCAAGTGTGCAAGGTACTTTACCCTTTTCCTTACAGTTGTTTATGGGGTTTGGGTTGATTTTCATTATATAAGCCAAACATTAGGCTAGTATAATTGAGGCTTAAAGTTTACATATACTATGTGACATTAAATGGCTTCACACAACCACTAATAATGAGCAAAAATCATATATCATAATCTCTGAAATATGGCCAGAAATGGGAGTGTAAACTTTCAAGCTCTACTGTAGTACAGCAGAGGGTAAAGCAGAGGGTGGCATGAAAAAGTGTTCTCTTTCATCTTTCTGCTCAAACTGTAGAGAAAAACGTCTTAGGAGGTGGAGTATGAAAATGGATAGAGATATAATTAGGAGGAAGAAGACACAAAGCTGGAGGAATAGAGAGAGAGACAGCCATAATATTAAAGTCATTCATAGATGAGATAGGCCTTCAAGTCGTTAACCCCCTTTTTTTTTTACCATGTCACCAATCCAATGCTTAGGTTTTCTTGTTGTACTTATTCATGGGATTTATGAACGTGCGTATGTGTGTGCAGTGTGCACATGTGGCTTAAGTGTATTACAAACAGTAGCAGTACAAATGAGCTGGAACACTACACCCTGCAGGAGGTCGGCAATGAGAAAAGTAACGTCTGCAGCTCTGCTGCAGTCACAAAGGCCAAAGGCATGACTTTGAAGCACAAAAACAGACAGCACTGAAACAATAACACTAACAGCCAACAACTAAGCAGCTTTTGTTCAATGCAAGCTTACAGTATAATTGTTGCCTTGCTTTTAAGCATGTAATGGCATGTGTGCAGGCCATCAGAGCGCTCTGGCGAGGATGTGGACATTATTCTCACCAGACTGAGAGAGGTCAAGGCCTTCCAGAGGTTCCCGCCTCCACTTCTCGTGCAGATTTGTAGCTGTGCCTTCTATGAATGCCTGGAGAAAGGCATCACATGTATGTATCTACACACCCTAACAGCCTTTTGTATTACACTATTCTACATCATGTTCAGAGTTTATCTTTTTGTCAGTATTTAGACAAGGAGACATTGGTACAAGTTGGTATGCTGTTCTCTCAGGCTCGCTTGATGTCAAAGTGTCAGAAACTGCCAACCACCAGGTATGTATTTAGTATGTAGTGCCATTGTTTTCTATAAAGTATTCATGAAAGGTTATTGAGAATCATGAGGTCCGTATATACATGATACACAATACAATTTATACAATTAAACATGATCAAACCCCATTATGTGCCACTACAGTAATGATTCCCCTCAGGCTTCTTCTCTCTCTTTTTAAGGAACGCTTACTATAAATGTTCCTACATGATTCTGAAAATGAAACATGATTCTTTCATTTTCTGAAGTAGTGCAATTTTTGTTTTCTTCATTGATATTATTGTTGTTTGGTCTTCTTGGCTTGATTTTTCTTGAGTAAAGCTGTTGGAGGTCTTTTGAGACACAGTTTCCTTCATTGGCTTGGGGTGTTCATACAAGCTGAAAAGAGAGGATTTGTGGTGAATGATAGCAATGAAAGCCTCTTTATTATGAAATATTCTTTTCATGGTTGTGGCCCTAAGGAACACTTGGTGGCCTACTTTCTGCAGCTGTATTTGAAATGTCACTTTGACCACAAAGTAAGCATGTGTGGCCGAAGTTGCACATGCTCTGCTATATCATGCATCAAAAGATATAATCGTTCAAGTGATGCCATGCAGCGGTTTTCTTATGTATGAATCTATTACCATTAATCATCATGCTAATATGTCTCCTGGCTGCAGCTGTCCACGTTCATTTAGAATATAGATACACTAGAATAATATCTGAGTGCTATTAAGTAAGGATGTTATGTTTCCTGTGGTTACATAATGACAATAATACTAATGATAATATGTACATGCAGGATGCAGTCACCATTTGTACATTGGGGATTGGGACGGCCTTTGGAGAGTCAATCTTGGACAACACACCACGTCATGCTACTATTGTCAGCAGAGAGACCAGTGAACTGCTTCGCATTGAACAGAGGGAGTTTAAAACCCTTTGGGAGGTAGGAATCATTCAGTTAATTATTTGTCCTGATAACTGTTGCGCCACAGATGTTTTGTCATGAGCATAACCACTAGAGGGCGCTCTTCCACAACTACAATGAACAGCTTTGATTGAGTTGTGCAAATTCAGTCTTTTGATTCTTAGGTCTTAAATTTTTCACTTGTGCAAATAGTATTGTAGTTTAGAATTTCAATAGGGCTCAAGTATCATAAAAAATACAGTTTTTTTGTTAAGTGATACAGTTTTGTCAAATAATACAATATTGGGTCCTTTCCTTTGTATTGAAATAGAGTGTGAAACTTAATTCTTGTAACAATGCTGATAATGTTCTTTACCCCATGTAACAAAGTGTTTTAAAGCAATGATTATTGGGTTTTGGCTCAGTGTGGTGCCTGCTGTGCTTGTCATTAAGGTTACTCACTCTTTTCAATATGTTCCGCTCACTATGTGTTAGACATGTAGGCTTTATGACTTTAGTGTGGTGATCCCAGACTATGTCATCTTCTTCATGGTGTTTTTTAGTTATTTTGTTGGATAATTGCTTTGTACTTCCGGTCCTCCATGAAATTGGCAGTATTCTCTGTATGCATTGTCTTTGAATAATCGTCTAATTTATCATTGTTGTTCTCTGATGTGCTCAGTCTGCCTCCCTCTCTCTTTTTCTCTAATTATAGAGAGAAAGTCTATTTATAGACTATTAGTTTCTTGGCATGTTGCACGACCAAGCAATTTCCAGAATTAAAATAAAGTTGCATTTTTTAAATAATTGGCTTTTTGAATAAATAAAAGCTCTCATTATTGATGACATCCTCCCCATGTTGTTCTCCACACTTCCCCTTTGGCTTAGAACTCGTGTCTTTTACCAGCCTGCTTCCTCTCCCCCTTTGTCCTGCTCTTTCGAACCTTCACTTTCCGCTGGAGTAGCCTCTCATCTCCGTGGTAACCTGTGTGAAGGAAAGCGGTGTGGTTTCTTGGCTCTCCATCATTGCAGCGAGAGAGAGAGAGGTCTTTTGAGAGTGAGGTCAGATGAAGAGTGAGCAGCGATGGCAATAGTTGGACTTTGGTGCTGTCCGGTGGAGTGTGAGTGAGTGGAGGAGTGTATAGGGCACTTCTCCTGGGCCTTTGATTGTGACTGTGATTGGGCTGCTTCAGGTGAGTCCGGATTTTGATTCCGTTTGTGGTTCCAATATAATTCAACAGAGATTGTGTTCGTTTGGAATCTCTGCATCTGTTTTGTGGTTTGAGTATATTTCTCTCTTTTGGAAAATAATAGCTTTTTTAATATTTTTTATATACAAGGCTGCATGAGTTGTAGCTTTTGTCATACTGGCAGATGCAGTATCTGCGATGAACTGAACATGTGACATTTGACAACTTGTTCTAGGATTGGCAGGGATTTAAATAGCAAATTATAACATATTTAAATAGAATGGAAGTTGGATTCTTTTACAACTTATACATTTAGGTTTTATCTAATACTCTGATGGGGGTGCAGGTTGTTCTGGCTAATTGCCTTTGACCAGTTGCACAGTTATGGATCTGTTTTGGGGATGTTTTCCAGTGTTGATCAATAAAATGTCAACACTATTGGTTTTCCTGGTGCATTTAGCTCCTCAGCTCCCAATAGAAAATATAGTTGTTTGGTTTGTCGTCACTGCTGTGTGCCTTGACACCTTTACTTGTTTTAGTACTGATTCTGTTTCACTAAAGCATCTGCACACAGCCCATCTGTCCTCATGAACCCAGTGTTAAATGTCTCTTGGTGTATGTTACATAATGTTTTAATGCGTGGAAATGATTACATTGAGATGGGTGCTCTCGCTGCATGCCCAGAACAGCTGCTCGTTGAATGTTTTACACACTGTATGAGAATAAGAGTATTATGGATTGTAATTTTGGGTGTCTGCTTGTTTCATGTAGAAGTATCGCCAGAGTTTAGCAGGACTTCTAGCCCCTCCTTATGGAGCGATGGAGAGTGGATCCAACAATGACAGTGAGTAATGACACACATACCTCTACTGAGAAGTAAGTAAGCTAGTAAGCTTTTATTTATATACCGCCTTTTCACTGCACATCGGAGTCTCAAAGCGGTTTACAATTGTTATTTTTTTTTTTTGGGAGTGGGGGTGCCAGTACAGGAGGCACATGCCATACCTATTGTACATATTTTTAGTGGTAGGGGAAACCGGAGCACCCGGAGGAAACCTACGCAGACACGGGGAGAACATGCAAACTCCACTCAGAAAGGCCCTGGTCCAACCGGGATTTGAACCCAGGACCTTCTTGCTGAGAGGCGAGAGTGCTATCCACTCAGCCACCGTGCCGCCCACTGAGAAGTACTGCAATACTGCAATTAGTCTTTCCTTCAGATATCCACTGATGCTATACTTCGTCTTATTATTATTATTATTATTATTACACTTTTATCCCTGCCTACTGATCAATATAACACTTGTTTAATATTTGGATTACATTTAGTAACACATTGAATGCCTATGATCCTAAAATAAGCAAAACTATAATGCATGATAAGCTGGGACTATTACAGATGTGACTATTACTTAGTATTTGTGCTGACTTTCTGTCATTATTTGATTTTTACCGTATGTATTATATTATTATCCTTCCTGTTCATACATTTTTCTTTTCAGTAAAAAGGTTCTGTGTTTAAATCCCAGTTGGTACAGGGACTGTCTGAGTGGAGTTTGCATATTCTCCCCACGTCTGCTTCAGTTTCCTCTGTTTTCCCCAAAACCCTACAAAATAGCCCTAGATTTACACTATTTTGTTTTCCAGGACTCACTGACAAAGACAACATGAACTCTGACACTGCCAACAAAGGCCACAAGGTGAATGGTTTTTCTGCTCATACTGAACTACATCTATCTATTTAATCTAGTATTAGCTTTCATAAATTATGTAGTAAAGCTGGGTAGACTTTTTGTGAATGAAGTAAAACACCAGGACACATCTCAGGTGTGTGTGTGTGTGTGTGTGTGTGTGTGTGTGTGTGTGTGTGTGTGTGTGATTTCTATATTGTGACTCACAGATGTGATCCTCTGTAGTTATGCTAATGTACCATTATATATTCAACAGGAAGAAAGATCCCAGCTGGCCAATTAGCCTGCCTTTCTTCTGTTGTTTTTTAGCACACTGTCCTTTTGCCGAACAGGTGTGAGCTGTAAGGGATATAGACGTTTGTATGGAGTGTTTGTTGCTACATTTAGGAATATAAACATAAGCTTGTGTGCAGAGCCTTTTTACTGCTACCATGTAAATAAGCATTAAGGGGGCATATTATTCATGGTTTGTAACAGATCTAGTTGATTGTTTTTATAGATTCCCTCTGAAAAGCTACAACGAGCTGGAAAGGTTCTACGAAATGCTATTCTTTCCAGAGCTCCACACATGATCCGGGACAGGAAGTACCACTTGAAGACTTACAGGCATATGTTTTATTTACACATTTCAAACACATGTGTCTCAAAATCTTTAAATGCTTACATTCAGTATTCATGTTTATTACAGACAATGCTGTGTGGGCACAGAGCTGGTGGATTGGCTGGTGATGCAGAGTGCTTGTGTTCTGACCCGGTCCCATGCTGTTGGAATGTGGCAGTCTTTGCTGGAGGAAGGAGTGCTGAACCATGGTGATTTTAAAGATGTTTACTATTGCTTCAACCTAGCCATAGACTATATTTAGATGGACGATGCTAACCCCCCACAGCTCGATGAAGGAATTACTCATGAGTGAATTTCTGCTCCAACTCACTTTGGTTTTCTAATGACTTACATTGAAAAGTAAACTTGTCATGCTCGTTTGTAACCTTTGTGTCACTCTCAAAAGTCTGTGATCTGTTGTCTTTGTAAATCCAGATATGAGGCCTAACGACCGACCAGTAAGATGTCTTCTGTTAGTCCATAGGTAGTGACTGGCGCAGCTCCTGATTGGCTCTTTGGTTACTTCGATACCCACAGCTTTGAATAAATGGGGCTACAGATGCTTGTGTATTATACTATATAGGTTTTTAAGTATAATGCTAATAACATATATTATACTTATTTTATGTTTGCTCCTCTTTCCTTCTCCCGGGTTCCTGTTCTGTAACCTATGATGCAACGCTGAAATTTCCCCACTGTGGCATTGCTTAATCTTAATGTTAATAGCTTCTCATGAATCAAGCAAACAATATGCAAACAGCACTTGTGTTGTCCACTCATTCTTCTGTGATATTAGTGTCACGGCACAAAAAGGGACCCAAAAAGTGACTCAGGACTGATGGACAAATGAGCAAATGTATTTCTTGAGTAGGAGGAAAGGTTGGTTGGTCTGAAGATAAGATCAACGTGGCAGACTAGAGGAGCAGACTGGAACCTTGGAACAAGTAGCAGAGAAATCAATCTGGGACCAACGGGCTGTGAAGCTGTGTCCTTGTAGTCTGCCTCCTCCCGGTCAGCAGGCCCCACCGCTGCCTTCACACAGAGGGGATGGAGGGGGAGGAGAGCGTGGGGGCCAGGTCACAGAAGGAAGTGTGACAATCAGCATATTGTGAATGTTAGATTAAATATGACTATAATTTTGATAAACATGACATTTTATTTCTTAGTCCATATTTCAGTATGGAAGAGTAGACTATGTACAACTTTCAGTTTATTTTATCTTAAGTACATATTCTATCCCTGTTTACATTTCTGATGTGTGCTCCTCAGTGGACCAAGAACTGGGCTTCCAGGACAAATACTTGTTTTATCGTTTCCTTGACGACGAGGATGAGGAGACGCCATTGCCCAGCGAAGAGGAGAAGAGAGAGAGTGAAGAAGAGCTGCCAGAGACCATCCTCTTCCTCGCTCAGATTGGTCCTGATGCTCTTCTGCGCATGATATTACGAAAGTCGTAAGTATGACTGTTTGTTTTTCTACCATGACTATAATAGGACAGCTTTCCCATGTGAACAGAAATCACTAAAAATTGTACATGAGCATGAACATGTAGAATGCAAACCTGAAGATAGTATAAATAATCATCACTGGTTTAAAAGAGCCGAGGTTTAGGGTTGTGACCGGTGAGTGTGACATGTCTGCAGGCCCGGGCAGAGAACAGGGGATGACCTTGAGATCATCTATGATGAACTGCTGCACATCAAGGCCTTAACCCATCTCTCCAACACTGTGAGTCAGCACCTGCACCTGCCTAAAGAAAAGAAAACCATTATATAATACAACAATTGCATACAATCACAGGTCATAAGACACTACATGTGAAATAAAAATCATTTTAAGATTCATTTGGAGCATAGAACAGCATACATTTGGATTGTGTTTACTGAAAATTGTTGGTGGTGGTCGGAGGGGCCGATGGCACATACTGGTTGCCTCGCTTCTGTCAGTGTGCCTCAGGGCAGCTGTGGCTAGAGTAGTAGTTTATCACCACCGTGTATGGAGTGAAAGAATCATGACATGTGAAGCGTCTTTGAGTGTCAAAAAAAGCGCTATATAAAACCGATGCATTATTATTATTATTATTATTATTATTACTGTAGATCTATGGCCAGAATATTTCATATGAATAAAAGCTAAAATCAACAACTTCCATAATCTGGCAACGCTTTGTCATATTGAAGAAAGCAGGATCTCTCAAAATGTGCAACACAATGTATTGTGTTTATAAGTGAATATATAAATGATCCCCTTTGTCCATGCCAAAGATGTAAAAACAACACCTTTATAAGCTTGTTTGTGCCACTGTAAAATGAATATGAAGAGTTATGATGATATTAAGCTGAGCAAGTGCTCCACTGAGGAGTCATAAAAGACAGTGCTTGTTGTTTACAGTTGCCTTATGTCTCTTCTTAATCATAAGCCAAATATTTGTTAACAGGTGAAGAGGGAACTGGCAAGTGTTGTCATTTTTGAGTCCCATGCAAAAGCAGGAACCGTGTGTATGTATACCAATACCTCAATTCGGTCTAATTAAAATTTATTCATCATTATTTTAAATAAGAATTCGTGTTTTTTTCCCCTAAGTGTTTAACCAGGGAGAAGAGGGCACATCCTGGTACATCATCCAGAAGGGCTCGGTTAACGTGGTCATCTACGGCAAAGTAAGAATGATCAAGATTAAAGTGCTCCTGTATTGCTCTGACCTTAGTGACACAACTCCTTCAGAGGCTTGAAACGCGAGCAGTAGATTTTGGCAACTGCTTAGAGCACCATGACTCAACACAATGAGTAATGAGATTAAGGGATGGCATACAGACGCATATTCACACCACACAGCAGCAAACACTGGCAGATGTGGTATGCCATCAGAATACACCATTTGTAGTCTTAGTAGTACTTGAATGTATTTTCTCATTTGTAGGGTGTGGTGTGCACACTGCATGAAGGAGATGACTTTGGGAAGCTGGCCCTGGTGACAGACTCGCCCCGCGCTGCCTCTATAGTGCTCAGAGAGGACAACTGCCACTTCTTACGAGTGGATAAGGAGGACTTCAACAGAATACTCAGGGTACATTCCTTCATATGCCATTTACTTACAAATGAATGAATAATCACTATCCTGAAATTACATTGGTCAGCTTTATTGCAAAAACATACACGTTTGTCTCCCTCTACTGGCTGAAGCAATGCATTACACTCTGTGACCGTGTAAAGAAAAACACTATTTGTTATATTTTTTAGGATGTTGAAGCAAATACTGTGCGTTTAAAAGAACATGAACAAGCAGTGCTGGTGCTGGAAAAGAGCCCTCGTGCCTCAACTCTGGGAAGTATCAAGTAAGTGCACAGGTTATTATTTCCCTTGTGTTTTAAACTAGCAATTAAGCTCTGACAACATGGGTTCCAAAAAAACATACCCAATAAATGGCACAGATATTAAATATTTATTTCCCTGTACAGGTACACTGTGATATCAGGAACCCCAGAGAAGATTCTTGAGCACTTCCTGGAGACCATGAGAATGGACATACATCACAGTGAACCAGGTTGGCATAACATTTTCACTTGTCATGGCATTGTCCTTTTGTGACTTTGTTGTTGGTTTTTATGACATATTTCTTCTTTCTTCTCTGTCCTGCTGCTAGACCCGGCTCTGGACGACTTTGTCCTCATGCACTGTGTGTTTATGCCCAACAGTCAGCTCTGCCCTCTACTCATGGCACAATATCCTTCTGTGTCTTCTGGGAGAATGTATTTCACTTGTTTTTTGACACAAGAAAATGTACTTGTGTTATAGCACAAATGCATGTTGTTTGCTACATTCCAAAGCATTGGTGAGAGAACTCCTCATGTTTGAGCAAGAGCTGAAGCAGCAGTTGGTCATTGAACACTAATGAAATACTGTCTGTCTCTGGCTCTACCAAAATAACCAGCGCTTTTCAATCTGAGTGTCTGCTGATGCTCTCAAAGTAATTTTGTTCTTTACAAGTCATGCTTAAACAATATTAATGTTTATTCACAACGAGTTACAGGAATTTAACTAAATACAACAATTATTTGATACTGCAATGATATGTTTTCTATTTTTTATAAACTTGTGCCATTTAGTCATTTTTCAAGAACCGTTGCTTGTTTTACTCATTCCAAGTTAGACATTTCTTGTATCTTTTTAAAACAAGATAATTTTGCTGGTCGCTTTGGCAAATCTTGTTTCATGGCAAGATTTGCAAATTGTTCAAATTGGGGCGACATTGGCTCAGTTGGTAGAGCATTGGCCTTTGTGCCTAAAGGTCGTGGGTTCGAGCCCAACACAAGACTTTCTCCACTGACTCCAACTGATGTCGGCTGCCGTGGGCAAGACACTTAACCTCTGACAACACCAGGTGGGGCGCCAGTGGCTGTAAAGTGCCAAACTGCCATTGTGTTCTTTGGCAAAACACATTGCCTAGAATGAGAATGAGTCTGGAGTGTGTGTGAATGGTTGGTTGGGATCGGAGGGGCCAACAGCATATAGTGGTTGCCTTATTGCTGCCAGTGTGCCCGAGGGCAGCTGTGGCTACAGTAGCTGTTTATCACCACTCTGTATGGAATGAATTAATAATGACATGTGAAGCGTCAGTGAGTGTAAAAAGTACTATATATAACAAATGCATTATTATTATTAAATACAGACACATTTTCTACTTTTCGCCACAGGACCAACATATATGGATCAAATTAGCGGTCATAAAGGTGTTTCTATTGGGGTTCATTTTTTCCCTTTAAACTGTGAAAATGTCATACATACCGTGTTTGTTTTCTTTAACGTGATGTGCACCTACCATGCAGCCTCTCCTCCCGGCTCGGAGCAGGAGCGGCTGGAGTTTGCGGTGAATGCTAAGAGAAGAGTCCTTATCCTGACCCTGCGCTGGGCCACTGTGCACTCCTACCTGCTGGAGGAGGAGCCCGCTGCCGTGTCCTTTCTCGAGGTAAACACATGAAAATCAGGCATTCATAATTTTCATTTGACGAGTTGCTATTTGGCCTCATGGAATTCTTTCAGGAACTGTTTGGGAGCGTGTCAAACGATTCGCGAGTGCTCAGAGCTCTGAAAGACCTGGCTGCCGACCTTGAGAAAGTGGTGAAGATTCAGTATGTTTTCTTTTAGAGACTATTAAACTCTATTACAGTCGAGCTATTTTTGCAATTACAACTTTACAACTATTTTTGTTTTACAGCTCAGAGGAAGCAAAGGCTGCCAAAAAGGTACGCAGAGTTAGACTGTATATAGTATAAATTGATTACAGATGGCTACACACACTTAAAAAACCCAAAAATGGGTCAAATGTACAAAGCTAATTCGTTGTTTTTGGTTCGATATTTTAGTCATTATTGGGTTTTTTTTATACTACTCCCTAAAAACACATTAGTAGGATTGGTTGAAAAGGCTACCATTTATAGATAGGTTGTTTTTGTCTGTGTTTGTAAAAGTCACATCAGGTTTTTGTATCAAGCTTTTTACATCTACAGTTGTTACATAATGTTATATACAGACTTAAATACATGCCTTTACCTCTCTCAGAAAACACTAATACGACAGTTCAGTAATGGGGAAGAACGATTACAAAAGAAACAACCCATAAGGAATCAAGATGACAGTAAGTCTTCATTATTCAACATTAAACATAGGTTCTTATTCTTGATTTGATCACATTTCATACCTTCCTTAGTCCTGTTAAAGGTGTATTGCAGTGATCAGACATACACAACTATTCGAGTCACTGTGGCGGCCACTGGGAGAGAAGTGGTCAGTGCGCTGGCAGAAAAAATTGGTACAACAGAAGAGCTCCTCCTGGTCCATCTGAACTCTGCAGGGGGTGAGATAACTAATTATTACTCTAAATATATCTTTTCATATGTAGATTGACAATATTCATATTTGGATGTTGTTCTTATAGTGCCATTAAATACACTATGTTTGTGTTACAGAAAAACAAATGCTCAAGCCAAACGACGTGTCCGTATTCTCCACTCTGAGCATCAATGGACGACTGTTCGCCAGTCCACGAGAACAACTCAACTCTTTAGTAAATAATTATAATCTGCTGTTTCAATTAATGTTATGTTTACAAATTATCCTTAGTAGTAAATAACCAATACATATCTTTAAGGTATATTAAAATAATGCATTCTATCTGTGAGCTGAGTTGCCTGACAATTTTATAGCCATATCCTACTAATATACATTATATTATGTTTTATACTGTATTGTTAGCAAGATCAGTCTCCACCAGAGAACCATTATTATTTAAATTGTTTCAAAAGTTCCAACCATCTTAGCCCATTAGTGGTCTCCTATGGACCTGTGTTGAAAATTACACAATTAAATGCATCTAGTTCTGTTTAGTTTTGATTTGTTTCTTGCAACATACAACCGATGCATGCATTAGCCAAATCAACAGTGTAATACATTTACAAGACAAGATAATACAGTAAACAATGCATGTACAACAGTGCGGACAAGATAGGACCATACACACATCAAAAACAAAACAAATGGAAATGTTTGGTGTGTGTTTTCAAGTTGACTTCCTTTGTACCCATGTGTAGATTCTCTTTGCAGTTAAAAAGAGCAAGACTTGGCATCTACACAAAAATACTCATAAAAATCAAATTACGCAAATAACAATAAAAACACAACAGATAAGTAATGAATAGCTTAAGGTAAAAAGAGAGTAAAAGTGGTCAAAAGGTGCTTAGTCAGGACTCCAGAGCTCATTTCTGAGAAGAAATGTAGTGCAGTGTGTGTGTGTGTGTGTATGTGTGTGTATGCGAGAGAGTGGGAGAGTTGTGCATGTCCAATATATAACTGTCATGTCGATTACAATAAATAAGATAAACCGTCTCTGTGTACAGGCGCCTCTTCCAGACCAGGAGGGCCCCACTGCAGGCTCCATGTCCACCTTTGAGCTGATGAGCTCCAAGGACCTGGCCTATCAGATGACCCTGTTCGACTCGGAGCTGTTCAGCTGCGTACACGAGGTGACACACTGGCTCTAACCACACATGACAACAGCACACAGGCTCTGCTGCTTTTACTTACATGTCACTTCTGCGTTTCAGCACGAGCTCCTCTATCACACGTTTGGCCGGGCCAGCGTCAGGAGGACCACCGCCAACTTGGACTTGTTCCTGAGGCGCTTCAACCAGGTGCAGCTGTGGGTGGTCACCGAGGTGTGTCTGTGCGGACAGCTCAGCAAGAGGGTGCAGCTGCTCAAGAAGTTCATCAAGATCGCAGCGCAGTGAGTTCAAACATTCTGTCGTGAGAGGGCATGGTGCTGATCTGTCAAGACAAAAGACTATCCAGTTCAATTCAACTCAATTTATTCTTATATCGCCTTAACTCACAACAGTAGTTATCTCAGTGGACTTAACAAAACCGTTAAAAATGGCAACACAGATCACAGAATCAACAGTTAAGACACACACAAAAAGCAAAATGGTTTCGTATAGCGCGTTTTTGGACACTCAAAGACGCTTGACATGTCATTATTCATTCACTCAACACACAGTGGTGATAAACTACTACTGTAGCCACAGCTGCCTAAGGACACAACAACAGTTTGGCACTTTACAGCCGCAGCCACTCCACTGTGGCATCTGGTGTTCCCAGAGGTGAAGTGTCTTGCCAAGAACCCAACAACAGCATACATCAGTGTGAGTCGATGGTGAAAGTCTTGTGGTGGGCTCGAACCCACGACCTTCAGGCTCAAAGGCCAATGCTCTACCAACTGAGCCGTTGTCGCCCCTAAACAAAGATTAGAAAACAAATAGGTATTGGTCCATAGCGGGAGTTGACCAATGTTCATAAGTGTTGATACATTTCCGAAAAATGTTGAATTTCTATCCTAACTATCATTTTTCATCTATAGCTGTCGGGAATTCAAGAACCTCAATTCTTTCTTCGCCATTATTATGGGGATGAGCAACCCAGCCGTCAGCAGGCTTAGTCAAACATGGGAGGTAAAGCTTAAGTCAGCAATAAATGCAGTAATATTATTTGTGCACGAAAAAGAGTGTTACGTAAATTAAAGATGCATCTGTTTTGTCTTTTTCTTACTGATAGAAACTTCCAACCAAGTTTAAGAAGTTCTATGCTGAGTTTGAAAGCATGATGGTGAGTTTTCAGTTTGGAGTTCACATCGGTGTCATATATGAATAACTATGTGTCACTTCAGGATCCCTCGAGAAACCACCGGTCGTATCGACTCACTGTCACTAAACTGGAGGCACCAATCATCCCCTTTATGCCCCTCCTTCTCAAAGGTAACGCTCCTTGGAACATGAAGTAGCTCATATTATATTTACCATAATGTATGTTTTTGTTCAATTACAGATATGACTTTTACACATGAAGGAAACAGAACATATGTTGATAATCTGGTCAACTTTGAAAAAATGGTGAGAGCGACCTTTGTTAACTTGGCATTACATTTATTTGAGACGTTTTAACTATTGCCTTTGAATAACTTTTATACTGTTGTAAAATATATGCAGAAAATATGACAATGAACATGTCGCATTTAAGCTGAACTTAAAAGCCTGGCAAATCACAACAAAGTGAATCTCTTAGAAGCATGGCTAATCAAACATGTTTGATTTAATTTGGGTTTAAAAGTAAGGTAACGCTCATGCAGTGGTTAGCAGATCCATACTGGCCTTGCTGTGTAGATTTTGCATGTTTTGCTTGCTCTCGCTGTGTATGCTCCCTTTTCCTCCGGGTGCTCTGGTTTCCCCTACCACAAAAAAACATGTATGATAGGTCTGAATGTAATGAGGGAGTGCATGGATAGTGTTGGGCGTCTCACTTCTGTCACAAGGAGGAAGGACCCAAAAAACAGGACTGCCAAAATATTAGATTTAATAAACAAAAACAAAATTCACGTTACAGAACTTAAAACTCAAACCAGGACGAAACAGGGACAAAAACACAATGGATCAACAACAAGGGGAGAGGAGCACAGGGTTTAAATACACACAGGGACACACAAGAGAAGTGGCGGGACGGGAATAAACAGAACAGACATGAGCAACACTGAAGAAACAATATATCAAAATTATACCAGGAAAAGTAATCAAAAAGTCCACAGCATAACACTGGTACCAGGACAAACATCTGATACAGTACAGACTTGTCAAGTACAGTAGTTACTTACATAGCAGAGGAAATATGCCGTCCAGTTTAGAGTTGTCATCATAGCAGGCTAAAACTAATACCACAATTCCTTTATCCCCTCCAGCGCATTATTGCCAACACAATTCGACAAGTACGGCACTGTAGAAGCCAACCGTTCAACCCTGACATCTGCCAGCCCAACAAGAACCAGGCCGAGGTGCGGGGCTACGTCAGGAAACTGTGTGTGGTCGACAACCAGAGGGCACTGACGCAGCTCTCCTACAGGCTGGAGCCAAGACGGACGTGAGACCACCGTATACCAGAGAGTCGTCCACTATCATCCCTGTATCCAAACTACATTTAACGAACACAATCAGACGCTCTGTAGCATCTCTCCGTATTGGACTCATACAGTGATGTGCCATGAAAACCTCTTCCTCCTGGACGGTCAGAAAAGCTGCTACTCTGTTGTTAGACTGTGCGACTTGTCACTGTTTTGGAGCTAAGATAGATCTGTAATGGATAGAACTTGGTTGAAATATGTTGCATGACGGACAGGTTGTTTGTTCTATACATTGTATTTCTATCTAAGTGTCCTGTCCATGTTGTGCAACTCTGAAAAAAAAAGGTTTAATGTATCTGCCTGTGAAGCCTGTTTACACTAAAGGCCTTTCTTAAAAGTCACTGACATACTCAAAACATTACCCCCTTCCACTATTCAGTATTAAAGTACATATTTTCATCTTAATCTATATATAACTATAGATAAAGTAGGATTTGATGTCCTATCATTGAGTAAATGTGTCTTACGATTAGTTAGACACTCCCCAGTACGAGAGTATTAGTGGTTCGAAGCCCTAGAGGTGTTATTTTCCACCTAAGTTTTGCCTTTATATTGTCGTCAACTCAATGCAAGTGGATGCAGATCAGACTTGCATTGAGGGAAGTCAGTATTTCAATGTACTTACGTGAGTAGATTATGAGTGTCCATTATTTTTCCTCAGAGACTTTAGTTGTGATTACCGGTGTGTGTTGCGAACCACTTTTTTTAGTGGTTTTGACTGTACTGTTTGTGTAGTCTGCCTTGTAAATAAAATACAAAATAATTCAATAGTGTAGCTATGTTTAATTGCCACAAAGATTTGGTTTAGGATAAAAACATAAATGAATAAGCAAAGGATGATAAGAAAGTTTATGTGAATGTTTTCCTCAATTCTAATCGTAAACTCAGGGCAACAGACGCTAATACTATCTGCCTACTAAATTATAATTAAACAGAAAGTCAGTGATGGACAATGGTCACCGTGACATCTACAGAGACCTAACCCTGTACTTTCCACTTGTTGTGCTTGTGTTGATGGTTTAGTTGACTGCCGAAACCTTTTGCACATCAGAGAGAAACCATCTCTTACTCATTTTGCCTCACCAGTCTGAAGCCACACGTCCATCAAAGTCTTCTAATAATACCAAAATCACCGGGACAATGTTTGTTTCGCCAACACACAAATGAGCGATGATTGATGGTGGCTCCTGTTGCCTTGTAGTGGCGTGTACACAAGTCTAGTTTTACACTTACTATAACAAGTGAGGTGTTCTCTATATCCCTGCAGCTGATGTAAGCACAGCTATGGCCCTTGATGATGTCACTGTCCTTTTTGTTAGGTTGAGTAACAGAGCCTCTCAAGTGTTTTTAGCCCAGCCACTAGTGATAGAGGTTAGATTTAGGCTTCCACTGCAGTCACCATCATTGCCAAGTGATTTACAACGGTCGACACGTTGTATAGGCTCGTGGAGCTGCCTGGAGAGCTTTGGTGTGTGTGTGTGCGAGAGATCTTTATATAGACACAGTTAGCCGGGAAGAAGGAATGCCCCGCATGCCAGTGACCATATTTGAACAGAGCGTCTGCAGCAAGGAGACAGCATGCTCACAACACAAATCACTTCACCTCATCACATCCTGCCTCCCTCTTGGAAAAACCGTTCTTGTAGTATCACTGGACCACCACTATCAGGCAATGTGGTACCTCCAAGTCCAGTAGGAGGTTGGACAGTCATAAACGTTCTCTCTCTATCCTTCCAGTACTTTCCAGAGAGTCCTCCCTGGCACACTGCTGACTGACAAACATCCAGGTCTAATCCTTAAGAGGAAAACTTACGGGCTCTAAATTTCTACTTTCTTCTTGTCCGAGCTGTGATTGTCAACATTTCTCGGGGGTATAAGTTTAGAGTGTGTATGTGTGCCTGAGTGTGTCAGTGAGTTCTGAGCCAGTATGCCATGTCGTCCCCTGGATCGTCGTTTGTGCAGATAAAACATGAGGACTTGGTTTTCTATGAGAACTGTGGAGGCGGCAGCTTTGGAAGCGTCTACAGAGCTCTTTGGATTTCCCAGAACAAGGAGGTGGCAGTAAAGAAGCTCCTAAAGATTGACAAAGAGGTATGTTCTGTAATATAATGCTGGTTGTTTCAGTAATGTGAAGGTGTTTCTGTGAGCATGTATTTACCTTGAACATACCTCCTTGTAGATGGAGCCATTTATGAATGATCCCTCTGGTGCATAAAGGAAAGCTACTATCATTCAGGTGCAGATAGACTGGGAGATTCCACATAGACTAGGCTGCAATTCTTAAATTGAGTAAATAAATTGAGTCACTTGAAGGAGTAAATCAAAGGAAAAGAAATAGGAAAGAATTAACAACAACAACAACAACTGTAAATGTATGCGCATAAAACAATTGCCCTATTTGAAAATGTGCCCAAGTTGTGTGCATTATAATTCTTGCATGTATTGTAAACTTTTGTTTGCCAGAGGTTGTTTGGTGCTTGTAGACACACTGCACGTGCACTGTAAAGCATAATGCACGATGATGGCCGCGGAGCCTGATGCCAAACAAATTATGGCTGCTTAGCAACAGCCACATATTTCACATGCAGAGGTTTTGACCTATATGTCAGATTAGTTTAGCACAGGGTGGAGATGCCCCCGGTTGTCTTCCCGATATTATGAACAAAATACAATTATTTATAAAAAAAACACTTACATAGAACAAACAAGTATTCAACGTTTATTCCATATATTTGTTTGGATAATGGGTATGCTATGTGTTTGTCACTGTACAGGCTGAAATACTCAGTGTCCTGAGTCACAAGAACATCATTCAGTTTCATGGAGCCGTGCTGGAGTCGCCCAACTATGGCATTGTCACAGGTTAGAGCCACTGCTCATGTCTTTGTGAGAAGCACATCTGTTAGATCTAGTATATTAACCTTAATCTTTAAGGTTGAAACAAAAAGTCTGAATATAATTGTGCCTTGGAAACATTGTCATAGGCCAAGGACTTTTAAACATATAGATGTTAAATTTATAATATTATAACAACACAAAGTGGTAAAAAGTGAACATTACATTATTTTTATTGACAAATATGGCTTGCAAAATTTCTCTTTTCATTTTAAGTGCCAGAATCTATCATCAATCTTTGGAATTGTAGGCAAGTCAAGTTTATTTGTATAGCACAATTCATACACAAGGCAACTCAAAGTGCTGAACAAAACAAGAAAGCATTAAAATCATAAATAATCACAGAACATTAAAAAGAAAGATAAAAATATAAAATCCCTCAGTTGTTTGCACAGCTAAACAGAACTGTTTTCAACCTTGTTTAAAACATTGTCAGAGAGGAGGCCTGTCTCACATCCTCAGGAAGACTGTTCCAGATTTTAGCAGCATGAATCTGAAAAGCCGCCTCCCCATGTTTAGTTCTGAAAGCATTGTTAGGTTATACAAATATTTTTCAAGCTCAGGACAAAGCACTATTTGATCCATTATCTGGGAATGGGAAGAGCACAACTGCAAACCTCCCAAGACACGGCCATCCATCTAAACTGACCAAACAAGGACAACACTGGTCAGAGATGTAGTCAAGAGGCCCATGGTAATTTGCGGAGCTGCAGACATCCAAAACTCAGCTGGGGGTGTCAGTACATGGGGAAAATATTGATCACATTACACAAGGGGTGGCTCCCTTATGACCTGCAGTAGAAGTCATTGTAGCCCCTGCTACATTATGGAACCCTATTTTGTTGGCCTTCTGCTTATGTGAGTACCCCTCTCTTTCTCTTTAGATTGTCATACAATGGAATGGATTAAGACATGGATTAATAAAACCATGAATTAAAATGGGTCAACCAAGGTAAAGGCAAATCCAATTTCAGAATCTGTAACAATATCTAAAAACAGCTGTTGATGAATCTTTCCTTCAATCCTTGATTCTTTCAAGATTGTCCTGTCTGTTGCTCCATCCACCATTCCATCCCTTCTCTGTCTCCGCTGAAACAAGCAGCCACCACCCGCTTTGACAGTGTGGATAGTGTGATCGGAGTGGTGAGCAGCTTTAGTTTCCAACCACACTTTGGGTTTTTACAGAGATTAGATTTCATTCTGGTAGGCTCTATTTACTTCATAGATCCTCATCAACTTCTAATGGCAACTGGTTAGAGAGAATGATGTTGACTAACTTGTTGACAGAAGAGAGAAATCCAGTATCATTTTACATTTACTTCCCAGTTATCTGCCACTCTAATGAAATAAACAATTTGTTTGTGATCATAAAGAGACAAAATGCGAAATGGTCAAGGTGTATGAAAACGTTTTCAAGGCACTACAATGTAAGAGTAATTAAAAAACCACAGCATGTCTTCTTTGAGCATGATATGGTTTTACTGTGGAGCATTTAGTTCTTGTGATGTCATGAGACTTATAAACACATGATGGTGAGAGGGGTGTATGTTTTCAAGCGTCACTGTATCTGCTTGAATGGCCCAGTTGTGTTTATTGGCAGGACATTGAACGCTTGAATGTAGTTGTCATTAAACTTATAGTTGTCAGCATTCATTTACATTTGAATCATAAGGGCTTGAATTTCATCCGTCTTCCATCAGGACAATTTACTGATATGGAAGAGGAATTAGTAACTTGGCAGTTAGAGAATTGTAAAAGACTGTCTTACGGAACGGCTGCATTATTTCCTAGAATATGCAAGTGGTGGGTCGTTATATGAGTACCTGTCCAGTGAGCAGAGTGAGCAGATGGACATGGAGCAGATCATGGCCTGGGCCATACAAATAGCAAAAGGTAATGCAAATATAATCTGTTATCTTTAACATAAGGGGATTGATAATTAAACTGTATGCTCTTATTTTATTCTAACAGGAATGCATTACCTTCATGCAGAAGCTCCGGTCAAAGTAATCCATAGAGACCTAAAGTCACGAAATGGTATGGCTAACAAAGTCATTATTTACTTTAAACCTTTTTTACATTTTATCTTAAAAATCTTTTCCAGTGGTCATATCAGCAGATAGAGTTCTCAAGGTTTGTTTGATGGTGTCAAATAAGTTATTTTAAATAGACCTCCTTCACACTGTTCTTTCCTTCTGGTCCAAAAGATTTGTGACTTTGGAGCATCCAAGTTTCTGTCCCACACGACTCACATGACTGTAGTGGGAACGTTTCCATGGATGGCCCCAGAGGTCATCCAGAGTCTACCAGTATCTGAGACCTGCGACACTTATTCCTATGGAGTCGTATGTACATCACACTCTTCATCAATTATTCATCTACACAGCACCACAGGCTTTATTTTAATGACAATGTTGATAAGGTATTCATGACCAACACAAATTGACACGCATTTGTTAAGTGAAAGGGAAAATATACCTGACTTTATTATTATTTATGCCAATGTTCGCGTCTATGTTTATTACTTTGCAAAATAGCTCATTAAATAACTGTTGGATAACTTGCAACAAAGTTATGGATGGACAAAGCTGTCAAGAATTCTTCCAAATGGGACAAGGAGCAAATAATTCGATTTATCTGAAAAACACTTGTTGAAAAAGCGAATTTAAGTGATAATGTGGACGTGAAGCATAAATGGCCCAACACACTGCCTCTTCTTCAAAAGTACTTGATGATGAGGTTATTTATGTAGTGTCTTTCATGACACCCACAGTTCTATTGGGGCATTATAGAATGATGAATGAATGCCATTCAATATGAGGTTTAAATGGAACAAAGACCCTAAAAACATTGCATGAAACAAGAAGTACAGTTTCTTATTTGATGGAACCCTCATACTGGGCAATAAAGGAGCTTTGCATAAGGACAATAAAAAACTTACATCTAGATGTACAAAGTTGTTAGGCATACCCAGAAAACTTCTAGAACTGGGGCACAGAGGGTTCCACAATGTATTGACAGATGGGGTCATACAAATAGCAAAATGTAACACAAATGTACGTTTGCACACTTTTCAGTGATCTATTTTCACTTTTCAAAGTAATGTATAATTTTGCTTTCACTTTATAATTGTTGGTCACGTCATGTTGTTCTTTCACATATAGTTTCTGGTTATAACAAAACAAAATGGAAAGGTTCATGGAGTATGAACTTTTTCAAGGCTCTTTTTGTCTTAATTGATCTATGTTTCCCCTAGGTTTTATGGGAGATGCTGACTCGAGAGATTCCATTCAAAGGCTTTGAAGGGCTGCAGGTTGCGTGGCTAGTAGTTGAAAAGCAAGAGGTACATTAAACTAAACAAGAAGATACACAAAAATGTATCTTCAAATGTGTAGCATCTGCACCCGCTAAACTTTGAAAGCAGGAGGAACAATGCAATGCTCTCATGATTTCCACTGCGAGGTGGACTGCTGAGTATTTTTAGTCCTGATGTCACTTCTCTGCTCTTGTAAGGCCTGGATACACAGCAATGGAGCTGGGCCAGATTGCCCCCAGCCAAAACCTTTACGAGACACAAACACAGGGAAGAATGGACTCTGTTATTGGTGTCCCGATTATAGCGTTTTATTGGGCTGATTTCCATCCAGTCTGTGAGGATCACCTTGAACACTCACAGCCACATTGTGCGGCCAACAAACAACTCCCAGAACATGATTCCTGCGTAGCTCTTGGCTAATCTCCAAATACTCTCCCTAAATAACTGCCTCCCTCTCTGTGTCTCTTTTTTGTGTTTCACAGTCTTCACCAGCACTATGCTTCTCCACTGAACCCTCTGCATGCATTCTCCGCTTGTTCATATTTTAGGATTAATCCCTGGAGAGAGCTGTTTCCATTTCTGCCTGCACTACAGCTTTGCCTGCACTCATTCAGATCTTCATTGCAGCAGCACTGCATGTGATTGCAATGCACAGAATGATCTTCCCACAAAAGCAAAACAATTTTTTTTTTTCTACAGAATTAAAAAATTTACTTGCATAACATTTGCCTTTTTTGATTTCCTAGAGGCTGACTATCCCCACTAGTTGTCCTGCAAGTTTTGCAGAACTAATGCAGAAATGCTGGCAAGCTGACCCTAAAGTAAGTGGTTATTGATGTTTGTTAAATCAGTGTTTTAATCTCATTGTGACTTCTAACTTTATTCGCTTCCTATGCATCTCTTTAGGAGCGGCCACTTTTTAAACAAGTCATGCTAACCCTGGAGACAATGGCAAATGACAGCAGGCTCCCAGATCAGTGTAACTCTTTTCTCCATAACAAAGAAAAGTGGAGGTATACGTTCAGAATATAATGCTGTATATTGTTGATACATATTAAGATAATAGCAAAATAATCACAAAATAAACAGCACAATTCCCCCTGAGAGAAGTTGAATGTGTGACCCTGTGCTCTACTCTGGTCTATAATAAGCTCTGGAAAGTGTCCACAGTAGAGATTCCACTGCTGGTCCACTTCACTGCATTGCAAAAAGTTGTGGGGGTGGGCGATGGGAAGACTAAAAATTAAAATGTAAACACAGGAAACAGCAACACAAATGCACTGGATGTTGAATGTATGTGAATGCTACTGAACTGTGGTGTAACATTCTTAACATATTTACCACAGTGATGACTCAATTGTGAGTGCAGTTTTGGTCAGGGTGGAAAGTTGGACAGACACAGGGCGGTGAGGATTGTGCTGTGTGAGAGAGGTGAAGAGGTGGAGTTTGGGAGAAGGGAATTAACAACACTACTCAATAAAGAGCTCTTTATGTCTGCCTGATAATACCAAACAATAGGGCCATCTTGTGGAAACTATCTGTATCTGCAACACCTGCAATCTGGAATTGTCTAATGTCAAATCAAAGTAATCGATTTCAAATGTTCTTTTTAACATAGGTGTGAAATTGAGTCTACTCTTGAGCGCCTACGGAAGCTTGAAAGAGAACTTTACTCCAAGGAAAAAGAGCTTGAAGAAAGGGAAAGGAGACTAAAACTGTGGGAGGAGAGGCTCATGCAAAGGTCTACCATGAGTCCCAGCCCCACTTCCCTTCTGATGGACTCAAACATCTCACCTGTAAGCGCCACTTTGTAATAAACAAAATATTTAAGTGTATTTATGTCTTTCTTTGCTTCTCCTGCAGTTTTTCACACCACTGTCAATCAGCTCGTCTGGTTCCTTCTTCCGCTCACACTCACAGGACTCCAACAGCAGCGCCGGCGTCAGCAGTGCTGGAGTCAGTTCTCTGTTTCGGACCCTCAGTAATGGAGACACTGAGAGGAGCAGTAGTACCACACTGGATCGGGGAATGTCTTCTATGGAAGGGGGAAGACTGCACGCGATGCTGCGCGGATTGTCTGGGAGATTTGGAGATGACGAAGAAGAGGAGGGTACCCTAAATGACAGCAGTTGGGTGCAGAAGAAGGATGAAGGTAGCCAGGAAGGAGGGAGGGTGCAGGTAACACTGAGGAGCTTTCCAGGAGGGGTGGTAGAGAGACAGGAGAGGACTTGGGAGGGGAGGGACACTGACACAGGTGGATTGCAGCGGAGCAGGGTGACTATGTGGAAGGGGTACTCTGGGAGTTTTGGAGAGGGCGATTCAGGGCGAGACAGGGAGGCCGAGTGGGAGGTGGACAGAGCTGAGAACAGACCTGAGGACAGAGGGATGGAGGGAGTGGTAGAAGTATCAAAACTCCCTACAATGTTAAAAGGGCTGGGAGCTGGTATAGGGGGCTTTGGGGACATGTTGTCCTTGGACATGGAGGACATAGGAGACATGGACCGTCTGGGTGACATGGACATGAATATGAACATGGGTGACTTAGGTATAATGAAAGTCACAGGTCGTGGAGTCAGGACTGAGCTGGGCGTAAGAGGGCGCAGAGATATGGGAGTTGTTGTACAGGGAGTACGGGGGGACCTCAGTGAAGCCAGAAGCCAAAAGATCAGAGGGGAAATGGGTGTCAAGGTGAGCATGCATTCTGCATCCAACCAGAACTCTGTCAAAAGTTGTAGCATGCTTCAAGGAACAAAGATTAAGATGGCTTCTACAGCAATGGACATGATGGAGCTTGACTGGTCTGACAGTGACTGAATACACTCAACAATACAAGCACAGATTGACTTGTAGACACACACCTGCATTACAGTCTCCAGGAGGAAAAAGCTGGTCTAAACACATTTTATTTGTTATTTTTTTATTCATGCGCTGAATACTATGTCCTGACTGTGAAGTAGAAATCATACAAAAGACAACAAGGCTGTCATATAATATTTACTTCACCATTGTAATGTAATTTAATTCCTGCTGCATACCATATTGTGAGAATTACAAGTGTTTGTAAAAACACACTTTAATGTCTCTTATGAGGCAGCACTGTTCGCTTTTACTGTAGAATTATAGTATATTATGTTTAGTTTTGTTCAACATGTTTTGACTTGATTTAATTTCAAATATTTGGTGTTTTGACATTTTTTCAATAAATAGATACAAATCTACAAATAACCTTCTCTTGTTACAGCCACTCATAGTATATTACACACTGAGAAGAAGAGCGACTCCAGCCAGGACCCACTTGGCAGGTCGTTCCCTTGTTTTCAAACTAAAAGTCCACACATAGGTAGGGCCTCTGATCTTAGTCTTATAGAGAGGACACTCATAGATATTCCTGGTCTCATGGCGGTCATTGGGAACGGCTCGAACAGAAATTACAGGCATCGCTGGAGTCAGTTCCTTTAATCGAGCTTCTGTGATCACTCCAGCCTGAGTGTCCCACCTGGCTCCTACAGCCAAGCAAGTGAGATTTAAAACTGTGAAGTCACACTGTGATAATTGTATGCTTGGTGTTGGACAGTACCTTCCATGTACAGTCCATAGACATAAGCTCCCTCTCTGGCAGGCTGGTTGAACTCTTCCTTAAATTTCTTGGTCACGTCCACTGTTAAATTCACTTTGTCTAGTGGCCACTCATTCTTCCGAGCCAGGGATTGCATGACAGCTACAGAAAAGAAAGCATTCATAGTATATAAGAATATTTTGGAGGAATAATGAAGATCCTTTTAATGCACTGTTACCTGTGAGGAATGACTGTGGGTTAAAGAGTCCAGAGAGCCACACGACACTGGGCAGAGACAGGTCCTGAGTCCAGCTGTCGAGTTCCTTACAACGTTGTAGCACATCATTGAACCTAATACATATACTTAATATAAATAATCGAAAATAACTACAATCTTGTCTTAATGGAATCATACGCACCAAACTGAGAGGCTGTAGATAGAAGGATATGCAAGCTTGGTCCATGTATCAGGGACCTTGTCAAAGAATAAAGCAGTCTGGAGCTTCTCCATTTCAGAGGAAATTGCAAGCTCCCCCTTTTATAGTGAGTGATTGTGAGAAAGTAGGATAGAAAATCACACACTTACAAAAAATGTTTACCTTGAGTCCCAAGTCAAGCTCTTTTAGTGAACGGCGGATCTCTGAGATCAAAGAGTTCATGCGCTCACACTCTTGAAAACACACCAGAATGTACGGGGAGCGCTCGGCTGTCTTTGATGTAATGTCAGACATATTGTATTCCTCTGGGAGCTTCTCCAACACTTCGTCTAGGATAGATTTGACCTGCAGCAAACACTTTTATTTGACATTCCCCATTATCTTTTTTAAATTAGAAAAATCACACTGATTACTGAAAACTTGTCCATTGTAAATGCATGTTTGTTGCACAATTTAAAAGCAGTCACCTTCTCCTCCAAGGTCTGTGAGACTCCTTCGCCCATCACTGCATCAGGAGACTGGAGCTCCAGGAGAGTGTGGAAAAGGGCATCTGATGTCACAGTTAGAAAATCTATTTCTGCATTTGGATGTAACCCATAATGCGCTGGGCTCTCATGGGGCAGCATCTCATCAATAAAATCGTGATAGCCCTGGAGGATGGATGTGGGAACAGTATTACATCTAGCATACTCACGTTTAAAATATAGCAAATATATTTTTACCTGGTAGTCTAAATTAGAAGGTACAACAAATCCCGGCGCTAAAGAAAGCTTTCTGTCAAACTGAATAAAAATGAAAAAAACATGTACTGTATAATGGTAACGGTGTCAAATATTATTTATATAATGTTCTGTTGTCCAAAAGCCTGCCTGAATAGAAGCTCGCCTATTGCTAACAAAATCACATGTACACCAGCTATTTTTCATTATTAGACAGCATTAAATACAAAAGAACTCCTTTCATGAAGATAAACCTGGTTGGGCTGCATGTATTCTTCCAAGTAAGTTCTGCAAAGCCGCCTGTCCCAGTCATCTGTGATGTGTCCACCATACATAATCTCTCCAAAGAGATATCTCAAGTCTTCCCAGGGCACCTGCCGTCATAAAACGGCACAATTATTGCACAATTTAATTAAACCAACACGGATATAATATAAAGATGAAACATGGCACCTGTGCATTAGCCTCTAAATAGTTATAGAGGACATTTACTGATATGGTCAAGTCTCCAGTGTTAAAAGGGTACTTTCTGTTCCAGCCCTGGGGTCCAAATTTCCTCCTCTCCGCCACACAGGCATGAAAGTAACACAGGGAGAAGAGGATAGTCTTGAACTCCTGTTCCCGACTGCACTGGTCCAAGATATCCTATTATGATAATACAACTTGTAACATATATATCTCTGTCGTCAAAGAATGTTAAAAACCTTGCCTGGTCAAAGTTATCAAGAGCAGCATGTAAATTTGCATGCATCCCTGTGGGAGGTTCATTGGTGATCTTTATAGCATTTTCTAGAATTCCCTAAAAAAGCAATAGAGATGGACGTTATAGCATATTACAGTAGCTATACTTAGATCATGAATTGTGTGTCCAACACTTGCATTATGTTAGGCTAGAGTATATTTACTATACCTGAGGAATTATATGCTCTTGGGGCAATGGTGCTGGCTCTGCACTCATAAAAACTCTATAGTCAGGATGACTGCCCTCACAGCAGCGTTCCAACAGTTTCTCCAGGGAGCCTAGCCAGCGCCCAACCAAGTGGATGTTCTACAAGGAAAAATTTACTGTCGTTAACATGACATTGTATCTACAAATATAAAAGATAAACCAAATGACTTTACCTGTAGTATAACCCAGTGTCCCTCCTTTGCAGCTTGTTCCATGGCAATCTCAGCAACAGCCTCTTGGCCTTGACCCAAAGACACATTGTGAAGTTTCCCATGGTCAATAGTGAAACCCAGTTTCTTTCCTGTTGACCAAAAAACTTTAAATATTTTTCTTGTGCTTCAACATCAAGATAAAACCCATACCAAGTGACTCCACATCCTTAAGTGGATCCACACCAGGAGAGAGGATAAAGAAAACAGGTGAGGCCGGTTCACTTTCTCTGAAAGACTTTACGAGTTCTGTCTTCCGGCCCTCTGTATACTTCATACCAAGTTTCTCCTCAACAAAATTCCTACAGTGTCCGTGTAAATAATGTAAGATTAAAAATAACAGTTTCACTCATGAATAAAAACAATTAAATATAGAAAAAACAGCGGTTTACTTCAAGGCATAAGTCATGCGATCTGGGCGTATAGCTCTTATGATGATCAGTTTCTGCAAAGCACTTTTGCCTTTCCACTCCTGAGGAAACTTCTCCTTCTCTGGGCACTCAGACTCTACGATCTTCTTCCATCGTTTAGGTGAACCTTCAATATCTCGATCCAAACCTCGGAACTCATCAGTAAAACTCATGACCTTGACCCAAAAATCACCAGTATTACCTCAAACACATAATGAAATGTTTACACGTTGGTCAAACTTGCAAACCTTAATAGCGCTCCATGCTGAATTGGAGAGGAATTCTAGCGGGCTGGCATAAATATGGTCAATGTTGAAGCGTAACAGGAAGTCTAGCTCTCGTACATCTATTTCTTTGCTCAACAGGAGGAGCTAAAATAAAAATAAAAATTTAAATAAAAGTCACAATTGAATTGTTTTTTATATGACCGCTCACACAATGGGGCACCTGGAAAGCCAGCTGGGCAGTGAAGGTGAGTTTGTCCCTCTCAAACAGCCCTCTGCTGATGTAGTTAAAAGTAGAGTAAGTTACACAGTCTATGAGTGTGTTCACACGGCTCGTTACATCTTCACTCTTCTCTGCTGTCTCCACTGCCTTATGGAACACTACATTAAAGGCCTGAAAAGAAATTCAATGCAGTGAACTAATATTACAATAACAAGGTTCACACCTTTATTAAGACTTATCTGTAAAGAGTGATGTACTGTACCTTAAGGCTGAATTGATACATGGCGTTAATCTTGTTCAGGTCATTCATGATGAAATAGAGAAGAGAGGCTCTGACAGCAACCGGTCGATAGTGTTCCCTAGCTTCATTTATCTTAACCTCATTAACTTTAGCTTCCTGAACCTAAGAAAAGAAGTGCCACGTTCAAATGAAGAACACATTGTGTGGGGAATTTTATTCCTGCCACAGGCACCTTCATCTCAATTTCAGCAGCGGTGTGTTTGGTGGTCTCCAGCTTTTCCACCAAAACATTGTCACCCAAGAAATGGCTCTCTGCAGCCGAGAGCCGCGTGAGCAGCTCGTCCTCCAGGAGCTTCAGCTCAATCTTAAACATGTTTTGTTGTTTGGTCAGTTCGCTCTGGAGGACACAGACACATAATAACACAAACCTGTTCTGAACAGAGTTACGTATTTTAGCCAAAAGCCCACCTTCAAGTGCTCAAGGTCCGGTCTCTCCTGATTGACCACCTGAGCCAGAAGCTGGTCCTCCAGCCCGTCTCTAGTCACAGTGAAATTAATGAGAGTTGTCTGAGCTTGAATCTCTGGTTTATAGTGAGGATTGGCCAATTTTGTATGAAGAATCAATTTGAAACTTGGATTGAAATAGCACTCCTTATCACCGACCTTTATACAACTTCAAAACAGAAAGAATAACATAATAATAATGAAAAATACAATGGATATCATAGGTTCCCAAAATCAAATAGTAAAACTTTGCAGTTACCTCCCCTTTTTGATAGTGTGCCGCCCCAGTAGAGGGTCAATAACAGGGTCTATAGTCTCTTCCAGATTTTCAATGAGGACAGTTTCTCCAGCCACAACAGCTTGCTCAATAACATCTACATAACTTCAATACATATAGAACATACCCAACATTTTTTTAAGAGATGTGAATTCAATGAATTAATTGAACATAAGGTTGACACTCACCCTCTCTGTCCAAGACTCACAACTTTAAGCGCGTTGCCAAAACGGCTCTTTAGCCACTTTATTCCCTGTAGTTGGGGGTCAATGAGAAGAGGCCAGCGCTCACCTGAGAGAATGTACACACATGCTTTTGGGCTAGTAAATATAAATAATTGTGATACAATATAATCATAATTATCAAATTTTGAAACTGACAGTTTGTAAGAATGGTTGCATTTTGAGTAGACATCTTGTCTCCAGGTAAGCCTTCATTGTTCCACTGGGCTACCGTTGCGCCATCCGTCAGCATGGACACCGGATCTAAGCCTTGTGACATGGGAATGGTTGTCTGTCCAAATTAAAATATTGTTTTATAATTTATTTTAATGTTGAAGAGAATAAAACAGAAATATGCTAAAGTGTCACCTTTTGTTCTTTTAAAAATGGCATCCACATATTCTCCAGCAGTTCTCTTCTGTACTTCTTAGAAAATGATCCGGCATAAGAGATAAATGCTGCAGTAAGGAGCACGTCCCCACAGAGAGTTTCCTCTTGTTCCCGGTACTGGGCCACAGAATGGGCCCAACGCACATTCTCACTCTAGGTTTTTTAAAAAGCTCTGTGTGAATTTAGAATTTAAAGGTTTTAATATTCAGTAAATTCTCACCTCTAGACCTTTTACCAAACGATTAGCTAGTTCTATTGTCTTGTTTGTGTTATTGACTTCTTCTTGGAAGCGCACTTTCTCTAATGTGGCAGTCTTGTAGGCTGTGGTCAAACTTTCCAGATTACCATCCAACTCCTGAGGAGAAGAAACAGGCAACACATTTATTGTTTATTGTTCTATCGACTCGGACTTCTAAACAATTGATATGTCAAAACAATGGACCCACAGCAAGTTTTCTTCGAATGACCTCTAATTTTTCAGCAGCCTCTGTTAAATCCGCATTAGCCTGAGCGAGACAGATCCTCTTCATTTCAACTTCACAGAAAACCTAGAGAGACACAGGGTTGTTCACTCAAAGGTTTCAACTGCAACAAATGCAATAAATATGTACTTACGAAAATCTACACAGCAGCGCAATCAAAGAAAAAACATGAAGTCAGTGTCATCTATGTGAAATGAAATGTGTAAATGTGTATTGTGAACCTCATGGAAGCGTATGATGTTAATGACCCACGCACAAAGACCCGCAGCAGCAGAGGACTTGTGCTTCACAAAGTCTGGGTTGAACTCTGGGTCACTGAGGTAGTCGTCTTTTATACACCTGACTGTGGCGTCTGGGATGTGCTCTTTATCAAAGTTCACAAGAGACTGCAGGAAATCATCCACCTGCAACGCATTAAAGCGAAGCGAAGCAGTGAATTTAATGTTTAACTACAATAAAGTTACATATTTATTTAATAGTATTCCATAAATTCAATAATAAATTGCGGTCTTAAAAAGTCAGGGGCATGATCACCTTGCTCATGATGATCTTGCATGCCTTCCAGCTGCGATCTTTGGGTATTCGTCCCTGGGGAGCCATCAGAACCAGAACAGCTGCTGAGACATTGGTGACGATGACTGGAGGGTTGGGAAATGTCCTCAGTTCTGTCAGGTTTAACTACATCACAACCAGACACACACAGCAGGATACATTAATATTTTATGAAACAATATGTTTATAGGGGAAAAGTTTTTACCCTGTTCAGAGTATTAAGGGCGGCATTGGCTGCTTGAAGTGCTGGCTCAGCTTTGGCCAGGTCATCCTCAGTCTCTTGTTGTTGTTTAGTAACTTTAGCTTGGATGGCAGCAACCTAAAGTAACAGTTTCTCAATACAGAAAGTCCAAGAAAATATTTTGTTTATTTTATTCACAAAAATAATAAACATCCACCTTTTGTTCTTCTCCATCTGCCACAATCCTTTCTTGATTTAGCTTATCCTTCTGTTGTCCGATTTTAGCAATAAGAGCCTCAATGTCATTGTTTCTTTGCCACAGCTCTACCTCTTGGACAGCTAACTTTGCCTTTAAATCTTCTACCTAATAACGTCGTGAATAAAAAGAGATGTATTGAAAATGTTTTACTAAAATTAAGAGTTCTTGTTATTTGACCTGTGCCGCAGTAGATTTAAGCTTCTGAAGGCCGTTCTCCAACCTCTCCATCTTCTGCGTCAGCTCTGTGCGTTTCTTCCCCAGCAGGTTGCCATAGAGTTTCATAAACTCAAGAAAACTCTTAGGTGTGGTGTAGTTAAAGTGCTTTTCATTCTGCTGGTATTTCACGCTTACCTGTTGCATTAAACAAGGCACATAATAATAAAACCGAGTCTTGACCTAGTGTCTAGACTTTACCAGGACAAAAATAACTCCTACCTCATTAACACTTGTGTGCGCAAATGAAATAAATTCACTGATGGAAGACCGTATGTTTGGCTGAAAAAAAAAAAGTGTTATTCTACAGTATGCAAACTATACAAAAAGAAAACATCATATGGCATGTTATTTTTTACCTCTAGTGCAGGTATCTTCTCAATAAAAGTAGAGCTTACAGACTGCAAAGCAAGCTGAGGCCAAGGATGAAACCAGTCTATAGCGGTACAATTGACCAACGCTGGAAACTTGCGAGCTCGTGTACGAAGGGTAAATCCAACAGGGGAGAAACACAGTACGACCTGAATGACAGAGCATGAGGTAAAACCCTAGGTTGCACAGATATGAAATCTGTTCATACCTTCAGCTGCCTCCTTATTCTCTCGATAAAAAAGTTCCAGCAGTTGTCTCTACTGTCTATTAGACCTAAGCCTCTCAACTCCATTCGAATTGACGTCACGATCATATCCACTTCATCATCACTGAACAGATCTGGGATATCGCCTACAATAGAACAACATTCAATGCTGCTGCAACAATTCTGTTTATACAATATCACTTTGGTAAATTAAAATGTTACCTGAAGCTAACATATCATTGATGAGCACCAGGAACCGCTCATCTGGAATCTGGGCATCTGTGTGAAGGAATACTGTTCCAATATTCTTCACTCCCACTTTGATGTACAAGGAAGCAATATCACCCTGTATATTGAGGATAAAATCAAGCAGCATTGACTCTGCATCTGGTAAATTGAAAGAAAAGTCTATAGTCGGTCAATAACCTTGAGATCACTGATGCCATAGCCTTTACGCAATGTGATTTGGAAAACTTCCAAAGAACTGAGGAAGGCCGCCAGCCGACATAGACTCTGTTTTCCACTTCCTCCGACGCCCATCAAAAGGGCATTACCATATGGGGCCTCCAGAATTCGGCTAATACGACACCTTTAGAAAAAGAGCAACAGCATTAATTTAGCCTAGTCTGTATAAACCCTTGTCCGATCAAAAATCAGCAGTCACTGTATCCCTAAGGTGTGTGGCTCTCTTACACATGCTGGATCGCTTCTTCAAACAAAACGAGGTCCATGACTGCATACAGCTCATTATAGTGCTCAAGAGCCTCGGCCAGGGTCTTCTGGAGTTTCTCCCAGTCTGACGCCTAAGAATGTGAGAAAATATTAAGTGATAATGGAATGGAATAAAGCTCCTATCAGAAGGGATACTCATTAATTTTCACGTAAATCCCCAACAAATGGTTATTATATTTCTAATGAGTCCATTCATCCTCATTTCTGCACCGACAGATTAGAGTTGACAACAGAGTCCAAACCGTGACGTCTTTGAATATGTGCACTTCAGATAATACACACAGATAATTGACTGAAGTGTAACACAATTAAACAGCTTTGTCTTTATTACTGCAGCAAATTAAGAATATAAATGGCTGCCAGAGGAAAACATTATGAGCTAGAGTAGGAAAGATTTAACTAGCTTATGTCAAACCTGGTGATAACGAGCCTCCCCAAGTCCTTGTGCAAAATGACAGTACACCAGTGGCTGGTGGATGAACATGGATTCATCTATTCCCTGGAGGCACCACAATGATGACACCAACAACAGTATTTAGTTAAAGCCATAGGGCCGATCGCACCATTATGTACCAGCCTCTGAAAACAAAAAGTAATGCACCTCAAAGTATCTTTTGCCAGTATCAAGGAGTATCTTTTTAAACAATTCCACATCTTTCTCTTCCATCAGTTTGTCAGAGTAAACTCTGGAGCTCTCGTGCAACCACAGGTGAACCAGCTCCATGGGGTAACGAATACACTCAGGCAGGGCGAATAGTATGCCCTGTAAAACACAAGTTATGTCATGATCGAACATTACAATATACCATACTAATGTATACAATACTTTTCAAACTCACAGATAAAAAAATCATCAGATAAAGATATCATATCATAACACAAACATAAATAAATTGCACAGTATAGAAAGCAGTAACATTACGGTTGTCAAGATAAGCTTGAGATGGAAAAAACATAAAAATAAAGATATACAAATTCACTATATAAAATGTATACATAATATTCATATAATTTATGTTAAGGATGCCCTTTGTAGCTTTTCTGGTAAAAAGTTTTCCACTAACTAAAAATGCGATAAAGCTCAGAAAGAAAGACAGTTACTATGGATATCAGCCAGGTTTGCATCAATAGTGAAATTTACCAAAATGTTTTACGTACACACATCGCAAGCGCAGAGAGTAGGCTGATGGCATGTATGAAAGTCTATGGAGAAGTGTAGAGGACAAAACAGCCCAGAGGGCTGCTATATAGCAGCAAAAGTCTTTGTATCTGTCCTCATAGTCTCTGTGGGCTGGTTTAGCCAGATGCAAGACTTGATGAAAGAAAATATGTCCAGAATCACAGCCAGCCCTCCTTCTAATATCTAATCAAAGAAAAATGTTTTGGAAGCTGAATTAATCATCAAAGCCCATTAGCACATGCATAGTTCCAATGTATTTTGACTGAAAGCCATGTATGGCGCTCATCAGCAACTGGGCTCAGTGCTCTAGGCTTCTCCAACGGCCATCAAATCAGCCCCGTTGCTATACATGCTGTGAAAGCCTTTCCTCTCTGACAAAATAAACTGTTGCACATGATAAACTGCTGTAACCCCCATTAAAAGTCTCACAAATAATTAAAAAAAAATCTACTTTTTAGATTCAGACCATCTACTTTTATTGAAATCAGATGAAAAATCTAGTTTCTGTAATCTATGAAAAAGACAAGATTTCCATGGAGACAAGCAGGTGATGAAATCCCCAAGAAAAGCAACTGTGCATGAATATAATGAGTGAAAGTGAAAACATGTTACCTGAAAGATATTGGAGAGGTCTCGCAGGTTGAATATGTAATGAAAACGTATTGCAGTGGGAAGAAAGTTCTGGCTAATTTTCTGATGCAGACATATGGCGGCCTTAAAAGCAAAATGGCCATTGAAATAAATGTAATAGTTTTGAATATGGCAGATTATCACAGTGTAGATTTCCAATAAACATCACCTGTATTAGCGTCCCCACTGAACGAGAAACTCCATAACTAAATCCTCCTTGGAGAAAATGAGCGGACAATATGTTGGAGAAGATAGTGGCTAATGCATCGACCCCTGGGAAATGTACTGCAAACACAGCAAAATGCCTCTACAAATGAGAGCATGTGTTGTAAGTCTGTATGCAACAGCAGCGAACAGCCTTCTATCTTCAAATGCAATCTACCTGAAGTCTGGAGTTTATTGAAAAGCTTCCTGCTGTTGGATTCATACATGTAATATACTGGCAGTTGTGGATTTCCTTGAGAACCATCCTCTGCCTGTCATACCTAGAATTAGAATTTTGGATATTACTATAATGACAATATATGTGCTTGCTTTCTGGGCTGACTCTGCTGCTCACCAGTGGTTGTAGTCGAGATGCTGGCGAATCAGTGTGTGCGGTTGGACAGTCCCATAAACATCCACCTCAGGCATGTTGAGGTCGTCTATGAAATAGATAAGTCTCTTGGGAGTAGGAGGAGCAAATTTACGCCCAGCTTTTTTCTCAAGGGGTTTTTCTAATACTCCTGAAACCCAATTACGCAATGAATGTGACAAAACTGTGTTATAACCAAATCATTCGGAAATATTCTTATTTTGACAAACGTACGTTGAAGCATAGCAGAGGTAGTGTAGTAGTTGAAGGGCACTTTAGCCACCATGAATTCCTCTTTAAGCTTGGACACTTTATCAGTTACTAGAATAGTTTTACCCACTCCAGCATTTCCCACTAACATAATGGGTTTTCCTCTTTGGAGCAACAGGTCCATGAAGTATGTAAGACAAATGGTTTCTGGAGTGTGGACCAATACTGTCTAAATTAAAATAGAAAAAGACAAACAGAATGTCCTTTGGGATAATAATAATAATGCAACAAATCATCAAACTGACCTGCAGTGGAACGTCAGGCTCAAGTTCAAAGGGCACTATGGTTTCACTCCAGGGAGTAAACTTTTTGGTCTCTGGGTCAATGTAATAATCGAAAACTGTGCCCTGTGATGGAAACTTCACTGCTCTCATCTCTTTGCTCCACCATCGACTAAATTCAGCCTTATGGTCATTTAGCTGAGAAGAAAGAAGTCATAAGATTAGCGTTTGAAGCAAAACCATCTGCAGTTCATGCACACTATTTCATTAAACTTTACGTGATCCTGAAATAGTGCTCCTCCAAAAGCCCAGACGCAGGCAAAGACAAAGTAGATCTCATAAAGTTCTCTGGGGGAGTCTGGAGGAGTGTTCTCAATGGTCAGCAAACAGTCCAACAACGAACACAGCGTCTGTGAAAACAAGTTATGCAAATATGGGTGGTATATTTTATTGCGATAAAATCTTTATTCATACCTGAACCATGCTATTTTCAGGAATCGGTGTGATAGTTTTGAGGTTGCAGCGGACTTGCTCCAAACAATAAGGAACATATTTGTCGAAAAGGATGGTGAGATTTGCCCGCTCTGACTGGGCTTGTCTCATTTCTATCCAGCTGGCAACATAACTAAACAAACACAGATCACATTATGTATACATATACAACATCACAATATATTTTTCTTTGCCTTACGAGCTCCAGCCTATGTCCTGTGGGTTGACAAAGAGAATCCCAGCTCTGGACACAGTGGCAGGTGTAGCGGCTTTTAAATGGGAAATCTCAAAGAGCAGACGCATAGAGGAGGACAGGCTGATCCTCTCGTTACTGGCCAAGGTGAGAACCTTAAAATGTAGTTAAAATTTGTGTTTCAATGTAATACAAACATAAAATAAATATTTAGCATTTTTGTTATAACCAAATCACCTTGTTGTCATCCATGACTGTGTTGAGTGATTCAATCCACATTGGGTCAATATCCCCATCGAGTACAATCCATTTCGGACCATCGTGACCCACTGAGGTAAGTTCTCGCATTGTAGATGAAAACAAACCTGTTTGATCAATTTGATGATTGGTATTGATACAATACTAATGCTTTTGATTATAAGTAAAGTATATTACAGTGTCCTGGAAAAGTATTCATACCCCATGCATGTTTAAATGAGAGATCCTTTACACATTTTGTATTTACGACCACAAACAATTGGGAAGTGAAAATCCAATTATACATGATTTCATTTTTATTTCTGAAACGTGAGGTGTGCCCCTTTCTCTGAGTGCAACCAATTTCTTTTAGAGGTTGCCTGATTTTTCGAATAGAAAAATTGAGGAGGAAAACTAACACTTGCGCATCACTCACACCATCTCCACTGTCAAACCTGGTGGCGGCAACATCCTGCTGAAAGAGTATCAGAGTTGACGGGTGAGAGGATGAAGAAAAATTAAAGGCATTCTTATAAGAAAAACTGTTGGAGTGTGCAATAGAAGTGGAGGTTTATTTCTCAACAGGATAATTTTCCTAAATATAAAGCCTTTTCATTCCATAGACTGGTTTGTCGGCGTAACAAGATTCAGTATAGAGGTTCATACTTTTTCAAGGCAGTGTACGAATGTTATTAAACAAACATGAACTCATTCATTCACCATCTTTCCACTCCCGAGTGACAGGATGCAGGAAACCAAAAAGCTCATCAGTGGTTACTGCTTTTGGATTCATGTCAGTCCAAATAGGCTTCATCTTCATATTTATATAGGTTCTGTGAAGTGTCTTTAAGATCTAAGTAAAAGTCAAAAAAAGTTATATGAGTAACTAAACTAAAAAAACACAAACACATAATTACTACTCTTTGATGTTAGATCATAGGGAAGGTTATTACTGCCAATGTGGATTAAACATTATATTATATATATATATATATCAGGCATATTTGAAAACTCTTTAAAATACTTTATAGCTTAAGGAAAGAAATACAAATGTCTGTGTCTGGAGTAATCGTGAGTGGATCAAACTCAGATGCTTCACATAAAATTCTTACATTCACTCCATACTTGCTGGTGGTGGACTGGAGTAGACTGAAAGCCCCTCTGACCCCCACCAATCACTCACACACAGTCATATCTAGGCAAGAAGGTTTAAGTGTCTTTCCCAAGAACACAGTGACAGTTTAGCACTTTACCCAAACACCTGGTATTCCCAGTGGGTACCTCCTATCAAAGAGCTAAGTATGTCTAGCCCTGCTTAGCTTTTCAGGTCTACTGAGAGCAGGATTTCACACACAGGTAAGGCCACAAGTAAAAATCAATTTGCATTATATCTCTGCACTGCATCTTTAGCACAGGCATAGCTGAAACCCTGATATTACCAAAATTAAATGTTATCATTTGGATGAATCATGGAACTGCTGGTATTGACAACAAAAAATAACTTGCATTATAACACAGTGTACATTTACATTTTGAACTCAGCAAACCATTATTTAATGATTTATTAATATAGTATGTGTATGTAGGTTATTATTATAGATGACAAACCTGACTCTTTCCGGTACCTGGCCCACCAACAACAAATACAGAATGACGAACAGCAAGCAGCTCCTCCAGCTGATTCACCTGAGAAAACATGAGATATGTTAACAATATTAAATACAAGTAATATTTATGAAATAGGATATTACAAAATAAACTAACCTTAAGAACAAAGTTCTCCTCTGGTTGAAGTTGCAGCTCACCAATAGACTGCCGTATAGCCTTTTCAAGCTCCGGATTCTTCTTCCTTGGCACATCTAACTGAGGGAACAAGTCACTGATGAGCCCCAAGAATATTGGCACATCACTGGTCACAATCTTAGGGAGATTGAAGTCTCTTAGGGCGCGCATAAGTACCTTTACAGGAAGAAAAAGAACAAAAAAACTGTTGTCACATTTTGTTGCACACACTGTGACAGGTTGAACTAGTGGACCATGAACCATGGATGAATATGCATTTTTATTTAATGTACTTGTTCCTCTGGCCTGGTTCGGTCTTCCCTCTTCAGAGATCCAGCCACAACTAGAACGGATTTGATGGCCCTCAAACCCCAGTCATAGTGATCCTAACAGATACATATACCAGCAGAATATTTGTTATATGCAACATTTATCTTGACTGTTTAAAGAATAGCAGTCAAGTTTGGATATGGTGTGTATAAATGTTTTTATTTGCACAGAAAGTGTACCTGTTTGGACAACAGCTCTTTGCACAAGGTATACAGGCTTATAAATTTTCGTGCCAAAAGACGAGCATCTATAAATCCTTCTGCCACCAACATTATTTCACAGATCAACTCAAAGTCAGGGATCACCATTGCACATGGCCTAAAAACAAGATCATTGTCAAATCCAAAATGAATTCTATTGTGTAATACGTTTTATTAAAAAGACGTAATTTTGAACACTGAACCTGAATAGTGCTTTAAGATTTTCTGGCAGCTCAGCTCGACCCGCATAACCTGGGTTCAGAGTGATAAAGATTCCCACAGTAGGTTTCAGCTCAATCTCTTCTCCCAAAAAATAAAATCTAAGAAACAAAGTAGCATGTTTTATAGTTGTGTGCGTTGCGCAATGGGGCTCATCTACGTACCTGTGTTTTTTGTTGCGTATGGCATCCTGAATAGTTTTAACTTGTACGGCCACAACAGATAGCACTTCAACAGATATTCGGTTGAATTCATCAAAGCATCCCCACACTCCTGTTTGCGCCAATCCTTTGTAAATATTGCCTATGGACTGAATTGAACATTATAAAAAATTATCAAAGAAAGGTAACTAAATAAATTACATGGTACCTTGTAATCCATCTGCTCAGAGCAGTTGAATACATAGACCATGATGCCAAGAGAACGCCCCAAATCTTTAGTTGTCTCTGTTTTACCAGTTCCAGCTGGGCCAGAAGGGGCGCCACTCATGGTCAAGTGTAAGGACTGGGTCAGGGTTATGTAACACCTCAAAAAGAATTTGAACCAATCAGAAACAAAATCAAAACATAGATCTAAGAATATGTCCAGGTCTGAATAGAAAGTTTTTTTTTTTAATTTGTTTTACTTTAATTTGTACACTAATTTAACACAAGGACACACCTGTCAGTGAGTGGGGTGATAACCAGTCTGTTGGTATTTCCCAAATACTCGTAGCTGAACTGAAACTGAGCATCACAAATGTTCACAAAACAATGCCTGGTTTCATCATCCCATCGGTGGCGCAGTTGTGAAAGCCATGAAAACGCCTGAGCTGTCGTAACCTGTTAATTGTAAATCATGCTCATTTACATATTCCTTCAATAACTATTTACTCAACAATATATTGTCGCTGCTTACTTTCTGACTTATCAGATAAGCCACTACATCTCTCGCATGAACATCGATAGTGCAGATTGTCATTATCTTCTGTCTGTCCCCAGGTGTTAATTCACCAAGTAACATATGGATTAGTGAATTTAACTGTGTGATCTGAAAGTTAGATTATGTAAGTACATAAAGTATACGAGATGGATAGTGCAACAAACACTACCTGTTTCTTGTTGTAGTCTTTTAGAGCTGTTTCAAACCCTTCTTCTACTCTCTCAAAGGCTATTTCTACATCCGTGGCCCACCACACCTGACTTCCAGTCAAGCCCACCTGCACATAAGACAATTCAGGTAGACTTTATTAAGCAGTGGTAGGAATAACCAAAGCAACACCTCTACATTTGATATCTGAACTGGTTTAATTGTTTAAACCTGTGCTGGGTAGTCAAAAAGCCACAGGTCTCGAGGTTTGTCTTCATAAGCACACACAGCCTCTTGGATCTCTTTCCTAACTGTACTTCGCATGGTGCTCTCCAAAGCACCTAACCATGTCTCTGCCTGGGGAGAAAAAGGTCAATGCTGATATCTTGTAATGACGGCTTGTCAGCTGACATGTCCAGTACCTGTCCTTCGCACACACAGGCTTCTGAGAAGGGCACATATTCTCCCTCTCGGCTGTACATGCCAATCGCCACCGCCACCCCCTCCTCCTCTTTGCCTCCACCTCGCTCGGAGTCTGTGAAGCGTAGGTCTGCTATATTGTCAAATAACTTCAACAAGTGCCTTGTCACCTAGAATGTGTATGGATTTAATTAAAAAGAGTATTTAATCTACTATATGTAAAACATACGCGTAAATGTCACCTGTTTGGGTTGTGTTCCTTTTGAGACTATTTCTAGAAGATCGGAGGCAGACACAAAATAAAATCTGGGAAACGTGAGTCGCTTGGTCTCCAGATACTCAGCCAATGCTTTCTCACAAACAGACAATCTTTGTTGCAGGGCCTCAAGGTTTTCCAAAAAGCCAGGGAAGTTGGTCACCTCTACTACATTAGAATTCTCTATCGTTGTAGCCATCAAAGACTGCAGAAGAACAAAAATAAGCACGGGCAATGTTTTACACATTAATTAATGTTCGTCTCACATGAAGGTCATTGTGTATTCCCTGGAAGCGCTCAGCATCACTTGCTAACTGGCAGCGGATGTCATCACTGTTGGTGAAGATACTGTTAAGATGAGCCCACGTCCTCTGCACTGACATCCAGGACGAGATGACCAGGTCTGCCACCATAAGCTTCCTCTGCCAACCGCTGACGTCTGTCTGGAAATACTCCACATACTTACTCATCAGTATGTTTTGCAGCTGGACCTGAATTGAAATAGTAACTTTTAGGCTATTTGTAAAGCACAAATCAAGGTCCAGGCAAGCTGTATCTCATGCTCACTTGATTGTCCTCCAATGTTTCAATGAGATTTTCATCAGCTTTGAGCAGAGGCATGCCTGTGCTGGTATGAGTCTCATAGGACAATGACATTATGCTCCATGTTTGAGTTATTTCTGCCAAGATCTAGGGGGGGATGATTTTCTTTTAACATATAGTTAAATAGTAAATCTCTAGTTGTTTGTATAAACCAGAGAAATCTACCTTTTCTATAGCCATTTCCTTTACTGCCTTATCTACAATGTTTTTGACTTCCTCTTCCACACGATGGAGTTGTAACTCCAACAAGTCACCAAGGGTAGTGCCTTTCCCCATCACAAATGTCACCTGTTGATAAATAACACCATACCACATACATCATTGTATCAAAACAAAAGACTTATGAACTAATATCTAATATTTACAAAATGTGTTCTCTGGGGACTTACCCCAGTAGTGTTCATAAGCTGCTGCCAGTGCCGCTCCCTGACAGCAGAGTTCTGCAGCTCATTCACTGCTCTTAAAGATGTGAGCATATTTTTAACTTTGGACTCCAGCCCTACGTAAACATCCCACACACGCACCTCTTTATCCAACAGCTTCATCTCCTGGAAACAGATGGAAAGATCACAAAGACATCAAAGACATTCTAAACTTGATAAACAAATTCTTACTTTGGCAAAACGTCTGAGTTCCATGTCCATTTGTTCAACATTGATCTCCTTCCATGGAGTCTTAGTCCAGTCTTCGATACTTGTCTGAACAGTAGGAATCACCTTTATTACAATGCAAACTAAACATTGAGACATACATATTTGAATAATAAAAACATTTCTACCTTAACAAAGATAACCATATCCCAAACAGCCTTGACCAACACAATGTCTGACCGGCATTGTCGAAGCTGCCGATAATCTGGAAAGCTAACCTCAAACAGATTTGCTGTGTCCTGAAGCCTCTTCATTTCCTCTTCCATTACTGCTACACCTCGATGACACTGGAAAGTAGTAAAATGTCTGCCTTTATAATTTTGTGTCTGTTATTTCCAGGATAAATTTTTCTTACAGTATCAATTTTTCTATATGATTCCTCTACACTTATTTTGAAAACAGATTCCATTCGAAAGCGTTCTCTGAACTCATGCTGTTTTACCTAGAAGAAAAAATATGGTTCAGTGAATTTAAACAACAACTCATACACAATAGATTTGTTCACATGATAAGTAAGGTCAGGGCTATCTGTCATACATAATGCATAAAAGAAAATGAGAGGGTTTACATGTCAGCTATTGAGCTCTTTGTTAGGGGCAGCAGCAGTGACACCCTATACAGGTCACACACAAACTCACCTCAAACCGGACACACTTCCTGCGTATAACTGAAACCTCATTAGACTGCAAAGGAGCCACTTCATGTTTGACTGTGAATGCAATCTTTTTCAGACTTTTCCACTTCTCTGGGAGTTCCTATGAGGAAAAACCGCATTTGATTGAATCATTAAGATAAGTCGTGTGATCTGAAAGCCTCCATACCTCAAGCTGAATGTATACACTGTCTGGTAGCTGCTGTCCATAGGTTTTCAAGAGCTCAGCAGTGGACTTTAAAGGTTTGAACTGCTGATCATTGCTTATCTGTCTGTCCCTCATTGCCATTAGGTGTCCCATGATGTCCACAAGTCCAGCATAGTCACCATCCGACACTTTTTTAGAGAGGCCTCGGGCCGTGTCATGGACGAAAGCGGAGAGTTCCCTCACACTGAAAGCAGAAAACATTAATTTTAAACAATTACGCTCAAAGGTTTAAGATTGGTCTTATAACTTCCACAAGAATTTGAAGCACTGAAATGTGTTGGTACACATTTCAGTGCTTCAAATTGTGCAACAAATTGTGCAACAATATTGCATTGATCCTAATTCTTGAGCATAAACTTACAGAAGTTTAATTTATTTGTGAGAACAATAAAATCAAAGTGAGAACCAAGAAATCATGTCTTTTGGCAGTTTGTGTATCAGTATATTAGATACTAATAGCTTCCGGAGGTATTAGTCTTACCTCTGATTCACATGGTTAAGCAAATGCTCCTTGAACATCCAGCTCCACCTCTTGATTACATTCATCAGTGTGTGTTTGAACGGTGAAATGTCCAGCTGTAGCCATCCACAAAACACCCGGCAATCCTCCATCTTACTGACTCGCTCATACAGAGACTCAAACATATTTATCTGCACAACAAAAACAAAGATACTATAAAAATGAAGGGTCTAAGCCTTGGTAAACATACTGTACCTACTTGTTCTTTAAAATTCTCCAGTGAGGGTGGATTTTTCTTCAATTCATAGTCTGCATAAAGTTCAGCTTCCTCAGTACTTAGCACATGGCCATAAAGCAAGAACTGACTCATAAATTCAGACCTGAATATGATAATATTACATGTTTACAAGAGTGTAATTCAAGTTTCAAATGTAACATAATCTTACCTATCATCATTCCAAAGGTAACGGTAACTAGAAAATGATCCTTGGTACTCTTTCACCTTAAAATAGAAATAAAAGTATAACAAAAAAGCCTGAACCACAAAACAGACACTTGAAGATCTCTTCACTTTGGTAATAGCAGCTCTGGTCCTTGAACGGATGGTGCGGCACATCTCAGACAAATCCTCCATTTCATGAATGTCCCTCTACAAAATATAGATGACACTTATGTCCTTCAGAGAAAAAAACACTTCATGAAAGTGAAGAAGAACACTACCTGATAATTATCACACATTTTATGCTTAGCCAGACGAGGAATAAAGGATGCCATTTTGGTGATGTTCGTAACCATCTTATCCACAATGTCATAAAAGTTTCCAGTCTGTCCAAAGTCGAGACATGGCTCAAAGGTCATTTCATTGTTACTGAGAACCAGCTGGAGACCAAACAATACTTTGATGTTTTGATCTGAGTCTGTGTTATCAATAAGGTAGTGCAGGGAACAGCGCACTGCACTAGAGACACCTGATAGTATCATGCTGTCCACGTAGTCTGTATACGCCTGCCATTCAGAGCTCTCCAAGGCTTCCACTCCCAGCAGAGACTGGTTCTCCTGCAAATATACATGAGTATGTTTGTCAACCTATTTACAGTGATACAAAAATAGAGATGTGAACATCAACCTGCAATAGTTTGTGTATTTCCTCTCCGGTATTGCGGATCAGTGTGTGCTGCTTGGTAACACTGTCTTCGATGTCAGAGAAGCTGAGCAGAGTTGATGTGCGGCTTTTTCGTGTGATAAAAGCACGGTGACTAAATCTGCCCATGAGAGCTTGGATGGCCTCCACATTAGCTTTGCTCTTCTGGACCCGACTGGAGAGATTCTAATTACAGCAAGAAGCATGTTTGTTACACTTCAGCGAGTACGGGCTTATAATGGAAGTTCCCTTTTGTAGTATTTTTTCGTCATTAAAAGCAGTTCTTTTGATTCGTCCGAAATATTTAATCGTTTTAACTTTTTATCTACAGAATATGTCTACTGTTCTGATATTTGCCAATGGTGGATAAAAAACTCACTTTGAAAAGGTCTCGTGTGCTCTCAATGTAGGGCCACAAATCATCCTGAGCCCAGGTTAGTTCTCGCACAGCGGGCTCCAGCTTCTGCGTTGACCTGTTCATCTCATCTTTGACCAAGCCCAGCTCTACAGCGAGGATGGTGCTGTGCAAATGGTTGGACCACTGAGTTACAAACGTCAGTGTCTGCATATACTGTGGGATTGAAAATGACCGATAAGTGGTGGTAAACTATTCAGCTGGGCACCAGGGAGGGCTACTCACCATGTGGAGACGCTCACGATTGGAGTAAAGATGCAGCGCTGCTTTAGGAATGTTCTGTTTTTTTAGGATTCTTAGGTACTTCACCTCTCTCAACACAGAGGTTAACTTGTGAGAAAAAAATAATAAGTAAGTCTTAGCACAGTAGATTGATTGTAATTTTACAAACTCACCACAGGACTAAAGTTGACCTGGAACATTCCTGTATCCCTGTCTAAAGTTAGCAGTGGGTCATGCAGATGTTTTTGACACATTTCCTCCAGTCCCACAGTCCACTCCTGGAAGAGTTCATCGTCGTGTTTGTCTAAGACCCTAAGTATACGCTCACAGCGCTGTAGTACTTCATCAGCTTCTGCACTTCCTAAAGGCCTGATAAATTAATAGCACAGTATTATTCTACTAATATAGATAGATTTTGTATATAGTTTGAGAGAAATATCTAATTATGTGTATATCACAATATATCAATAATAATAAAACAATCAATCTATTTATAATTAAATATGCCTTTAGATTCTAGAAGTTTTAAAAAGTCATACATTTGTGCGAGCTGGCAAAGGCTGCGCCTGTTTGTGAGAATGCGTTTCCGAAGTTCTTGAGACCACTCAAGGTTTCCAGCCACAGGTGGCATGTTTTTCCCAACAATGACTGTGTCAGACTGCAACTGAAAATAGATTACAATGACCAGACGACATATATGATTTTTGGAGTATTAGATGTCTTACTTGGTCTTTGTGTTGATCCAGAATAAATTGACACTGATCTATCTCTTCACTGAACAAGGATAACACCACATTATAGTTTGGAGAAAACAGCTGGTGGATCCTGGGTCTGTCAAGTAATGTTCCAAATATATTCAACAACTAAATGTGGGAGAAAGATATAAATAAATACATTCATTTAATGTTCAGTGAGGGTGATACAAAACCGCCACATCAGGGATTGAGAAGAACCTTGAAGGTGGATTTGAGGTTTCTGGAGTGCTGGAAAGCTAGATTGAGAACCGTTCCCAACCTCTGGTCAAAATCTTTGGTCTGCTCCATAAACCTTTTGTAATGCTGCACAAATCCCTGTATAAAATAATAAAACAAATAACAGGGTACAGAACAATATAAAACTGTTCATTATAAAAGTTTATAATTTTTCATAATCAATATCATGTTTGCAAGATTGCAAGAAAAAAAAACCTTTCAGCCACTCCCTTAGCTTTGTTGCTAAGCAACTATGTTGCATAGCAAACTCTGTGCATTTGTTTGTCAAGTATTTTATTACATTATGATTCCATGTTATCATTGTCAACTAATCCCAACCCAGGTCTTTTCATTGAATAAAATGTGTCAAATAGTATTGTAGCAGATTCTCACATCTTTGGTGTAGTCTAAAGGGTCATATTTGCTTTCTCTGAGGCCTCTCCATTGGTCGTGAAACTCCTCATTCAGAGTGAAAACCATTTCATTTAATACTTTCCCTCTAGATCCACCAAGTTCAACTTTTTCTAACTTTAGAAAGTCCAAAGCAGTTGCAAATAACCCCTGTAAATGAGAGAACAGTAACATATTATGCACATGAAATCAACATTTTAAAAATATTTTTTTCTCAACAAAGAACCTTGACCTCAACCATATGCAGTCTCTCCATGATGCGATCTGTGCGCTTAAAAACTAATGAAGCTGGAAAGTCCCATAGCTTAACTTGGTGGCTGTATTTGTAGTATTGGGGCACCTGCTGCCTGTATGTTTGGAATAGCTGCTTGAAGGTTTGAAGCACTGAGATTGTAATCTGAACTCGCTCCATGCCCTCTTCCAGCTCCATCTTAAAAAGCTCCTCAGGAATCAAGTATGCAATTGCCTGTGTAAAGTTTATCAACATATTGTACATTAAAGTCTTTTTAAGCTTCATGTAACTTTTCTTTCTGACAATAAGATTACCTTTTCAATTATCAAGTTGCAGAATTCCTGCAGCAGCACTACCATGCGCTGTGGAGTGCAATAGTATTTGGAGCGGCTCCAGATGAGACAGAGTGTGTGATAAAGAGGATGCAGCAAACTCTCAGTGTGTGGGAAACTCCTCTCTTCTAAGTTACTGATCATCCTCCTCAGAGGCCGAAGATAAAGGTCAATGTCATCTGCCTCCAGCACCGCTAAAACAACACATAATTCAAATGGTTGAATATTATGGCATGTACGTATGAGGTGCATCTATTTAGACAGAATACCATCATCAATTTTGGTGCAGATATCCTGGAAAGCATAGTAGTAACTGCTTTCAACCCTCTTCAAGATGTCCATAATTTTCTGCACTTTCGGACTTTGAATCTAAAATAATAATACATTACAGTATGTGTCAAATAAAATCAAAGCATTTGGAATAGGGAAGAAATGTGCGATTTACTGGTGATTAATCTTGAGTTGACTATGACATTAATGCGATTAAATATTTGAATCATTTGACAGCACTAATCATTTTACTTGTTTATCTTAAGAAATTTGACCAGAATATCTTTACTTGAGCCTGGATGCCTCGAAGGTTTTCTCGTTGAGCAGACCAGAAGTGGAGTTCCAGGCTGGGGACAGGGTGGTCTCCCCCTTGTAACATCGCAGCAGAGCTTTTCTGAAGCACTGTCCATATCTGGCCAGACCACTGAATAATCAGAGTCTCTATAGAGTATAACAATCCACTATCCACGGGCCAACCAGTCGGGCTGTTGACGGCATAATGGTTGGAAAAGTGAAAAAACCAATTTATCCCCAATCAAAACAATATGCACTAATAAAAAGTGGCTCTGGCTAGTGGTAAATATAATTATATGGTAAATATAAAAAAGCTAATTCATTGCCATATTTTTTAATCTCAAGTGACTCACCAAAATGCTCTTATTCAACTATTATCCAATTAAGACATTTGATCAGTCACGAAGAGTTTCTTGGTTTAGTCCATAGACTGTATATATTATGTTTAGTCGCTTAGAAAACATACATCCGGTCAACTTGTTTATGCATCCGGCGTATAGGTTTTTCGCGGCAAACACCACGTGCAGTAATGTCAAATGCAGGCAGTCCCCCATTTACTCTTTAAGTCAGTAGTATCTATGCCTAATTTATTTCCTCGTCTCGGAGATAGTGCGTCTATGCCACATGTTTGAACTTTTGTGGATTCGTTTAGTTGGTATAACTCACCTCACGGCGATGTCGCGGGTCTGGGCCCTCTCCACGCACAGCGGCAGCGGCAGCAGCGTGCGTCCCTCCGCGCGCCCTCGCAGCGTCACTACGTTGCTCCGCAGCTTCTCCAGGTGTCTGTGCGTGTCCTCGGATACCACTCGGGGCCAATCCTCGTGGTTCAGGCCATTGGACAGCACTGACACAAGCACCTGAATGTATCACACATCTTGGTAAGTTTGTCTATTCGTGCAGTTAAATACGATCTTACTGTACCTCTGAGATGACCAGTGGAAGGTGCTCCATCGGGTACCCTGGCACTTCGCCCAGTCTCAGCTGGTTTTTAAACTCCTCACGACTGACCCTTTTCACTCCTCTTTTTATCACACATAGTATTTTTGTCTTCCAGGGAGGAGACATCTTCACAGATGAAAATACAGTAGGAATGCTTTCAACAGCATTGAAAGCACCGGAAATAAGCAATGACTTATTTCAAAACAAGTACATTAGTAAAGGTGCAGATATGTGCACTAAAGTTGTATATTCATTATGTAGCACCCATGTTGACAAATCAAATGTTATTAAGCCACAAACATTTTACCATGATACTATGTTTGCTTTCTTTATATTATAAATTCAATTTGTATTAACATTAATAGGATTAATACAAATAGAAAGACCATAATAAAAAAATCTTCACTGTCATGATTTCTTACTTGAGCATCCCCTGCATGCAGAGTTCCTCCAGGTCCAGTGAAGAGCAGCAGGCGGTTGGTCCAGATGTGGTCTAGAAAATCCAGTATAATCTTCTGGTTTTCCTCTGCTCCAATGAAGCGGTTCCATTTATCCGTCTTAACCCGTAGCACACAGAAAGCCTGTTCCCGAAGGAAGTCCACCCTTTCATCTAACACCACACCAACTTTGAGAGAGGGCTCCTGGGGTACACGCACACCCCCAGTCCCACTGCTACCCAGACGTGCACTGTTTTTGCCAGTGCTCGGCCGTGGAGCCTCTGCCATTATGAATACGCCACTGTGGGGAAAAAGTGGATATTTCAGGTGATTGTTGAAAAGTCAAAAGTTATTACAAGTTTATTAGAATTACATATCTTACCTGATTACTTTCTCTCATTGAAAACTGGAAAAACTGAATTAATAATTCCAGGAAACGTACATCTGTACTCTGCACAGGCCACTGCAAACTGGGTCTGGAAGTGATACGGTTCCTGTCTGACAGAGCTCACATGACCTGGAACCTGGAACCTAATACTGTAAGCAGATCTGTCGGCTGGATTAGAGGAGGCAACATGTGGACAGGTAGGTGCCTACATTATTGCTGAGTATGATTGAGTGCAGAACTAGTATGAAAAAAAAAAACGTTTAAATGCAACAAGTTTGCTTTTGGTGGTTTCCTTTGCAATGTTGCCCATAACCACATGGGGGCAGTGCGACATAGTTTTAGTAGCTACATTTTTCAACAGTAATCCAAAGTGACCCTATCCATGACATCCTTTTACAGATGTTCTGCTGGTTATGTAAAATAACATGGAAAAATGGGACATTACCCTAACTGTGTTTGTTCAAATATCACTTCACTGATTGCCCTTTAAAAAGTTTAATTTCCTTGCATAGATTGTATGCTAAGTAAAGCCAGTCCTTTGTTTACTGAGTTGACATTTCAGAATATTGCTAACCTTTTTCATATAGGATTAGAGCTTTTTTATAATGTTCAGAAAATTGACCAGCTTTGTTGTGCCTATGTGTATTGGCTATCACAAATACTTTTGTCTTTTTAAATGCATCTATGTGTGAGGTGGAGGGATGGTGGTGAGTGTCCCATGGGTATCTCTGCACACTTTATCTAAGCCCATTTGAGCCCACTGACAGCACCAGCAAGTCTGCCCATCTCACTGACCTCATGCCCAATGTCAGCCTGGCTCTGTGGGGATAGAGTGAGGCCAGAGAAAAAAATGCTTGAGCAAAGAGGATAAGAGGAAATGGAGATGGAGCCAAATGAAAGACAAAAAGAAAATATAATAATAAAAGACATTGGATGAACACAATAAACACACAATGTTGCGACAAAGGCTACAGACAAGTTGAGTAGTTTTATCCTGAAAATGGGCTATTTGCTATTCCAACATGAAGTACATGATAGCACAACATGTTTATATATTGTTTTCTTTAATAGATGTTTTTATTATTTAACTAGGTCAGACAATTGAGAACAAATTCTCACTTACAATGACAACATGGCCTGTGAACCAATACAGGAAACACAGTACTCACTCATAAAATATTACATACAGTACAGACACATAATTCATATACATGTTAATGCCAGAAATAAAAGCCATGTTAAAAACAAGAAAAAATTATCTCAGAGGAACACATGAACTCAGTTTTAAAGTCTATTGTAGATGTTCCCGTCATTTGTAGTTATGTTGTGTTTTATAATACTGTTCTGCTCTGTTTATATCAGAATTATTAAAACATATTGCCTGTCTCTGTAACTGAAATCCAATATTACATGAATTTCGATTTGACATTACTTATATTTAATTTTCCCAATATTATATTAAACCTGGATCCTCTCCCTTAATTATTTTTCCTCTGTGTCTTTCTCTTGTCTCAGTCTAGACGTGTGTCGTTTCCATGACAACATGTTGCTTGACAATCACTAGACACGTTCTTGACTCCAGCGCTTCAGCCGAGCTCACCCTGTGTCAGCCACTCCTCTGCTCATCACTTTCCACCACCTCCTCAGCCATAGCAGGAAATTACACGCAGATGAGCTCACAGACTTTATCTTTTAACCACACGTACCAGAGAGGCCATATTCTCAACAGACTGACAGAAAACCTTCCTTGTGCTCTCATTCATCACGGCCGTCTTTCAATTTTTTTTTAGCCTTAAGCAAAAACAATGCTCCTGTATTCTCAATGTGGAAGGTTTTGTGGGAATGTGTGGGGAAATTGATGAAAGAGAGAAGGGATAGACGAGTGGATGGACTTGCTCGTTTTTACATGATCATTTTCAGTATTCCCTTCAATAGCTGGATGATGAGTCCTGAAGCCCTGTAGCGCTGGCACTGGCATGTGTAGACACTGGTGCTTGCATGTCCAGATGGTGCTGACCAGCCGTCCCTCTCAGGGTAGAAGTAAATGGAGCGATTACAGTAATGACCCCCACATCTGTTTTGCGCCTCTGTATCTCTGCAAGCACTTTACACACACAACATTTGGCTGAGAATTTGGACTCTTGCAGGTGCAATCAAAATGGCATCTATGATCGAATGTTTGTCATAATTCTTGAGGTGATAAAAAAGTTGAATTCGAATGTTACATTTGGTGTATTTATGTATTTACATTTTAACTATTGGGTGGCAGTCAGTTAAAAAATAGTAGTTCTGAAAATATAGCGACCGTGCCACTCAGCCACCGGGCGGCACGGTGGCTGAGTGGATAGCACTCCCGCCTCTCAGCAAGAAGGTCCTGGGTTCGAATCCCGGCCGGACCAGGGCCTTTCTGAGTGGAGTTTGCATGTTCTCCCTGTGTCTGCGTAGGTTTCCTCCGGGTACTCCGGTTTCCCCTACCACTAAAAATATCAATCAATCAATCAAAGTTTATTTGTAGAGCGCCTTTCATACACATGGCAACACAAAGCGCTTCACAGTCCACATCACAAATCATCACATAAAACAAACACCAGAATCACAATTAAAACATTAAAATCACACAAAAGATTAAAACACAATTAAAACATTAAAATCACACAAAAGAATAAAACCATTAAAACTTTCAAAATTACACAAGAAATTTAAAAAAATAAATAAATGACAGCAGTGCATTAAAAATGGAGATAAAATCCTTCAGTTGTATGCACAGGCAAACAGAACAGTCTTTAACCTGGATTTGAACATTGACAGAGTAGACGCCTCCCTCACATTTTCAGGGAGATTGTTCCAGATCTTAGCTGCATGGATCTGAAACGCAGCCTCCCCATGTTTGGTTCTCACTCTGGGCACCAGCAGGAGGCCAGTCCCTGTGCTCCTCAGAGTCCGGGCTGGTTCATATGACACCAACATGTCACTAATGTATTCTGGTGCAAGGCCATGGAGAGACTTGTACACAAGCAGAGCCGTTTTAAAATCTATTCTTTGAGCCACAGGAAGCCAGTGCAGAGACCTGAGGACCGGACTAATATGGTCATACTTCCTGGTTCCTGTCAGGACTCTAGCTGCTGCATTTTGGATGTACTGCAGCTGCTTACAGGTCTGTTTGGACAGACCTGTAAGCAGGCCATTGCAGTAGTCTAGCCTGCTGGAGACAAATGCATGGACAAGAATCTCCAAGTCTGCCCTGGACACTATATTTCTAACTTTGGCAATGTTCTTCAGATGGTAAAAAGCTGTTGATGTTATTGATTTTATGTGGCTATTGAAATTTAGGTCTGAGTCCAGTATTACCCCCAAATTTCTGACCTTGTCTGAAGGAAGTAGGGAGAGAGACTGAAGTTGACAAATGACGCCCTCTCTTTGTTTCTGGGGACCAAAGACAATGATTTCGGTTTTGTCTGTATTTAGCTGGAGGAAATTATTTTGCATCCAGTCACTGATCTGTTGGATACAGTGAAGGAGCAAATCCAGTGGTCCATGTTCTCCTGCAGTCAGTGAGACATAGATCTGAGTGTCGTCAGCGTAATTGTGGTAGGACACTTTGTTTCTTTGTATTAACTGACCTAACGGCAGCATGTAGAGATTAAATAGGAGAGGTCCCAGGATCGACCCCTGTGGTACACCACAGGTCAGGGCCACATCATCTGAGACGCAGTCTCCAATCTCCACAGAGTACTTCCTATCCTCCACAGAGTACTTCCTATCCTCCAGGTAAGACCTAAACCAGTCTAGGGCTGTGCCAGTGACACCAGCCCAGTCCTCCAGTCTCTGCATGAGGATCTCATGGTCGACAGTGTCGAACGCGGCACTAAGATCTAACATGACCAAAACTGTGACTTTACCTGCATCAGTGTGAAGTCGAATGTCGTTTGTTACCTTCACTAGAGCGGTCTCAGTGCTGTGGTGGGGTCTAAACCCAGACTGGAACATATCAAAAGAATTATTCATTGTTAAAAATTCAGTAAGTTGTTGGGAGGCCACTTTTTCAAGAATTTTTCCAATAAATGGCAGATTCGATATGGGGCGATAATTTTGAAGTCCCGCAGGATCCAGACTGCTCTTTTTTAGGAGAGGTCTTATGACTGCTGTTTTTAGGGCCATAGGAAATGTTCCTGACGACAGAGACATGTTTACTATTTGTGTCAGTGAAGGTAACAAACTGCTCAGGACGGACTTCAGAAATTTAGAGGGCAATATATCCAGGCTACATGTGGAGGAGCTCAGACTCATGATTATCTTTTTGACAGTTTCAGTATCCACAGGTGCAAAGTGAGTTAGCTCAGAAAGCTTCTCTGGCTGTTGCATTGTTATACGTGCTGTGGAGGTGATAGTGTTTTTGATTCCTTGTACTTTGTCATCGAAAAACTGTGCGAACTCATTACACCTAGATTTAGAGGAAAATTCTAGGGGCAACTTTACAGGGGGGTTCGTTAATCTACCAACTGTTGAAAACATAACACGAAAATTGTTACTGCAACCTCCAATAATGTCAGAAAAATACATTTCTCTTGTTCTACGTAGAACCCGGTTAAATTCACCCAACTCATCTTTAAAGATTTCATAATCGCCCTGGAAATTGGACTTTCGCCACTTCCGTTCGGCCCTCCGGCACTCTTGCTTCTGTGCCCTAACCGAGTCTGCCTTAGTCCATGGGGCCTTTTTCTTACTGGTAACTATTTTAACCGTCACAGGAGCAATGGCGTCCAGAACAGTCAGAACACTGGTGGTGACAGAGTTATACAATTCATCAACAGTAGAGCATGGAGTTTTCTCAAAATGTAGCATTCCCATGAACAGTTCACTTGTGTTTTCATGTATGTGTCTTCTTCTAACAGTTGTAAATTCAGCTGGTGGTTTGCTAGCAAAACACATGTCAAAAAATACACAGAAATGATCTGACAAAGCAACATCAACTACATTAACATTTGATACATTAACCCCCTTTGTAATTAGCAGGTCAAGAGTGTGCCCCCTGCTGTGGGTGGGGCCACTCACGTGCTGAATGAAACCAAAGGTCTCAAATACAGAAGCCAGCTCCTTTGCATTTCTGTCATCAACATTATCAACATGTACATTAAAATCACCTGTAATAACTAAACTATCAAAATCTGTGCACACGAATGAAAGTAGTTCAGTAAAATGGTCAATAAAAATCGCAACATGACTGTGGTGGCCTGTACAGGACAATGAAAAGAGTAGAAGATTGCTTTTGTTCCATTTTAAAAGAAATATACTCAAACGATGAAAAATTTCCAAGGGGCATTCTATGGGAGACAAAGTGCTCTCTAAAAACTGCAGCTATGCCTCCCCCCCTTTTGTTTTCTCGTATTTCGGATTCGAATTTAAAATTGGGTGGTGTTGCTTCTATTAGAACTGCATTTCCTGTATTTTGGTCCAGCCATGTTTCAGCCATAAGCATAAAATCAAGATCATAAGAAGTGATAAAATTATTAATTAAAAATGATTTGTTACATAGAGATCTGACATTAAGCATAGCAAGTTTAAAAATAACGTCAGAGTCGATTAATGTGGTTGATTGATTTCTACAGGGAACAGAAATTAGATTTGCAGAGTTGGACCGTCTAACTGCTGTCCTGTTTTGATTTCGTTTTTTAGAATTTAAAAACATTTTTGAGCTGGTGCGAGGAACACACACAGTCTCAATTGGCCTAAAATGTGAAAACCCTTGTTGTTCTTTAGCTCCCAGAGTCAGAAGGGAGTCAGCACAGTTCAGTGTTTGGACTGGTAATGCACTGCCAGACGGACAGGGAGCAGTGTTTGCACCGTTGTACTCACCCGGTGCTGGTGAGCAGGAGGCGGGGGAGTGCGGTGGGGTCCGAGGGGGCTCAGATGTAAACAGTCACGCCCCCCTCGGGGAACGCTGAACAACATAACGTATGTAATCCATCAACAGGCTGCTACCGTATCTGTTTGGGTGTAATCCGTCTGGACGATAGGCTTCGTAACGTTTCCAGAAAAGGGCAAAGTTATTCACAAAGACAAAGTTAAAAGAGCTGCATGTAGCCTGGATCCACATATGCAGCGCCACAACACGACTGTAGAGGCAGTCACCTCTGTTTACAGTCGGGATTGGACCAGAAATAAAAACAGATAATCCGGAGGATTGAAGGAGGTGGAACAGATCCATAAAATGTTTCTTCGTGACTTCTGACTGCTGAAGTTTCATGTCGTTAATTCCCACATGCACGACTACCTTGGAAACGGTATCAGGCAGGGACTGAAGCAGAGGAGGGAGACGTATGAGCAGGTTCTGGTACAGTAGCTCCGGGAATACAGCGAGTGACCGCGTTAAAGAAGCGGACGTGTCTCACGATGGAATCTCCAATAATCAGAGTGGTCGGGGCGAAGAGTGGCCTCGGAGAAGGAGCTCGGTGGACGGAACCAGCGGGTTCACCCGAAGCAGGACCCGAGCCTGAGCGCCGCTGAACACATGGAGAGGAGGAGCGGGGGTGCTGACTCTCAGCTACAGGCGACCCACGCTGTGTGCTCGGGGACGCTGGAGCGGTGAGAGGGGCTGGCTCTGGGCGCTGCTGCTGACCCGGTGGAGGTGAGCGATGGTAATGATGGCTCGCTACCCCAGTCTGAGGCTGCTGCACTGGGGTCAACATGGCTGGTGGACCGCTCTTTCGCCTGAGGACTGCTTCCTTTAGGAGCGTTTTCCTCGTAGTGGACTTGGATCCTCGAGCAGTAGAGTTTGCTGCAGTGTCCAGGGATTCTGCTGAGGGGGCCGGGATGTCAGTGGAGAGGGCTGCATAGCGGTTTGCCAGACTCAGGACATGGGCCACGGCGCAGGATGGCTCCTCGGAATCCGCGGGCTCGTTGTTCGGAACCGGGCGCTTAGGTGTAGAACAGGAGGGTCCGGAGCTGACGGATCTCTCCCACACGACAGTGTCACAATATGCAGCACTCAGTGACATAAGCCGTGAATGCTGCCCACCAGCGACTTCAAAAAGTTTGGATACTAGAGATTGTTTCTCATTCAACTCTGCGGTGAGACGAAGGACTTCTTTTCGTAGTTCTGCAATGGTGGCACGGTCGCTCTCACGGAGCTCCAAGGTGAGGCGACTAATATTGTGCATGTTTGAGCCAATTTCATTGTCACTTTCCATGTCCTCGTTAGCTTGTGTTAGCCTCTGTGCTACTAGTGGGTTTCAGTCGGGACTAAGTGCTATTTGCTGAAACCACTGAATTAAAAAGATAAAACACTCAGATATATTAAAAAACTGAACAATAAAAACGCGCTAAAAAGTTGTTAAAAGTTTACTAAAAAGGTGCACAGAGCAGCCCTGCAGTACTGCTTACTTTGACACACCTGCATATGTACAATAGGTCTGGCATGCGCCTCCTGTTCGGCGACCCCGCTCCCATCTCTGTGTGGAGTGAGAGACAAGTGCCCAAAAAATAACAATTGTAAACCGCTTTGTGACTCTGGTCTGTGAAAGGCGGTATATAAATAAAGCTTACTTACTTACTTACTTACTTACTTACTTACATATCATATTGTACAAAAGGGGATTCCAATCTTCCAAAGTTACTGTTCTGTATATTGTTATATACAGTAGTTAGTTAGTTTAGTTTAGTTTAGTTTAGTTTAGTTAGTACAGTATCTGCTTTGTCCAATGGTTAGCCATATTATTCAATAAATACATATTTACACTTCACTTTCTGAGTTCTTTCATGTATCACACCTGACAATTTGTGACCTCATTTGGCTGAGTTTGAATGAAATATTACCCTCCTTGTCAAGGTTATTCTATCTCACCCTCTCAGTCACTCCATCACTTTTAGGAATCCATCACTCTCCACAGCTTCTCTTTTTTCTATTACCTCGTCTAGACCTCATAGCCTCATAGTCCCTTGTTTTATCCAGTTACCTGTGTTTTTCAACATCGAGGAATAAGTCAAGAGACTGGCTGCATCCGGGCAGGCCAATGGTGCATGCATGTCTTTGTTGTGTGAGGAAAAGGCTGTGTGTCATTGCTGAGCCACCCCTTTATCACAGCCCTCCTTTGTTCTGCAAAGGTCTTCCTGCTGGGGTCAGACTCAGTGATATTTGAGAGGCAAGTTCATGTGCAAGAAGGGGTTAGAGAGCACGGCCAATCTCGCACTGTGTTGTCATCTCATCTCACTGGAGCTAGATCACTGTGCTTTCTTTAGCTTTCAGAAGTTGAATAGGGCACCTTAAATAAGTACTTTTGATTACTTTATCTCAGGTAAAAGTATTCAAAAGTATTTTTTAAGTTATCAGTACTCCCCTCTTACAGTAACTTGTCGCACTAAAGTGATGTACTAGGCTTGGCACAACTGGTCCTGCCACAGTTTTAATCTTGTATTATTCTGCAGAAACAAAGAATATTTCAATGATTTATACAAATCTAATTTTTCATATTTCAGTTTTGCTTGTAACTGTATTACAGGGTCTTTTTTGACATTTCCATTCTGAGACAAATAAGGTAATTCTGAATTTTTCCAGAATTGTTCAGATGAAACACCGAAACTAATCTGACTTTGAAGTGCAGTATTACTGAGTAGTACTGAGTGTATGCTGAGCACCACAAGTATTCTGTATACACAATGTAAGAGACACCCTTATTTCAGGAAAAGCAAAAGCACCTCAGCGTCTCTCCAAAATCTGCAGATCCAGTGTTTCTGAGGAGGAGAAGAGGGTGCAGCTTTTTACACTGCCAGTAAACACAGGTAGTTTCACATTCCTATACTCTCAAGAGGCTCATTAAGAAGTGCTGAGACAGAGAGATGCTCTAGAATTTAAGATTGCACACAAAATTTCACCCTACTGTGAGGGACTTAGTTGACAGCACAAAACTTGTCCAAAGGGTGGTGCTGTTTCTCTGTCAAGATTTAGATTGCGTTACTATACTCTCAATATAATATAATGTGGATTGTTTTTTCCCATTTGTCGTGAATTGGATGCTTTAGACACTTTGGATGTGTTGCTGAAAGAACGTAGATAGAAAGATTCTCCAGTGGCATCACTGACACTTAAAAGAATATTATTTTATTGATTTACCATGATCTTCTCAACTTGAAGAGTAAACACACTAAACCACCAGTGATTTTAAAAACAAATCTTGCGTTACTATTTCTTTGTGTCCCTACAGGTAATCAATCCATGCTGTTCCAAGTTCTAAGTTCTTTATACCTGTCCTGCAATGCAAGAAGTGCTGTAAGTACTCAAAAAGCTCTCGTAGAGCTCAAACCTCCACCAAGCGAAGGTCCATCATTTAACCAAATCTTGCATCCAGAAGGTGATTTGGATTGTCTCTAGAACTGAATCTCTTGTTTCCTGTGCTATCGCACACAGACATGTGTAGTTTGCAAGTAATAAGCAAGTTATGTTACTTGCAGTCAAACAAACAAAGAAACAAATGTCTCCCAGGAGACTGTTCAATATTATGTTCAAGGACTTTTGGTTGAAACTGGTCAACAACAACCTGTTTGATGCACTTTAGAGAAACGCTTATTGGGGATAAAGCTGCATGTGAAATCGGAGAATATTAGTGGTGCTGTCAAGAAGAGGATGAAGATTGAGATCATGCATAGAAGACCATGCACGACAAACAAACAAACAGATTAGACATTGATCAGGGTTAAGCTCTGATCTTGGCAAATCGATATCTTTAATTCTAGCTCGAGTGTGTGTGCACACGATTTTGCCCCGACCTCTGTACTTGTCATTTACCATCACATGCACATAGTCACATTGTGAATTAGACCTACACCCACGGCAACCTGATTATGGGAGCCACAGGGGCCTGGCTGATCACAAACAAGCTCTGCGTGTGTGCAAACACTTCAGCTTCTCAGATGAAGTATAGATTTTATCTCAGTCCCTAAAGCTGACGGGCATTTGGTTAAAATGTGTCGGTAATATTGTTCTGTAGATTGTTTTCCTTAAGATGGAGCTGGAAACATGTAAAGGGTGGACAATGCTTTGTTATTGCTTGGTAAAGATCATCTCACCTTGGAAAGACAGGGTTACCGGTAAATAAGTGTGTCTTCAGATAAGAATTAAGTCTTCTCTCAGGGGAAAATCTGTGCAATCTATGCATTTGTAAACCTGGCAAACCTCAAACTTAAATTCAGATGTATCACCATTTTTGTATTGATCGAGTAGCTGTATGAATCCAATAGCTAAAGTTGGGCTAAATTGTGCAATATTTACATGCTTGGTTAAGTTGTATTAGTCTCGTGAATGTTAGATAAATATATTAGATGAACTGTAGATGTACAGTTTCTTCAAAGAATAAAACATGTGAGCAGTTAAAATCTGTGACTTTAAAAGGACCATGTTACTTTCATTTTCATATTGGCGATAGTATTTCTTCTTTACTTGTTAGGTTCTTTATGTTGAAGTACTTTTCTTTTGCCATGTACTGTGTGAATTGTCTTGTAAGCGTGTGTGAGACTGTAGGTTAAGCTAAGTGGCAGCCTGGCTCCTTGCGCCTCTGATTATCTTTATTTATCCCTCCTACTCACTGTTACTGCTGCTCCTTTCTCTTCCCTCCACGCACAAACACCCTGCCTGCTTCAAAGCTAATCTTTTTGTGCTAATGAAAGGTATTGGGTTTCCTAACAGGCTTTTAAAGGAAAGTGATGGATGGGAGTATAGATGGGTAAAGCCGGCACTGTAAGGGAGGTGAGGTGTCAATAAGCGCACAGCAGCCTGATTCGTTTCAGAGCAAGAGGCACGGTCTGGTTGCTAATTTACACATGCATGTGCATGCACAAATACCCGCCTTTAGTTGCTCATAAATCTCTGGGAATAGCATAAAAGCCAGTGTTTTGGTGCCAATAAAGCTTGAGATAGATTGCAGGAGATGTCTCCACCTTGACCAGTGCAGTGATAAATGTTGCAGGGTGCCTATGCATGCACTCTGATGTATTACAGCAGTTGGACGCCAGTGCAGATTGGCGCTCAACTGCAGTTAGTGAATGCTTTTGATGTAGCACTCAGAATGTCATTACTTGATTGGATAATTCTTGGCATTTTGAACACATTTATAGATTTCAAAATATTGTTCAGAGCAGGAAATGTATTTCCACAATGTGTGTGTTTCCTCTATAGTAAAACAGGTCCAATGGGCTTTAACTACGCTTTCTCAGTCTGTCCAGTTGAAAAGATGTGGTGATGACTTAGCCATCAGGAAACCCTCCTCTCTACTGCTCTTTCCCCTTCACTAATAATGCAGATAATCATTTGCTTCCGATCCACATTATCATGCCAGTAATGAGAGGGGCAAGTCAACCATTAGAATATGATCCATAATTCATTGTTGACTCCCGTTCATTACACAAATCATACCCAGGCGAATGCTTAAGAATTTGTCATTTGGACTTCTGGGCACCGTGTCAGGGTCCAGTGGACTTCTATTGTATGTTGTTTCATAAGTCAAGAGGTGACACAGCCTTGATTTCAACAGATTATAATATTATTGGCTGAGCTCTATCATTACTATGCAACAATTTTCTGTGGTGTGTCGGTTTTATCAGTGGCAGACAGGCGCCTCTCATCAGCTTCTTATTTTGACCTGTCAATCAAGTTTCTTTACCAAATAATCAACTAGTGAGTCTCACTTTCACCCTTTAAAAATGAATGTACCTTGTAAATCTTTCTACAATAAGAGGCCACAAAGTACCATTCCAATCAGGAAGTTTGTTGTATCTCATTACAGTTAAAACCCTATATTTTTTGTACATAATAATATTATAGGCTTTTAAGTGATAGTCTCAAGCAAAAGCCGTATCCGATTTGTGCGGGGAAAACACAGCTGATTAATGCCTTCCAAATTCCCCAAACATCATCATCATCACGTTTGCCTTTCTGGAAAATTACCCCTACAGTAAATAAAAAGTTGTAAAAACCAGATGGAACATCATTAATGTCCGGCTTGGAGCCAGAAAGAAGTTCAACTGAGTGTGTGTGTGTGTGCGCGCGCGTCTTTTGGCAGTATCCTAATGAGACGCTTGTGTTTCCCTCCATTAGTCGTTTATTAGATAGCATGGGTCACCAAGGTTTGTAGAATACACTTGGCTTAATTTAGCTCTTTTGGCACTGGGGGGTTATAGGAGACAAGGGGAAAGTATCAGGGTCACATACCCGTGTGTATACATTAGTGTGGCCAAGAAAGATGAACAAAAACAGTCCAACTTAACCCTTAAAGATTTATCAATGTTGCAGATGAAGTACGCAGAGACATGGAGTTGAATGAAATGCAGCCAGCGAAAGTTCAATTTGGTAGACGTTAACCAAATTTACCCCCTCCAGGCCGGCTCGCATCCCAGCCTATCGCTCAGCAGACGCCCCCTTCCAATCATCTGTACCGACTACGCCAGCCGCATAAAAACGGAAAAACTACCACTCTCTGCCTCCTGAAGCCTCGCAACCACCGCCTCCCCTCCTCCTCCTCTTCACCCTGCCTCCAATCTGCCTCCAATCTGCTTCCTGCTGCCAAATGCCGCCACCAGTGCCTAGGTCCCGGGGGATTGTGCGCGCTCCATCGCAGGAGCCTTTCCGATCTGAAGGCCGCACCGGGGCCTAGGGCGCCAAACCTCCTCCCAATAAAATACTCAAAACTTCCTGTTTTCTCGTCTCTCCAAATTGAACTGGTGTTTATTGCGACATTGCTTACAGAAGTGGAGTGAATGAAGGTCAAGATCCAGAGCTTTGTGAGAGTTAGCCACGTCCCCAGTGGAACATTGTGTGTCTGAGAACATAGATACAACCAAGAGTTTCACCACTTAATTTGTATTTATTTTAGTAATACATTTGTTTACCATTGCACAAACAGCTTTGTATGATCAAATGAGCGATATTGTAACACAGAATTTATGCAAGGAGTGTCAAGTGAGATAAGATAAGATGCTTCTTTATCGTCTCCCACAGGACACGATGGGCCACAGCACATGCAAATCACACAACCACGCTTCTTTTATTTGAATGGTCTGAAGTTAAAACAAAGCCCTAATCACGGGGGGCAGCTTTCCTGATTTAAACACACAGCCAGAGCTGCGCGCTGCTGAAGCCGGTGTGGCCACTATTCCGTTTTACGCATGTCTGACGAGCAGCAGCCTACGCGCGTAAACGGAGACGCGGCCGGTGGAGTCCAGCACAGTCCTGGATCTATAGCCCATCCCTCAATGTGGGCCTCTCTGAGTTTTCTCACTTTTTCTCACTGTTTTTGTTTTTGTCGTTCCTTGCCGATGCAGGGCGTCTAAGGACAGCGGGGGTTGATCCAGGACATTTAAAGACTTTTAAGAACATTTATGGACAATTATTAAAATGTATGGAGATTTATTAATATTTTGTGAAGTCCTCACAATAAATAACTACAGTTCTAATTTACGGCTATACAAAAATAAATACAATTGAATAGAATTGTGCTTCTTTAAAGACCTTATAAGGCTAAAAATTAGATACAGGATATTTAGATGGATTTGATACTACAATATATTCAACTTTGTATTTTCTCCCTAGTCTATATTATTTACACAAATGAAAGTGATCAATTGTTTACTTTATTTACTACTCATTTACCAACATCAACATTTGCAGAGGATCTGATTATGGATTTAGGTTGAGTATATCAGGAAGAGCACTGTCCCCCCGCCCCCACCCTCCGTGATGGACTCCCCCATCACCTCTGTGGGGTCCTTCCGTTTCCTGGGCACCACCATCACCCAGGACCTCAAGTGGGAGCCGACCATCAACTTCCTCATCAAGAAGGCCCAGCAGAGGATGTACTTCCTGCGGCAGCTCAGGAAAGCCAAGCTGCCTGCACAGATGTTGGTGCAGTTCTACACGGCCATCATTGAGTCCATCCTCACCTCCTCCATCACCGTGTGGTTCGCTGGAGCCACAGTCAGGGACAAACAGAGACTGCAGTGCATTGTGCGCTCTGCAGAGGAAGTGATCGGCCGCAGCCTTCCATCGCTGCAGGACGTGTACGTCGCCCGAGCTCGAGGCCGGGCTGGTCGTATCACAGCCGACCCCTCTCACCCTGCACATGGACTATTCCAACCACTCCCCTCAGGCAGGAGGCTGCGGTCCATCAGGACTAGAACCTCCCGCCACAAGAACAGTTTCTTCCCCTCTGCTGTTGGACTCTTGAACACTTCTTAACCTTTCCCCCCGCCCTTTATAAAGTCACTTTACTGCCATCATACGTCACTTTACTTCACTGTACTGCTGTCACCTTACATTGTGTGCACCATGTACACTTGTATATTGTAAATAGTAACTGTAACTCTATTTTAAATTTAAATTTATTCTTTAGAAGTGTTTTTTATTCTTATTTTTATTATCTCTGTCTGACTGTTGCACTGAGCCAAAGCAATTTCCAAGTCTGTGACCTCCTGTTACTTACGTGGCAATAAAAATGATTCTGATATACAGTATATGGGTCACTCACCGCTGATGTTCAGAATTCTTTGTTCATTTTTCACGTAGTCCGAGAGGGTTCTAGTTTTGAAGTAGCTAGCCTAGCTGTTGCTCTTCTCCCACGGCACGGCAAAACCTTTGGGAACTACTTTATTTGCAGTCAATAAATAAACCTTTCGACAAAAAAAAAGAGAAGGGGTCTGAAGTTTATTTTGTGTGTTCAGTTGGCACAAAGCTGTATAATAAACGGGATAATGTCTAGAACACAGATCATTATGTTGGGAATCAGAGTCTGGGATTGTGTCTTTAATTCAGACAGAAGACATGTTTTATTGTCAATGGCACAAAAATGACAGCACAAACACGCACACAACAAAATGCAAGTGTATTATACAGCATGGGAATGAACACCGTCCAATCAGCTTTCGCCGCGATGTCAGCAGCTTCAACCTTGAAGTTAACCAAAACAAGGCAAAAGTACTGGCTCGTGCAAATGTAAGAATGAAGAGTTTGAAGAATTTGCGTGTCGGGTCCGGGTCCTGTTGGTACTTATTTTCTGATATGATCTCTTACTTATTATTTGTGTAATAAGAAGAAAGATTTTTTTTCACAAAAGCACACACATACTCTTCTATGCTTGAGGCAGAATAATATATAGCTGGGACAGATAGACCCATTTTCCTTAGTGCTCATGTAACCTTTTCTGTCTATGGCTATCAAAGGTCACTCGTCAGCTCTGATTTATAACAGAAACCAACTGGTCTCTCCATCTCAGGCCTCTTACAGACACTATATCAGGCTACACAATTTTAAATATGATGCAAATGGGTAAGGAAGTAAAATAGTTCAGTATATGTCACCAATCCATTGTGATGGATCTATCACCACTTGAGTGAACCAAAGACATTTAGTTGAATACAAGTCATTTAGTTGAACAGGCACATGCTTTTTAAATGACTGGCACAATTCAATTAATCATTAGTATGTTTTATTTTCCTTAATTAAATATTCATTTTGTTATTAAAGGAATAGTTCACCATTTTTACATACTGACATATGTTCTTACCTTACCTTAGACTAGTTAATATGTACCTGTCTGGTCTTAGTCCGTGCGCTCTGTCATGCAAACGGGAGCACAAACGCAGCCTCATCTGTATACTGTATAGTACCCAAAAGGTAGCTCCCGCTAGAAGCTACCAAACTCTTCCAAGTGTTCCCTATTAAATGTATATAGTTACGTGACGTTTTACACTGCAAAGTATAGTAACACAGAAATGTAACTGTCGATTTTCTCAGCGGATAAAACGGGTACTATATTGTGAGGCGTAGTAATCTGAGGAGCGCTACGTCCGCGCACTAACTTCTCTCCGTACTACAAGTCACGCTGCTTCTATTGACGGAAGTGAGCGAGAGAGAAGCCTCCTCTGTATACTATACAGTATACAGAGGAGGCTGCGTTTGTGCTCCCGTTTTTGCTCCGTTTGCATGACAGAGCGCACGGACTAAGACCAGACAGGTACATCTTAACTAGTCTAAGGTAAGGTAAGAACATATGTCAGTATGTAAAAACGGTGAACTATTCCTTTAATTTTGACTTCTCGAGTGCAAATTATGCAGCATTTTTTTCTGGATTGAACAGAAAAGGGGAGCAGATATAGAGAATGTTATTGTGATGCCACCTGCATGTGAAAGCCAGATCCCGCCAGGCCTCTGAAGCAAAGCAGGATAGGGCCTGGTTATTACTGGATTATTGATGGGTGACTTCTAGCAACAATAGGGTGGCTACAGCTGCAGAGTGTCTTTTTGTGTGTCCTTAAGCAAGACACCCCCATATTGCAGAGAATGAGTCTGAAATTTGCATGAATGATCGGTGGTGGATGGAGGGGTTGATGGCACAGACTTGTTGCCTTGTGTACACAGGGCAGCTGTGGCTAAAGTAGTGATTTATCATCACTGTTAATTATTAATCCCATGTAAAGCTTCTTTGCGTGTCCAAAAACAAACAGTATATATAACAGATGCATTATTAGACAAGAATGTCAAGATTTATTTCCTGAACATAAAGAATATGAATCAGATAAACTGTGCTATTGCTAAAGTGTTGCTTCCACAGTCCCACCAAAAACGTTTATCAAAATTGTAGGTAAAACTGCTATTCCAAACGTAAAAAATACCAAATGTATGTCCACCAAATTTTAGTACATGCTGTTTATGGAATGATTTCTTGATGTAGTCTGAAGCGTTTCAGCAACTGGGACAGCCTCTCACCAGGAATAAAACACAGGTCCAGAAGCTGCAGAACTTTCACCAAAAATAATGATTTTATTTGGGCAGCATCCCCCCCATGCACACAACAGGAATACAAAACAAAATGAAGCCCTTTTATGCAGTGAGCCAAACCAAGACATCCACCCACCCAGGGACACAACCGTGTAGGACTACATTATTTACACCATGTACACAACTATTTACATTTGTAATGTATACAGATATGTCATTATAATAATTTACAATTAATGGTGTTCTTTTTTTTAGCTGGTGTGGTATTTGAATTGTGTTTGGACTGTGTCTAGTCCAAAGAAAACACCCCTCCCTAGTCCCTTGGAGGATCATGGTGGAGCCCAGTTAATTAATTATTTAGTCGGGTTCACCTGGCATGCACTGGGATGGGCGCACCTCTAGCCCAGCACCTCCACCAATCACTTTCCAAGAGAAGAAAAGGGACAAGTTAGGGACAGGGAAGATTAAACCAAGCTAAATACTTGGAAATACACACCTGTAGGGTGAAGAGTGGGGTCTTCTGATGGATTCCACAAGCACCTTTTTTATTAGCTGACAAAACACGCTGCAGACAAATTGCCAGGAAACAAAAAAAACAACCTGGTCTTACAAAACAAATCAACTTGTAGAATCTTCTCAATGTAATGCAAAAGTAACTTCACATGTTTTGTTTATGATAGATATTTTATGAATGATATTTGTGTGACTCTCTGACTGTAGTCTGGTACATGTTCACATTCATACACTGTCTATATCAGTTTAGAATTTTAAAGCAATTTTTATTTAATCTTTAATTTCTCTGACATGTGCACTGATGAGCTTGAATCTGTAAAAGGAATGTTAAAGTGGGAGGTCTTTTAATTATAATGGTTGCATTTGAAAACTAGAAAGCTGGTTTCACAGAAAAACACAACTGACATGCCACTGTGTCCCTAATTCATATAATGGAGCTCAAACTGAGAGTGTTACAAAGCCGCTTGAAGCCTTACAATGCACTGTGCCACACATGATGTCAGAAGAGGAATAGGGGCAGAAATAAAGGTGCAGAGACATTTTTATTGTTTATTAGGACTCGTTGGATTTTGCCTAATACAATATACACTTCCTTATCCTATTGACAAAGCTATAACAGTATATCAATTTAGTGGCCACAGTAAAGGTATAAACCTCATCCTCAGGTTGACACAGTGCCGCTTGCACTCTTGTTGATGGAGGCGCAGAGGTTGAAGCAGAGGCGGGACAAGCATAAATTTGGCATTATTCTTCCTTTGATGCTGCCATCTCCATCCTTCTGCCCGCATGCCTTTCACTGATGTCATACATCTTTGCATCTCATCTGCATCTATCAGTGTCCCATTTGTCTCCATAGAACTCTGCCCTTGGATTTTCATTGTTATTCCATCTCTGCCAACTACTTTTTTAAAGCGATGTGATAAAAATATAGAAAAATATGCTGCTGTGAAGATACAATTTTGAAATAGATTGAAGACATTCCTAGTTTACTTTTTGTCATGACGCTGTGGTTTTACCAGTGGGGGCGGGTCCCAGCTCAAAAGTGGCCAAAATGTTGTGCGCTGACATGCTTGCAATACCACCCCGGGCCGATGGGGGTGGACCCAGAAGAAGAATTAGCCAATGCTAACATATAGCATTGGCAGACCTCTCAAAAACGTCTTTACAGGATGGACCAAAAGTTGGCTCTTGGCCCAAAGCTCCGTTCCACATGTGTGTCAATGCTGAGGGGGGTGGATTTTTTTGGTCCACTCTAGTTTACTTGCTGTGAATTTTTGAAGTCTCTCGTTCAAATGAATGGAATTGCGCCAACTGACGCATGCGCAGATGCGTTTTTTCACAATTTTCTTGTGGGCGGGACCACTCGCGGCCATTTTGGATTGCTCCAGTAGAGCACATTTTTTGGCCCATTAGTTAGAACGGCAGAGATAGGCGTGACTCTGTCCATTAATATATACAGTCTATGGGTTTTACACAAATAACGTAATCGGTTCCATTCCTTAAAAAAGTTCCTGGATCCAGATGGTGATCCGAATCAATACTTTTCACACAGTTAAGGTTATTACACAATGCCTTTGCAGATATGTTCATGGGAATTGTTTTTATGACTCAGATAATTCTATATTGACTGCAGAATGAGTGTGTTTACAAAGTAATATAAAACAACCCAATATGTAAGTTGTCTATAAAGAGGTTCTCATCACTTGAGCTTTGTTTTGGTGAAGTTTATAAACAGTTCCATCCAAACAGCTGTTGACAATAATCGTTCTTTAAAAAAAAAATCTATTATTGATTTATATTTCACTGATTTATATGCTTTTTGTTTGGTTAACATAAGAGTCAAAAAGTGCTATCTTTCTGCGATAGATTCATGTGTTGAAACGATGTCACAAATACTACACAATCCTGCTGTTTCATCCATATGAAGCGTATTTTAACTCCATAGATCTGACAGAGCGCTCTGCATGCAAGTTTTCAATTTTAGTTATAGACGCGGGTAAGTTCCTCTCAAATGTTGTATAGCAATTCAATTCCATTAAATTTCTTCTTGTATATCGCTAAATCACAACAGTAGTCTCAGAGACACAGATCAGAGAATCAAACCGTTCAAACAAAAGCAATGCAACAATAAAAAAAAAAACATAGAACCATTGGTCCATAAGGGGCAGATGGCCACTTTCCATAAATGTCCATATGTAGTTGAATGTTGAGTAGGGGTGTGACGATATATCGCGATACTTTCTCCCGCAATTCGATTATCGATATGCATTTACCAAGTATCGATATCGATTTAGAAAAAAAAAAAAAAAAATAGATTTTTTATTTATTTAATTTTTTAAAATTTGGTATCAATACTTAATATATGGCTACATTACGCATCTCCATTCTATTTATCATGAAATAAAGAGTATTTTTTCTTTTATTTATGCCATAAATTGGCATATTGTATATTTCTAACCAATATATCAATAATCGTCATATCGTGATAAAATTGTTATCGTGATATTGTTATCGTGATATTATCGTTATCTTGAGCTTTGTATCGTGTATCGTATCGTGAGGTACCCTTAGGTTCCCACCCCTAATGTTGAGTGGTGGGCTGCACCCACGAGTCAGGCCGGGGAGGAAGTCCACAGGTGCCAATGGATAATGAGGTGTTCCACGGTCTTATCTTAAAATTGTGCTTAATAGTGTCACAATTCTTCTAAGCGCATTAAATATTTCTGTCTTTTGCATCAGAAGTATCACAATGCCCTTCCCCAGGCTTTAGTAGCACTCACATATTCACTTAGCATATTGATTAATTAGCAGGGTTTTATACTCGCTTGGGTTGCTCCTGTTTTTTATTTTATTGGGGAGGCAGTTTCCTTTTGTAGCTCAGCATGGCTAGAGTATTGAGCTTTGAAGTTCAACACGCGATGCGGCTTTTGTAGATTTAGTGAGACCAACATGAGTAACAAAAGGCCACTTACTATATTACGTCACACTATTGAATAGGATTAAGCTTTAGTCCCTCCACTAAGTTGTTATTTTCAAGCATAACTTATATATGCTGATATATGTACTTTTTTCAGGATTTACAATGACAGTATCAAAAATAATAACACCAGGATCACAAGACCCATCCTTATAAATATGGTATATGACTGGACTACTCAACAGAGAAGAACAATGAAAAACATGACTACACAATTCCCAAATCTAGTGGGGTTTGTGAATTGTCCTGTGTATTGTTTCCACAGATTTTTGGATGAATAAACTGTTACAAAGTGAATGTTGCAAAATGCATGCCATTTGCGTTGTGTGTCAAATTTGTGGGAGTGTGGAGACAACTGACTTTTATAAAACACTCAAACTGCCAGCTCCTCCTGACTTTGCTGTGAGTTATGATCCTGTCCCGATTAGTGGAAGTCTTTGAAAAAGCAATAGCTAAAATCCAATGACACACCATTTAGTCTTGATTCATTTTCAGTTTAACTATGAGGCTTTTTAATGTCCATCTGTCCCATAAATAAAAATCAATAGGGCTGTTAGTTATGATTATTGTTATTACCAAACGCGTTTTAGTTTCTAATATGGGGTTGTTTCTTTGCCAGAGCCATTCATGAGGGAGAAAAGGACAATCTGTCACTTGACTTCTACAGTCGTGTCCCTAGAGACTGACTGAAACCAGCACAATGTCCCAAATTGCAAATGTATGATTCCTGCATAAAATGAGTGTTGTCTGCGCTTTATCTCTGTGAACGTCTGGTTAGTGGATGTATAGCTCCCTTCATGAGCATATTTATTTCTTTGTTCATAACAATGATCCCAAACTCACTGCTTGGGCGTCGCAGGAATGGCTTTCAAGCATTTCAAGGTCCTGGAGTGGCCAAGCCAGTCTCCAGTTCGCAAGCCTATAGAAAATCTTTGGAGGGAGTTGAATGTCCGTGTTGCCCAGCGTCAGCCCCAAAACATCACTGCTTTTGAAGAGATTTGCATGGAAGAATGGGCCAAAATACCAGAAACAGTTTGTGAAAACCCTGTGAAGACTCACAGAAAATGTTTGACCTTTGTCGTTGCCAACAAAAAATTATTGGATGGATTGTTGTTATTGTTTAAGGCATCGCTCATCAAGTGGGAGGACTTGAACATTTGGTGGCTGACTAAACTCAAAGTGTTTAGTCAGCCACCAAATGTTCAAGTCTGTATGTACTGTAAGACTGGAACTGTTCTTTGTTGGTTGCTTGGGTTATATCTTGCAGGAAAATAACTTATAAAGATTGATTGATTTATTGATTGAAAAGCTAAGTCATACTTTACAAGGATGACTGGTAGCGTAGGAGAGGAGAGAATACTGCTCTATACCCAGCAACACAAGCTTGAATTTGACATTAAAGCTAGTTTTAATGTTTGTAAATATATCCTGTATGTTCTCAATTCGAGCAGGTGCACATAAATCTAATCCATAGGCTTGCATTGTGACCTAGACGTGTGACTTTTAACCAGAGGCTGAGGGATCTGTTTCATCTTACATTTACAATATTGCTTGAAGGTTATATCTCCTATGTCAACACCTTGGTGTATCTGTTATCCTGTTGTTCTCCTTTGCTTTATTCTTTCGTTCTTTCTTTAGATCAATGAGCTAGATCACGAGGATAAATCTTAATGGTCCTGTGTGTGTGTGTGTGTGTGTGCGTCTTGGGTGCAGGTAAAGTATTGCTCACTCAGCATTGTCCGGCCCCACGGGCACCACTCCACGCCTGCCTGCCTGCCTCCTGTCCAACCACAATCAATTCCACTGTCCCTGATTCACTGGAACACACACAGAGGCGTATACATGACAGTTTCGTACGCCTTACAGGAAAACATAACATACATACATATATATATATATATATATATATATATATATATATATTTTTTTTTTTTGTTTGTTTGTTTGGTTTGTGTAACTATTTGGTTTATTATTTATTATATCCAGCCATGCTAATATGTGTAATTTCCTGACGAACTCAGTCCTGGTACGCTATGATAAAGTAATTGATTTTCTTCCTTTAAAACAAAACTCCAAATTACTTTTCACAATTTCTCTAGTGAAATGATGTTGTATAGAATTGCATGTCTGTAATGTGCTATGCAATGCTTGATATTGAAAAAAAATCTACCCTCTTAACCCAAACTGCGCCCTGGGCCGTAGCATTTATTAATGGAGATGCTCCTGTGCATATTGTTCTTTATGACTGAATCTACAGATTCAAGATTAAATACACATTCATCTAATGTGTACTTTCATTGGAAAGTACACATTAGACAAACATAGACAGACATAGAACACATACAGGAGGTTCATAGATATAGGGAAGAACGAGTTCTTATTTCGTTTGAGGTATCTTTTATTTCTCTGCGGCAGCGGCCGGATGGGGGAGCTTATACGGAGTAAAAAACATGTGAAGTGTCTGATGTCGCGCTCATCAAGGTAAATGCAGTAAAGTCATTTTGAATTCCTACCTGAGCTTGTATTTCTGCACCGGACATATACTTAAAGGAACAATATGTAAAAATCTGGCCAAAAGTGGTACTGCAGTCACAGTCAATATTTTGTAGTCCTCTCCCACTCTCCCTGACTCAGGTTGCCAGATACACACCAAATCCAGCAGCAAACACAGGGAATTATTTTATCAGTTGTTTGTCTGTCTCCATTCACATTGCCATGAGGGATGCTAATGTTGAATTAATGTTTACTTTTTTTATTCTGTTTGGACATTTGAGGAAAAAAAAACAAAACAAAATAAAAGCAATGTAATTAAATTATCCAAAATAAATAAGCAATTGATGTACAAAATAGGAGTGGGAAGAATGAATGTTGGAACATATTTCTTCAGTGTATCAACATCAGAGTTTGCTCCAGAGGATATCACCTTTCAATGTCATTTATTCCCTATTTTTTAGACATAAGTCCCACATCTAAAAGAGACATTATTTTAATTGGGGTACATGTGGTCTTAAATGATTCTTTTTACAATTAAGCTATAATCTGCAAAAAAACTTCTTGACCTTCGTCTTTTACCGTTTTTAGAGCAATCTGTCATAGAATGTGATAACATGCAATTAAATATAAAAAGAATCTACTCGGAATCGAACCCAAGTTGCTGCATTGTGAGCACACAGCTTTAACCACTAGACCATTGATACACGCGATCAAATTTGTTCTGATGAACGCAATTAAAGCAGCAAATTAACACGTAATAATAATAACACGTAAACTTATCAGCTGTCTCAATTGTTCAAAGGTGTCCCGATATAAATCCTCGTTTTAGTCTTTGTTTTGTCATCTTTTTAGTTCTGCGGCCACATGTTATTTTACCATTGAGATTAGTGAGCCGCGCGGGGTTCTGGCAACCCGATCACGGACTTACATGACACTTCCTGATTGGCGAAATGGCGGAAATATTACGGGTCGTAAAACTAATTTTGATAATCAAATATCTCGGCTGAACTACTGTTATCAGTTAAAGATGTATACGAAAAGAGCATGATTTAATAACGCCTTTTGAAATATGGGGGCCATTTAATGATGACTTGACATGCAAATATTACATACTGCTACTTTAAATCCCTCTGGTTTTGTACTAGTTACACGATGCAGTATGAACACCTGATTTGTGTATTTTCAATGGAGGATGGATGGAAGCAGGATGGATTTCCAATCTGTCCAAGTCGAGAGAGATGATCAATAAAGATAGGTTATGTATGTATCAGTGAAATCCCCTGCGTCTCTTCTGATAGCAAGGTTAAATGAGACATGATTTTTATTATTCATCTGGTCTTCACATGTAGATCAATATGGGCTTTAAGTTTGAATTGTTGAGGAGTTGATCTTTGCAGCTGGAGCATCTTCTCCACTTTATGATTATACCACATTTCAATATCTGCTCTTCGACTGCAGTGTCTTCTTGGCATATCTTTATTGGTTGCCAATGTCACCCAGCATGAGGCCTCACTCCAATCAGCCAAGGGTTTCAGCTGCAAATAGATCTTTGCTGCCTTTCAGTGAAAAGGAGCCTGATGAGGTGTAAATGTTCCCCCGCCCGCCACTTCGCTCGCATCCTGAGGTCTTAGGAAGAAGCGGAGATGGCTTAGATGGCACGAGCCAGGTGGCGTGGGCGGCATTCAGTGGGCACCTGGTCCTCCTGACAAGCTCTCTTTGCAAAACACTATGATCCGATTCAGATGCAGGCCCCCCTACCTAGCTTTGAAGGGCCCGACTTGACAGCTCACTCACTCACGCTCCTCCTATGCTCCAGCCCCTTTTCCATGGGGGTCCCGTCATTACCAGCTGATTACAGCTGTCTCCCGTGTGATTGGCAGGCGCGTGGGTTGGTAGCGTTACCTTGAGTTGTGTTCATTTGTTCGTGCATAATGCCCCACTCTTGAGATTGAGATATTTTTGTTTGCGGTGAAGTGACCTTTGGGAATCAGCATTGAACATTTCATACTGAGTTTTTTCATTTGAATTATGCACATGCCGGCCAGTTTTCAGTTTAATTACAGAGCATGTTTTTCTTTCAGCCGTTTTTGACAGTACCACCAACTGTTTAGCGTAATTGTTGGCATTTTGTGGTGGTTTTGAAGCATGGAAAATTCTTTTGGAATTCCTGTCGAATATACAAATATAAGCCATAGTTTTGAAAATGATAGTGTAATAAAGGTTAGATGTACAGTAAATGCAGAATAACAATGTTTTGCAGAGACTGATACATACAGTAAGTCATTATTATTGTGTGGCGCACAGGTTATTAAAAAGTGGCAGTGAAGGGAACTTACTTGATTGGCTATTTGACCTTTAAAGGGTAATTGTCTCTTATAAAAATAATAAATACAATGAGAAGCTAATAGAAAGTCACAGCTATTTTACTGGAAACAGTAACTTGTGAACAATAAAAGTATTTTTCTCAATAAAAGCATTGTTAGAGAGAACTTTATTTCCCCTCCTTTCCCCTCTCTATAACCTCGTAAACTAAAGCAATCCTAAAATGTCAGTCTCAAGATGAAGCAATAGATGTAGTTCCCATTAAAAGTCAATTGCTTTCAATCAGATGCTCAAAAACTAATATCCATTTGGAAAAAGAAAAATGTAGATGTAAGTGCTATAACTACCGATTACAACTTAAAAAGAACATCAATTTGAAAGTCAGCCTTTGAAGAAGACATTTTGTAATTTTCCTTTCACTGGAGTCATTGTTGCTTCAAAAGACAGCTCCTGAAGCTCTTCTGCCTTCGGAAATCAAAACTGAAAGAAGAAAGAAGAGATTGTAAACTGATAATGACTTTAGAATTATAACATTGACAAAAATGATGTGAATGGAAGGGTGGATGTCTAATTTAAGATTAAGGGCACCCGCAATGTCTCAGAATGATAGACAAGCTATCTCAAGACAAGATGATTGACACCAAATCAAACAAATTCAAAAAGAAATATCCCTTCTGTTAGAAAGCAAATTGTTGCATTTCTACTTCAGTAATTACTCTCATTGTTTCCTTAAAATGTGCCTGTGACAAACACGGACAGAGCTACGACACCTCTATCATTGGGGTGAGGAGCTTGCACCCTGGGGTAGTGATTCAACATCATTAGTGTACATGGCTTTTCTGTGGGCATTAGAGACGCTACATTACTCCCTACAATGCTGACTACTAATGACCTGGAAAACTAGACAGCATCTCTTCACTTGTCATTCGTCACTCACCAAAATCTGCTGGAACCCTAGTTCAATGTTTATTCATGTTCTTTTAAAGTCATTTTTGACTTATGTTGCAGTACTTATTTTAGAGCTCACCTGAATATCCCCACGGTGTGTACTGAGTAACTGCAGAAGCTTCGGTTCACACTGTGCGGAGCCGTGCTTTACCCTCTGAGACATTGTTTATGTCCAAGTGGAAATGATGAATATTAAATGTTATTGATTTGCTGAGTTCTATTGGTTGATTCTGAAATATTGTGAGTCATCAGTAATCGGCCGAGATCTCATAGATTTAGTTTTTCTTTTTTATCATTTTAGTTACTTCCTCATATACTCAATTTGTCCACCTTTAGCTCTGAAATAGACATGTTTAACTACTAATGCTTTTGTTTTCCTTGTTTTTGTTACTTGCAGGTCCCGCTCATGCCATTGCATTGAGGACTGTACACAGACATGAGAGTATACTGTTTGCCTGCATAACATGGGTCAATGTTCAATTTTGAATGTTCTATAATTCTGCATGATATATAACTAGAGATGAGGGTCCAGTACTCGTCATCGCTGATTTGGACCAGACCGATAACAATGCACAATACCAGCTGTACCCCTCATAGCTTAATGTTACATTTCTCGGCTGAAGTACTGAGCAGAGAGAATTAAAAAACCCAAGTAAGTAGCATTGCTAAAATTTTTTTGCTGAAGTTAGCTTGTGCTTGCCCTTTTTCTTTTAGAATTTCAAACAATGGCATGTAAACATTGGTCCAACAAAAAAAGCAAAACTGCTTCTTTTATTTTGACTAACCAAAGCACACTAGTGTAATATCCATCCTGTCTAATCAGCGTCTTGATATGCCAGCCCTGTTAGGTAGGATGGATTATCTCGGCACAGTGATAGTGAGCACGGTGGTTGAGTGGATAGCACTCTCGCCTCTCAGCAAGAAGGTCCTGGGTTTGAATCCCGGTCGGAACACCGGGGAACTTCTGAGTGGAGTTTGCATGTTGAGTGGAGTTTGCGTGTTGCATGCATTAGAATGTAAAAGAGAGAGTGAATGGATGGTCCAGTGTGTTCGGCGACTCGCTTCCGTCCTCACCGTGTCTGGAATGATTGGAACAATATCTGAACTCTGAACATTGTAAAGCGCTTTGGGTGACCTTGGTCTGTAAAATGCGCTATATAAAAAAACAATACTACTACTATATTTTTATACTTATTTAACATTTTAAATCTCAATCTCTGCTATGGTTAAACCTCCCATGTTACGCATTTTGACTTTTCTATGCTTTACACATCATCAAAGTGCTATTTGGCCACATGCCCAAAGTAGTTTTTCATTGATTCCCTCAAGCTTCAGTTAGAGAGCCATCTTTTTCTTTCATTCCTGAGAGGGAGCAAAGTTCCTCTGTTCAATTTGATGACGCGGCACTACATTGATGACGCGGCACGAGCTGGAGAAGCCCGCCTCCAGGAGGCGCTCAGCAGTGATTCACAGGGGGTGAAATCAAAGCAGACAAGCCCATGAATGTGTCGAGGCCAGCATGTGCCACAGTCATGGATGTAAATACCACAGTCTGTTGCTGCACATCGAGCTCTATTGTTGTTACTGCTCCTGTCGCCGACTTAAAGTGTTAGCATCATGTCAAGTTGGAGAACATGTGTTTTCAGGTGAAAATATGTGATGACACTATTAGGCCCAAAGACAAGGAAATGCAGCGAATGTGGCAGAAGGCCTATGAATTCCGCAAAGAATCTGTTTGTCCTTACCATGAAACATGACTTACTACGAAGCTGATCTTTAAACCTGGTGTTATTCCCACAACAAAAGACGCTAACGAGGAGCCAAGATCTGTAATGCAGTACTACTACAGTAACTCACTATACCACTGTTAACTAAATAATTTGGGTCAGATTCTAGCTCGAGGATATAGGGCTCTATGTGACTGATTGTTCATATTTGTTTGTTCATATATCATATTGTTCATGACTGAACGTTCATATTTTTAAAAGTAGGCTCAAGACGCACCTTTTTAGAGTAGCTTTTGATTAGTTTTTATTATTCCATTCTATTTATCTTTTATTATTTATTATTTATTATATTGCTATTGCTATTATTCATGTATTGTGTGTTCCTTTTAGTCTCACATTTTAGTGTTTTACTTATTGTATTGTTTTTAGTGTACCCAGTGTTTCCTCTGGAGGAGCCCTCTGCACCGGGAGCAGTGGTCGGTGTGGCTGCGGGGGTCGGACTCTTGGGCCTGGTGGGGGCCTGGGGCCTCGGTTTCATGTCTCCTCTGGGTCCTGTGTCGTCCCCTGTGGCTACGGGCGGCTCTCTGCTCCTGGTGCAGACGGCTCCTTGGATGACGCTTTTTCAGCTGGTTGCATCTGAACCCTGCCAAGTCTCTCATCATGTTTTTATTGTTTTACTGGTGTGTGTGTGTGTGTGTGTGTGTGTGTGTGTGTGTGTGTGTGTGTATGAGTGTTCATGAGCGCGTGTGTGTGTGTTTGTCTGTGGTTTGGGGGGGGTCTGTTGGGTGGTCTGGGGGAGGGGTCTTGGGCCGGCGGGATTGTTTTTAACCAATCTGTAAAGCACTTTGTGTTGCATATTATGTATGAAAAGCGCTTTATAAATAAAATTTGATTGATTGATTGATTGATTGTTGGAAAAGGTTTATTCTCAGGTCTAGTACTGCAATACAAAGGAGTAGAGATCCACTCGTTTCAATTGAGGTGACGTCACCTCTATGCAAGTTTTGAGTGTTGTATGGTATATCAACCAAAGTATTTTCACACATGTGCTTAGGATGGACTGTGAAGCATGAAATATAGTGAAATATAGGACCTTTAAAGATGATACATATATATATAAATCTTCAATGAACTCATTCAACTGTTCCACTGTAAGTTTGACAGCTTTTTCATACACCCCTTTGTGCTTGGCCAAAACTACCTCCTCAGATATTAAAAGCAGTGGCAGCATGTCCCAGCAGCCCACAGTGGGGGCTTTCAATCAAGTCTATCATCATCTCACCTCACAACATTACCTCTACTTCTGACAGCCCACCCTTGGCTGAATTGATTCCCCCTTATTTCCGAAATCGTCCGCTACCTCTTCAATCCCCTTTCTTATCTGCCCCTGACCAATGCATTTTTCCTTGCCACGTTTTTGTACCTGTTATTCACTCTATCCGATAAAGGTGATTTTATGCCTTTCCTTTTCCCTTCTCAAAAGGAAGATGTGTCCGGATTTGAGCATTATTGCTGACATGCTTTTACTGCTGCGACAGCCAATGGGGGGAAACATAAAGATTGGATGGATGACTGTAATTGTTTCAACTTCACGGAAAAAACCATTTGCACATAATTTCCATTAAAAGCTGTAGAGAAAGTTGTGGATGTGGCTACAATATGACTTGGGTTTTCACAGTTGTGTTCCCAGAGTTTTTCAACAAAAACGCCTTATTCCACTACATACCATTTTTTCTAGATAACCCACTTATGGCTGTTGCATATGTGATTCTTAACTCCAAATTAAGTCCGAGGCGACAACCAAATGAAATCCAGCACAGACAATTAGATCTGCCATCTGTCTGGTTCTCCACTGGTCCCTGAGGTCATGGAGGAAAATATCAGCCAAGTTTGAGGAGTAAATTCTAACGGTCTATGTTTGCAATGAATAGCTGAATATTAATATTGCTGTACATTATCTTCTAGCAAGCACATTTTGTGTTGTTTTTTGTAATTTACAAGAAAGAAAGGACAAATGATCCTGATCACGTCAGGCTATATGCCACAGTCGTAGTTAAAGATTCCAAATATTGCAACGCCTTTGAATCATAAAGGAAACATCTATGTTAAACTTTGCATTGGCCTTTCTGTGTGATACGTCTGACAAGCTTGTCGCGTTGTGTTAATCAGATTTGACTGTTTTGGAGCCTAGGATACAAACAAAATATTTTCTAAATGTTTTGTAATATTAGCTTTTAGTCAGTCTTTTCCTATATCAGATCTACAGCTAGGCCTGTCACGATAACAAATTTTGCTGGACGATTAATTGTCTCAGAAATTATTGCGATAAGCGATTATATTGTCGTTCTGAGATCATTTGCATCGATTACAATGATAATGCAGGTACACCTTTTCAAAGAGAAATGAAACGCATCAGCAATTGCGCTGATTAATTCGTCGCCACTAATTATCCCTTTATTTATTGCCTTTTGAATTTCACTTCATCATCCAAGCCGTAAACTTATTCAAACCCTTTCCCTCAACTTTTACCAGAAGAATTTGTTGCAGTCTCTATCTTGTCTGTATTTTTATCTACATTTTCAGACTTTGTTGTATTTCTTTACCCTCGCAACTTTTCCCCTTCTTTTGCTCCATCCATCACAGCATGCTGAACTGGGATGAATTAACCTTTTCCAGTAACAATGCAAGGCTGGATGCGTTTCAGTTAGCATGCATGTTTACTTCCAACTGCTGTGTATCAATGTGAGTAGTGCTCACAGGCTCTGGTGCAGACTCTTCTTGAGAGCAAAGCAAAGGTTTTTGTTGTTGCTCTTGTTTTAGATTACTGTTTGTTTTATTAATGTTATGGCAAGTGGTTTTTTGTGGTTTAGTAAAGATTTTTTTATAGATATATACATATGCAATATATATGCAAGTATTTATTTTTGCATATATACAAATATATATGTTAGTGCCACGAAACGGTTTAACGTCAGACAACTCAATCGCTCGACTGTTCCGGAACTTGTGATGACACACAAATAAAGGATCTCTTAATCTTAATCCATTATTTGAAAGAATAATTGGCCAACTACTCAATTATCAAAATAATCGTCTATTACAGCCTGTGTTCACACTAATTAAATCATAAAAATCATCAACTGGTCACAACAAGCTACTGTAGTTTGGGGACGTTTTTATATTTTTTAACCCATCCATTTTCATCCATTTTCTTCTCCTTAATCCATTTCTGGGTCGGGGGGGTGGCAGTCAGAGCTGCACCCAGTACACAGAGCACCAGCCCCTCACTGATCCTCCTGCAGGTGGTGAGTCCACAGGAGCTGAGATCTTTCAGTTGGGGCTTTGGGCAAAGTAGGGTTAAGTGTCTTGCCCAAGGACACAACGACAGCAGTCATCAGTAGGAGTCGTGAAGTAGGTCTTACGGTGGGCTCGAACCCACGACCTTCAGGCCCAAATTTATTGGATAATTTAAACCTTTTTAACAAATAAAAAACTGAAAAGTGGGGCGTGCAATATTATTCGGCCCCTTTACTTTCAGTGCAGCAAACTCACTCCAGAAGTTCAGTGAGGATCTTTGAATGATCCAATGTTGTCCTAAATGACTGATGATGATAAATAGAATGCACCTGTGTGTAATCAAGTCTCCGTATAAATGCACCTGCTCTTTGATAGTCTCAGGGTTCTGTTTAAAGCACAGAGAGAACCATGAAGACAAAGGAACACACCAGGCAGGTCCGAGATACTGTTGTGGAGAAGTTTAAAGCCGGATTTGGATACAAAAAGATTTCCCAAGCTTTAAACATCTCAAGGAGCACTGTGCAAGCAATTATATTGAAATGGAAGGAGTATCAGACCACTGCAAATCTACCAAGACCCGGCCATCCCTCCAAACTTTCATCTCAAACAAGGAGAAGACTGATCAGAGATGCAGCCAAGAGGCCCATGATCACTCTGGATGAACTGCAGATAACTACAGCTGAGGGGGGAGAGTCTGTCCATAGGACAACAATCAGTCGTGCACTGCACAAATCTGGCCTTTATGGAAGAGTGGCAAGAAGAAAGCCATTTCTCAAAGATATCCATAAAAAGTCGCGTTTAAAGTTTGCCACAAGCCACCTGGGAGACACACCAAACATGTGGAAGAAGGTGCTCTGGTCAGATGAAACCAAAATCGAACTTTTTGGCCACAATGCAAAACGATATGTTTGGCGTAATCAGAATCATCAGAATCAGAATCATTTTTATTGCCACGTAAGTAACAGGAAGTCACAGACTTGGAAATTGCTTTGGCTCAGTGCAACAGTCAGATAGAGATAATAAAAATAAAGAATAAAAAACACTTCTAAGGAATAAATTTAAATTTAAAATAGAGTTACAGTTACTATTTACAATATACAAGTGCACATGGTGCACACAATGTAAGGTGACAGCAGTACAGTGAAGTAAAGTGACGTATGATGGGCAGTAAAGTGACTTTATAAAGGGCGGGGGGACAGGTTAAGAAGTGTTCAAGAGTCCAACAGCAGAGTGGAAGAAACTGTTCTTGTGGCGGGAGGATCTAGTCCTGATGGACCGCAGTCTCCTGCCTGAGGGGAGTGGTTGGAATAGTCCATGTGCAGGGTGAGAGGGGTCGGCTGTGATACGACCAGCCCGGCCTCTAGCTCGGGCGACGTATAGGTTCTGCAGCGATGGAAGGCTGCGGCCGATCACTTCCTCTGCAGAGCGCACAATGCGCTGTAGTGTCTGTTTGTCCCTGACTGTGGCTCCAGCGAACCACACGGTGATGGAGGAGGTGAGGATGGACTCGATGATGGCCGTGTAGAACTGCACCAACATCTGTGCAGGCAGCTTGGCTTTCCTGAGCTGCCGCAGGAAGTACATCCTCTGCTGGGCCTTCTTGATGAGGGAGCTGATGGTCGGCTCCCACTTGAGGTCCTGGGTGATGGTGGTGCCCAGGAAACGGAAGGACTCCACAGAGGTGATGGGGGAGTCCATCACGGAGGGTGGGGGCGGGGGGACAGTGCTCTTCCTGAAGTCCACAATCATCTCCACTGTCTTCTGGGCGTTCAGCTCCAGGTTGTTACCACTGCACCAGGACACCAGCTGGTCCACCTCCCTCCTGTAGGCGGACTCATCGTTGTTGGAGATGAGTCCAATGAGGGTGGTGTTGTGGCTGTAGGTGCAGTGGTTGGTGTACAGGAAGAAGAGCAGGGGAGAAAGAAAACAGCCCTGTGGGACTCCTGTATTTATAATCCGAGAGTCCGAGACATTCTTCCCCAGACGCACTCGCTGCTTCCTGTCCGTCAGGAAGTCAGTGATCCACCTGCTGGTGGAATCGGGCACATTGAGCTGGGAGAGCTTGTCCTGGAGCAGGGATGGCAGGATTGTGTTGAAGGCAGAGCTGAAGTCCACGAACAGGACCCTGGCGTAGGTCCCCGGGGAGTTCAGGTGCTGTAGGATGTGGTGGAGGGCCAGGTTAATGGCGTCGTCTACAGATCTCTTGGCTCTGTAGGCGAACTGCAGGGGGTCCAGGAGGGGGAGGTGAGGGACTTGAGATGGGAGAGGACCAGGCGTTCAAATGACTTCATGACGACAGACATAAGTGCTACAGGTCTGTAGTCGTTGAGTCCTGTGATCCTGGGCTTCTTCGGGACTGGTACAATGATGGAGGATTTGAAGCAGGCCGGGACATGGCAGGACTGCAGAGAGGTGTTGAAAATGTCAGTGAACACAGGAGTAAACTCACTGGCGCAGTGTCTCAAAGTGGCCGGAGACACGTGGTCCGGGCCAGGAGCTTTGCGGGGGTGCAGCCTCAAGAAGACTTGTTGAATATCTTTAGAGACTATTGTCGGCTGAGGGCAGGGCTGATGGGTGGGTTGTTAGAGTAGTGGGGGGTGGGGGAGGTGTCAGGGGCAGCATCAAAGCGACTGAAAAATAAGTTCAGTTTGTCTGCTAGCTTGTGGTCATCAGCACACGGGGGGGGGGGGGGGGGGGCTTTGGGCTTGTAGTTGGTGATCTCCCGTAGGCCCCTCCAGACAGAAGCAGTATGGTTGTTACCAAACTGCTCCTGTAGTCGTTCTCTGTGCCGGGACTTGGCTGCTTTCAGTTCTTTCCTGAACTGATATTTAGCTGCTTTGTAGCCGCTGCGGTCCCCCTCCCTGAAAGCAGACTCCTTTGCTTTTCTGAGCTGCCGGAGTTTAGCAGTGAACCAGGGTTTGTCGTTGTTATAGATGACCCTGGTCCTTGTTGAAATGATGCTATCCTCGCAGAAGTGAATGTATGACGTCACAGTGTCCGTGTATTCATCCAAACTATCTGTGGCAGCTCTGAAAAGGTTCCAGTCTGTAGATTCCATGCATGCGCGCAGCTCTTCCACAGCTTCATCAGACCACACTTTGGAGCTCCTCACCTCAGGTTTTGAGAGCTTTAGTCTCTGTCTGTAAGCAGGAACCAGATGAATCATGGAGTGATCTGAGAAGCTGAGGGCTGCCTTGGGAACAGCGCGAAAAGCTCCGCGCACAGTGGTGTAGCAGTGATCCAGAGTGTTCTCCTCTCTGGTCGGGCATTTGATAAACTGTCTGTATTTGGGTAATTCCTGGCTCAAGTTTCCTTTGTTAAAATCCCCCAGGATAATAATCAGAGAGTCCGGGTATAAACGTTCCATACACAGTACTTGCTCTGCGAGTGCGCGCTGAGCCTCGCGCGCGTCCGCGCATGGCAGTATGTAAACAGAGGCAAGAATGTGTAGGGTAAGAAAATAGTAGTGTGGAGCGTCTAGGCTCCAGATCAGAGTCTTGACTTCCACACAAGGGGGACCTGAATTTATTTAGAGGGGCACCAGCAGAACAGTGAAAGTCTGCAACAGATCCAAACTAATCTGCCTCAATCAGTCTCACAATCTGATAGGCGTTGAGTACGAAATCGGCCAGGGATATCAAAAATTGGTAAAAAGGACACTTTGACGATGACTTAAGTTTATCGTGGGTTTATTGACTACATACGAAAATAGAAAAATATCAACGAGGAGGGTTTTGGTCACATTAAACCGAGATGTTAAACATATCACATGAATTACACACTAACGTCGCAATTAGAACAGTCTTACTTTGACGTAGTCCGTATTGAAGAATGGGGTATGAAGAAAGAAGGGGATGGGCAGTCCACGTGCTCCTTTGTTCGGGCAGAAGGGAGACACAAAGCCAGCGGGTCCAATCCAAACTTTAAATTCCCACACACACACGCTGTCTAGAATAGCGTTGTATGGGGAGGCGTCCAGAGAGCCGGAAAGTGGCTGGTGGAGAAAGTTCGTGGTCTCCGACAGCAGGTCGTGGGCTGTCCTCGTGGATGTATCGAGGCCTAAGTTGTTGCAGGCCGGAGGTCGCGTAGGAGACGCGTACCTGTGGTTGATACGTTGATTACAAGGGAATGCCAAGAGGAAGATTCTCTGTGCGGCTTGTGGTTTTGTTGTATTCCAAAGGAGGCGCGTCCATGACGTCATCTTTGTGCGTCTCCCTGGACAGACATGTTACAATGGCACACACACAATGCGCACCTTTTTGACATTCATAACACATATACCGACACACAGCGTATTTACATTACAGACAATGTTACACACGGGTAGAGCCAGTAAAGGTTATCAGAATAATGTCCTCACAGAGCGATGGTTTTGACTGTCCATCTCGGGTGTGCTAGCGTCCCGTGCCCACTGGGAGGCGTCAGAACGCCGTTGGTGGATCGCCAGTCTGCCTGGGAGAGGTTAGCCAGACCCGACGTGACCTTTGATCTCGCCAGAGATGGAGGCGAGGATGTTTGTTTCCAGCGTTAATAATTCGTCCCGGTTTGAAGGTTGGTATCTTTGTGACTGATGATAGTCTTCCATTCGACCTCTTTATGTCTCAGATGTCTGCTCTGGGATGGACATTCCCAAAGTCTTATCTTAAGCTGGTTAGTGTTCTGGCGGGGTCAGTCTCTGTTCATGCTCCATGCCATGCTCTCTTTTGTCACCTTACAAATGATTGAAACAAATTCACGAGGGGAGTAAAATGGTTTACAATGAATGAAAAGATATTCCAGAGCAGGAGAACAGTGCCTGGAGATCACTGTCACATAGTTACACCAGTTTGTATTGACGTAGAAACAGACTCCACCGCCTCTGCTCTTCCCTGAGAGCGCACAATGGCGATCCGCGCGGAACAGCCCAAAGCCCTGCAGCTCCAGAGCGCAGTCCGGGATCCGCTCATTTAGCCAGGTCTCAGTGAAGCAGAGGACACAGGATGTGGCGAAGTCCTTGTTTCTTCTGATGAGCAGGTCGAGTTCGTCCATCTTATTGCCCAGTGAGCGTATGTTGGGAGAGAAAAATGCCGGGGAGAGCCGTGCATGGTTCACAAATAGACGTATCCAGGTGTTAGAATGGCCAAGTCAAAGTCCAGACCTGAATCCAATCGAGAATCTGTGGAAAGAGCTGAAGACTGCTGTTCACAAACGCTCTCCATCCAACCTCACTGAGGTCGAGCTGTTTTGCAAGGAAGAATGGGCAAGAATTCCAGTCTCTCGATGTGCAAAACTGATAGAGACATACCCCAAGCGACTTGCAGCTGTAATTGCAGCAAAAGGTGGCGCTACAAAGTATTAGCGCAAGGGGGCCGAATAATATTGCACGCCCCACTTTTCAGTCTTTTATTTGTTAAAAAAGTTTAAATTATCCAATAAATGTTGTTCCACTTCACTATTGTGTCCCACTTGTTGTTGATTCTTGACAAAAAATTAAATTTTTATATCTTTATGTTTGAAGCCTGAAATGTGGCAAAATGTTGAAAGGTTCAAGGGGGCCGAATACTTTCGCAAGGCACTGTAACTTACCCAACAGTGGTTGTGTTAAAACAGTCATCTATCTGCTACATTATAACATGAAAACCTGCGGCTTGTATTCAAGTTTATGTGTGGACAACATTGATTATCTTTTACAATTCAAACGGTGCGGCTTTTATGCAAGTGCGTCTTATAGTCCAGAAAGCACGGTATTTTTGTTTTTCTTATATATACACATAATCATGATAATAACAAGGCTCTAATAATAAGCTTGTTTTATATTGGTGATAATTAAATAAAATTTGAATTACTTTTTTTTTTTTACAAAATACATTTTAAAATGAACAAAAAAAATGTTGTCCTCATGAAAATATAAAACAAGTGGAAAAGGATTAATATTGGTATTTGCAGGATACTGGAATTAGATTAGTATCTGGAAATATCAGATCAGAAGCCAAATTAAACGTGACGTTGAGATTTTTGCTCTGCTGAAGCAAGTTTGTCTGCTGAAGGCTGAAGTTTGTCTACCATTATCTTTCTCCTTCCTCCTGAGATTGGAATGAAAATTTCACCCAAATTATTCTTTTTAATTCTTTCCCTTCCATGTGTCTCCATATCATAGGATTCTCTAGTGAGACGTTCTAACCCCACCTTCTGCTCTTCCCACATTTTCACTTTTTTGACATTGTCTCGCACTTCCCCTCCTGCTCTGTCTCTTTTCCTCCACCTCCGTGTTGTTAATTAGAAGTGTGTGTAATTGTGTGAAGACTTCATGTGACCACATGTTAATGAAGCTTAACATGAACATAGTGTGTTTTAAGACTGACTCTAGCTCATCAAGAGTTTTCACAAGCCAACACCTTTTACTGATTTTGAAAAGGATTGTTCATAAAGGAGAGAAGCTACTTGCATTCAATCAATAGTGTCTAAAAGCATTTTTGACAACGAGAAAGGAAAAAATAATTACTGGAATGGAAATGTGCATATCGAAATGTAAATGAGTTTTTGGCATCAAGGGATTGTCCTACAGTCTCTGATGGAAAAACAAGCGATGGCATTAATGTTGTGTGGCATTTATTCATTCAAATGATTTTGGTGGTTTAATCAGTTTGTCCTTTGGGAGCCTAACTTCACAGAATGTTTTAAAAGAGTTTGTTAAAAATGTGTTATATAATTACTCCTGGGCAATAACAATTAATCACAACTAGTCAAGTTGTTTTTGTCATCAAACTAATTCAGTAATTGATTAATTGTTACCATTTACATACTCCAACACATGTAAGTGCTCATTTAAAAAAAAAAAAATATTTATTAAAATGTCTTTTCAAGCGTCAAAGTTTGATATAAATCTTGCAAGATTAAATAATTATCAAAATTATCATTAGTTGCAGCCTTAGTCTATATATTGCTGGTCTAGTGTAGCAAAAGAGAATTCTGTTAGTGGCCATCATTTATCAAGGCTCTACAGAGCAAAATATTTGTTTGTGGCCTGTGCATGGCCTTTCATTTTCTCCATTCATTCATTAGGTTGCTGAGGATTCACTTGTTGTTTAGTGTTAGAAGATAACCTGATGATTAGCATTCTCTTTTGTTATTGGAGTTTTAGCAAGTGTTACATAATATGGCGAGCTAGCCAGGAGAGAATTTGTGTGCTTAAGAGAAAAGTTAAAGTGTTTGACGTAGGGCAGGGATAAACGATTATTTTTCAAACGATTCATCGAACGATTATTTTTTTGATGCATCGATTAATCTAACGATTAGTATTTTCAGTTCGATTTGATTTCGATTCAATCATCTACCCATGAATTGATTGTTGATTTACATATCTGAATGGAAAAAAAAATATTCCTTAACAAAATATATTGCTCTTAAAATTCAAGAATAAGACATTCTTAGTCAGATGTAGCATAAAACCTTGAAAACACATCAAGCTTACTGAAAATAAATGCATCCTGTTATTCTTCTTTCAGATGAAAATAATACTTGATGTTCAGCATTCAATAAAAAAATAAAATTAAACCAATGTAATCTTGAGGGCTTTAAGCTAAAGAGAGGGTGCTTTTCTAGAAATAGAATTCAACAATTATGTTGAACATAGGCCTAGCTGACTGAAAAAATCATCTTCATTCACAAATAACAAATAACTTAGACTAGGACACTTTCCTTTCCTCTTAAGAATACTGTCTGTCTCTTTGTGTGTGCTTGTGAACATTTCCACAGGCCGATCTCCATTGACTAAACTAGCGCCGCTAGCATGTAGCCCCGCTAGCATGTAGCGCGGCTAGCATGTTCGCCGTCTAAAAATAAAATAAACAGATGGCGCACCTCCGTGAACACATACTGCTGTTATATAAAGTCTCTGCAAGGTCTCTGAACACAGAGACGCTGCAGAGCTGCCTTTTGGAGAAGAACTTTACACAAAAAGTCGCTAGCATAACTCTGCTAGCTCCGCTAGCCTAACTTCGCTAGTTTAACTCTGTGAGCCCAGGACTTCTGGTCTGAACACCCCTGGCCTCTGTAACCTAGAGAATGTGCGTCTACTGTGCGTGGAAACTGCATTCCGATGGCGGTTTGAACGCCCCATAAGACGAGGCAAGGCAAGGCAAGGCAAGTTTATTTGTATAGCACAATTCATACACAAGGCAACTCAAAGTGCTGAACAAAACAAGAAAGCATTAAAATCATAAATAATCACAGAACATTAAAAAGGAAGATAAAAATATAAAATCCCTCAGTTGTATGCACAGCTAAACAGAACCGTTTTTAACCTGGTTTTAAACATTGTCAGAGAGGAGGCCTGTCTCACATCTTCAGGAAGATTGTTCCAGTATTAGCAGCATGAATCTGAAAAGCAGCCTCCCCATGTTTAGTTCTGACTCTGGACACTAACAGGAGTCCAGTCCCTGTGCTCCTCAGAGTCCGGGCTGGTTCATATGGGACTAACATGTCACTAATATATTTTGGTGCGAGGCCATGGAGAGATTTGTACACAAGCAGAGCTGTTTTAAAGTCTATTCTCTGAGCCACAGGAAGCCAGTGCAGAGACCTGAGAACTGGACTAATGTGGTCGTACTTCCTGGTTCTAGTCAGGACTCGAGCTGCTGCATTTTGAATGTACTGCAGCTGTTTTACAGCCTGTTTGGACAGACCTGTGAGCAGGCCATTGCAGTAGTCTAACCTACTGGAGACAAATGCATGGATAAGAATCTCCAAGTCTGCTTTAGACACTATGTTTTTGATCCTGGCAATGTTTTTTAGATGGTAAAAAGCTGCTGATGTCACTCACTACTACTACTACTGCTCTACTACTGCTGCTGCTCGCTGCCATCTTTGTTATGAGTATGACGCATCAATGTGCATATATTGTATCTACGTATATTTTGCGTCGGCGTAATCGATTACGTCGGTGCGTTGTCCCAGCTCTAGTTTGACGGGCTTTCAATTGAAAATCCAAATGCATAACTGTTGAGAGCACAAGTCTGACAATACAGAAGCCATTGGGTTCCTGCATTAAGCTCCTACCTATGCCCGCGGACGTACGGTCCTGCAAGGACCAAGAAAGACGCCCGTGAAGCATGATCTATAAGTCTAGTCTTGATCTAGTCTTGGTCCCAGAGCCTGGAACCAGTCTTCTGTCTCCGCCCCTTCACTCAGCGTTTGCCGTTTGCGAAAGAGCAGATACATGTAGTATATGCAACAGATGAGAGTTTAAGCTCTGTTTTGATCTTTAGAGCGTCCAAAAAGAGATTTGAGAATAGGGGTGAATCGTATCGCAGGGGGCAATATTTTTGTATTTTTACAGTATCAAATTGGCAATCAAGTATCGGGAAACGTATCGAATCGGCCTCTGAGGTGAAGATACCATCCCTAATATGGGACGTGTCAAATTCCCATTTTATCCAATGGAGATTGTGATATTGACACTCTCACAGATTATAAATGTGCTCCTGTTTGCACATACAAAGTCTGATTTGCACTAAACTTGACTTGGTTGTTCAACTCCAAAGTTTAGTTTTTTTTCAAAATGTTGGAAATCTTGCACATAATTCTGTTTTGGCATCCTGATTCAAAAAGTAATTGAGACCCATGGCTTATTTTTTACCCTGTTGTCATGGCAACGACAAACACTCCCCATTCTGTGTAAATGGGAATATCTCTAAAATGCACACCTCACGCAAACTACAAACTAGCCTCGGCCGTTTCACTAATTTGGCTGAAAATCGCTCCATATAATCTCAACACACGCAGGATCGAAAGTTAGCAACAGAATTTTGATTAGTCAAACGGTCTGCGCGCAGTAGACGCATGAAAGTTCCCATGTTATTCAATGGAGACACACACTCACTGGGCACAGTATCGCTCCCATCAGGGCTGTAGGAAGAAGGCACGTCATCGCCACCTCCTTTGCACGGTGCGGGGAGGGCCGCTTGCGCCTTTAATTATTTCTTGTTCTGTGTCCTGAATATTTAAGAATAAAGTTTTTTCACTACCCTCCTAAGACTAATGCCTTAATATGAAGGACATGAATTGCAATATTATTATTAATTTTTACGCATGCACGGGCAGAAGCAAGCTGCTGAGTTGCATGGCTCTCCCTTTTTCTTCCCACTTTTCTACTTTTTTAGCAGCTGCTGTTCTAATACAGCCGCGTGAAGCTAGTGCCCATTGGGAAGTGAGACACGCCGTGTTTTCCACCGTTTTCCTAAACGTGGATTTATACCTGTAAACGGAGATCTGCCCACTCGCTCCTATTGTTTACAACCAGGACCAGCTGCTGGCGCTGCGGAGAGCGGAGGTCCCTCCTGGGGACAAACACACTATTCCTGCGGAGATTCTACAGAAAACACCCAGAGGCTGCCGCGCGGGATGAAAAGTACGAGGGCGAAAGAGATCCAGATCCGCGGTGCCTGCCGTGATCACCGGGAATGTGCCGTGTGCTCCTCTTTCCTACTGTTCTATAACTTGTCCCACTGTGGGACGAATAAAGGATCTCTTAATCTTAATCTCTGAATCTTAATATGAGGGACATGAATCACAATATATCACAGAATTGAATTTCAATATGTTAAGGATTGCAATAATATTGAATTGTGGCCCAACACTGTTGAATGGTCACATTTTTGACAATTCTTACCCCTACTGATCAGGTGATTATCATTCCATAACCCTAGTATAAATTCAGCAGGGATATCAAATATGAATCAATACTAAATCCAGGAGCACGATCACCTAGATCATTGTAGTTCTTTCAATTTAATCAACCATTTTATAGAACATTTTATTAAAGGTATTTCTATGGGGAACTCTGTGTATATGGTGAGGGTATTGCTGATGTGAAGACTAAGATGAGGAAAATCAATGTTTCCCAATTGTTGAAGGTGCTTTAAGTGATTAGCTACACATAACTGCTTCCTTCCGAGCCTTTGTTCCGTGCAATGTGTTTAGACAGCTTTATTTGCCACAGCCTGCATAAAGTGATTAGCAATGAGTCTTGTCTCTTTGATTTGTGATTTCACATTTGTTTTTTGAATGAATATTACTTGTCAATAGAGCTAGTAAAAAATGATATTGGATCAAGGACAGTTAATTTTTTCAACAAACAACCCTCCTAACAATGCTTTCTCAAGCTGTGCAAAACTTCTGACTAGTGTTGTTAAGGTAAGCCGTGTAGGCCTTACAGTCTGACTTGGTTTAAGGCCCCGTTTAGATGAAGACGCTCTCAAGCAATTTACAAAAACAGCCTGGCTCCTTATTTGAAGTGCACAGCGTCTACGCGATAACTGGAAACAATGTAGTGCGGCCGGACCCAAGGGGGCACTTGAACTTGCGACACATGCAACCCCCACCAGTATAATCACTTCCTCAACAACATCCTCCTCACGAGCATTAGTTGATCCGGTGCCATTGTTGTTTACGTTTGTTCTCGGCTGCTGCGCATGTCCAAATGTACGTGTGGGGAAATGGTGAGGTCATCGCAGGCAGGTTGATTCACACCTTTTTCTTCAGGCAGATGTGAAACAGCAAGTCGGTAGTCATTGGCCCGATGCACACTTTGGCAAGCTTTGGCATTTGTGAACCAACGCTTAAGTTAATGTTGACAGCCACTGTGGCCAGATGCATTCAAGCTGGAGTTAATAACTTTTTATTTTTTTCATAAAAAGTTTTATTGATAATTTTACCGAGTTGCTTTCAGTTGTATGCACAGATTTTGATAGTTTGGTTATTACAGGGGATTTTAATATTCATGTGGATAATGTTAATGACAGAAATGCAAATGAGCTGAGTTCTGTACTTGAATCCTTTGATCTCACTCAGCACGTAAGTGGCCCCACCCACAGCAGAGGGCACACTCTAGATCTGTTACTAAGTTACTAAGGGGGTGAATATTTCAAATGTAAACGTGGTCGATGTTGCTCTTTCGGATCATTTCTGTGTTTTTTTTGACATGTGTTTCACTAACAAACCACCAGTGGACTCTGCAACTGTTCGAAGAAGGCGCATAAATGAAAATACGAGTGAACTATTTATGGGAATGATAAACTTTGAGAATCCATCGTATTCTACTGTAGATGAACTGTTCAACTCTGTCACCTCTAGTGTTTTGAATGTTCTGGATACCGTTGCCCCTGTGAAGGTTAAAATAGTGAAAAATAAGCAGAAGGCGCCGTGGGCTAAAGCAGACTCGGTCAGGGCACAAAAGAGAAAGTGCCGGAGGGCCGAGCGGAAGTGGCGCAAGTCCAACCTCCAGGTTGATTACGAGATCTTCAAAGATAAGTTGTGCGAGTTTAACCGGGTGCTACGTAGTACGAGAGAAAGGTATTTTTCTGAAATGATTGAAGGCTGCAGTAACAATCTGCGTGTTCTGTTTTCAACAGTTAACCCTCTATGCACATGGGTCATTTTGGGGAACTTTCCTCGCCTGGTTTTCTTTGTGTATAATTGTTCATAAAACAGTCATCTTTTGATGCAGAGTCAAGCAGTATACTTTGTTTTTTTCAGTACATCCTGGGGTTTTAGAATATTCATATTGTAAAGCTGTCATATGAATTATATAAAAATTATGGAATCATGAAGACAAAGAAAAAAATCAAGCGGAAAATCAATTTAACAAAAATGTATTGAAAAAACACAATGAAATGCTATAAACAACTTTTTACACTGGATAGAAATGTTATTTATGGTCTTGGGGATAATGGGGAAAAAAATTGAATCTCTAACAATTATACAAAATTCCACTATAAAAGCAAAAACCTCTGTACTCCTGATGCCCTTCCTGAAGCAGTTTGTTTATAATGCTGGGGTTGCTTCTGTAGTACAGCTGTAAAAAACGTAAAACATAAGAAACTGAGCCAAAAAAAAAAAAAACATCAATTATTTATATAATACATATATTTATATACATCATATACACATAATGTCATTTTACTGTATTTATTATCGTCTTTATCAATAATGCGCACTCTTCAGCCGGTTATTGCAATCGCAGTTGTAGTTTCAACTGTGGGACAACAAGTAAACGCAGAGAAGTGAGACATCGCACTCTCTGACGATCTTTGGCAGTCCCCGTGTGTTTGTATCTCACAGCTGTTTGTACCTCACGGGTCACGCTTTGGACACGGACTTTCAGACAAACGTAGTTTATCCTCCGTGCATCGCACAGACAAACGTATGTACGTATTCAGGAAAGCCCTGAATACGTACTTCACAGAGGAAAAAAAAGTAAGTTGCTACGTTTTACCGTTCGCGAGTAAATTGATCATTTGTAAAACATGTGCATCGACGCCGATGCACGCGGGCATATACAGTAGGTCCCATTCCGTTTTGTCGCCTTTCACGCGTGAATCACACGTGAGTCTCGTGTGATTCACGCGTCTTTTATTTCCCCCCCTCCCAGTGACGTTGCAATGACCAAAACAACCACCAGGTGGCACTTGTGAGCAGGGTTACATTGGCCAGTCTCTGGAATAACCCGCAGACATTAAAACTACTGCACACTGAGAAAAGTGTTGCAAGCGCAACTTTGAACCTAAGTACTTGTATTTGCAATTTCGGACTTAAAATTTATTCTTATGGTTTTAATATTAGAAAAATAATTTCCATTTACTAAAACAAAAACAATATACCCACAAATACGTTTTGTGTGTGTATTTAACTAAATTTTGAAAAAATATTGTTGGCAGTGCAGTGCTTCTTAAATCTGACGCTATCAATAAGTGTTCAGACAAAGTAATTTCTACTGGGCGGGAGTTTGCTTCCGGTTCGGACCGTTTCCGCGAGCTTGTTGTTGGTGATGGGCGCTGAGCCAGCCTTGGACACGATCGTGTGGTTTCCCGTGAGATCCAACTCAAAGTAAGATTTTTTAAATATATGGTGCTTTCTCTGTAAGGTTTGTCGCGTATTTGATCAAATATATACAATCTGTGGTCAAATCGTCGTTTTATTTTCTTGGCAGTTCGTGTCCAAAATTACTTCATGTTAACCTAACTGTCTACTCTAGCCCCAAACATGTTGTTAGCATAAAACTGTGCCAGTATAATGGTCCTACAATTTCGTTGTTTAGCAAAGTGATTTGTGTTAAGACTCGTAACATTACCAACTACCCCTTAAATGTTCTGAACCATAATAACAGGCGTAGTTTTCGCAGTTTGGAGCTGCTAGCTTCTAGCTAGCTGTTGCTAACGGTACGCAGCTAACATAAGTAGACCAAAGTCGCTACTGTCCTGCTCTGTCTTGTTGCCGGAGGTGCAAGTGGAAAATACAGTTGGCAACAGAAGCCACGTGACATTTATTAATCTTCTATTATTTTCTACTCTTGGGGACAGTTCATTTTCCCGCAGAAGTCCCTAGTTACATTAGCTCAGCGGAGCAACTCTCAAGGAGGAGACAGGTGCAGAGCATGGTGCGGAGGCAGAAAACATGTTTATTGCTATCTGAGATCGCTCTGATTTCCTCGCGGTCAGAAAGTAGCTTGTTTCAGCAGAAAACTAACGTTAAGTTAACAGCTACTGCATGTTGTTAATGTTATGACCCGTCCGCATCAGCATCACTGTATTATATCAAGGCCTGTCTGTTTTAGCCAATGTGCAGCTATATGGTTAGTTATGATAAGTTCAAATAAATTCAGAAATCTGCAGCACATTTAAAAAACCCAAACAAAGTATAAGTGATACATTATAAACATGCATTTTTAAAAGAACATACTGAGGGTGACTGCTATAGCCTATTGCAGTCACAAAATTAGAGTGGAAATGTTAAAAATCTAATGTGACTTACATTCGCATTTCATATGAACAACATTTTGGCATGTTAATTTTGAAATAAACGATATTTTGCTGGACAAGTAGGTTTTGTTTCCGGGCAAGTAAAAAATACCTGCCACTTCAAGTACCTCAAAGCACTTAATGTCAAGTCCTGACAAGGTAATACATTCAGCTAAAGACAGGTACATGTTGTGGTATAGCATGTTTTTTGTGGAATCACGTGTAGTAACGCAAAATGCACAAAGCACTTTGTTTGTACTAATCTAATGCATTTTTTATATGTAAAAAGCAGCACCGCCTGTTTAAATGCTTATGATATTTGTCCAATGAAGAGTATTTTTAAGCATGTTTATTAATTTTATTTTATTTTATTTTAGATTTTTCCTTTCACTGCTGCCAATTGATGGAGGAAAGCTACAGCAGGAGGTAAGTGTGATACAAAAAGAACTGTTAATAAATTAAGTGAATTTAATGTACTCGCTAGGGATGCAATAGTTTTTTGGGGGGGGGGCATTATACATTGGTTGGATCCTGCTCCAGACTTGTTTCTGCTTTTTGTAATGTAAAACATTTTATCTTAACTGCTTTAAAGTGACTCAATGGTGTAAACGTTTTTGGGTCTGGAGTTTTTTTTACTGTAATGCTCATTGTTAAATAATATTTTGAATATGAATAAGGGCTGTCAAGCGATCTTAGATATTTTTATTCGCTTGATACACTTCAAACAAATTATCTTCGGTCTTCTTGCACCCCTTGTATTTACAATACATTACAATACTTGCATGTGATACTGTTTGGTATGGGCCACACTGATTTTGTTTCTGTAATTTAGAGCATAAATGAGTGTGCCCTGCAAGATTTGCGGTGAGTCCTTGGCAACAAGAGAGGAGATTTTCCATCATTTGTCATTATATACGTTTTTATATCTAAATGAACACAATCAGAAATATGAAAACATATTCAAGATAAGAAGTGCTGAATACTTCCTAATTCGTGGTGTTTTTTATTTCTATGTTGTTTCGTAGGATCCAACCGCTGCTATAGAAAAGAGGAGGGAAGTCGTAATCCGAGGCCTAATTGAATACATGGGGGAGAAGCCAGGAGACTTGATTTCAGATCTACAGGTAAAATTTCCAATCTTTTCTTTTTCAGGGTATAAAAAAAGTACCGTACCTTATGCTGATATGTCTATCATTAAGAGTAGTAGTATCACCAAATCCTCTTCATCCTCTGCATATGCTAAAAGTCAGCATATGCAGATTATTTAAAAAACATTTTGGTCTCATTTGACCATAGAATAATCTACAATCATGTAGAAAAGGTTAAATCATCTACTGGACTGGGTTTTGGTAAAGTTGAGGATGTTTCGCTTTTAGTGACACAAGCTTCTTCAGAGCTCTTAAAGTCATAAAAGAACACTTTTACCCAAACTGGACTAAAAACTAAAAAGACCCAGGTTCCTTCCAGAAGGAGAGAACCAAAACTGCCAAAAATGTCTATTCAAATTGTTTTCAATATCACTCAACTTTACCAAAACCCAGTCCTGGCGATGATTTAACCTTTTTATAAGATGGACACTCCCTGGATGAATGAGAGCCTTCACAAACATCTGACCATATGACATTCCCCCAGCCCTCTGGATGGAATGGTCACTGGAAAACTTCAGTTGGACATGAATGAACATGAGCTGGCTAAAGCAGCTGGACCTGTATGGTATGAATTAAAGGTGCACCGATCTGATCTGTCACCAATCATGATTGGTCGATCACGGCCTAATTTTTGTGATCGGTGATTGGTGAAATGCGCCGATCAGAGGGGCCGATCAAACGTAGATTTCAGACTTTCTTACAGTAGATAATCTGGTGAAAACTCCACAGTATAGCGCCGCTCTAAACCGAGTTTTAAATGTAATTCGTGGCTACAAAACCGCTCTGGATGAAATGCTCGGCTGTATCCCTCTGCGCATGTCGGCTCTCCTCTTTCCAGACTGCAGTGTAACTAAACAAAACAATGATGAAGCTTGAGCTAACCCGCTATCGCTATGCTTTAAGACAAAAACATGAGTTTGTGACAATAAAATATCAGCGTCTGGTACTTCTAATAGTAGGTAAAGGAGATGATTTGCCATGTACCATTATTTACATTTGCAACTACCGCATGACTTCACATGCGCGCTCCGTAAGTGATACCACAGGATATTTAACACAAAACTGTGCTATCTGAAACGCACGTGAAACTACAATCAGAGGCAGGGGTCATTGTCCTGTCTTATTTTGCTCTTTAGTACTCACTAAATGGCAGCTCGTCAAAAGGGAAAGTATGTGCGTATGTGTTTGGCACCTCATGTTGCCGTCTCCTTGTGGAAGTTCTTTTCTTTCTTCAAATATTGTCTAATGTTACTGTCAAACTAATTTAGGCAGAAATGTGAGAAATTCCACACAGTGTGCTCACTTTTTCTAAACATTAATTGAACAAACAATATATATTTGTACCGTCAAATAATTCCTGCAACATTATAACATACATAATGGCTGAATTTATGTGTTGTATCAAATATATTTAAGCTGTTACTGATGCATTTAGACACAAATTATGTAATTTAGTGACAAATCTCAAAATTAAACAGATATAATCGACTTGAAAATGTCTGCACAGCTCATCAGCCGTCAGTTTCTCTGAATAGGTTGCGTTCACGTTTTAGAATGTGATGATGGGCAGTTGTCAATACAACTCTATGGGAGAAATACAGTTTTTGTACGAACTCTCAAACAAAAATTGACAAATGTTTTTCCTCTTCAGTATTTGACAGTGATTAGATTTACTAACCCACTTTATTATTTGTATGGCTGAAAGTCCTTTCTACTGACCAACATCACGCTCATCATTTCAAAAATTGTCATTGGTTTATAATATAAACCAATGACATCATGAAATGAAATCATGAAATCATTATGTGCTGAAAGAGGAGACAATGAACTTTGAGACAGTTTTTTTCATGTGGATTCTCCTAGTAATGATCTCAGTCAATACTAGGAGTACTACTACTCATTAACCAAAAACTAAGACAAAAAATATGCAGTTTGCCAGTTACCATAGTTAACGCCATGGAATTTTCACTTGCCCTCCACCTCAGTTTTAAATGAACACGTGAACACAACCTATTGCATTGACTATCAAAACATATCAATGTCTAATGTATTTTTCCCTCTCAAATAGAGTCTGGAGGAAACTGAAGACACTCGGCAGAATATCGCCTATCCAGTGAAGATTGTCAAAGTTGGTGACACGTACGAGATCAGCATTGATGGCCTTCAATGCATTACAGGTTTGGGCACTGTAGCCAAGGCCTCCTGTATTCCTGTTGGCGTTATATACGCATTGGACTTGAAATACCCACCCAAGCTTCAGCACACATTTGAAACTTTTCAGAGATTACTGATTGGTCTCAGTCCTGTGAAACCAAGAGCATCTGTGAGATACAGTTCACTCCTTAAAAAGCTGTCTTAAAGTTTGAATTAAGGAATCCTCACTTTTGACCCTGTTCTAACATTGTTCAAATATAAAAAGTGTTTGAAAATTCAAAATGGTGAGTTATAGAGGCTTAGAAGCACAATGTATCAGTTTTGTGAACTGCAACTGCATGTTTGTGTGTTGCAGCAGACACCTTTGTAATTCCCTCTGCAGTAGATGTAGCCATTTTTTTTTTTGTCCTAGGGATGTGGATTGTTCATTTGGGAATTATCTGTTCACTCACTATGATTTAGTAATTTTACACATTGTGTAGGACAGGGGTTCTGAAACTTTTAAAGGCAGGAAAACAAAATCAAAATTTGGATGAAAATATTCATTTCACATTGCCCTTTTTATTGGTAGTTGTTTCCTTTTTAAAATATTGTATATCACAAGGAATTGTTTTATATATATATATATATATATATATATATATATATATATATATATATATGTATTTGATCAGACTCCCTCTAAATACAACTTCAGAATTTGAATGAGACGTAAACGACTAGAACATGATTAAAACCAAAGTCCTTCAAGAAAGTTTTTAGAAATCTTTAAAAAAAATGTCTACTCATCTTTTTACTTTTTTTTGTTGTTAAAACTGGAGTGGTAAGGAAAAATGGTACAGAGTTCTGTTGGAAGATAAATATTAATGTTTCAAAATGTAATATTGAATATATAGTTACATTTAAGTGTACATATTGAAAAATAAATGTTGACGTGGAAAAGCTTTAAAAGGTTTTATTTTTTCAGAACACAAGCATATTGGTATAAATGTTTATTTTAAAGTCATGTAATTTTTTATCAGAGCTGACATTCTTGAAAATGTTTTATGAGTTTTCTGAGTTTTTTGAAGTACCGAGTTTAAGTATTGAGTTATGATGTTATGTTGCTGTTTATCGATCCTGATGGTCACACGTGAATGTGTGACCAGAGGGGGGGAATGTGAGATTTCATAACACTTTTAAGCAACTTTTGTTAAAGTTAAACTCATCATTCTATCAATGTGCAGAAGCCTGTACTTTTCCACTTCATGTTTTGTCTATCTGAAGGCCAAGCTACAAGTACAACGTGGAAGCTGCTGATTGGAGGTCTCCATGCCTCCGCTCTGTATAATACACTTGCATTCTGTTGTATCTGTTGTTCGTGCTGTCTCTACCATCGACAATAAAACATGTCTTCTGTCTGAATTTAAGACGCGATCCCAGACTTGGCACATCTTCTTCAGGTGGTGGAAGGATGCGGGCCTTGTCTGTAACATCTAGAGAACAGAAGACATTTGCATGTCAAATGAGGTGATGACCGAAACAACAGGGGGCTAGGGTGGGCTTTGTTTATTCGTCTGGGGGAGGAAGGCCCAGTCCCAATACCCACACTGCACCCTACGCCCTCCTATGAAGTGTGCATTTGTTTGAAGTGCGCGCAAGGGTTTGAGTGCGCAGGTTACAAGCGTGCACAAAAGGCAGAATTGGGACAGTGCACACTGAGTGCAGGTTACGTCATCGACTCGTCAAGAGATGGTCATTTTCAGACCTAAACTTTATACAAATTAAAGGTAATTTTGTCTGATCCTTTGGGAAACTAAATGAATTGAAGCAATTCATTTAGTTTCCCAAAGGATCAGACACACGTTAAAATACATGTATATTAGTGGTTTCTAATTAGAGATAGCTGTATAATTTTAAGTTAAATGTGGGTAACTAACTGTTATCTGGTCAGTTTTTATACATTCTAAGATTATTGTACTAAGTGTAAAGTTTAAATTGAATGTTATATAAACGCTTGGTTTAAAAAGTTATTAAATTGTTAAAACACAATGTCCGTAATTCTTCATCAGACGTTTATGCTTCTTTCCAAGTAACATTGCAAAACTTATTTACACACATACTGCATATATATTTCAAAATGTATATTTAAATGCATTTTCCCGACGTTTTGGTGTGTACCGCAAAGAATTATGGGCAATATCCTTCGCCAGAGTGCGCATAGATGCAGGCTACGGCGAAGTGTGGATCAGGGGCGCAAAGGGGGCGGGGCCAAAGACCTCCCTGGAGAATTGGGACACCCTACGCACTCGCACCCTTTATCGGGAGCGCGCAAATGAGGGGCGCGAGGGTGGAAGTGCGAGTATTGGGACGGGGCCGAAGGGCTGCGAATGAGTGACTTCCAGACTGTGAACCCTGAGAATTAATATACTGTATATATTTTGTAATAACATTTTTAACACAGTATGTTTCATTCTGACTGAAGCACATGATAATGTTATAAAACAGTATGTTTCATTCTGACTGAAGCACATGATAATGTTATAAAACAGTATGTTTCATTCTGACTGAAGCTCATGATAATGTTATGTGATGTGAGAAATGCACTAAAGCCACTGGAGAAAAACTGTAACTATTCAGATCCTCCCCCTCCCCCTAAGATGGCAAAGTGAAGCTCAGCCTGTGATAACGGCCCTATTTACATAACAAAGTTGGCCGTTCACAGGTGATTTCGTTTGTTAGCTAAAATCCTTGGGGTCATTTGACACCGTGGAGGGGATGATAGGTATAAGTGCCAAATGACACCTCCATGCGAGTGCTAGTGTTAAAGCTGCTTTCAATATCTTTTCAAATCTGTTTTCCTTTTCTCCATAGCATGTCTGTAACAAAAGTTCTCATAATCTGAAGTCGGCGTATTTACATGGTTTTATGAAACAGAATTCTGAGAAAAACAGGTTTAAAGATCGACATTCCAAACATAATCATCACAGTCACATATAACATGTAAATTTTGAATTACTCTGTTATGGCACACTTGTTTTAGTCACTATGTTGTAGAAGATTAAAAAGATGTTACTTTGGCACCAATTAAACACACAACACTCATGAATTAGTCGAAAATCAAGAATGTATTGATTCTTTCAATATTCAATGGATTGAATTTTGACCTCCTCTTCTTTTTCTTTCTCTTTATAATTTACTGAAAATTAGATATGTATTAGACATTGCCAGTATTATTCTATCAAATCACGCAGTCTAAATATCCACAACCACCAAGCATTTTTAATGCAAGGAGAAACTTAGGTAACTTTAAACACAAATAAAACAAATGGACCTGTCCGACTCGAGTGTCTATGCTTCGTGTGTCTCTGGTTCTGTCCAGGTGTCTATGATCCGCGTGTCTCGCGTGTCTCCGCCTGTCTGGGTTCTGTCTGCGTATGTGTAAATGTAAATGTAAATGTCTGTCTGTGGTTCTGTTCGCGTGTCTATGATCCGCGCTCGTGAGCAGAGAGAGACGTGAGCAGAGAGAGAGAGCAGAGAGAGACGTGAGCAGAGAGAGAGAGACGCGAGCAGAGAGAGAGAGCAGAGAGAGACGTGAGCAGAGAGAGAGAGACGCGAGCAGAGAGAGACGTGAGCAGAGAGAGAGAGACGCGAGCAGAGAGAGAGAGCAGAGAGAGACGTGAGCAGAGAGAGAGAGACGCGAGCAGAGAGAGACGTGAGCAGAGAGAGAGAGACGCGAGCAGAGAGAGACGTGAGCAGAGAGAGAGAGACGTGAGCAGAGAGAGAGAGCAGAGAGAGACGTGAGCAGAGAGAGAGAGACGCGAGCAGAGAGAGAGAGAGCAGAGAGAGACGTGAGCAGAGAGAGAGAGACGCGAGCAGAGAGAGACGTGAGCAGAGAGAGAGAGACGTGAGCAGAGAGAGACGTGAGCAGAGAGAGACGTGAGCAGAGAGAGAGAGACGCGAGCAGAGAGAGACGCGAGCAGAGAGAGAGAGGCGTGAGCAGAGAGAGAGAGGTGAGCAGAGAGAGACGTGAGCAGAGAGAGAGAGACGCGAGCAGAGAGAGACGTGAGCAGAGAGAGAGAGACGGGCGAGAGAGAGAGAGAGCAGAGAGAGAGACGTGAGCAGAAAGAGAGAGACGTGAGCAGAGAGAGATGCGAGCAGAGAGAGAGAGATGCGAGCAGAGAGAGAGAGATGCGAGCAGAGAGAGAGAGATGCGAGCAGAGAGAGACGTGAGCAGAGAGAGAGAGACGTGAGCAGAGAGAGACGTGAGCAGAGAGAGAGAGACGCGAGCAGAGAGAGACGCGAGCAGAGAGAGACGCGAGCAGAGAGAGACGTGAGCAGAGAGAGAGAGGCGTGAGCAGAGAGAGAGAGGTGAGCAGAGAGAGACGTGAGCAGAGAGAGAGAGACACGAGCAGAGAGAGAGAGCAGAGAGAGACGTGAGCAGAGAGAGAGAGACGCGAGCAGAGAGAGAGAGCAGAGAGAGAGACGTGAGCAGAAAGAGAGAGACGTGAGCAGAGAGAGATGCGAGCAGAGAGAGAGAGATGCGAGCAGAGAGAGAGAGATGCGAGCAGAGAGAGAGAGATGCGAGCAGAGAGAGAGAGACGTGAGCAGAGAGAGAGGGACACGAGCAGAGAGAGAGACGTGAGCAGAGAGAGAGACGTGAGCAGAGAGAGAGGGACACGAGCAGAGAGAGAGACGCGAGCAGAGAGAGAGAGACGTGAGCAGAGAGAGAGGGACACGAGCAGAGAGAGAGACGTGAGCAGAGAGAGAGACGTGAGCAGAGAGAGAGACGTGAGCAGAGAGAGAGACGTGAGCAGAGAGAGAGACGTGAGCAGAGAGAGAGACGCGAGCAGAGAGAGAGAGACGCGAGCAGAGAGAGAGAGACGTGAGTCCGCGTGTCTATGGTCCGCGCTCGGAGCCCAGACGGCAGTGCGTTCACTGAGCTGTCAGAGCGGGGGTCACAGCAGCTGCTCTCGGGGCCAGAGCGGAGGATGTAACGTAACGTTCGGTTTATCAAAACATATCACAATATTTAACGTATAACACTAGTGAATTTCACCTAGATTTTTTCAGACATTAAAGACAAGATGTTATATAATAATTGTTTAATGAAAAAACAATTTTGCCACAAGCAACCAAAAGATGTGCCTCAGACAAGAATCGAACCTGGATTCTCCAGGTCCCTGTATTTAATGCTATCCATTCGGCCAACAAAGCACCTCTGGGCTAGACAGGTGCTGCGAGAGATGCGAGCAGAGAGAGAGAGAGATGCGAGCAGAGAGAGAGATGCGAGCAGAGAGAGAGATGCGAGCAGAGAGAGAGAGATGCGAGCAGAGAGAGAGAGATGCGAGCAGAGAGAGAGAGGCGTGAGCAGAGAGAGAGGTGAGCAGAGAGAGAGAGATGCGAGCAGAGAGAGAGATGCGAGCAGAGAGAGAGAGATGCGAGCAGAGAGAGAGAGAGACGTGAGCAGAGAGAGAGGGACACGAGCAGAGAGAGAGACGTGAGCAGAGAGAGACGTGAGCAGAGAGAGAGAGACGTGAGCAGAGAGAGAGAGACGCGAGCAGAGAGAGACGTGAGCAGAGAGAGACGTGAGCAGAGAGAGAGAGGCGTGAGCAGAGAGAGAGAGGTGAGCAGAGAGAGACGTGAGCAGAGAGAGAGAGACGCGAGCAGAGAGAGAGAGCAGAGAGAGACGTGAGCAGAGAGAAAGACGTGAGCAGAAAGAGAGAGACGTGAGCAGAGAGAGAGAGGCGTGAGCAGAGAGAGAGAGAGGTGAGCAGAGAGAGAGAGAGAGAGACGCGAGCAGAGAGAGAGAGAGAGTGAGCAGAGAGAGAGAGACGCGAGCAGAGAGAGAGAGACGCGAGCAGAGAGAGAGAGACGCGAGCAGAGAGAGAGAGATGCGAGCAGAGAGAGAGAGATGCGAGCAGAGAGAGAGAGAGAATGCGAGCAGAGAGAGAGAGAGATGCGAGCAGAGAGAGAGAGAGAGATGCGAGCAGAGAGAGAGAGATGCGAGCAGAGAGAGAGAGATGCGAGCAGAGAGAGAGAGACGTGAGCAGAGAGAGAGGGACACGAGCAGAGAGAGAGGCGTGAGCAGAGAGAGAGACGTGAGCAGAGAGAGAGGGACACGAGCAGAGAGAGAGACGCGAGCAGAGAGAGAGAGACGTGAGCAGAGAGAGAGGGACACGAGCAGAGAGAGAGACGTGAGCAGAGAGAGAGACGTGAGCAGAGAGAGAGACGTGAGCAGAGAGAGAGGGACACGAGCAGAGAGAGAGACGTGAGCAGAGAGAGAGACGTGAGCAGAGAGAGAGACGCGAGCAGAGAGAGAGAGACGCGAGCAGAGAGAGAGAGACGTGAGTCCGCGTGTCTATGGTCCGCGCTCGGAGCCCAGACGGCAGTGCGTTCACTGAGCTGTCAGAGCGGGGGTCACAGCAGCTGCTCTCGGGGCCAGAGCGGAGGATGTAACGTAACGTTCGGTTTATCAAAACATATCACAATATTTAACGTATAACACTAGTGAATTTCACCTAGATTTTTTCAGACATTAAAGACAAGATGTTATATAATAATTGTTTAATGAAAAAACAATTTTGCCACAAGCAACCAAAAGATGTGCCTCAGACAAGAATCGAACCTGGGTTCTCCAGGTCCCTGTATTTAATGCTATCCATTCGGCCAACAAAGCACCTCTGGGCTAGACAGGTTTGCACGCAGTCTTATACCTGAGCGTCTAAGTCGCTGGCAGAGCTAAAGCGGACTTAGCCTGCCACCTTGTGGCGATAAGATGTACTATTTTTCACGCAGCTGCGTGATTCCCGAGAAGCGTGAATGAAGACGACAAAACGGAATGGGACCTACTGTAGGGTTAATAGATTAACAAACCCCCCTGTTCAAATGCCATTAGAGCTTACTTCCAAACGTAAATGCAATGAGTTTGCTAATTTTTTCAATGACAAGGTTCAAGGCATCAAAAACGCCATTGTCTCCAATCCACAGATAACCATCCAACAGCCAAAAAGGCTCTTTGAGCTAACTCACTTTGCACCTGTAAATGATCAAACTGTCCAAGAGATAATCTCCAGTTTGAGCTCCTCCACATGCAGCCTGGATGTACTACCCACTAGATTTCTGAAGTCTTTTCTGAGCAGTCTGTTACCTTCACTCACACAGATAGTAAACATGTCCCTTCATTCTGGAATATTCCCAAAGGCCCTGAAAACTGCAGTCATCAGGCCCCTGCTAAAAAAGAGCAATCTGCATGCTACGGTACTTAACAACTATCGTCCCATCTCAAATCTGCCATTTATGGGGAAAGTCCTTGAGAAAGTTGTCTACCTACAGCTTACTAGATTTCTTATAATCAACAACTCATTTGACATGTTTCAGTCCGGCTTTAGACCCCACCACAGCACTGAGACTGCTCTCGTCAAGGTTACAAACGATATCCGGCTGAACACTGACGCAGGCAAAGTCTCAATCCTAATCCTGTTAGATCTGAGTGCTGCCTTTGACACCGTCGACCATGAGATCCTCTTACAGAGATTAGAGGACTGGGTTGGCGTCGCTGGCACCGCCCTAAATTGGTTTGGGTCTTACCTTGAGGACAGGAAGTACTTTGTGGAGATTGGAAACTGTGTCTCAGATCATATGGCCCTGACCTGTGGAGTACCACAGGGGTCGATCCTGGGACCTCTTCTGTTCAATCTCTACATGCTGCCGTTAGGTCAGTTAATACGCAGAAACGAAGTTTCCTATCATAACTATGCAGACGACACTCAGATCTATGTCTCACTGACTGCAGGAGAACATGGACCAGTGGACTCACTCCTTCATTGTATCCAACAGATCAGTGAGTGGATGCAAAACAACTTCCTTCAGCTAAATGCAGACAAAACTGAAATGATTGTCTTTGGTCCCCAGAAACAAAGAGAGAGCGTCATCTGTCACCTACAGTCTCTCTCCCTAAAACCTTCAAACAAGGTCAGAAATCTAGGGGTAATACTGGACTCAGACTTAAATTTTAATAGCCACATCAAATCAGTAACATCAGCAGCTTTTTACCATCTAAAAAACATTGCCAGGATCAAAAACATAAGTGTCTAAAGCAGACCTGGAGATTCTTATCCATGCATTTGTCTCCAGTAGGTTAGACTACTGCAATGGCCTGCTCACAGGTCTGTCCAAACAGGCTGTAAAATATTAGTGATTAGTATATATATTAGTGACATGTTAGTCTCATATGAACCAGCCCGGACTCTGAGGAGCACAGGGACTGGACTCCTGTTAGTGCCCAGAGTCAGAACTAAACATGGGGAGGCTGCTTTTCAGATTCATGCTGCTAAAATCTGGAACAGTCTTCCTGAAGATGTGAGACAGGCCTCCTCTCTGACAATGTTTAAAACCAGGTTAAAGACAGTTCTGTTTAACTGTGCATACAACTGAGGGATTTTATATTTTTATCTTTCTTTTTAATGTTCTGTGATTATTTATGATTTTAATGCTTTCTTGTTTTGTTCAGCACTTTGAATTGCCTTGTGTATGAATTGTGCTATATAAATAAACTTGCCTTGCCTAAAACAGCTGCAGTACATTCAAAATGCAGCAGCTCGAGTCCTGACTAGAACCAGGAAGTACGACCACATTAGTCCAGTCCTCAGGTCTCTGCACTGGCTTCCTGTGGCTCAGAGAATAGACTTTAAAACAGCTCTGCTTGTGTACAAGTCTCTCCATGGCCTCGCACCAAAATATATTAGTGACATATTAGTCCCATATGAACCAGCCCGGACTCTGAGGAGCACAGGGACTGGACTCCTGTTAAGCCTAGTTTATACTCGCGCGGCGCGGAGCTTACGGAGGTGACGTGACGTCACTTGCGCAACGCGTTGGTCACAGCAAGGCCCTTACGTTGCCTGCCGCGCAGCATCGAAATTTTCTAACTACGTAAGGGTCGCCGCAAGGAATCTCCGCTGTGATTGGTCCGTGTGTGTATTGGAAGGAAGCACGGAGCGGCTGCAGCAGGGACAATGGACGAGGCACTATGGAGCAGAGAGCTTTGTGCTTAGAAGGAAAAGCAGTTTGGGCTCAGAGCCTGATATACAGGAGACTGTGGACTATCTAACATATATAACTTATATCTAACATATTTATAACTTATAAACTGCGCAGTCGTTTGTTTTGCACTGTTCCTGTCTTTGTTTGAATCGTAGCTGCGTTTGTTGCTTTCCTCCTGCACTCGTAAATCGTTCGTTTGTCTCAGATATTTACCACTATTATTGTTTTGCTGTTTGTGCTGAAAAATATTTAATAATAACTATGTTTCCAACAAGAATTGTGTCTTTATTCACAGCATCACAGTTGAAATGACTTATAAAATAATGAATCCATAAAACTATCACATAAACCTACAGTAGAAACACGTGTAATGAGCTCCAACAGCTTTGTTTGCTATTGTTGTTCTGAAGAGGACAAAGTAGCAGCGTAAATGGGACCGCTCCTGTGTGATCGCTCTCATGTGGTTTGTTGTGGGATTACAAAATTCTCCTCAAAACTCCGTAAGGGGAACGCGCCAGTATAACATCAATTGTGCTTACGTAGGTCCACCGCAACCGCTAACGTAAGCCACGCCGCGCAGGTATACACTAGGCCTTAGTGTCCAGAGTCAGAACTAAACATGGGGAGGCTGCTTTTCAGATTCATCCTGCTAAAATCTGGAACAGTCTTCCTGAAGATGTGAGACAGGCCTCCTCTCTGACAATGTTTAAAACCAGGTTAAAGACAGTTCTGTTTAGCTGTGCATACAACTGAGGGATTTTATATTTTTAGCTTTCTTTTTAATGTTCTGTGATTATTTATGATTTTAATGCTTTCTTGTTTTGTTCAGTACTTTGAATTGCCTTGTGTATGAATTGGGCTATATAAATAAACCTGCCTTGCCTTGCCGTGCCTAAAATCATATGTTTGTCTCAACAGAAAGACAAAAAGAACATTTTGTGATCAGACCATAACATGCTGTATTTATATTATTACACCATATTCGCACAGAATTAGTATTACCTCAGGTACTTTTCAAATTACCACCCCACCTCTGTGTTACCTTTGTGTTACTTGCAGCGCATTCACATGGGATAAGCAAAGTCTGTAAATTACTCTATTTTCACTAATATCCCAGTCTTATCATAACATCCGCCTCCATCTTGGTGTCTCTTAATAAGCATGCGGCCAAACATGTTATCCAGCCCAACATCTTTTAGGTATTTCATGACACTTTGAAGCAACTGTGGTTAAAGTTAAAACTCAACATTCTAACATTATGCATGAGGCAGTACTGCACGTTTTGGTTTTCTCAAGGTTGAAGCTACTGGCACTGTGGTGATAGCTGATTGGAGGACTCCATTCCTCCATGCTGTATAATATCACTTGCATTCTGTAACATCTTTGTTCGGGCTGTCCCTACCATCTGCAATAAAAACTGTCTTCTGTCTGAATTAAACACACAATCCCAGACTTTGTCATCTTCTTCAATCCTACCAGAATTGGCTAACTACTTGGATCTCTTTTCGATCCTGCGGACCAGTTTGCATGTTATGCGATATGGGGCTGTACTATAATTTGCTGCTAAAAGATGTCAAAACTGCTAATCATAAATGTCTACTGGCACGGCACGGTGGCTGAGTGGATAGCACTCTCGCCTCTCAGCAAGAAGGTCCTGTGTTCGAATCCCGGTTGGACCAGGGCCTTTCTGAGTGGAGTTTGCATGTTCTCCCCGTGTCTGTGCAGGTTTCCTCCGGGTGCTCCGGTTTCCCCTACCACTAAAAATATGTACAATAGGTCTGGCATGTGCCTCCTGTACTGGCACCCCCACTCCCAAAAATCACAATTGTAAACTGCTTTGAGACTCCGATGTGCAGTAAAAAGGCACACTACTACCACAACCTGCATTTTTCAAGCCAGGAAGAGATATGAAAAGGCGTACAAGATATTGACAGAATATACTGCAAGAAAAGACAGACAATTGCCAAAACAATCACTGAGATGCAGATTCGCACAGGAATGAAGCTTAAGCACAAATTCAGACTGGAAGACCAAAGGCACGTCATGCTGCCACACTGCCTCGTCCCTCTACACACCCGCACTGAGCTCAACAGCAATCAGCCTCAGTTGCTCAGTAGCACACTGAAGAAGATGAGCCAAATCTGGGATCGTGTCATAAATTCCGACAGAAGACATGTTTTATTGTCGATGGTAGAGACAGCACGAACAGCACGAACAACAGAATGCAAGTGTATTATACAGAGCGGAGGCATGGAGACCTCCAATCAGCAGCTTCCACGGTGTGCTTGTAGCTTGGCCTTCAGATAGACAAAACAAGGGAAAAGTACTGGCTTCTGCACATTAATAGAATGATGAGTTTAACTTTAACAAAAGTTGCTTCAAAGTGTTATGAAATCTCACACACACCTCTGCTCATCATGGCTGCATTTAATCAGAGCCTCTCGCTCAAGCGGTTGTTCGAGCAGCAACCCACCTCCTTCCTATCACCGCCTTTTCAGTGGAGTATCATGTCATGTCTTCGGCTCAGCTTCTTTGCCAGTATGAACAGCTATCATTCGTCACTTTCTTAAAAAGAGCAAATTGCATGAACTGTGGGAATTTCTGTCTTGTTTGCAGCTGGTTAGGCCGAGAGCAAGCACACAGAAAAGGTTGAGGGGCTGATTAAGTGTTAGGGTCATTCCTCTTTAACTCCTTCCTCTGAGCATGATTCATGACTCCAGCACCTCCAAGGGCTTTCATATTTTAACTTCAGCCCCCTCCCTCTATTGAATTTTTGGCCACATCTACTTTCTCTAATGTTCACCCAATAACCACTTTTGCGGCTATAGTTCAGGTGCAAATGTGTGTTTGGAGGAAGGTTAGAGCGGTGTGTGTGCACTCTTATGAATAATGGATGAGAACAGAGGGCCTGTGTTAGGCTTGAATATGAATGGCCTTCCCTGCAGTCACCTGGCTTGAGCGCGACTTCTACTTACACCTCAAAGGTGTGCTCAGAATGTTAAGAAGCTGCTTCTAGAGGGGGACTATTAGGCCCACTCTGTTAACTTAGTACAGGTCAATGCCAGAGAAAGATGGCCATTACTTACTTTTGTTCAGTGAGTGGTGGTTATTACTTTCAAAATGTCAGCCCAAATATAATATTTATGGTTGCAATACTCGCAGGGATTAGAGTTAAGATGTTTGAGACCGGGGTGCCCTATAACATCGATCACTATCTTCCGTCAGCTAGCTCGCATGGCATTCAAGGCTATGGCCTCACTACTTGAGCTTGTCATAGTGCACAATGTTATTTATGTTTTTAGTGGTGGGGAACAATAGAATATTCAATCTCACAACATAATTGCAATCTGCTGAAAATAGCTGCTGAAAAAGTGTCAAATAGTGAGGACTTACAAGGAATATACAAAAGGATCTGAACAAATGTATTTTAACATTTGAAATAGGATATTACAAATACATGTAACATGTCATGAACAAACATTTATATTAAACTATACATTCATATTTATGCTGTGATTACAAGAGCTTGGTACCGTAAACATGCATTTCTTGTGGTGCCAATTTTTGTTTCTTTTTGTTTTTGATATAAATGTAATTTTAACTGGAAAATCAACGGGCAAGTATTGCTGTTGTTGAAGCTGCTCATTCTTCATTTGTATTGACCACATTTCCCACAGAGATGTATGTATAAAGCCTACAAACTAATTAATTTGTGATCATTAAACAAATGATCGTGTTTTGTTCATATTCGACGAGACTCAGCAGAGAATGGGGTCTGGATCGTCTGCCTGGAAGAGGTTTTCATAGCACTAGTTAACTTCAGTCTTGTTGTTTGCTGCAGTGTTTACCTGAACTGTGGCAAACGCTCTCAGCTCCTCCTCAGAGAGCACATTTGGAAAGCTGTGCTTTACTGCCTGGGCCACCCTCGCCCTCTTCCCTGCACACTCCCTTCCACACTTGACTCTCAGAAGACAGCTTTGTCCAACTGGGCATGCAGTCCTTTAGACTCATCTCTTCATTGACAAGAGGAAAAAAAAAACTAGGAAAACAGAATAGCCAAAATAAGAGTGGAATAATTTTCATAAAGGGATAGAAAGTCACAGAGGTCTATAACTGTGCACTGTCATGTAGTGCACAAGGATTAGGTTTGTGGTCAGAAGCCTCTGATTACAATATGTTAATTACTATGCAAGCACAACAGCAGGTTCCTTATCAAACACACACACCTTCAGTTTCTGCACTGCTTGTGAACTGCAGTGCTCTTATTAAAAATTGATCTGCAAGCTGTTGTGTGTCGCTGCTTCACTGTGGAATTCATTACCTTTGCCTCCGTGCTCGTCAGTCAGACATATACCGCACAGCATGCCTGCGAGCCAGCCCAACCTGTCAAGTATAACAACACCCTTTCGTTTACAATATTTGAGATGCAAATACTGAAATGTTCCTGTGGGAGGGAAAAGGAGATGGGGCTCAAAGTGTCAGGTAGATGCAGTTGGTGGGACTGGTACAGAGCTTTGCAATGTTGATGATGAAGAGGATTGGAGAGCAACAAAATGGTAAGGGGAGATTAGGAATAAGTTCAACGCAAAAGTTTGTTGTTTGGTGATTTAAGAAACAGCCTGGTGCTTAAAAATGTATATATTATTTTTAACAGCAAGCCAATATATAGGATATAACAACACAATCTACTTAATTCATCCAAATATTAAATATCATGAATACAGTTTAAAATGTTTCTGTTTTTTTAATTAAATATCATCATTTTTCTTTCTGTAATTATTATTTTTTTTTTACTATACCTTCAAAAATCACTCAACTTTACTTTCAGACCAGTCACTTATCAGCCCAAAGACAGTTTTTTAAAGCACTTCTTTAGTTTTGCTGAAGAGAGTGAAGTGAAGTCACACATGGAGCTTCGCGAAAATTCACTGTGGTAGACCCGGCTGCTGCTGCCCAGACCTACAGGCTGCTCTTCCTCGGCTCATCAGACCAGCAACGCCCACATCCAGTCAACCAATAACCACCAGGACAGCAAGTTAAAAGCCGGAGACTCCCACTTCCCGGCCTTCTGAAGTCTGCAAAGTGCATGTCGCTAACGCACCTGTTCGCAATGCATGCGTTGTTTTGGAGGGGTCGCTTCTGCTCACGTGTTGCTCGTGCGCGTGACCCGGCTGTTCTCAGTCTGGCTGCTTGTGATCTGCTCCTCCTCCGCGTCCCTGCACCTGCTGGGGGTTGCGCGCTGTGGTTCGCGTGTCTCCGCCGCTCTCCTCCTCTGCGGGCTCTTTCTGCGGGCTGCTCCGCGGGGCCCCTCCGCGGGCTCTATGATGCTCGCCTCCTCGTGGTCTGCTGTTGCGTGCAGACGGTCTGGCGGTGCCGTGCGTGTCCCGTTGCTTTTCCCACGTCTTCTGGCATATGTGGTGGTGAGTTGCTGACCTGCGGACGGATTATTCCCTGCGCACTGGACTGCAGGCGTCAGTTTTCGCCCCGTGCTTGGTCTGCAGGCTCCGTTTTCACATGTGTTCGAGCTAACTGAGGGACAATGCATATTAAACGGCAATACTCTTTATCGTCCGAGGGATATAAGAGGAGCAATGTGCATTAATTCGGATTCATGTTCTGCCACTTGCAGTAAAACCACATTGGAAAAATTGCAAGACTACCCCAGCGTGCTCCAGACGGCACACACCAGAGCTCTTGCCACGGCGCCATCTTACAGCATTAATCTTATTTCTCACAGGTCACTACTGTTAAATGAAATGTATTTAAATTAGTTTATCTGAGGGATAAAAGTAAGGGCCATGCATTTAAATAGCTGGGTCACTGGTATTAAATGATTAGGTAACTAAACTGCAGTTGTTGCATTTTGAAAGTGCAGCAGAAAGAAAAAGGGCCCAATGTGAATCTGCAATGAGTGTGAAGTGGTGTTGGAGCTAATGAACGTGTGGAAAAGTGATTGTTCATGCGTATCTGCCATAACCAAAGCAGCAAGATGGCTCCAAGAGACATCTGTTATTCGCATGGGACTGTTTCGGATTCAGGTTAATTCAACCATGGGCACGGTTCTCTGACCGCCGCTGCTGCCAGTCCCTGCTGCCAGTCCCTGCTGCTCCTACTGATGTCTGTTCCTGCTGCCGCCTGCTCCTACTGATGCCTGCTCCCCGTTCCTACTGATGCCTGTTCCCGCTGATGCCTGTTCCCGCTGATGCCTGTTCCCGCTGCTGCCTGTTCCTGCTGCCGCTCCTGCTGCTGCCTGTTCCTGCTGCCTGCTCCTGCTGTTCCTACTACTACATGTGCCGCTGCTGCCGTTCCTGCCGCTGCCGCTCCGCAGGCTCCCAGGCTGCACCTGTCTCTACGGCTCGGCTCTTTCAGACACGTATGTAACCTGGTTCACGGAGACAAGCGGCGCACGCTGGCGTGACACGTCTGTTTGTTCGTATGAATGGCATTGTCGTGCTGCTGCTGCTAATGCTGCTTCTGCTGCTTCATACTGCTACCGCTACTGCTGCTACTGCTGCTGCTGCTACTGCTGCTTCTGCTGCTTCTGCTGCGTCATACTGCTACTGCTGCTGCTGCTGCTTCATTTACTTTGACATCTCTCTTCACTTTACATCTCTTTTACTGAAACACTAAACAGCTACAACAATATTCTACTGCTGTGGCCTTGATACAGGATTATTACTGTTATTATCTAAGGATACTGCAACTGCTGCTGCTGCTGCTACTGCTTCATTTACTTTGACGTCTCTTCACTTTACATCTCTCTTTTACTGTAACACTAAACAGCTACAACTGTTATTGTCTAAGGATACTGCTGCTGCTTCATGCTGCCGCTGCTACTGCTACTGCTACTGCTGCAACCCACTTTCTCAGAAGCTTATCCTGCTTCTAATGGATGCAGCCCGGCTGAGGATGCCGCGCTGCGCTGGACTCGCACCTATGCTCTCAGGGTCGCTTCGGCGGTCATGCTTCATCTCTACTTAATCTACTTAATCTTCTGATTCTATCAGATGCAGCTGGCCGAGTAGCTGCGCTGAGCTGTCAATCAAACTCCTAATCAAAGGCATCCATACCTGTATTCTTCACTCTTCTGATCGCAGGCTCCCCATCATGCTGCCCATCCTGCAGCAGCTCTGAGCGGCACTGAATTCCGGCTCATCTTCCAAGTACATGTCTGCCCTCCTCTCAGCATCTTCCTGCTCGCCTTCTGTGGCTTCTCTGCATAAGCGTTTCACTACTGCTCACTCAACCTTCAATGCGGTCCGAGACACGGCTTTTCCCGACCATCCTACTGTCCTGATTATCTAATCTCCAACCCAAGATTCTAAGCGTAAGGGCGCCTGAAACATCAATGGCCCTCTCCGGAATGTCTCTCTGCCCCTACAGGTCTCCGCTTTTACACGGACGCTGCCCCTTCCGTGGGTTTTGGGGGTTCTTCCAGGACCAGTGGTTCGCCGGGCCGTGGCCCGCTACTTTTCCCCCGGAGCATTTCCTCTGCCCTCACGAGACATTCCCAGTGGTCGTGGCCTGCGCGCGTGAATCACACTGGCAGAGAAAGAGGATCACTGTCATGCTGATAATCTCACCGTAGTGGAAGCATTAAACAAAGGTCGCTCTTCTCACCCAACAATAATGTCCCCTGACCATCAACCTTCATCTCAATCAATTAAAAGATCAAGGCGCCTTGCAACACAATAATAGCACCGCTCCGACACAACTCTCTGCCCCTTCAGTCCATGATGCGTTACACTCGCCTCCGCCGCAAAAAGATTTTAACGGACCTCTAAATTCCGCTCCCAAACACAACTGGTCAGAGCTCACTAAGATTCCCTACTGCTCCTCTGCAATTTGTCTCCCCAGCTCTATACGCCCACTCCTTCTGATAGGCCTGCACGCGCGCGAACCTCGCTGGGGCTCCCCTCACTCTTCTCTGCCAACAGCTGGGGCGCTGTTACCCTTCGGCTTTCTCACCTACATCAGGCCAGATGCGACCGCTATCATGCAGCACAACGTCTACCGGCTATCCTCTAAGCTCCCAGCCAAGCAAGTTAAGCAATAAGATTCTGGTGGCCGAACGCACTTTCCTCAACGCTCAAAGCTTCCTCTGCATTCAGCGTCTGCTGAACATCGCGGCGTTTCTTCATGTTCTCAGCATCGCTCAAAGATTCCCTCTGCTTCACGACTGCAATATGAGCGTCCATCACCGCCCATCCCCCGCCCTCCCGCCACAACCCCTCCCCAACCCCTCCAACACCCGCATCTCATATTCTCAGCTCGCTCAAAGATTCCCCTGCTGCAGCGTCTGGCTGAACCATGCGCATGTTCTCAGCTCGCTCACCAGATTCCTCTGCTTCAGCGCTGGCGAATATAGCATCATCTCATATTCTCAGCCGCTCAAGAGACTCCCCTGCTGCAGCGTCCTGGCTGAATATGAGCACGCTCATTTTCCAAGCTCGCCCGGCTAAACAAACACTGGGGCCCCATCGGACGCAGCCAGCTGAGCGACTGTGCGAGAAGCCTCTCACTCAGGCTCCAGCCCGCGCAGTACGTCCTGCTATCCCAATCGCAGGCCCGCTTCTTGGGGTATGATGCCACACGAGCACAGCGCCGAGCTCAACAGCATCCCTCCCGGGCCTAGGGCGCCCAAACATGCTCAATCAATATACACGTGCGTTAAATTCTAATTACAGTCTAACGGCATCTTTCCTCATAGTGTCTCTCCAAGGTGAAAAGGCAAACAGAAAGTGCTGAACAAAAAAAGAAAGCATTAAAATCATAAATAATCACAGTACATTAAAAAGAAAGTAAAAATATAAAACCTCAGTTGTATGCACAGCTACCCTAACAGTACTGTCTTTAACCTGGTTTTAAACATTGTCAGAGAGGAGGCCTGTCTCACATCTTCAGGAAGACTGTTCCAGATTTTAGCAGCATGAACTGAAAAGCAGCCTCCCCATGTTTAGTTCTGACTCTGGCACTAACAGAGTCCAGATCCCATGTCTCCCTCAGAGTCCGGCTGGTTCATATGGGACATAACATGTCACTAATATATTTTTGTGCGAGGCCAATGGAGAGAAGATGGTAAGGCAAGCAAGGCAGGCATAGTTTATTTGTATAGCACAAATTCATACACAAGGCAATTCAAAGTGCTGAACAAAACAAGAAAGCATTAAAATCATAAATAATCACAGAACATTAAAAAGAAAGATAAAAATATAAAATCCCTCAGTTGTATGCACAGCTAAACAGAACTGTCTTTAACCTGGTTTTAAACATTGTCAGAGAGGAGGCCTGTCTCACATCTTCAGGAAGACTGTTCCAGATTTTAGCAGCATGAATCTGAAAAGCAGCCTCCCCATGTTTAGTTCTGACTCTGGGCACTAACAGGAGTCCAGTCCCTGTGCTCCTCAGAGTCCGGGCTGGTTCATATGGGACTAACATGTCACTAATATATTTTGGTGCGAGGCCATGGAGAGACTTGTACACAAGCAGAGCTGTTTTAAAGTCTATTCTCTGAGCCACAGGAAGCCAGTGCAGAGACCTGAGGACCGGACTAATGTGGTCGTACTTCCTGGTTCTAGTCAGGACTCGAGCTGCTGCATTTTGAATGTACTGCAGCTGTTTTACAGCCTGTTTGGACAGACCTGTGAGCAGGCCATTGCAGTAGTCTAACCTACTGGAGACAAATGCATGGATAAGAATCTCCAAGTCTGCTTTAGACACTATGTTTTTGATCCTGGCAATGTTTTTTAGATGGTAAAAAGCTGCTGATGTTACTGATTTGATGTGGCTATTAAAATTTAAGTCTGAGTCCAGTATTACCCCTAGATTTCTGACCTTGTTTGAAGGTTTTAGGGAGAGAGACTGTAGGTGACAGATGACGCTCTCTCTTTGTTTCTGGGGACCAAAGACAATCATTTCAGTTTTGTCTGCGTTTAGCTGAAGGAAGTTGTTTTGCATCCACTCACTGATCTGTTGGATACAGTGAAGGAGTGAGTCCACTGGTCCATGTTCTCCTGCAGTCAGTGAGACATAGATCTGAGTGTCGTCTGCATAGTTATGATAGGACACTTTGTTTCTGCGTATTAACTGACCTAACGGCAGCATGTAGAGATTGAACAGAAGAGGTCCCAGGATCGACCCCTGTGGTACTCCACAGGTCAGGGCCATATGATCTGAGACACAGTTTCCAATCTCCACAAAGTACTTCCTGTCTTCAAGGTAAGACCTAAACCAACTTAGGGCGGTGCCAGCGACGCCAACCCAGTCCTCTAGTCTCTGTAAGAGGATCTCATGGTCGACGGTGTCAAAGGCAGCACTCAGATCTAACAAGATTAAGATTGAGACTTTGCCTGCGTCAGTGTTCAGCCGGATATCGTTTGTAACCTTGACGAGAGCAGTCTCAGTGCTGTGGTGGGGTCTAAAGCCGGACTGAAACATATCAAATGAGTTGTTGATTATAAGAAATCTAGTAAGCTGTAGGTAGACAACTTTTTCAAGGACTTTCCCCATAAATGGCAGATTTGAGATGGGACGATAGTTGTTAAGTACCGTAGCATCCAGACTGCTCTTTTTTAGCAGGGGCCTGATGACTGCAGTTTTCAGGGCCTTTGGGAATATTCCAGAATGAAGGGACATGTTTACTATCTGTGTGAGTGAAGGTAACAGACTGCTCAGAACAGACTTCAGAAATCTAGTGGGTAGTACATCCAGGCTGCATGTGGAGGAGCTCAAACTGGAGATTATCTCTTGGACAGTTTTATCATTTACAGGTGCAAAGTGAGTTAGCTCAGAGAGCCTTTCTGGCTGTTGGATGGTTATCTGTGGATTGGAGACAATGGCGTTTTTGATGCCTTGAACCTTGTCATTGAAAAAATGTGCAAACTCATTGCATTTACGTTTGGAAGTTAGCTCTAATGGCATTTGAACAGGGGGGTTTGTTAATCTATTAACTGTTGAAAACAGAACACGCAGATTGTTGCTGCAGCCTTCAATCATTTCAGAAAAATACCTTTCTCTCGTACTACGTAGCACCCGGTTAAACTCGCACAACTTATCTTTGAAGATCTCGTAATCAACCTGGAGGTTGGACTTGCGCCACTTCCGCTCGGCCCTCCGGCACTTTCTCTTTTGTGCCCTGACCGAGTCTGCTTTAGCCCACGGCGCCTTCTGCTTATTTTTCACTATTTTAACCTTCACAGGGGCAACGGTATCCAGAACATTCAAAACACTAGAGGTGACAGAGTTAAACAGTTCATCTACAGTAGAATACGATGCATTCTCAAAGTTTATCATTCCCATAAATAGTTCACTCGTATTTTCATTTATGTGTCTTCTTCGAACAGTTGCAGAGTCCACTGGTGGTTTGTTAGTGAAACACATGTCAAAAAAAACACAGAAATGATCCGAAAGAGCAACATCGACCACGTTTACATTTGAAATATTCACCCCCTTTGTAACTAACAGGTCTAGAGTGTGCCCTCTGCTGTGGGTGGGGCCACTCACTGCAGAGTGAGACCAAAGGTAACAAGTAAAGAACTCAGCTCTTTGCATTTCTGTCATCAACATTCACATGATATTAAAATCACAGGGCGACAGAGCTCAGTTGGTAGAGCATTGGCCTTAAGGCCAGAAGGTCGTGGGTTCAATTCCCACCTCTGCACCTTCTCCACCGACTCCCACTGATGACTGCTGTCGTTGTGTCCTTGGGCAAGACACTTAACCCCACTTTGCCCAAAGCCCCCACTGAAAGATCAAGGCTATGCTCACACTCAGAGAGCAGCCGTCCTCCTGTGGACTCACACACCTGCAGAGGGTCAGTGAGGGGCTGGTGCTATGAGACTTGGGTGGCATCTCTGACTGCCACCCCCCTGACCCAGAAATGGATTAAAGGGTAGAAAATGGATGGATGGATGAATATTAAAATCACCGGGAATAACCTAAACTATCAAAATCTGTGCATACATCTGAAGCAACTCGGTAAAATTAGCAATAAATCTGGGACAGGGACTGCGGTGGCTTGTATAGAACTATAAAGAGTGGAGGAGATGGTTGTTGGTTGTATGCTGTGGTGGGGTCCTAAAGCCGGACTGAAACATATCAAATGAGTTGTTGATTATAAGAAATCTAGTAAGCTGTAGGTAGACAACTTTTTCAAGGACTTTCCCCATAAATGGCAGATTTGAGATGGGACGATAGTTGTTAAGTACCGTAGCATCCAGACTGCTCTTTTTTAGCAGGGGCCTGATGACTGCAGTTTTCAGGGCCTTTGGGAATATTCCAGAATGAAGGGACATGTTTACTATCTGTGTGAGTGAAGGTAACAGACTGCTCAGAACAGACTTCAGAAATCTAGTGGGTAGTACATCCAGGCTGCATGTGGAGGAGCTCAAACTGGAGATTATTCTTGGACAGTTTTATCATTTACAGGTGCAAAGTGAGTTAGCTCAGAGAGCCTTTCTGGCTGTTGGATGGTTATCTGTGGATTGGAGACAATGGCGTTTTTGATGCCTTGAACCTTGTCATTGAAAAAATGTGCAAACTCATTGCATTTACGTTTGGAAGTTAGCTCTAATGGCATCTGAACAGGGGGGTTTGTTAATCTATTAACTGTTGAAAACAGAACACGCAGATTGTTGCTGCAGCCTTCAATCATTTCAGAAAAATACCTTTCTCTCGTACTACGTAGCACCCGGTTAAACTCGCACAACTTATCTTTGAAGATCTTGTAATCAACCTGGAGGTTGGACTTGCGCCACTTCCGCTCGGCCCTCCGGCACTTTCTCTTTGTGCCCTGACCGAGTCTGCTTTAGCCCACGGCGCCTTCTGCTTATTTTTCACTATTTTAACCTTCACAGGGGCAACGGTATCCAGAACATTCAAAACACTAGAGGTGACAGAGTTAAACAGTTCATCTACAGTAGAATACGATGCATTCTCAAAGTTTATCATTCCCATAAATAGTTCACTCGTATTTTCATTTATGTGTCTTCTTCGAACAGTTGCAGAGTCCACTGGTGGTTTGTTAGTGAAACACATGTCAAAAAAAACACAGAAATGATCCGAAAGAGCAACATCGACCACGCTTTATATTTGAAATATTCACCCCCTTTGTAACTAACAGGTCTAGAGTGTGCCCTCTGCTGTGGGTGGGGCCACTCACGTGCTGAGTGAGACCAAAGGTATCAAGTAAAGAACTCAGCTCTTTGCATTTCTGTCATCAACATTATCCACATGAATATTAAAATCACCTGTAATAACTAAACTATCAAAATCTGTGCATACAACTGAAAGCAACTCGGTAAAATTATCAATAAAACTGTGACATGACTGCGGTGGCTTGTATAGGACAATGAAGAGTATTGGAGGAGATTGTTTTTGTTGTATTTTAAAAGACACATATTCAAAAGACGGAAACTTCCCAAGAGACATTCTATGGAGACGAAGTGGTCTCTGAAAATGGCAGCTAAGCCTCCTCCTTTTTTGTTTTCCCGTATTTCAGATTCAAATTTGAAATTTGGTGGTGATGCTTCTATTAAAACTGCAATTTTCTGTATTTTGGTCAAGCCAAGTTTCAGCCAGTGAACATAAGATCTAGATTATAAGAACAAATAATATTATTGATTAAAAAAGACTTGTCACAAAGAGATCTGACATTTAGCATAGCAAGTTTCAAAGTTTCAGTGTCAGCGGTTGTGGTCGGCTGATTCTTACACGGAACAAGAATTAGATTTTCCAGATTAGACTGATTAACTCCAGGTGTCTTTCTGTAATGTATTCTTTGTGTTTATCACTAAGGGAATGGCACAGGTGGCTTCATGACAGGGCCCCAGCCGGGTCTCTCCTCTAACTAGACTGCCAGTGGCTGCGAAGCAGAGACCCTGTGCATCCTAGGGGAAGCGGAGGGAGGCAGGATGGAGATGTGGGTGGTTCTTGGGTGTTGGACGAGGGGGGTTGGAGGTGGATGGGTGTTAGGGAGGGGCAGGAGTTGGGAGATAGACGAGGGGGAGTGGAGGTGGAGGGTTCTTGGTGATGGAAACGAGGGGGGTTGGGGGCTGGAATGGTTGGGGTTTTGGGGTTAGGGGAGGGACCTGTGCAATTTGCGGGTGAAATTCGAGTTAGAATAGGATGGACGGGTGAATTTGTGGGAGAATTTGAGTTGGACACCTATGGGCTTGAGGTACGTATGGGGAGAAGTTATGAGGGAGTAGTTATGAATGTTAGAAGGAAATCTGATCTGGCTACAGTGGGAGTGAGAGGAATAAGTCTTCATCGCCGATCTATCATGGCCTGCAAAGTTTTTTCCGGTAAATCCAATAGTGATGGAAAACACAGGGAAAGGTCGTCCTCAGATTTCCTTAGATGGACCTGGCGTGTGGCGGGGGGGACCAAGACCGGGTCCATGGAAGGTGATGAGGGAGTCTTGGTGAGAACGAGGTTGTGGAGAGGCCCCCAGTGCAGGCCTGGTTCTGTAGGCCTGGAGCAATGGTGGGGGCGCTTCACGGGAGCTGTAGGTGGGAAGGTGCTGCTGAAGATGAGCAGCAGCCACACTGGTGCTGTGTGCTGATGCTGAAGGGCCGCTGATGACGCTGTGGCAGCCACTGCTGCTGCTGCTGATGATGCTGTTGGAACATTGTTGAGTTCTATTGAGGCGTGGAGGTGCAGAGACCTCTGGTTCCGTGGAGAGGGTCTCCAGCACCTATGCATCCTCCCCCTTTCAAACGGCTGGACGCGCTGCAAACGGCTCAGGTCTTAAGGCAGATACAAAGTTATCCATCACCACTTTTACCTCCGTATTAGTTCAGGATGTTGGGCCTTTCTTCCACATCAAAGAGCTCGAGCCTATTCAAGAACAGATTGAAGTTTTCAATGAATCCAAGTCCCTGCGTGAACACTCATTGTGTCCCTTTGTTTTTTTTCTCTGCAGGATGTGTGTGACGGGGGTGTGGCTGGGCTCATCTTCCAGTGGAAAGGAGGCACACCAGCATCCACTAATCATCATCTGCAATTTCAAGAGCCTGTATCCACTCCACTTCGCTGCCATTTCTATGTCTCACGTCAGTGTTTTTGTCCAGCTAATGGGTTTTTTGTCCTTTTGACATCACAACTTTTACTTCCTGTGTTCAGGTCCGCCTTCTTGACCAGCCAGCCGCCTCCTGGTCCTCCCAACGCCCAACCTTGGTTAAATAAACCTTTTTCTGGAACCATCTCTCAATTTCGGAGTCTGCTTTGGGGTCCATATACAAAACCTTAACACAGATCTCTGTAAGAGTGCACATGTTTTTTTTTTTCCTTTTTTTAAATGAATCTTTCCACAGTTTCTTGATTGGATAGGTTTGAGTTATAACTGGGTCTTTCTAACAGGAATGATATTTTGTTTTGTAACTATTACTTATATAAATACGAATTATGTTTTAGAATGATTCTAATGGAAGGTAAACTTCTCCCTTCATTGAAATTTAGCTGATTCCACACAACTTTACTTCCAAGATGACCTGTAAATGGCTTCACCTCTGACACTATTCTCTGTCCCACAACATGATGCTGCCACGAGACCATTTAGACAGTGCAGCAACATGAAGAAATGTTTAATGTTGCACACAATCAGCATTTTGTATTTTGGTTTGGAAGTATTTCTTCCGACGTACAACATCACTTCTTGTAGTTTAAATTTCAATACTTTTTTATACACCAATTTTTGTGACATAATTAATAGTTACTTAATGTAACTTAAGTTCTACGAATAGGTGCGTAGTCCCTTAGGACTTCGCTAGTGGGATATCACTCGTGACCCCCAGGTCACGCGCCAGAGAGATTCAAAATAATTTGCTCCAATCACCAGCCACCTTCCTCTATAAATGCCCCTGCACAAGGCCGTACCCCCTCTTGAACTCTGCCAAGCCGGGCTGGCCTGATGGGCTCGTAGCTAAGGGACTACGCACCTATTCGTAGAACTTAAGTTACATTAAGTAACTATTAATTCTACGTCATGGTGCTACGTCCCTTAGGACTTCGCTAGTGGGACACAACGCGGAGGCCGTAGGAAAATGTACTCCCAGCAGGCCAGCGAAGGTGATTGGAGCTCCGCCCGAGCAAGACCCTCACAACGTGAGAGGACTCAGGGCAGAAGAAACAAGCGTGTTACGGGGCCACTCCTACCAAGGATACCCCCACGTAACACAAGCCGTAGGTCATCCGTAGTCACAGGACGCCTCTCCCAAGAGCTCCTGACGTGGACTACCAGACCGACCACACACACAAAATGTACCGCACCTGTAGGATGCCTCTCCCAAGAGCTCCTGCACCAGGGCGGAAAATAGACCGAAGGCCCCCCTCAGGGGAGGGACCCAACGGTCTAACTCAGTCCGCTGCACTCAGCACGGAATGGGCCACCGACCGGTCCGACACATCCGAAAGATAAGACCGGACGAAAGAGGAGGACGACGCCCAAGAAGCCGCACGGCAAACGTCCTCGACCGACGCCCCCCTGAGAAGGGCCGTAGAGGCCGCCATCCCACGCGTGGAATGCGACCTGAAACCCACCGGGGGGGCCAGACCCTGCGTCTGATACGCCCGCCGCACCGCCGTGGCGACCCAATGCGCCAGCCGCTTAGCCGACAGCGGGGCGCCCCTGTTCTTGGGGCCCAGACACACAAACAGCTGATCACCCGACCTGAATGACGACGTCATGGCCAGGTAATGCCTCAGCATTCTGATAGGACACAGAAGATGCTGCCGCTCCTCCTCGGGGGAGGCATGCGGCGGCGGGTGGAAAGCCCTAATCCTGATGACCCTCGACCTAAAGGCCGACGTGATGACCTTGGGGAGAAAAGCCGGATTGGGCCACAATTCCACCATGCCGTCGTCCTCTCCAAAGGACAGGAACGACGCATGGACGGAGAGCGCACACAAATCGCCCGCCCTCTTCGCAGACGCCAACGCCAGTAAGAGGGCCGTCTTAAAGGCGATACACTCGGGACTCGCCTCCGCCGCCGGTTCAAAAGGCGGACCTGACAGCCCCCTAAGGACCACCCTGAGGTCCCAAACCTGAGGCGTTCTCTGGAGCGGGGGCCTCCTCCTGCGCGCCCCCCGCAGAAAACGTTTAACCAACGGGTGAGAACGGGCTGTGAATCCCCCGAATCCGTCGTGACCCGAAGTAATGGCTGCCGCGAACACCGCCAAGGTAGCGACAGCCCTCCCCTTGTCGAAGAGCTCCTGTAGGAATCCCAGGACCCCCTCCAGCGGGCAACACCTGGGATCCCAGGAACGGGAATCGCACCAGACACTGAATAGCCTCCACCTCGTGGCGTAGGCCCTCACGGTGGACGGCGCCCTCGCTCCCTGAATGGTCTCCACCACCGCAGGGGGAAGACCCAGATCTACGAGGCTCCGCCTCTCAACCTCCAAACCCAGAGCCTGCGGCCGATTATCGGACGTGAAAACAGGGCTCCTGCCCCCTGGACTAGAGCCCCCGGCTCGTCCGGGAGGGCCCAGGGCTCCATCACCGCCATGCCCCTCAGGAAGGGGAACCACCGGGCATGCGGACTGTCCGGAGCCACCAGGATCACCGATCTCCTCTCCTGTTCGATCCTCCGCAGCAGGACCGGCAGGAGACGCACCGGTGGAAAAGCGTACAACAGGCCGCCTGGCCATGGGTAATGAGCCAGAGCGTCCACGCCTAAAGGCGGCTCGTCCGCGGCCCTTAAGGCGAACCAGGACGGGCACTGTGCGTTCTCTGCACTGGCGAAAAGGTCGACCACTGGACGGCCGAACCTCCGCCAGATCTCCGCAGCTACCCGTGGGGCCAGGCCCCACTCGTCCTGGAGTGGGCCCCCCCTGGACATCCTGTCGGCTCCCACGTTCCGGACCCCCGGGACGTGGCGCGCCCTGAGAGACAGGAAGTGAAGCGCCGCCCACAGCAGCGTCACCGTCGCCATGCGATGGAGAGCGGGGGACCTGGTGCCCCCCTGCCTGTTCAGATAGGAGACCACTGTGGTGTTGTCTGAGCGCACCATCACGTGTCTCCCCTGCAGCTGAGGGGCAAAGTGCAGCAGTACTCTGTGCACTGCCTCCATCTCCAGCAGGTTGATGTGACGGGCTGAGTCCGACCAGCAGCCTCCTACAGAGCTCTGGCCGAGGACCCCGCCCCATCCTTCGAGCGACGCGTCCGTGAACACCTCGACGTGAGACACGGCGCAGGCCAGAGTCACTCCGTCCCGCAATAGACCCGGAGTGAGCCAGAACCTGATGTCCGATGCTGCCCCTTGGGGAACCCAGATCAGCCTCCCCCCGTCCCGGGAAGGGTGAAGCCTGAGGCGCGAGAACCACCTCTGAAAATTTCTCATGTGGAGCAGGCCTAGCCGCACCACAGCATGAGCCGCTGCCATCATTCCCAGCAGGGCCTGAGGCGCCGAGCGGGGACTCTGGGGCCCGCCAGAACCTCCCGGGCCAGACGGGTAATATTCATCCGTCTGTCCACGGACAATGCAGCACGGAATATCACAGAGTCTAGCTGCAGACCGAGATAAACCATGCGTTGGGCTGGCTGCAGCTTGCTCTTCTCCCTGTTCACCACAAAGCCCAGACGCTGTATGTGGGACAGGACCCAGTGCGTGTGGCTCAGGGCCACTTCCCTGGATGGGGCCAGTATTAACCAATTGTCTATATAGGTTAATATTCTTACCCCCGCACGTCTGATCGGCTCCAGAGCTGCTTCCACACATTTGGAAAAAGTCCGAGGCGCGAGTGCGTACCCGAAGGGTAGACGGCAGTACTCGTAATTCCTCTCTCCCACTGCGAAGCGCAGAAACCTCCTGTGTTCTGGCACTATGGGCACGTGGAAGTACGCATCTGTCAGGTCTATGGATGTCATCCAGTCTCCTTCCCTGACACACTCGAGGAGCTGCCTTGTGGACAGAATCCGAAACTGCCGTTTGGAAATGCACTCGTTTAACACGCGCAGATCCAGAATGGGACGTACCCCGCCTGATTTCTTTGGCACTAAGAAGTAAGGGGAGTACAGCCCCCTGGTGGCGTCCTGCGGGTCTACCTCCACTGCTGCGCCTCGACTCAGCAGAGAGGAGACCTCCGCTTGTAGTGCCTCTGTCGATCCCCGTACCTGAGAGCGTACTGCCCGTACGCCTCGGAATGGTGGTGGCTTTCGGAAAAATTGCAGCGCGTAACCTCTGCGCAGAGTTTTCTCCAGCCAAATATCTGTCAGTAGGCCCTGCTCTCTCCAGATGCTGTAGAAATCTGTGAGGGGCGGAACGGGAGTTGGAACACGAGACGTCACGGCCCCGCCCTCTCCTGGTGTTCCTAGCAGGGAGGGGGGGTGGCTGAAAGGGCCGGGGGGGCCCCTGCGTCACACCGTGAGCGCCGAGGGCGGTCACGTGTTCTGCAGGCCCGACGTCATAAGTACGGGACTGCTCACCACACGTGACCCGGCTGCTGTGCCCCCCCCTGGCTCTTGCCTCATGGAGGGGGGGGCGAGCCCCTGGAGTGGGAAACCCCGTGTTAGCCTTGTAGCTCTGCTCACCACACGTGACACGGCTGCTGTGCCCCCCCTTGGCTCTTGCCTCATGGAGGGGGGGACGAGCCCCTGGAGTGGGAAACCCCGTGTTAGCCTTGTAGCTCAGAGATGCTAACACGCGTTCGGCTGGAGCACACACATTATCACTTACCAGATCCCTCCGCCTGCCCTCTCTCCGGGAGGGCAAAACATAAACCCGTGAATCGGAGCCCGTGGCCCGCATAGCACGCTGCACGCCCTTCTCTGGGGGCTGCAGGCCTAGCGGAGCCACGTTATATGCTCGAGAAGTAACACAATCAGAATTCAGATCATTTGACATGTTACATACCCCCAAATGAGACTCAGACAGCGAGTACTGATGAAATGCCGCACGGCTTTTATTGAAAGAATTCTTCCCACCCCGACCTCCTCTGCCATAGGGAGGTCGTCGGTGGGTGCGTTGGTCCCGCGAGCCTCCCGTGTGCCTGTCTGGGCCCGGGGGCCTCGTCGCTGGGGAACGATGAACCACGGAGCGTGGATATGGTCCGGGGCGCCTGCCGGGCGAGCACTCCCTGCCTCTGTCTCGGCTCCGCGCTGGTGGGCGGGCCTCGCGTCTCGCAGCTAGATGCTGGGCTAGGCTAGCAGAGTCCTTAGCTGCGGTGTCCAGCCTAGTTATCAGCGTCTGCATCTCCGGACCGAAGAGTGACGTTTGGGAGATGGGCAGGTCCAGCAGCTGCCTCTTCTCCGCCTCTCTGAGGTTCACCGGCCCCAGCCAGAGGTGTCTGGCCCCCACTTGTGCTGCTGCCATCGTGCGGCCGCCATCGACAGCTAGCGCCTGGCACATGCGCAGGACCGCTGCTGAAGTGGTCCTCGCCTGGGATAAGGTGTCTCCACTGAGCGCCTGGCCAGAAGAGAGAGACCTATCCAGGGCCCCGGTGATGAAGGCCATGTTGTTAGCCACCGCGACGACCTGAGCCGCATTGGCGTAACATCTATCGTGCATCGCCAAAGACATCCTATCCCGCTCGGAGGGAAGGAGAGGTCTAGTGCCGGGCCACACGGATGCGGAGGGGTGCAGGGCCGCTCGAACCGAGTCCTCGATGTCCGGGACCCCGCCGGTCCAGGACCAGTCCTGCACGTTACAATACATGCCGTACCCCAAAGCGGGCCTCTTGGCCGCTAGGGGCTTTGGCCACTCACGTGTCGCGTAATAGACGATCGGGTCCATACGCGGGCACAACGTGGGCTGCGCTCTCCTCCTCCCTCGAGTGGTGGCGTAACCAGAGGTGAAGTCCTCCACCCTCTGGTTCGGTTGCGGTGGCAGGGGGGCATCCATGATGGCCGCCGCCGTGGAGTAGAGCCCAGGCATGTGGTCCAGCGGGAAGCGGTCCGGCTCCGGGTTGGACACCACCTCGTCCAGCGTGAGGAGAGAGCCGACCTCCGACACCTCTCCGTCCTCGCAGTCACCCCACTCCGCGGGCACGGGTGGAAGGTCGAGGGGGGCCCAATCAGTCACAGACTCCTCGTCCTGAGAGGAGTCCGGACGGGGCGCTGTGGCGGCGAAGAACGCGCGCCTGCGTTCACTCTCCTCCCTGGGGAGAGCGAGACACGAGGCGCAGGTGGCGCTCAACGCCGCATGGCCCGAACCCAGGCACACGAAGCAGCTGGAGTGCTGGTCCTTGCGCTGGAGCTTGACCCGACAAGTCGAGCAACGCCGACGTCCGACGCCGGATGGCGAAGGGGAACTCGGACGAGCATCAGAAGACATCTTTCCTCAGGTAAATTGAAATGTAGATCTCAATCGGCGCCAGAGTGAAAGAGGGGGTACGGCCTTGTGCAGGGGCATTTATAGAGGAAGGTGGCTGGTGATTGGAGCAAATTATTTTGATCTCTCTGGCGCGTGACCTGGGGGTCACGAGTGATATCCCACTAGCGAAGTCCTAAGGGACGTAGCACCATGACGTAGAACTGCAAATCAGTTCCAGTGTAGAAAAAAATCATAGAGGCAGCAGCGATCACTTACTTGCAAGTATTTTTCCAAACTTTTTCAGACAGAATAAAAGAAACACAGCCTTATATATGATGTGTAGCAATGTGCATGAGAAATATGTCAGAAGAGAGACGCCAGACCATCTTCGAGTTATTAATACTGAGTAAAGACAATCCATGGCTTAATTCATGTTGGTTCTAGCTCAGTCTAAAACATGCTGGTCAGATTCCACACTAACATAATATGAGATAAAATGTAAACTATAGAAGAGGCCAGATTATCATAAAGCATATAGCCTGAAGAGATATGCTTACATTTTATTTTACAGATGCTATTTATTGTTTCAAATGTGTATGCTTTACTGTCACATCTATTACACATCAATGAGATACAAATTCATGGAAGAAAGCACAAGACATACTGTAATAATGAAAAGGATTCTGCTATGTGGATATTGTGAATTTTAGACTGAAATTTGTACTTTGTAGTTTTTGTATCTTTTCATTTGCCGCTCATGACTTAACAGAGCAATATCTCTCACTTCTCCATTACAACCTGGATGCCAAAATCGATTGTGATGAGCAGCCTTGGATCATCCCCTGACATGACAAATATCCCCGTGGCTCGCTGCAAGCAACAATTTCCCCCAAATTGAAAGACCCTGCAGCCCTTTAGGCGCCACTGTTATTTGCCCTATGTTTCCCCTCACGGCCATCTATGAAGGATGACCCCTCTATACATCATCTTTGTCTCTTCAAATCCAGCCCTGGTTCCATCACCATAGCGATAGGCGTTTAGCCCACACCCCAAGAGACATTGCTCTGCACGAGATTGCCTGAACGAACGGCATTGGATGATCGTGCATGTGCGCCTCTGTGGCTTGTGCCCATGCCTCCATTTGTTGCCATGAATTATAGATCAGGGTTACCAAGGGATTTATGATTGGGGCCGCGGCAGCCCAGTCAACACACCTGAGACCTCCTCCTACTGAATGTAAAGTGATACAATATGGCGGGTGACCACGTGCCTGGGCTTCCAAACAGATGAGTCACAAGCACTATTTAATTTTGCTTGACTCGTGAGGTACCATCTTTGAATGTCTAATACATGCAAATATCTCCCAATCCATACTTCCTTGCCATTATCTCCCTTACACGCTTTTTCTCTTGCTGCCCATGTTTGCCATTCTCAGGGCGCTCCCTGGAGACACACCTCTGAAGTGGAAGCCTCTGAGCCCTTTTGCTCCTTCATCACTTCATTACTTCTTTCACTCCTGTGCAGGCTATGCTCTATCTCTCTGAGGAGGCCAGCAGTGGGTTTTCATTACTCAACAAGTCAATCTTCATCATGGCCTCCTAGCAGTACTCTGATTGGCTAAAACTCTCACACACACTTGCGCGCATGCACACGCACACGCACAGAAACACACACCTCCTTAAGTGACTTAGCCAAATTCTAAAAAAGATATGTTCACTCTTGTCCTTTTCTAAGAAGTTGGGCACAAACCGGCAAAGAAAAAGTCTTATTTTTATATAAAAGTTTATATTTTCTTTCTCTTTTAATTTCACAAAAGGCCTTAGAGGTTTTTTGTTGACTGTGGATTGTAACATACACCGACTCCAGTGAACTGCAGATTTGGATTTGGTGGGTCCCAAACCACCAATGTGTCTGCAAACTACGTTTAACCACAACAGCACCTCCAGCACATTGCAATTTTCCCCAAAGCAGGCTTAACGACTTCATATTCACGTGTAATGGTGCTTTCACACTAAATCATGCGTTGCGTCGAGTTTCAATGCAAAATCAATGGTGAAGCGCGTTCGAGCGTCGAACTGCATGTGCGTCTTGGGATGCACGCACGGACTGAGCGGTAGAGACACACGGACTGCGCGGGAAAAGGCACGGCACAGGCGCAGGAGCAGAAAATGCTCACGCAGCGACCAATCAGAGAGCTGCAAAGTGGTCACGGGGACAGTAGTGGTCTGAGCGAGCAGACTGAACATACTCGTAAACACTTAAAACAGGAGCTACAGCAGGACTAAAACCAGGGTTGACAATGGGGGACATAGTGCTTGTAAACATATGCGTTTTCATGCTCCCGTGACTTGATGCAACTGCTTCGAGCGTGTTGGCCGATGTGGAAGTACCATTTATGAAAAAAAATATACATAATTATGGCACACCTCCGTGAACACATACTACTGTTATATAAAGTCTCTGGAAGGTCTCTGGACACAGAGACCTTATTGGAGAAGAACTTTACACAAAAAGCTGCTAGCTTAACTCTGTTAGCATCAAAGTCCGCCCGCTACTTCCGCCGGGCCACCGCAGCCCAGAACTTCTGGTTTGAACACCCAGGGCTGCTTCTGAAAATTAGAGAATGTGCGTCTGGTGCGCCAGGCGTCAGCGTTCCAGCGTCGGCGGTGTGAAAGCACCTTAAGAGCTGGAAAAAACCTTGCTACACAGCCCATAGAACAGAGAAACATGTGGTGATGAGAATGAGTCTGATATTGGGTTTACAGTAATTGCATATTTATTACTAGTGACAAAGTAAGTGCATTTGGAACAATTAATAATGATAATGAATGATACAATCTGAAATATTTAGTATATGATTTGATTTGTTCATTTCTAAATCCTTCGGGCCGAGCTACCTAGAAAGGGGTGGCGAGTCACTGCTGGCTCCTCAGCTATAGGTTGGAGACCCCTGGTGTATTGTATCGTGAGGAACCCAGAGATTTCCAGCCCTACTTTTCTCTAAAGTTCCATGAACTTGTGTGGTGCACACAGGTTCATGTGTCCTTCAAGTTTGGCAAATGTTGAAGCTTTTTCTCTGTACATACAGTACTTATTACGCTGATCATTCTTTCACTTCTTCTTCTTAGGGACAAGAGGTGTATATCATACCAATAATAATTCTAATTCAGGTGTTTTTATCCTAAATTAGATTTGAAAGTATTCCTTTTAAGTGTGGGCACACTTGCCCCTTGGTATCATGTAAGGACTCCTCCTATCATACGCACACTACAATGGTGACCTTGGAAAAAATAAAGGTTGAAAAAAGAAAGATATATATTCTGCCCTGAATGACTAAAACTAATTTGTTAAAATGCATGACTATCATCAAGTCATTTATAACTGATGCCTTGGGGGAAAAGGGTAAAGCTCACACAGAATACAAAATTGCACTTATTCAAGTATAGGCTTGATCCTTTATGCTATGTTTGTGAAAGAGCCTCATCATATACGCTTTAAGACTTGAGGCTGCCACTTGAATCAAAGCCTTTATTATTATCCACATATTGCTTTGTGCCTGAGTTACCTGGAGTAAAATAGCTTCTTTTGTTTACTCGTTGCCCTCCAGCATTTGTTTTTATACCAATGTTATTTTTTTCCTCCTCTCACCTATCAATTACTGAAGCTTTGAATCCTGCTCTGTGGCAAGTCCTGGCCAGCAAAATGAGAAGTCACTTGACTACAGAGCGCAATTTTATTTTGACGGCAAGTGTCTCAAGAGAAAAAGACTGCAGCGGCTAGCGGTTTACTCCTGGGACTGATACTTGTTTAGCATTTAGATTGGCCTGATCAACCACGAGTTATCTAATGTGAGTGTGTGTGAATCTTCGCCCTTGTGTGCAAGCATCTAGTTGTGTGGTCGTCTGTGTCTATGTTGCTTTATGTGTGTCTGGTTCCTCATGTGTGCTGCTGGTTGATGAAGCGTGACTAACAGCCCTCGGTGCACATTTTGGGCCATGGTTGCCAATGAGACTTTGTGAAGAAGTGAACCGGGGTCACTCAAAGTTGCTCATGAATCTTTTAAAGGGAACCCCGCTTTTGCCATTATAGTACTGTACAGGAAATCCTGCCAAAGTGTCCACCTTTTCTTTGGATAGAAATACATTATTGGTGCTTTGAGTTGGCTTTGTGGTTTTTTGCACAATGCTAAAATGTAATTTTTCCAACAGATCTATGATTGTAAACAAACTAGGCCAATTCAATTGACACATGCTCTATAATAATAATTATAAAAATTATGGTGATAATAATAATAATAATAATAATAATAATAATGATACGATCTGGTCTGAAGGTTTGTAAGGAATTGCTTTTATGTGAATTAATATATATATAAATATATATAGAAAAGTATGCAATCTCTATCGCATTTTTAATTTAAATTGGAATACTACGTGGGGGACGGGTTTTTAAATGGCTAATTCACATAGCCTCTGTTTGTTAAGTGGCACACAATCCTTCCATGCATATGTTGACGGGCATTTCCACTCACCTCTGTTTTACCCCGAGTTCATCCAGAGTTCAGTGTCCTCTCTCCATGTGTGTACGCTTGAATCTCTGCCCGCAGTCTCCCCAAAAGCGACTCACAAAATTATGACTGTGTGCAAAGAGGATCTGTGTGTGTGCTTACGGTGTTTGTCACATGCTAGCCTTCTACAACTCCCAGCCCTCAAGCTTGCGTTTTATGTCCCATTGTGACATTACGGTTTCAGCTCTATTTCCTTCCATTACACCTTTGAAAAATGTGCGGTGTCAGACCGAACCATATTACCTTCTCTACTGCTTTTAACCAGCTAACCAAAAAGAGCGTAGTGTGTTTTGCCGCTGGCTAAATGTGAAAGCCTTCTGGCAAGAGAAAAACTCATAGTAATGGGTTCTAGTTGGTATGCCTGTGTTTATTAGGTCTAAATATTTCAGTAGCGAGATGAGGAATGCACCTGTTGTTATGTATGGGGAAATAGGCAGTGCTTTCTGACAAGATGGTGAGTCAAAGTAGATTTGACAGGCCGTCCCAGACACTGACGTTACAAATGGCTTCCTGCATGGAAATATCTTCATCATCCCAAACAAATAGTTTGTCAGTCAGCACGAGCAGAAGTGTGCTTGACAGAGTGCCATTCTCTCCTCTCTTCCCTTCCTGCTGATGTCATCACTTATTTTGTTTCTCTTTTAAATCCTTTGCCTTGGTCCACTGCGGACGCTTAGCAGTTGTACTGTACTACAAATGTGTGCAAGTGAAAATTGTAAATGGGGCTGACGCATGGCCTTTATTTGAAATATGAAACCGCTCTCAGCTGTATAATATTACAGCAATAGAGCAGCAATCAGGCTTTAATTGAATCTGGGTTATGACTTTTTCTGTGTTCTTACTCAGCGCAGTGTCTCTCCCGGTTTGCTGCTCTGTCTTTCTCTTCTTCTTTTCTGCCGCTGTTCCCTCAATAATTCCCTCTTTACTAACCTGTTTTATTCTTGCAGCAAAATGCAAGGACACACAGTCCTTGCATTTGAGTTATTTTTGGATAGTAGCGATGTATTGTGCTTTTTTATCCTCTAGAAGACTCATTCAGGAACGCATGGTGGCTCTGTCCGTCATACGGGCAGCTTTGTTCGTCATTTGATTTGTCTCCAGGAAGCTTGTGGAAGCTTCTAAATGGATTGAGATGAAATTTGGTGTCTGTTTGGTGCCTATTTTAACTTCTCGTAGTTAGACTTCCAAAAGAACAAATGCACACAGCAAACTATTTTGATGTGACATTTAGCCCTTTTTTCTTTCACCATAAAAGGGCTACAAGACTACTCTGTGAATGCTCTACTGTACGCAGGCTTGCATCTTCAAACTTGAGGAATTCCTCCAGTTTATGTCCTTGGATCTTTGCTTCTTATCTTCCACAGTATGGTATTTAACTGTGTTAACTTTCTATGTTTATGGAATCATGCAAATAATATTCCACTTCAAAAATGCAGGTGGGATTAATGCCTAATAAAGTAAGCAGAAAATAATGCAGCCGTGATTAAGAACTAACATATTTTCCATTATTCAGTTTAGTGAAATATTTGGGTTGACGTTCTGCTGAGACCGGCACTTTTGGTAATTGCACAGAAGAGTGTGCATGCATGAATCTATCTATACATGATACAGTTTTGTGAATATTATGCTACACCAGACAACAGTTAAATCAATGGTAATTGTCCGTTCACTTGATCAACAATTGAGCAAGGCGTAATGAGCCTTTGACAGTGTCTTCAGTGTTCTTCTAACTGGCTTTGATGCTTGGGCTGCATGGCTCTTTTGGGCTTTTACTTTGTTTCAAACTGCCCTGACACAGACTCCTTGGTCTAAACCTGATTATGCTTTCTGTTTAGCTGAATGAAGACCTTTATGATGAACTTTTGATGAGCAGTGTAAATGTAACTAAATACATTTTTTGCAGAAAGGTATGAGAACCACATTCCCAGCCCCAAAGCATTGGCGTACTTGATGTCAGCACGATTTCATTTCATTTTCATTTAATTTATTGATTCATTTCGAGCAGATCACATAAAAAAAAAAAGTAGAACAGCTGTACATACGTACAGGAATAGAAAAGATTTGGCTCAAAAAGGAATGGGAAGAAGAAAACGCATTGAATCCCACCCTTATTGTCCATTGCTACATCACAATATTTAACTTAACTTCCACTTCAAAGTTCAAAAACTCAATAAGGAACATAATTCTCAATGCAACAAAATTCATCAAATTTACATAACTTAAACACTGTTTAATTTGTAAACTACTTTCACTTTAGAACAGAAAACTAAGTGCATTATAATTTTTGTTTTCAGTCAAATATAGCTTATAGGATAGACAACATGCAAATTATACAACAGTTTAGACATTTTCAGAAATTTTACATACCAGCGATGGTAAGGACAGGCACCAACAACAGTAACACAAGAGCAACAGCGTTGGAGCAGAAGAACTGATACGGACAACTGCAATACAACAGAATATCTAAGCTCCACTAACTCTGTATTTCGACCACACTGCATTTTTGTATAAGTGTTTAAATTTGTGAATATTTTGGCATAGCTTCTGCTGTAAATCCAGAGAATTCCACAATTTTACCCCACATACATTTACACAAAAACTTTTTCAAGTCGTCTGAGCTTTTGGCAGAATAAAGTTTCCATTTCCTCTCAAATTATATGCATTCTCTTTAAGAGAGAATAATGTTTTTACATTTTTAGGAAGTATATTATTAAATGCTTTAAATAGTAGGATTACTGTGTAGTATTTTACAAGTTCGTGGAATTTCAGTAATTTGGACCGAATAAAAAGATCATTGGTATGTTCCAAAAAGCTGACCTTATGAATGATACGAACAGCCCTTTTTTGCAGTAAAAACAATGGATTTGTGGCAAATTTGTAGTTATTACCCCATATGCATAGTGCATAGTGGTCAATATATTGCTTAGCTTTGTTCATAATCGAGAGGCTCTTGGATATTTTTGTTTTTATGTGCCTGATGTGGGCTTTCCAAGATAATTTGCTGTCCATAGTTACACCTAAAAATGTATTCTCAGCTACATTTTCAATTTGTACACCGTCAATGATAATATGCAATTCCAAATTTTAAGATTCACACACGTCATTACTTTAGTTTTATTTAGATTTAATTGTAATTTATTTGTATCCATCCATTTCTTTAATTTTTCCATTTCCATATTCACAGTATTTACAAGTATATTATAATTTGAGTTGCAATAGAAAATATTAGTGTCATCAGCAAGGAGAATTAGTTTCAATATTTTTGATACATTAAATTTATAATTTATATAAAGATTGAACAGCATTGGACCCAATACAGAGCCCTGGGGGACACCACAAGTGATACCAGTGAGTTGGTCTGAAGTATATTCACTCATCTTTACATACTGAGCTCTTCCCGTCAGGTAACTATTTATCCAGTTCCCTGCTACACCTCTGATTCCATATTTTTCAAGTTTACTTGAGAGAATTGAATGATTGTGTCAAATGCCTTTTTAAAATCAATAAAAATTCCAACCGCGTGCATATTTTGGTCCAGTGCAAAAACGATAGGCCATTGACCCAGATGAGCATTTGGGTTTGTGCTTACTCACCTTCTCTACTATCTCATCTGTGCTGCTTCTGACTGCCTGACAGTCTAATTGTCATGTGCGTAGCCTCTGCCGCATGGATTTAGTGTCGTGCGTGCCTTAATTTAATTGAAAAGCTGCAGAAAGGAAGGAGGAGGGAGGGGATGAAAAACAGATAAATAAAAAGTGGAACCAATCTTGGCTGGATGTGTGGGGTGGTAAAATGGCTGTGCTGAGTGAATAATGCATAGGGAGATGGATAGGTCTGCGATTTTGGAGCTCAGAACTGCCGTCGCTTCATTACCAAGGTGTTTGTATGCTGATGTTGTGATGCTTCCTTTTCACTCTCCACAGCTACTGCCTCTAAAAGCTATCTCATACTATGTCACTCATACTCCTTCAGAGCTATTGTCCCCTTGCCTGTTTTTTGCCATTTTAATGCATCAGATTTTTACACATATATTGTATCCGTGTGGTGGATGGGGGTTCAAAACTCGTTTTTTTTTCTCTATTTGTCCTATATTTTACACACTCTGCTTAAGACCATACAACTCACAAATCTGTGAACTCTCTAAAATGAAAGAATAATCTATCACTCAATCAAGATATTTATTGTTGATTGTAAAAATGTCATAAGTAGTAGCTCCCCTCTTCTGTCTATTTATTTGGTCAGCTTGATCACTTAAAGATACTGTATATAGGAGGATTTTCCCAAATTTTAGGAAAGAACCGCCCTCCTCAGAGGAAACACATATTAAAACCTGTCTCGCATATCACCAGAATGACTGACAATTAGGAGGACCAATATTTTCTTCTTCCACCTGGAAGAAGAAAATCCTCCCATATACTTTTTTAAAAGTGCAAGTATGGCTTCATAAAGAGCATTGGAAATAGATGAAAAAATCATGCAGGATGTAATGCCTCTGTAAGAAGTCCTTTGTCACATCAACAGTCTCAGACCCGGAACAGACAAAGCTCACAAGGTAATGACACAGAAAGGGAGGGGAAGCAGCGAGGAGGGCCTACAACAATGGGGTGAGGGGTTTTACCTCAAAGATCTTCAAACTTGGAACAGACACTGGAAATCACCAGTGCACATTCACACAAATAGTACATTTCTCCATTGTGAGCTCAATAAAGCTTATGTTATCATATCTTAAATACTACAAAATATGGCTGGTTATTACCACTAACAATATTTGTTCACCCAGCCCTAATTGCTATGATATCATTTGATCCTATTGTTCATTTCTTTATAGTACCTTAGATTTTCTCTTTTCGTCTTCACATGTTCCGTATCTTGATATCTTGGGTTTGCCTGTGAGCCACTGCGCTCTTGAAAGTGATACACTGATAAGAGCCAATTGGGAGATTCAAAGTAATTAAATGTACTGTATTTAGAAGGATGATTGTGCCATGGGCTTTAACTTCTTAAACAAGTTTACCAAACACTGTGTGAAGTTGCTCAATTAGCCAAGCAAGATATTGGGTGAAATTCCCCATTTGCACAACTTGACATGCATGTGCGCATAGCAATTTCATAGTACAAGGTAATGACAGAAAAACAACCTGTGATCTGAATGGGATGTATAACATCAGTATCCCAGCCAGAATTTGCAGTGTGCTGTCTGGATCCTTTCTTTCATCTCAGCAAAACAAACTTTTAAAGCACCTCGCATTTGACTCTGCCGTGCCCCACAATATTGACTGTGTATAACTCTCAAGAGAGGAATAGTAGGAGTGTACTTTGTTGTTTTATAAAGAGCCCTGCATATCCATGAATATTCTTGAATAATCAAAACAATGGGAATGTGATACAGTATGTTTCAAAGGCTCCCCTGTAATGATGGCTGAAGAATGTGTTCCCCAGGAGGTATTCTTATACATAAAAGCAGCACACCTCAATGTGTGCATGGGGGGATGAAGTTACCCAAATGTTGCTGCTTTTGCACGCCACTCTTGACATTTGTTGACAAAACTCATTTAATGTGACTGTAATAAACAGCACAGGCCTCACCTTGATGATCGTTTAGCATAGTACATTGTAGTGGATTTGGCTGTCTGATTATCGCGCCTCATTGGTGTCACCTACACAGCACATGCTCTCTCTAACAGGGAGGACACACTAATTCAAGATAATAGTCTAATTGGTGTCATTAGGAAGTGAATAAGAGGCATGTATCCACACTAGAACAAGACTGTTGTAATCTGTCATTGTGCATACTATGAAAATTAACAAGCAAGGTGGCTATCAGAGTGTATCTCTGAGTGCAAAACCAGATACGAAAAGGCAAGGGAGGTCTAATCTGGATGATTAATGGCAGCCTATGATGGATCAATACTTTTACTGTAAATGATAGACATGTGTGTGAGGATGAATGAGAAATGATGTATGGCTTTATTATTTCAATTCAACTTTCCTTTATTCAAATGTAATGATAATGTTGTCCGACTATACCCACTGCACTGCATCTTGTTTAACAAGTTCACCGAAACTCACTGTTTGAATGTGCTTGCATCATTTGTGGCGGCACAGTGGCACTTTTATGCCTTTTCCACTGCACTTCCCTGGCTTAACTCTACTCGGCTTGACTCAGCCCTGCTTAGAATTCTATTAGAAACTGGTACCAAGTGGTGCTGGCGGTTATGAGCACATCCATTGTGCAGCGTCTTTTAGTGTCCAGAAAAGCGTCATATAAAACCGATGCATTATTATTATTATCCAGGGGGAAATACTAACGTATTTAATTTGGATTATTCATCAGCTAAACCAGCGAAGAAAGAAATATGTTAAGTGCAAACATAGAGAAAGCATCTATTATTACTTGTTTACTCGCCTAAGAGTAAAGAATTAAGTATTTAGTGTCTTTTTACAATCTACTCCACTTGCTCCGAGAGGCCAGCCCTAGGGGTGTCAATTTTTTTCTAAAATTACATACAAATATTCTCTCAAAAATGAAACACAAACATTTGAATCTAATCGATGGACATGCATTACCTGGCTCCTTAATTGGACTTTCACCTGACCAAAATCTTTTGTACTTCCAGAATTAGTATTTTTTAGGGTAAAAAAAGCACTGTCTCTGCTGCTGTCGAGTTTGGCTCTTCCATATTTCTGCCATCTGAGTATAGCTTTAGGTAAATACTGCATAACTCGTATTACACCAATCTATATTCAACGAGTAGCAGTGCAATTATGCGTATTGCTCGGATATAACACTGATAATTACACTAAATCTATTGTACGTCCAGTTTACATTCATAATGCATTCACGTGTCTCTCCGCAACACTTTGAAATCAATCTCCTCACGGGCCGTTCAGCAGCTCCTCACTGTAATGGTTTCCACTTTTTGCATTGGTTAGGCTACTGTATTTTTAGGTGTTCACTTGATCATTTGCCCATTCATATTTAATTTCCGAAAGAATTAGAAGGATTACAATACCTTTGTTGTGCGCATGTGTGTGGGTGTTTTTTTCTCTCTTCGAGAAAGCTAGTATACACATGAATAATTGCTATGGCATCGACAAAAAGTATTTTATCTGTTATCAAAATCCAGTTTGAAATGTAGTATTGCGACAACACAATACTTTCACTACATGGAAGACAGAAAGGCCAGGCTGAAGAACACACATAAAAACACTTGAAGACTACAGTGGCCCATACAGTTTCTCGCTAAAGGCTGCATAAGTATGAATTGGTGGTGACAATGGTGTGCTGTGTGGAGCCCTGTGCATCCTATTTTCATTACTTACTGTACCTTGGGCTAAATGGAATTAGAACACCGTCGAATTTCTCACCGGTTTCCCACCTCTGTTTGCTCATTCACCTCAGCATCAGTATTTGCTCTCTCTGAAAGCTTTACTGTGTTTCATGACACATGAAGTAAGCAAATGGAAAGATCAGTTACCAAAATTGTCAATGAAACTTAATGGTAAAATATAAAATATCTGGTTGACTAAAGTTTAGCTTGTGCATAATTTTACATCAGGTTGATTTATTGCTTATAATAACACTTTCTCCAAAACAGATATTTGTGTGTTTGATCATAGTTTGTTTCGGAATGGATTTCATATTTTAGTTCAACGACTTTTGTATTTATTTACTCATTTGAGAGGATAAACCCCTTGAGATGCATCATCTCGTTTTCAAGAGGGTCCTCAAAAGAATTACAAGAAGCAAAAACACAAGACAGAAAACAGTAGTACAGGCTCAGAACCAAAAAATTATAATTAAATTAAATTAAAATTAAAAATACAGGACGAAACAAGAAAAACAAAAAACAAACAAGCGACAACAGACACTCACACACAGACACTCACACAGCTCGACAGTAAGAGCTCTAACAGTTAGAGTAGGACATTGTAGAACACACATTTGAAACAATTGTAAACCGCTTTGAGACTCCGATGTGCAGTGAAAAGGCGGTATATAAATAAAGATTACTTACTTACTTACATTTCAAAAACAATTACAAGGCGTCTGTAGATAAGACTGAAGGGCATTTTTATACATATTGTAGGAGGTTATAGAGCGGATAGAGGCAGGGAGATTATTCCAGTAAAGAGGTGCTTTATGGTGAAAATTTACCTATTTCTTTTCGAATTCTAGGAACAACAAAAAATAATTGATTTGCATGTCTTAAGTTGTAAGAAGTAAAATAAATGTAAAATATTGTTTCAAATAATCAGAATAACTGTCAGGGGTGTACCTGACAGTATTTTAAGAATCCTGGTCTGCTGATAATCAGAGAAAGCAGGTCAAATGGGGGTGTGCAGCAAGGTGGGCTGTTGTCCAAGGCTCTACAGTATTTACCCTGTACATGGATGTCCCATCAACCGAACCACTGTAAAACAGGATGTGTGGTTGGTAGGGCTGCAACGATTAGTCGATGTTGTCGACAAAAATTGATAATAGAAATAGTCGACAATGAATTCCATTGTCAACAATTGTCGCCGGACGTGTTTTTCCAACAGAGTGAGGCATCCCTCACATGAGGCATGAGCGTCTATCGAGCGGAAACGTAAACAGTAATGGCGGTGCCTGTCAGCTCCGTGTAAAAAAACTTCTAAAGTTTGGGAGCATTGTAGTCTGGATACGGCAAATGAAAAGTTTACTAGCAAGGTTTGCAAAGCAGACATTGCGTATCACGGCAGCACCTCGGTGATGCACGAACATTTGAAGAGAAAGCATGAGAGAAAACAGCGCGGCGAGCGCACGGCCAAAGCGAGGCCATAATGTGACCAGCGCGGACAGGACGAGTGCGGATCTTTGCGCAACCTGTGGACGCGATAAATACACCGCTGTGAGAAATACACCTGAACTATGTGAGCCTCTGGAAGTGCCCCCCGTGTCTCCCCCTGTAGCCCTGAAACTGCAATTCACTAAATTAAAGCTGGGGTACCTAAATTTCCCTTGCATTCATAATGCATCTTGGTAGTGCCCAAACGTAAAATAAATAACTATTACAAAAAAAACCACAATACATCTCTTTTATGTTGTTTTTTTTTGCATAATTAAGAAAGAACCATGTTAGCCAATATTTTACTTTTTGGGCTGAGAGCGGATATTTTCAGCCCAAAAGATGTAAGGAGGTGGGCACGAAATGTTTTCCTGTACCAAATGGGGGCCTGGCTAAAAATAATTGAGAAGCAATGGTCTATACTGACCAAGCACTGTGCCCAATTGGTCTTAGATAAGACATTTTTATTTACTTTTGTATGAACCAGCAGCAAAGAGAATAAAATATGCATTTTTTATTGAAGTGCCCATCTTTCTTGTGTCTGTTATCATTTGCCACATAAATAGTTGGTGACTAGTCGACTATTAAAATAGTCGTTAGTTGCAGTCCTAGTGGTTGGTGATTCTGTGGTTAATCATCACACCTTCGTCGATGACTCAGACATGGTCTCTCCCCGAGAAGGACTGGATTTCAACGACTGCTTTACTCGGATTATGGACTCAAACATGACATAATACAATGCCAAAAAATGTGCTGTGTTTGTATTTTACTCCGGCCTAAAGGAGACACAGACCTTTGTTTCTCATTTTTTTAAATCCATGATATGTGGAGGATTTACCTGCTGTTATTTTGGCTCAAAGGTAAAAATTTTTTAAAATCGCATCACAACGTTGTCTACCGATGAACAGCACTATCCCTGACGCTATCTTCCTTATGTATGTGATACAGATTTTGTGGACAGGTGATAGCCAGGTGAACCAGTCAACTTTGTAGTCTTGAAAATCAGTGGGCTATGACTAACTTGCGCTTGTGTAATATTACTTACCGTAATTTCCGGACTATAAGCCACTAGTTTTTTCTAGATCTTTGAACCCTGTGGTTTATGTAGCGATGCGGCTAATATTGTGGGAGCTGTCAGAGGAGAGTATAATGGACTTTTTATAAATGTTCACTGACTGTTGAATGATTACAGGCATAGAAGCTAACAGTTAAGCTGTTTAACACCTCATCATGAAATCTTGGTTAAACAACAAGTTAAAACTCTCTGCTACATTACAACATGAAAACTTGCAGCCTTTATGTGGACAAAATTGATTTTCTTTTGAAATTTAGGTGGTGTGGCTTAAATACAGGAGTCCCCTATTGTCCAAATATTACGGTATCTCTTTCTCTTGCTGTCCCTGTGCTTCATGATCCCAGCAGCCTTTCTTCCCCCTGAGGATCGCATCATGTTTATCCATTATTGATATTCTGACTGTGCCCACGTCACCAGCCCCCTGTCGTCCCACTTTTCTCGCAGCCTGGCCTACTTCAGCACTGAGTCCTCACGAGACACATACGTAAATGCACAAGTCGAGGAGAGCAGAAGAGGGAGAGTTAAGTGAAAGTCCGCAAGACAGCAAGACAGGGACTTCCTATATTTAGATTTTCAGCATCCAACTGTGTTAACAAAGAGTTGGCAGTACGTTACTCTTTCAAAAGCCTAATACAAAGCCTATAACTTCATATATGTCCCTCACAAGGCTTAACCACCAGCTGTTGGTTCTCACAGTAGACCTCTGTTTGTAATTATAATGTTTACAAATAAACTTCACAGAATGTCCATGGACTAACCTTGTGGATTGATGAAAAAGTTTTTTCCTTTCATTCCCCAATGTAACTGTATTTATTTTTCCCTAATTAGAAGTTCCCAGGATAATACAATGTGCGGTTTGGACCCAAGGGAATAGTGTTTGCTGGTAAAATGCTCCAGAGTTTCAACAGCTAAGATTAAAAAGACACGAGGTTTTGGAGTGTATCTTTGATGAAAAACATGAAAAGATGTTATTGCACTCAGTGTTCAGATTTATAATGACCGCTATCGCTAGAGTCTGGTCTGCTTGTCCCCCTCTATTATTTAAAGCCTCTATAAAGAATGTTCTCTGGGGGTCTGTCAGTTCAACACGGGTAAATACAGTTTCGTAAAGAGATGCCAGTGTACAATGGTGATATAATCAGAATTTCAAAGGCTGTGGTTCTGAGGGAAACATAAAGTGTCTCTGTGTGTTTAAACCTTCTTACAATTTAACAACTCAATTTCAGCCGTCTGTTTGGAGTTTGCATGTTCTTCCTGTCTCTGAAGTTTTTCCCCTACCACTAAAAACATGTGCAATAGTGTAACGGGCAAGCAGTCTAAAAACATGTAGAATGAATGGTGATGGTTGGAAGCTTCGATGCACTTGGAGTGTTTGGCGTCTCGCTTCTGTCATAACCGAGTGTGGAGTGAATGGAATGACAAAATAAAAAATTGTTAAGCGCATTGTGTGACCTTGGTGTGTGAAATGTGCTATATAAAGATGACTTACGTACTTAATGCTGTCAGACTTCGAATCAGTCATGTTGTTTTTCTTTATGGCCATTTCACCAATTCTGTTTCAACAAACACATCTCTTTGAGCAAATGTATAAGGGGGAATCTTTTATGATTTCAGAGTGTATACCCCTGAAAAACTCAAGGAGATTACAGATCAACTCAGGAAAATGTTTGACTGCAAACACCTAATGCGCTTACAGTGGTGATGGGCAGAGGTTCAACAGAAGATGGATTTAGAAAAGGATTATAATGTGAATGATATTTTTTAAAAAGTGGTTGACTTCTTATCCCAGCTCCCTTCTGACTTTTACTTTTATATTTAAATACATTTTACCTTTTCTCTCAAATATAGAAGCAGAATGCAACACTAGCGGCGCCAAAATTAATCAAGTAGACCCAAAATAAATAATAAATAAATGAATTATTTATCTTTGTATCCATATCCTACTTGGCGCACTAGCAAGCTTTAATTCGGCACAAACTGAGTCTTGTGGTATGCAAACACCGTATTCATTCCCTATGACTTGGTTTAAGTTACACCTAAAGCCAGTAACAGAATGCTAATGAAGTAGTTTACTTAACCTTTATTCACCTTGCTCCAGATTAGTTTACAATGAGATTTTTTTGGTATTTTTAAAGGGGTACAGATACGATTATGCTGAATAATATGTTAATGAAAATTCTAGCATTTTCCTCCTTGTTGGACAGGCCTAATGGCATTGTATTGGAGATAATCAGTGAGCAGCGAGCTATGGCTGATGACTGATAACTGTTTAAACTGTGATGTGACTTTGAAAATAACACATTAGCCATTTTATTGGCTTTGAAAGGTAAATGCAGCAGGTGCCGTCGTAGACACAAGTGAGTAGACAGGGCACTACACACCCAGTCCTTGTAATTGCTCTTCTCATTGCCTGGCGGCTTCGTGAGCTGGCATATAAGCTATATAATAAGCATATTATCCTGGCCGCTAATGCTTTTGGGCCAGATGACAGCTGGGATGGAGCCCTGCATGTTAAAGGTGATCCATACTAAATTCCTTCAGGCAGCTCCGAGCAATTGTGCTGACCTTCTCCTGACAACCACTATAATGGGTTTTGGAAAGCACAATGCAGTAATCCAGGGGTGTCAAACTCATTTTGGTCCGGGGGCCACATACAACCTAATCTGATCTCAAGTGGGCCGGACCAGGAGATGCTCTACAAAAATATCCAAAAACGGTACAAAGTCCAACTTTTTGTGCACATAAACACATTTATTTAAAACTTCCTTTAAAACACTATCCTTTAATACTCAGTTTTCTGTTACAAACTTAAATGTAACAGTGAGTTTTTCACAGTGCAAATAATGTAATGTATTTACAATATTACATTGAAAATGGTATTTCACAATATGTATATTAATATTTGTGTGTTAGCTTTGTTTTAAGGCTCATTACAGAGAAAACTTGCTCACAAAGGTAAAGTAGGTAGACAGAAAAAAGCACTTAAATACAGCACCTCAGCTTAACCATCTTCAGTGTGGTAAGGTCCATGGTTATGTTATTATCACATTAACCATCTTCAGTGTGGTAAGGTCCATGGTTATGTTATTATCACATTAACCATCTTCAGTGTGGTAAGGTCCATGGTTATGTTATTATCACATTAACCATCTTCAGTGTGGTACGGTCCATGGTTATGTTATTATCACATTAACCATCTTCAGTGTGGTAAGGTCCATGGTTATGTTATTGTCACATTAACCATCTTCAGTGTGGTACGGTCCATGGTTATGTTATTATCACATTAACCATCTTCAGTGTGGTAAGGTCCATGGTTATGTTATTGTCACATTAACCATCTTCAGTGTGGTACGGTCCATGGTTATGTTATTATCACATTAACCATCTTCAGTGTGGTACGGTCCATGGTTATGTTATTGTCACATTAACCATCTTCAGTGTGGTACGGTCCATGGTTATGTTATTATCACATTAACCATCTTCAGTGTGGTAAGGTCCATGGTTATGTTATTGTCACATTAACCATCTTCAGTGTGGTAAGGTCCATGGTTATGTTATTGTCACATTAACCATCTTCAGTGTGGTAAGGTCCATGGTTATGTTATTGTCACATTAACCATCTTCAGTGTGGTAAGGTCCATGGTTATGTTATTATCACATTAACCATCTTCAGTGTGGTACGGTCCATGGTTATGTTATTATCACATTAACCATCTTCAAACTGACCATGATTCAGTTGAAATGAATAAAACAACTTCCATAACGTGATCCATTCTTAACGACTGCAGCAGTGTCTCTGTGTAAAATACAGTCAAATGTCCAAAAATCATCACCTCCATTTGCAGCTTTGTCACTAAACCTGTTTTTACCATCGGTACCAGTCCACACTGTCCAACACACCAGCAACAACAGCAGAACCAGCAGCAGCACCAGCAGCAGCGCTCAAAACTCCTCTGATAGTTTCAGTAACACCACAAATGAATATGTGACATCAGTAACATCAATCTATCAATGGCAACATGTTGGTGACAGCGTGTGGTTTCTCAGACCATGTCTGCAGTCTGTATGAGAGTTTTAACAACTCTCTCTCACTGTGCGGCTGCGATACTAATGCTAATGTTCTTAGCACAGGTAGCTTCCCTTTACAGCAGCAGAACTAACCTCTCGCTCTGGGCACAAACAGACTGCTGTGTCTTCAGGGCCAGACAGGTTTATCTTCTGTTTTCTCAATTCTCCGCTCAAAGTGCCGTATTTTTCGCCGAGTCTTGTAGTTTAAGATGTTATTCCTCCAGCACCGCTCTGGTGGAGCCACTACAGACGCACTGGACTCACCCCTGAGCCTCGCGTAGCCTCGCGGAGCGGAACGGCTTTTTAAAATGTATTATTATTATATTTTTACATAAATGAGCCGCGGGCCGTATCAAATCTCTTGGCGGGCCGGTTCCGGCCCGAGGGCCGTATGAATGACACCCCTGCAGTAATCCTTTCTGTTTGAGCTTCATAGATTATAGAAATGACCTTAACCTGCAACTGTTCAGGATGTATTTTTTTAAACTCAAGGGCTTAGGTGGGGAAGTCAAAAATCACTTTAAGACCTTTGCACATACAGTTCGGGACAACATTATTTCATCAGCCACCAAATGTGCAAGTCTTCCCACTTCAAAAGATGAGAGATACTGGTCATCCTCATCATAGCCTCCTCAACTATGAGAGACAAAATCACATGTCTGATTTTTATAGAATTTATTTGAAAAATGATGGTGGAAAATAAGTAATTAGTCAATAACACGTCTTCTGTAAGTATTCACATTTTCTTCAAGTCTTTGGCCCATTCCTCCACATAGATCTTGCCTAGCGCTGTAATGTTTTGGGGCTGACGCTGGGCAATGCAGACTTTCAACTCTCTCCAAAGTTTTTCTATGTTTTTCCACTTTCTTGATAAAGCGATTTGAGTTGCTTCATGTATGTATTGTGCTGTACAGATAAACATACCTTGCCTTGGCTTTAGTGGTAGTTAAAAAGAAGTCCAATGAGTGTGAAAGTGAGAACAGGGGTTATTTAATGATCAGTATGGTGTAATTACCTCGCAGTGAGCTCCAGCCTCTTAGACACATGATTATTCAAGGCTAGAGAATCTCATTTGCATCTTGTACAGTAATATGTAAAAGTGTTCTCTGAGCTCGAAATTAAATGGCTACATTGATCTCTCCTCCCCCCATTCTTTTTTCTGTGCATTTTGCCCTTTTCAGCAGAAAAAAACCCCTTTTATCCTATTAAAACATTTACAGTTCACATATCCACTATTCTTATTCTTATTCTGCTGAATATCACCCACACACAATATTACATGGCAACCCCGCTTCTGTAATCGCAATGGGAGCTATCAGTATCTTCAAAGTCTACAAATCACAGGCCCTGCTTTCATTCACAGCACCTCCAATTACAGAAGCAGTGAGACAGCATAGAGTGACTGTAATAACGGCAATCTGAGCAGCTCGAGGGGTAAAATAGAGGTAGTGGTAGAAGCTTTGACAATTGATGAGAGGTGGGGATGTCATGCAATGTGTGTTTTGCAATGACTTCGGTGTTAGAAATTCTCAGAAAAAATCAAAGAAAATAGATATCGTTGCTTTAAAAATGTTGCATATTTTTGCTGTGATTTTGCCTTGTTTTTTGGTTTATCTGTAGCATAAATACGCATGTGTCTGTGATTACTTGCACATACATGTTTTTAGTGGGGTAAACCAGAACACCCCACCCAAAAAATAAATAAGCAACATTATTGATTTATGATTAAACTTTATTGTGGATTTCAAGATTTGTTTTATGTCGCGTTCTTAAGATCCTTGGGAACTCAGGTGTTGAAGTAGCACGTCATTCATGATAACGTTTAAGTGCTTTACCCAATCACATACAATGATTTTTTTTTTTTTCAAGGCCTTGCCTTGTGAAATACATCTCCTATTGAGAAATCCCAGATCCTTGTGTGGAGCTCAGCGAACTACAAGGTTCTGGCGAGAGTCAGGTTGTGTTCATGTGGTTTTATCTCAGAAACTCCAGATTTTTACGTCACCAATAATACATGCTGTTTTAGTTTGTTAGCATTTAGTATTTAGCATTTTCATTCATCACTATCATACTATATCAAGCTAACGTTAATATCAAACCTTTTTTTGTTTGTTATTAACCTTTTCTTTGTTGACTAAAATGTCGATCAATTTAGTCATAGACTTTGTTACAATGAATGACTCCTGTTTTACTTTTAGTTTTGTTTTTGTTCCAAAAATATATGTGTGACTAGAAATACACAAATATATTTGTGTATTTTTCCCCCGAAAAAAGAAAGAAAGCGAAGCTCTATTTGGTCCATGTTTTCACTACTTGAGCGAGCGTTCATGTTGTGAATGCGGCATTAAGCCGAGTATCCACTGCAGGATTTGTGATTGTGGTGTGTATTATGAGTTGTGACCCAAAACACGGATACACATTAAACTAAGAACTCTCATACAAGTTGCGCTTCATATTACAAATATTTGGTATTCTGGAGTCTTGGTCAGGACGTGGACCTGTCTCTGCTCCATCTGTAAGCAAGTCTCATGACCTGTCGCCATAGTTACGTTGTTCTCCTGTCAGCTCTGAACATGTCCCAAATCTCTTCTTTGTTTAAAAAAAAAAAAATCTTTTTAACTAAAAAAGGACAGCTTAATTGTCTCAGTCATTCATGCATTAGCCATCACATTGCAACAATGTCATCGAATGTTGTTCTTTGTTTCGTCCTGAAGACTCACAAAAACGTGTCTATATATTCTGCCATCTTGCAGTGTGACATCCACAAATCCTTTAAGAACAAAACAATTTTGTAGTGGATAGATGACTGCTTCATCAGTATATGAATGCAAATCAAATTGGATGCATGAAAATAATTAAATTGTATCATTAGACAAGTTTCATCAAAGGCCAAACTGTGGATTGTCATGCTTGTTTATGGTCTGTGTTCCTGTTTCTCACCAGTGTGTTCAGTGGGCGAGCTAGGGTCAGCTGTGACTGATGCTCCATGTTCCTGTTTTTGGGCTGACAGATGGAGGTCTGGTGCAGCCTGAAAATGGATTCTCTGTGGTTCTGTGTGCTGCCACTGCTGCTTTACCCAAGTGTCAGTCAGCAGCAGTGGAGCTGACGTTATCACTGTTAGTCTGCTTAAACGGAGGCTCTGAACCACCACCAGCTACAGGGACTTGAGCGACAAGGAACGAGGGGATATAGACTGCAGAGAACTCACAAGTAGACAATGTTTACTCCAATCTCATTCTAAAAAATACATAAATTAAACGTATGTACAACATTTGTAATCGCCCTTTTCCATTTGGAGTATATGATGCATTCAGGAGAATAGTCAGATCAATGACAAGATTTTGAATGAATTTGAATTCAATTGTACAAACAAGAAGCTGTGAGCGTGAGCATGGATGGGTTTAACTGGTGCTCAAGTTGTAAAATGTATTTTCTCGCATAACAATGTTAAAAGTAACTGATATTCACTTGTATGGTCTGATGAAGAGATAACAATAATGCCGATAATGTCAAGAGGACTGAAAAACCAGACAAAGAAAATGTAGAAAACTAAAAGATTCCTGATCATACACACGGCTCTCAGGGCCTCAAGTTTACATGTGTTTTCTTTCTAAATGGCGAGCAATGGGATAATTTTGTCTGGGCTATTAGGTTCCTGCATTACCTCAAATGGCCATTACGATTTTGCTGAGGTAGCAAGGGAATGGCACTTTACTAACTTATAAGCGCACCCACGTGTTGTGTTCTGATTACATACTAAATAACAGAAAGCAAGGTTTAACTAGAAAGAATCTTGGAGGGTCTTCACACTAAAAGACAAAGAAAAACAGACATATTAAGGCCCTAAATAGTTCACTAGGAGAGGGAAGGAGGCCAACGACATGTTAAGAGTGTGTGCAGGCTAATTAAACTGACATCAGATTATGACGGCACTGCTCCTGTAGAAGAGGATATAATGAAGACGGCTTCTACGGCCTTTGGCTACGGACCAGCAGCACACGCTCAAAGATGAAGTACAAGACGAGAATCAATGCTGTCCCCCTGGTTCGTGCCGTCACTCTGGAAGAGATTTGTGGGATAAGTTATGACTACCTACAGCACCATATTTTATTGTCACCGCTTGACAATAGCAATGTACAGCCAATCATATCTCCTTTTCATTTAAAGATACGGTGAATCTGACGGAGCTTTATTGACTTGATCCATGCAATTTATTCCTGGGAGAGATAAGCGATTCAGAGGATATGAAATACTACATTAGAAATATAAAAAGCCATTTTTTTCAATCACTTAGAGATAAAGGCATAGAAACATGTTCAGGAAATAGTGCTTGCTCCTAAAGACCAGATAAGTCCTAGCATTCGCCGCACAGGGACGTGAATAAATAAAACGTGTGCCGTGGGGAAAACAGCATCCAAAAACCATGCACAGCGACAAAATACGACTCAGGAAGGAATCATGGAAGCGGAGACTTGCTTAAAGCTGGATAAAAGTGTGTGTGGATCAATAGATATGGATGGGAATAAGGACTTTTAAATAAGGCTTTCGCTCGGAATGTTCAGATCCGGTTTCACAAAGAAACTCAAACTGTGGATCAATACGCTGCTCGTCTCTCTGCTGGTCAGGCTTTAGTCACCATAGCTTGTCTGTCTGTCTGTCTATCTGTCTGTCTGCCCAGTGTTCATGCAAAGCACTCAGAGCCACTCAAACAGCCGTAAATGCACTCTTCCCTTCCCACTATCCCTGCTGCCCCGAAACCTCCACAACACCTTTGCTCCATAGTTGCTTGTTTATCCATTTGGTCGAGAAAGAAAACAGACAAACAACAATGAGACATGTGTTCATCCATCTGAATGAACACCATTTCATTGAGTTCAAGATCCACAATCCTGAGTCACTGTGTTCTTTGAAATCCATGTTTAAAGCGTATTCTCAGTCTTATCTGTGCTTATTAGTGCTAAGGTTTCTCAAAGTACAAGAAAGACCTCATGCAGCAGCCTATTCTGGATATCTCAACTGTGCCTCTACTGCACAAACAGCATACAGTGGATCAAGGAAATGACAAACTTCAAAGAATGTGATTTCCCTGGTTTGTTGCAACTGCTGCTGTGATTTTAGATGGTCCAAAAAAATATTGAGAAAAAAAAATCACGCAACACTTGCATCTAAGCAGCGTCCAAGGTAGCATGGTCAACAGGGGCAAAGTGGTCATAGAAGCATTCTGAAGAGGCACTGAACGTCTGTACCAGCCGTGCCCTAGTGAGGAGAAAGGGGAGCCGTTTTGACAACAGCATGGTGAGTGCACAGTCGTGGCATGTTCAGAACGTGACCAGTGCAACAGGACCTCTGTGCGAACAGCTCGAGTTTTCACCATTTAAATCATCAATTGACTGATTTCATTATGAAAAAACAAAATCATCTGTTAATTTCAATCTACATTGCGCCATAATTTTATCTATATAAAATGATGAGACTTGGACTTGCGGGACAAGTTACATGGATTTGACATAGACTGTTGGGAACAGACTTGGACTTGATTTGGACGATGGCATAGACATGGACCCGACTTGGACTTGTTGGTCCAGAGACTTGGACTTGACTTGGTCTCATAGGCCAGGGACTTGGACTTGACTTATGTGCATTTCTGGCTTTCACTATGTTAACAGCAGCTTATTAGTAGCTGTTATAAACTGCACTTTGTTGAAATGTTACTCAAAAATGAATGGCTTCAGCATGTACATGCCATTAGAATACAAAAAATATGCAAATATGTGTATTTCATACACAGTCCAAATATCTATTTATTGCCTGATATCCTACCATTAATCTGCAAACATATAAAATGAAATATATTTTGACACTACATCAAATAGTAGCTGAACCATACTAGAGTGCTTGTAAATAGATATAGCTGCACAGTATCTGTCGGGGAGAAGGTCACACTGTTTTCTTATGCAGTGCAGTCTCTCTGTGTCTGAGTCATCAACAGCTCTGGGACATGTGATATTCCGATACTCACTCTAAATATAGACTCTGCCAACACTGACTGTTTACATTAACTCTAAAGGAATCGCTTCACTCACTTCAAGAAAATGTATACCGTATTTCTCTGTCTCACTTTAGCCTCACTTTGCACAGACGTCTATGAAAGTTAAGGAAAAATTAGGTGGTGATTAGACATTAAAAGTTCTAATTCCCGTCTGGGGTGCAGTATTATGTGAGTTTATGGTTATTTAAAGGTATTTAAGGTGACCAAATCAATTAAAGATATGATTTGGTGATAGTAAGTAATCTTTATTTACTGTATATACCGCCTTTTCACTGCAGATCTGAGTCTCAAAGCGGTTTACAATTGTTAATTATGGGCACTTGTCCTCTCACTCCACACAGAGATGGGAGCAGGGTCGCCAGTACAGGAGGCGCATGCCAGGCCTATATTGTACATATTTTTAGTGGTAGGGGAAACCGGAGTACCCGGAGGAAACCTACGCAGACACGGGGAGAACATGCAAACTCCACTCAGAAAGGCCCTGGTCCGACCGAGATTCGAATCTACCTCACAATCAATCATTGTGCTTTCCACCAAATTTCTGGCTTATCATCAAGCCTGCTTTTCTTGTTGTTTTGCAGCCATCCATCCATCCATCCATCCATCCATCCATTTTCTTCCACATCATCTGTTGCTGTATCGCGGGGGCAGCAGTCTAAGCAGAGACGGCCAGACTTGCCCATCCACACACCCTTCCTCCAGCTCATCCGGGCGGACCCCAAGATGTTCCCAGGCCAGCTAAGAGATACAGTCCCTCCAGCGTGTACTAGGTGTTCCCCGGGGCCTCCTCCTGGTGGGACGTGCCCGGAAGATGTAAAAGACAGTAGAGGACCATAATAAAACTATAGTGACCAATGGTAAGTAGAGGTGCAACGGTTCATCACTGATCAGTGATCCGTTCGGGTCAACGTCTTCGGTTCGGTACAGACGTGATCCGCGGTTTGCTTTGCCGCGGCATTTAAGCAGCCCCTTTATGCACAGTCAGACCGGGCTAAAGTCAACTCTCCCACGCATCCACAGTTGCGCTCACGACTGACGCTTGGACGTCCCACGGAACCTATAACAGATCCATGAGCGGAACGGAGGGCTATGTTACGATAACCGCTCACTTCATCACTGCAGACTGGGAGATGAAAATCTGGCGCTGCAGACACGCCCCCTCTACGAAAGTCACAGTCACACAGCGCAGGTACTGACACAGCAGCGGAGACAAAGCAGCGGACAAAGTCCCAGTCACAACTGAGAATGCCAAAAATTAAATATCTATCCATCCATCTATCCATCTTCTTCCCCTTAATCAATTTCTGGGTCGGGGGGTGGCAGTCAGAGCTGCACCCAGTACACAGAGTACCAGCCCCTCACTGATCCTCCTGCAGGTGCCGAGTCCACATGAGCCGTGTTTATTAAAAAGACAAAAAAGGATTTCAAGCTTGTATAATCATAATTGTTTTTACAACAAATGTATTTATTTTAGAGAAGATCAAATCAAAAACTTTTTTTCTTACATTACTGAATGCTCACCACGTATTTCAAGCACACCTTTCTTCAATATTTACACCCACTGTCATCAATATAACTTGAATTGTAAAGTGGATTTTGATTTTGCTTATTAGATAAAAGTGGTGCATGTGGTTCATTACAGCTGACACCAGGACACTTCCCACTGGGTAAATGTCAGCAGAGTATCCCCTATAGTCTCACCTCTCTGTGTCTCCTGCTGTCCCCCCTGACACCTCCGGACCGTGCCTGCCCTTTTGTGACAAGCTACAGGTACACACAGGGCCACTCGATGTGTAAGACTCCTATCCATGGCCAAGCAGGCAGAATAAATCAACAGCATAATGCTTTTGAAAATGTAAATTCACTGTAAGACCACTAAACTGGGTGATTGCTGTGAGGAACTACTATGGATATGTGCATAGTGCCATTTGCATTATGGGTAATTGCCCCTATTCTGGGACTTCAGTTGCACAAATTGCCGAAGGCACTCACAGCTCTTCCATTTGGTTGCAATCTTTAACACTTTGATATAATGCATGGCTGATGTTTGGTGCAGCTATCAGAAATGTACATTGCAAAAGTGCCTTGCAAAAGTATTAATACAGCTTGAGCTTTTGCAAATGTTGTCATGTTTACAACCATAAACAAAGATTAGATTTTGAAAGTTTTATTACAATTTTACACACGAGTAAGAGACAACTGTGAAATGAAAGCAAATTGATACATGATTCTGTTATTTTTTCTTTTTCTTCCACATGGTAGCTGTGTCCCTCATACGACTTCTGGCAAACTTAGGGCCTCTTCTCAAGAATGGCTTTCTTCTTGCCACTCGTCAAGAAAGGTCAGATTTGTGTAGAGTTCGACTGATATAGTTGTTCCACGTACAGATGGTCTTGAGGCCCTCACAGAACATTTGTATTTATTCCGAAGGTACAGTTGGCCTATTTGATCACTATGGCAAGGTGTGAACATTCAGCAATCATAAGAAATATTTTTAAGGCAATTTAATGCACTCAGAAAAAAGCTGTTTGAATACTTATTTCACGCCCTAATTTTCATTGTTAAATTTTTGAAGTAAAGCAGAATCATGTATCATTTTACTTTCACTTCTCAAGTTGTTTGTGTGTGAACAAACATGAGCAAATAAATCAAAATAAAATCAATAAAGGTTATCTTATCTATTTTAAGTAAAGTGCACTTTATTTATCCTCACAGGCCAATTCATCCTCTGCATTTGACCCATCCTGATGCCACTAAGGCTTACGTCAGGAGCGTTGGTTTCCATAGGACACACCTGGGAACCCGGGGGGATTTGACCTATTGTTCATTGTTTTAGTGATAGGGGAAACTGGAACACCCTGAGGAAACTCGCGCAGACAGAAGCCCCCAGCTTTTTATCATGTTGTATCAACTGTAACATAAAAATGTCATTATTGGAAATGAACAGACGGCAGAAATACTATTGGAGTATATATTGTAAATATATTTTGCCTTTTGAATTATAACAAATATGTTTTGCAAAATGATTTTAAATAATAATCAGGATGAAAACAGGGTTGGTCCTCTACATGGGGATATTTCAAAGTGCCCCCCAGGGGAAAATAATAGCCCATCCTTGCCAAAATATCTGACTTACATTAATTGTTTATTCCATGTGCCTGTAGGATTTTTCTGCTGCTGTAAGTGAAGTATGTTCACACTCGGGTGAACCCTCTCACCAGTCATCTTTGACTCACAGACCTGATCGAAGAGGCGCTCTGGGTTTCATGCACTTCACCGGTTACTTTGCTTTGTCTTCCAGACATAGACCGTGAAATATTAGCTGTTTAAGTTATCATTGAGACACAGAATCATACTGGTATGTTACAATGTGTAGAAAGGTCAAATGATGTGGAATTAAATTTTAACTACAGCATGATTATAAATTATTCAATTATGGTTTAAACAGCACCATGGTTTGTAATTAACAAATTCATCAACTTCACAACAATCACATCCAAATGGTGTTGTCTTTCTGTTTGTGTACTGTGTTATCCAACCGTGTGACTACGGAGACCTCTGGAGCCTTTAATATTGTTTTTCAGAGGCACAATGTAAATCGCCCCCGCTGTTCAATGCAACGGCAGTTCAGCAATCCTGCAATCAACAAAAAAGACACCGTTAGATTATCATCATAATGATGATAATAGTAATTATAATCTTAATAATCCTACTCATAATAGATAGATAGATACTTTATTCATCCCCATAGGAGAAGTTCAGGTGTCCAGTGGCAGCAGAAACACATCCATCCACTCAAACAAAACAGATAAATACATAATGCTGAAAGTAGCTAACACTAGAAGGTGTAGTAGTAATGATAATGATAATAGTTCAGGAATATTCCTCTTGTTCTTCTATACCAGACAATTGTAAGCTAGATGTTATTACCTTGACATCATGTAATAACAGTGCAATGTTAGAATTGTCTGGTATAGAACAAACAACTGATTAAATAGTAATAATAACAATAATGCATATACTAGTACGATGTGTTGCTGCCCTTAAATCTTTACCTTTACACAATTGAAACTTTGTTCAGCAGCTTGTTGAATCGATGCCAGATGTAGTGTTTTGGACCAGAGACTGTGGTTTATCAGAGAGGATCAGTGCTGAATGGTAATGGGGCAGAGTGGCCGCAGGAGATAAAGCTCCGATGTTTGTTGTTTGTGCTGTTGTGGACCCATCATGTGGCCAATCCACCTGTGCCATTGTTCTGGTGTTTACATTTACAGAAGAAGGTGGCCTCTTTTAAATTGTTCGTTATAAATGTATGCTCTTCATAGTAATTCATTCGACAATTTCTATGCAATAAAGCTGCATTTCTGAACTTGTTTTGTGCTGGGTAAAATTCCAAATATCTTGTGTTAAGCAAATAGCAGAATACATCACAGTTGCAGACAGTTGAAGTGAGTTAAATTATAGAATTATTGGTCTTCCTGATTGTTTTTGAATGTGTTTTAAAAAATAAAATTGACATTGATAGCTGACAACCAATACTGTTTTTTAATGAATCAGGCTAAAATCATGTTGTTGAGCCATATCTACACTGAAGGGGTTTTCAAGTATCTTCTCTCTCCACTTTCATGTGCAGCATCAGAACTGCTCCAACCATCCATCTTGCTTTAAAATATGTCTCATATTGTAGCTTGACATAAAAGAAAAGATCATAGTCTATACAAAAAAAAAGCCAAATGTGTCTCAGAAAGAGGGAGGGATATGGTGGCAGGAGCGCACGAACAACGCATCAACCTTTACTAATCAATATCCATTTCCCCGGGCTGTCATGTTGTTTGTAGAGTGACTGCTGCATTACAAAAACACAGAACGTCTGATCTTAAATAAAATATCACCTTCAGTCTAAAGCGCTGCATTCATCTTCATTTAACTAACATTTGGCAATAGTTTTATGCGGCCCCTTTGAATGAATACATCAGGGTGACAGCAGCTGGCACCTCTGAATTTCTGCACTAAAGATACCCTGTTAGCTGTAGCGCTCACATTAGGCATTTCAAAGACAGGATTAATTAAATGTGCAGGTTTTGACTAATTGGCATTTTTGTATTTTCACTGGAAACATGGTGGTGTAAGAAAGCATGTCGTTTATGCATGCCCAAATTATGTTTTTATCACAACCCTATGTAGAAAATGGAAAATGTGCGTGCCTAAGTGTGCTAATGATGCCGAATCTCAACATTAAATCAGCATGCGCTGAGGCGACGGCAGTTTGAGTCTGCCCACTCCTTTAACTAGGTCTGGACTGACAGCTGACCTTATCAGCAAAAGCAGGGCCTAATTTGTGTGATGATAAGTCTGAGAAAAACATGCATAGTGCAAATTGGCTTTTGGTTCATCCCTGTTCCTTCAATAACTATTGTGAGTATCTGCTATCTGGAAGCTGTGGGTTTAACTAAATATACCACTGTTTCACCTGATTATGATGAGGATTTTTCATCTTGATCTAGTTCAAAATTGCACTAGGTTTATATGACGTTGAAAAATAATTGTGGATTACACTCAAAAAGTGTGTTTGAAATTGTATACATTTTACTCTTCTCAATACTAATAATATTCCATGCTGTTTAAGGTTTTGTGGAATAAAATGCTAATGAAATGCTTTGCCATTACGTTAATGTTCACTACTGTATGTAATATAGAAATGTACATAACTGTTTTTCATCCTTTGATCAAGTGGGAGCTTACACCTCTGCCTCTGTGTGCTTCCAGTAAAGATGGAGTTAGACTAAAAGCTTAAAGAGAGACTTGAAGGATCTCTACTGTGTGGCAAAGGTCCGCTCTCATCTGGTTTGTGCGGCGGTGGCCTCTGCCTCTCCAGCAGCGTCCTGTCGCTCGGCGCTCTGATCTGGAGAGCGCTGACAGAACTCTACATCTCCACTTCAAAGACTGAGGCAAATGACCCGCCGAGCCACGAGAAGGTAGTGAACCACTTTACATGTACACACATGCACACTCACACACAGAAGCACACACATGCACTCTCAGACCCGCACTGAAGGATGTCTTAACTGTTCCTGTGGGTCTGCCACGCATGTCATCTCCTCCAGCTGCTGCTAACAGTCCGGTGCAGCCTCTAACCCTGGGGCTACCGCACACCCAATACTAATGATCTCTTCAGGTTCTTTTTCATTTTTATGTCAGTTTTTTCTATGTTACTGCAAGTTACTGAAATGTACTAAACAGAACTTTTTAAAAACACTTTTGATATATCTCTTCAACACATAACTGTGTTAAAGAGATCCTTCAACACAGTTATGTACATTTCTGTGCTTATTGTTTACAAGGTTGAATTTATAATTTATAATTTCACTTCACTTCTAGTTGACGGGGGCGTAACTGATGTTTTTTGTAGTTATTTTAAATAGCATTATAGTTCTGACTTTTACTACATCGTCCACGTCCTTTTCTTCCTTGTCTCTCTCAGCTCGGTCTCCACATTCTCCTCATTTACTGCACAGCGTCTCCATTTGATCGCCATCTTTGTTCATAATTGCCTCTGTCAGACTCTGCACCTGTTTACTATTCGGCCATAATCGGGTTCTCCTGTGCGCCACATCCTCAAGCCTCCATTAACACTGCGTTTACTGTCTTGTGTGTCATTAAGAACCGCAGACGTGTGTCCTAGTAAAAGACTTAGGACATAAACAGCCGTGGTCCGACTGCCCATTATTCTCTGTTCTATTTCCATGGCTGCCTGGGAGCCTAAAAGCCTCCATAAATTACATTGTTATTTGGGTCAAACCACTGTTAGTAAGCACGTGCTTGATTTAATGCCCCAAGTGGCCATCCTTCGCTCTGATTTACCACTATATGTGTGTATAAACACATGTATATATGCATAACAGTGTGAGACAGAGTCTCACCAAAGTATACGTGTTTATTTGTTTGAGTCAGTAATGGAAGCAGAAAAGAAATGTCTTCCAGAAAAAGTAAAATACACAGATGGGATTTTAGTCATAAGTTCTGAAGGTGTTGAGCCTGTCACCTGCTTAAATGTTGCGTTATATAGCACCCCTCCACACATCTCACAGGACTTGGATTGGTTATGGTACACTTTTTTGTCTATGAAGGGAAAATTGCTTGGTTCCTGTGTTAGGCCAGATCTTTTTGTGTAATGCTTCAGGGTTTCCTCTGGGCGCTCCAGTTCCCCCACCACCTAAAACATGCACCATAGGTGGAATCCTCCAGCTTCAGTAGTCCTGAACCAGCCAAGCATCTGGAAATGGGTCAAAAAGACACATTTTACCTACAAATGTGTCCATTTGTAGCACACATTACAGTTTACTTGTAAGGTACAAGTAAACTGTAGGGTACAGTACCTTACAGTAAACTGTACCTTACCTCATCCTCGGCTTGGTCAGGACTGCCGGAGCTGGAGGATTCTTCCTATGGTGCATGTTTTAGTGACCGGCTTGTTTTCATGGAGATTCATTTTTTTTAGACTTCCTTTTATTCCGACAGTGGCTCAGTTGGTAGAGCATTGGCCTTTAAGCCTGAAGGTCGTGGGTTCGAGCCCGCCACAAGACCTATTTCACGACTCCCACTGATGTCTGTCGGTTTGTGTCCTTGGGCAAGACACTTAACCCCACTTTGCCTGAAGCCCCTGCTGAAAGATCAAGACTACTGTGGACTCACCACCTGCAGGAGGATCAGTGAGGAGCTGGTGCTCTGTGTACTGGGTGCGGCTTTGACTGCCACCCCCTGACCCAGAAATGGATTAAGGGGAAGAAAATGGATGGATGGAGATATGTGGCTATAAAAGTTTGACTTGAATCAACGCTGTCTCCCAACTGTGGTATGACAGCAACCTTCTGGGCGTGCAGACTTTTATCTGGGAGTTTTATATTTTAGTGTTCGTGCTCATCCAAGGGTATTTTTCCAATGACCTGTGCCTTAGTGGTTTTGCCCACAGTGTTTTTTTTTATACAGTTTTATACTGTCCTGCTGCTTTATCCCATACTATAGCCTAAGACTTATTCATTACCTGAGCCGTAAAAAATACTTTTCAAAGTAGACATAAAGGGATCAAAACCTTTATAAGGAGTAAGTTTAGAATGAAAAATGTTTAGAGAATGAACAGGCCATTGACCTCTGACCGCTGTGATCTGCTTGTCATTCTCAGCTTATTGAACACTCAAATGGCGTTAATTTTTTCTCATTCTTTTTCTCTATCAGTTGAGAACAGATGAACCTGTGAACCATTTTCAATCAGTTTAGAATTTTTTTTTAATTTAAGACTTTAATATTATGTCTTCACCGCTAACTGCCTGTGTGAAGACACATGCACACATGCCCAGCCGTTTCCCAAAGATTGCATGTCAAGTCAGCTCCCCAGAGGCCTTCACCAATCAATGCCAGGCAGCCATGCCCACATGTCAGCTCTGGGCATTACGTATGTGACAAAACGGCTGAAGGGAGTGGACGCATAGATTTAGGAGAGGAAACGCACTTAAAGTTATTAAGCGTCTGCTTTGGCAGTTACACATGAATAATCCTAGTATTATTAAAATTTAAGTTATATATTTTTATTGTAAGTAATATGATACTTTATTATGAATTCTGAAGGATATAAAGACCCCATTGCTGAGTGCCTGAAGATTTAGTGTTTGGCTCGGCAGTTTCATTTTGAATTTTAATTACATAGGATCACTATTGTTTTGTGCCTTCATTCTTTCTTCTTTGTATAACTGCTGTAACTTAAAATCCCTTTAAATGTATTCACTCCATCCATTGTTTTCGCTATACTGTGTGGAGTATCAGTATGCACTGGCATTGAGAAAAAATATATCAATGTTACTTTTCTCTGCAGCTTAAAGGAATAGTTCACTGTTTTTACATACTGACATATGTTCTTACCTTACCTTAGACTAGTTAATATGTACCTGTCTGGTCTTAGTCCGTGCGCTCTGTCATGCAAACGGAGCAAAAACGGGAGCACAAACGCAGCCTCCTCTGTATACTGTATAGTACCCAAAAGGTAGCTCCCGCTAGAAGCTACCAAACTCTTCCAAGTGTTCCCTATTAAATGTATATAGTTACGTGACGTGTTACACTGCAAAGTATAGTAACACAGAAATGTAACTGTCGATTTTCTCAGCGGATAAAACGGGTACTATATTGTGAGGCGTAGTAATCTGAGGAGCGCTACGTCCGCGCACTAACTTCTCTCCGGAGACTTCTCTCTCGCTCACTTCCGTCAATAGAAGCAGCGTGACTTGTAGTACACACAGTAGTAGCAGAGACTTATCGGATAGCTAGTTTGAGGCCAGTTGAGGCAGCAACTTGTACCGGGAGCTACCTTTTGGGTACTATACAGTGACCAGAGGAGGTTGCGGTTGTGCTCCCGTTTTTGCTCCGTTTGCATGACAGAGCGCACGGACTAAGACCAGACAGGTACATATTAACTAGTCTAAGGTAAGGTAAGAACATATGTCAGTATGTAAAAACGGTGAACTATTCCTTTAAAAAATAAACATTTGACTATTTTCACGTTATTAAGAGATTACCAAACATTACGTTTACTCAAACCAAGACAGAAGCAAACTAACCTTATTGTGGGAATAGACAAACAGAAAAGCATTTCCCAATACAACTAGTTGTTTATTTTTATATGTGTGTGGTTGCATTCAAATGGATTCATTTTTTCTGATATTTATTTTTCATAAATGACTTATTTTGTTTTAAGAGGTGAAATTATAGATGAGAAGAGAGCACTAAATCATGCAGCCTTGAACCGCATTTATGTTGGGCGTCTTCTTTTCAGAATGAATCCAATCAACTTGCTTGCTGCTGAGTGGAGCAGGTGAGGCTTGGAGATGCTTCCTTGGTAACATCAAAGCTTGACTGATGGCACTTGAGGAGCTACTGTTTGATTATAGCAGATAGAAGCCATGCATGAACACAAAGTCCAGGTCTCTACACGTGTACACACAGACACACAACACGCAACAATCACGCAATGCACTGCAATCAGCTGTCACCATAGATTTTCATTGAAATGATTGACTTCAAAGGGAAGTCAATCATTTAGAGACTTTCTGAATATAAACCTCAATCAATGATCCGAACAATTATTGTCCAAAAGTTATTTAGCATCTTCCATACGTTAGACTTGATTTTGAACATCAATGAAGGATTCTCTGGTTTCTCTGTTTGTTGCAAAGACATTTTTTCCTAAACGTTGGATAACTGTCAACATCAGTCCACATTATTTGTGTTTAATATTATAATCTTTTAATGTTTATGAATAATGTTTTAATGTTTTTGAATACATTGTGTTTATTTATTTGTATCCCCATTTGCTGCTATTCTTTCAATCTAATTAATTCAAAAACTGTGTAGTTAATGCAGAATGAAAAAAGTACAGCAGGGAAAACCTTTTTAATTTTTAAATGTGCTACAATGTCATACAATATTTTAGAAGCAACGTGGATTAGACATTTGACTGATCAAAGTGTGAGGTAATTCCAAAACAACAAAAGTGCTGACCAAATGCTATCCTCTGCATCTCTGTAGTCTACATTATGTCCTTTCCAAAAAATTACATGGATCGAATCACACATTATGTGTGTGTCCATTTTTTGTTGAAAACAACACACACTCAATCATGTTTGGGACGCCGAGTGCACACGCGGGGTGGCATCTTATTCCTGTGGCTTTGTGGAGCGAGGCATATAATGTGATTTATAGAGCCGGACTCACTTTTCAAATTTAATCAGGAACTTTGATTACTGATGAAAATTTGAGACAGGAAATCACTCTGATAGCAATTGAAACCTCAGGAGAGACTGTAACAGGAATGTGTGCTTTTTGTATTTGTTGCTACTGACAACCTAAACAAGGTTATTGGAGAAATAATATGTAGATCAAATATGACTGGCCACACAAATATTGTTTTTATACATTTGTATCAGAATTACGATGTTATACCTTTTTATCTTCTAATCAGTGTTCAGCAGATTAATAGTAGTCAAGATTGGATTGATTCATTTTTACCATAAACTTGATTCTTCTGCATGTAATCTTTGTAAACGTTTCCAATAAAAGAATGAGCTATACCTCACAAGGAGGACCAGGCCCGTAGCGACAGATGCTTGTACAGATTGCTGGTTGTGCAACTCTATCACTCCATCATGCATCATGTTACATTTTCATACTGTTCCTAGAAAATGTGACCGAATGCCATTTGTGTAAAAGTCTTGAATTTGTGTTGAATACATTGTTTATTATCTTAGTGTGTACTTTGACTAATGCTTAAAGTGAAGCCATGCAGGTTCTGGTTAGTTCTTGGATGGGAGACCTCTGTGAATACTGGGTGCCACCCAGAGACACTGTAGCATTAGGCAAAACACTTCACCACTAATCTGGTGGTGGCCATAGTGTGGCAGCTACTTTTCCGTCAGTCAATCCCAGGGCAGCTGTGACTGCAGTAGTTTATTACCACCATTGTGTTTGGACTCTGAAAATACATTGGTTGGAAACATTTTTAATCAAATGGGTTAATCTGATTTTGGTTAGATAAACCAATAAATATATCGGTCACAAATCTAGCAATCAGTTGGTTGTCTGCCAGAATGCAGATGTTAAAACCTCTTTGTGACTCTCTGTGAAAAGTGCTATATAGATTGCTTACTGTATATATTTGTGAGGAATCAATCTCTTGTTTGATGTTAGCCTTCCCAATCTAAACACACACACACACTCACACTCACACACACACACACACATGCTTTACTTTACACAGTGTGTCCACATGTCTGACCCTCCGGAGGTCACTGGATCCATGGCCCGCGGGTCTCTTGTGTAATTTTAATGTCTGGTGTTGCACATGAGGGGACACTCTAAGCCACACCTGACAGCATGACTGAGGGCCACAATTACTGGCCCCGTGAGACTGTCTCCATCTGTGTGTGCGTGTGTCATAAGTGAGCAGACAGGAGGCGCAGAGACGGACCCGGACACTGGGGTGCTTGTCTGTACAAGGGTTTCAAACATGACAGGCTCATCAGTCACCAATGGCCTTTTAAAGTGCTCTCCGTGGGGACACCTGACCTTTTCACATGATGCCAATAGCAACCGTATGATGAATCAATCGCATATGTGTTTAGCCCCGTGCTGCCTCTGTTACTGCCAGTAAATATGGACAGTATCATTTCCCATGTTGAGAAAAAATGTGTTCTCTTTTGGTGGAATTCAGAAACACAATGGTAGAAAACAACAAAAACTTGTGAAAATGTGGGATTATGGTCTGTAATTAATGACTATTGAATTTTGATGGATCAATTAGGTGTATATCCCAAATATCATTGTATATGGGATTATTTATACTTTTGAGTAAAACACTTTGTAAACACTTTTTCATTTCATTCTGAAAACGTTATTGTCATAAAACTATAATGTTGAAGTATTTGTCGTGTTCTTCTCACTTAGTAGTGTCATTTTGTGGGAAAGTGTCAACAGCGAGCAAGCTACATGCAAGAAAACTTTTGGACTGATGGATTGCTGTAAGGAAGTTAAAAAGCATTGAGCTGAAGGGAGAGGAGATGGATACAAGCCAGGGTCAGAGGTAGACACGACCTGTCTGTCTGGAAAAGTTACCCAACAGATTAATAGGAAAGCCGTGGGGGTAGATAGAGCAAAATGGCACTGGGGTTTTGGTTGGTATGGTTGCGGGTGATAGGGGAATATGGGGCCTTATATGATGGGCTAAATGAGGTGTAATGGCGGAAACATAGAGTGACAGCGAGAGGAGCAGTGCATTAAGGGGTTAACCAAGGCCAGGAGTCACTGACCTCAGCCCCTCCCCTGAGAGAGAATTATCTACGAGAGAAAGGAACAAACGCACACCGATAATGACGATGCTGGTTGCAGGAAAAGGCAATATTTTTCTATTTGTGAATGTGATGGGAATTTTACTGCCATTTTTACCACTATCACCACCCAATCCTTGCAAGGAGCTAGATAGTCCCGTCAGGAATAAATGCACAGAACTGGAATAAAACATGAATATTTTTTAAGGCGAAAATAGAACACTATTCCACAGATTAAGGTAAACATGAGACATATTTTGACTATCAACATCATTAACATCTATTTTAGCTACGGTGACTGTTGCAATACAATTCTGTGTTTATGTCACCAATGCATTTTTACTCAACACATGAATCTACCTCAAAACACTTATTTTCAAAATGACATCCACCATATACCATACAGTCCAATTACTAAATCCTCAGGGGGAAAATATTTCTAAAAAACTTTTTTTACACAGTAATTGCAACCCTTTGGCAGCATGAACAAAATATGTGCAAACAAGTTTAAATGATGTTGCCAAAGGTTGAAAGAGGAATAGGGAATGAGTGAAAGAAAACTCACAGGAGGCTGGAGGTGAGAAATTAGAAATATTAGCATATTTATTACAGCAACATGAAAGACATTAGAGTTTCTACACTCTTTACAGCAGGCAACGCAGAAGGAACTGGCGAGTGGACAAATATTCATTGCATGGTCAGAAGAGGTGGCCAAAGGAAGGATAGAAAGAGCTTGGTATCACTCATGAACAATACTGACCTTTGTGCAAAAATGGCGGACATTAAGTATCGATGACCACAGGTAACTTGGAAACGGTGAAGAGTGACACAAGTTTTATAGTGAGTCAGTTTTTGTGATTTTCTGAAGCTTGTGAGAGGACGCTACTTCAGTGTCCTTATCTGTGCAACCAATATATCAAGTGAAGCCTATCACGACACCACTTTGTCTTGATTAATTCTGAAATAAATAAGAGCTTCATTGTTCTGTTTTTATTGGCCATTGCGTTAATGAATATTTTACAAACCTCTTTCTTCCGTTTGCAGAGTGGTGAAGGTGCTATTAAAAGCCTGGCTGGTTGGCTTGTTACAAAACCAGGGTGTGTGGATGTGAAGTCGCCTAAAGCAACACAGATAAATACTACCTGTACATACACTTCACTCCTAATATTGCCTCTGGAGGGCAACAGAAAAGAATAAGAGCTTAGTAAATAAGGCATCTAAAAGGCAAGCGGCATAAAGGAAGTCCGCTAGAGTGAAGTCATAGTGTTAGCATGAATAGAATATACTTTTCGCTTTGAGGAAACTTGACAATATTTATGACGGGACAAGTAATATGATGTGAAACTGAAAGCCTAGTTTTTTACATTTTAGACTGTTTATAGTGGGATGTTTGATATAAAAGCCCAAAAATATTGAGTTTAGCTAAATTATAATTATAATTTTGTTTTGAAAGATTAAATTAATTGGTCAGAGTTTGTTTTGTGTTGATGAAATCCCAGTTTGGGGTCGTATACAATTTCAAAGATCATTCTACTCATTTTAACACTATGGTAGAAACTGCAGTCACTGTCACTTAACACAGAAGCTTTGCAACCATGCTACATTCCATTGTTCAGTCAAATGAAATCACAACACTATGCTTCAGCATGACCTGCCCCTGAACGTCAAAATCTCTTTTTCACAATTAAAGTACATCATCGCCATCATCGTCATCATCATTAGAAACATTCTAACATTGGAATCAACACTATACAGAATTTACACTATAATACATGTATCATATATTCTGTAATTTATGCAACTGTTGGTCCTAAAGAGTACCAGAGAAATTCAAAGCAAGTTCAGTGCTTGTGATGCTGTGCGCACAAAACCTTGTATTGTACCTTTGTTAAATGGGGGCTTTCCAATCTCTTCATACTGTATTAACCCTGCAAGTTGTTCGGTCACCATTACATATTTGCAATGCTGTTGATTGGCCTTGTGTGCCTTGTGAAAGCTGTGGGAGCTGGTGAGTTATGCACAATGGTAGATAAACATTTTGTTGGTTACTGTACATGGCACCACACTGAAAAAAACAGCTACACGTTCTTTACAGTGTCAACTCTAACGTGACCATTTTTGTATCACCTTTTCACAACACTTAAACTCTCTTGTTACACCTGAAAGATATGAACTCCTGTGCTGGCATATTCCCTGCAACATCATTTTCACGCACTAGTTTGGGATATACCAGTGCAGTGAAGAGCAGTGCAAACAGTTTTATCCGCACCCCTGATCTAGATTCTTGTGAGGTGTTCCGAAGAGCAGCCACTGGGAATGGGAAGCCCTTGCCCCTGTCACATTTACTAAACAAATCATTCGTTTGCTACACTCCTCTCTACCTCCTAAGGTCCTGTTCCCCAATACCCCACACATTCATCGTTCAGAAACTTGCCTCCGTCCCAAGCAATCTGTTATCAGAGATCAACATCGGGGGGAGGGCTTAACATGTACCGGGTAATAAATCTTATTACGCTTATAAACTTCACCACCAATACAAATGTTAGGTCCATTTCTATGCTTGTGGGACACAGCCCATATAACACATATCTACACAGAATACATATGGTCTGGCCTATTCAACCCTGAAGGTGAGAACTCAAAGTAACAGCAGGAACCAACTGTAAGTCACAGACAATGATCAATGTCATCTTTTGATGTGTTTTGTCATTCTTTTGTCTACTTCAATATTGAGTTCATGTGATTTCAAAGAATGTACAGCCAAAGCCATGTTGCTGGAAGGGTGTCTCTTTGTTGCTTCAGAATGGTGTATTGAGTGCTGAAGCCAGTAGTGCCATTTCAGACCAGGGTCAAACTGAAAGAGTGGAAGGAAGTGCGGGAGTCAAGCGTCCTTGTTGGCCCCCGTAGTGGTGTCTCTTAATATCAATGGTGGCCCCAGTACAGAGTATCCATCGACCCTGTTTCAGCTGATACTCTTCACAGGAGCCATCTTGGCGCAGTCCCACCATGTTTGTATGGAAACTGTTATACTTGAACATGAGCCCCCGATGCTTGCAGCCCCTGTACGCTTGACAGGATCTTCTTTTGATGCCCAGCCAGAGTCACACCCATTTTTGACAATTCACTGAAACAAAAACAAAATATATCAAGAATTATGCTCATACGTGTCACTGTAGTATAATTTAAGAATATATAGTAATCAACCTACCAGACACTGATGTAGAGGATTGAATCTAAGCTGACATATCCCGCACTAGAGAAGTTCTCCTTGTACTGGCCCATCTTTATAGCCTCCAACCACTCGTCTACTGTGCTCACACTAAACTCTGGAGTGAGCGGGTCCTCCCTGCTAGAGACAACACATCTTTATCAAGTCATAAGTTACTTAATCACTTAAAATGTTGCTAAATTACTTTTCATGTGTTTGTTGGTCTGCCTGTGTCTCTGGAGTTGTTGTATTTACTGGAAACGTCAGAAATGGGCTTTTTGGTGTGACTCCATATGTCTGGATGAATGTTGGAACACTGGTGGCTTGGCAGAGGTCTTCTTGTTTCACACTGTATAATTACATTTTACACTTCAATACATACATTTATTTTATAGATATAGATTACTTATTTCTTTTTGCCATACTGACCACAATGAGCTGTTTGCCAAATCCCGGAGACTGGCTGGGTTTCTGATGAGTTTGTCCAAGATTGTAACAATCTGTCCAAACTTTGGCCTCTCGCTGCGGCCTTTCTCCCAACAGTCCAACATGAGCTGATGCAACACCACAGGACAGTCCATTGGAGCAGGTAGCCGGTAACCCTCCTCTATTGCTTTAATAACCTTGAAAGACAAAGTCAAGTTTCAGCATCAATCTGCACTCTGTGTTGGCATTATAATGGTAGACTCACATCCTGGTTGGACATCTCCCAGTAAGGTCTTTCTCCATAGGAAAGCACCTCCCACATGACTATTCCATAACTCCACACGTCGCTGGCTGAGGTGAACTTCCTGTAGGCAATAGCTTCAGGGGCCGTCCATCTGATTGGAATCTTTCCCCCCTGTAAATGAACAGATGCTTCTGTATTAATAAACTTAAGTTTTTATTCGATATGTGTTTGTCAGTGACTCGAATATTAAATTGTATATTATACAGTAATATGAGTTATTATTAGATCATCTTTTGAGGAGTAGAGAGTCATATAAGATACTTTCCTGTTCCTGCTGCTTTTTCTTGCTCAGGTTTTTCTCCTCTGGCCCATGTCTTTCTTCCCTTTGCCTTACTGTTATTAACCGTTCCTGCTGCTCGACCCCTCCTGCTTTTGTGGCTGATGCGTAGATGAAAAGAACTCTATAAAGCCACAGTATGGTTTCAATAGGAAACACAATACATGGCCCCTTTTGTTAAAACTTGTTTTGTCTGCCACACACGCACACTGTATTCACTCACTACACCTAGGGCTTGCTTTTTAACATGCTGCTGCTGCCTCTGCACCACCTAACATTGCCAAAGTCTGTCTGGTCAAAGTCAAATAAAAGACAAACTTGTCAAGTTGCTCAATGCTGTACTTCTATCACGGCCAGTCCAACACTATCCGTTCTACTGCCTATATAACAATGCAAGCTTGAATCTTCCCCTGGCTTTTCCTATTCATCCCCGGTTCCTTTTTGATATCCTGTCTCTTCCCCATCTCCCCCTCACCACCACAGCGCCTGCAGCTCTCCATCTAGGACTCCTGACATCAGCCCCTGGGTGTGTGTGTGAGTGTGTGTGTAGGATTGCAATAGAGCAGTCAGCGCTTGATACACTCGTCCCTGGGCAATGCTAATGCCATATTAAAAATAACATCCCCAACACTTCCTATGAATATGAATAATACCAACTCCTCGTGGGCATTTTAGATGAGTTACTCCGCTGTGGTTTAACTCACTGACGTTTGAGTTTCAGAACGGGATGCTGATAGTACCAAAGACTTTTCCATAATACAATAGGCCAGTGGGGGGGGGAGGCTGAATTTTAATACATTCCCACAATACGACAGAGCTTTAGTTATCAATGTAAGGTTCACCATTATGCAGACTTCCAGACAGTGGTGTGTCCTTAGATTCTTCACCAATGATGAAAACCTGAGCTTTTCATCATTGCCAAAGGTTAAGAAAAACTATAGGGGGTCCTGATCAAGGCCATTATTTTTTCTTACAAATGAATTGTTTCAGTACAATAGTTACTGTATGTAAAAATATGGCCAATAGTGCTACTGTAACCTCTCCCACTCTCCCTGACTCAGGTTGCCAGATATGCAGACATATCCAGCTGGGACCATAATAACTGAATAGACAACAGTTTTGTCAACAGTGAATCTATAACCAACACGTTTTTCACAAAAGCCCAATAGAAATCCTTGTTTTATTCCTTGTTTTGTCATGAATGATTTTAGAAGACCTTTTTTAGTTCTGCGGCCACACACTTTACCAGTGAGATTAGCTCAATGCGGTGAGTTCTGGCAAACCGGATCCCGAACTTTTGTTTGGTAAAACGGTGGCGAGTGGGACATCGAAATGAAAACAATAACAAGATTTAGAGGCTTTAAAACTAATATATATTATATTGATATTCATATTCAATATTGATAATATTGAAATTCAAATATCTCGGCTGAACTACTGTTATATGTTAAAGAAGTATTTGCATGGTTTATTAATGCCTTTGAACATATTAGGGCCCTTTAATGATGACTTGACATCTTACATATTTCTACTTTAATATTGATGTTTGTATCAATTGGTAACCAGTTTGTGAATATTGTTCTAGTCTTACCACAATCTGAAATCCATGAAAGTCAAACAATAAATGTTTGTAAAAGTGAAAACAACTTACCCTGGTGGTATAAGCTGCCTCTGGGTCATCCTCCAGAACTCTGCTGAGGCCGAAGTCGGACACTTTACACACCAGGTTACTGTTGACCAGGATGTTGCGCGCCGCCAGGTCTCTGTGCACGTAGCTCATGTCTGACAGATACTTCATCCCCGAGGCGATGCCCCGCAGCATGCCCACCAGCTGGATCACTGTGAACTGCCCATCGTGTTTCTGCATAAAACAGGGATGACAAGTTATAGTTAAATAAACAAACAGGTTAAGTTATTTTTTTTACCATTTGCATTAAACAAAGGCACATTATCAGTTTCTGCAAATCACTGCACTTGACCCGAACTGCTCACATCCATGTCTGTCATCTGTCTTTGAACCCGTGAACATCACTATGGAAGGGCTGGGCCGATAACAAGAAACAAAAACCCCACCCTCTAATATTATGCAAAAAGGTGAGGGATATAGGAGAAACAAAGCAAAGGCTGAGTATGTCTTAAATTTTGTAAACCTAATTAATAAAACATTGTATAGATTGGGCAGTGTAAGATGGGACTATAAAATTCATATTGTTTCTAAGGTTTATTCAATCATTCTTCTGCTTCAGCTGCCGGGCAGAAGAAGCAATAGGAATTTTTACAACAAGAAATCCAGCAGGCATCTGAAATATTCCTGTGCGTGTGAAATCACTTGTTGGCTAAACTTTGCTTTCAGCTCCTGCCTGGCTGCGTTGCCAACTGCGCTCACCAGACCTCAGATTTGAGTTGGCAGAGGGAGTAGCATTTGTCTGATCAATGACTGTCTGCCTCATATTCTCTTGCCAATTATTTCAGCCCTGGGCCAATGGTCTCTGTTAAAAAGCCATCCATGTTATCAGTCACCCTCTCTCTTATATACAGTACATCATCTCTGTTACACTGGGTACATTTGTCTATGTCTTTGATTTGCTCGCTCTTTCTGCTCTTACGGGTGCCTCTCCTCCCGTCCGTGCCACTCTTACTAGGCAGCTGTGGAGTAAGTTAATTAGCCCGTGGTTTTTGTGAGATGCTGATTGATTGGACTGTCTAACAAACCTACGGACTTCCTCTATCAATCTGCTCACACGCCACACTGCCAGTAAGAAGAGGCCCGAGAGGGTGGAGGGAGGGTGGAGACAAAAGCAGGGCACCAAGGTCCTGCAAGGTGATGACCAAGACACATGACAGAGTATGGAAATGATCCTAGCTTTATCGTAATCAGATGAGACCTTCTGATTCTGTATCGTTCACTCAAGTCTAGTCTGGCTTTGCTTTGAGCACTTTACAACACATTTTATGATATCGTTTTGTAGTATATTTTCCCAAAGATAATTATGTTTTGATTTGACATTTTATGTTGCTCTCTGAGTTGGCTTTGTGTGGGTCAGAGGCTCTTTGACACATTAGTGTTTTGTTATTTCTGTGGGACAGCTGCTTAATAAACAGTGAGTCTAATTAAAGACACATGGTGTGGTGTAGCGCTGACTGGCTGTAAAACTATGAAACTGTTTCTGTAATTATACTGAGCCACTGCACTTACTCTTTACGAGTCATTTTTACTAAGCTAGCGCACACACACACACACACACACACATATCACATTATGTGGCTGTTTTCATCTGTCAGAATTCATTTTATTTTGCCTCAGTGTTGGTGATTGGATTGGTGCCTGTTTAGCACTGAGACTCTCATCACTGACTTAATAGCATTGCAGTGATTTTACAGGCAAACAAACCATGCTGAATATGAATCAGGAAGATTTGGAAAACAACTGATGAAAAGCTGTGAATGTATTTGGGGGTGAAAACAGCTATAATGCAAAAGTAAAATAACAAAAACAAAATGACCATTCTTCATTTGTGAGGAAGGCCATGATTTAATCTTCTAGGGTCTGTTTTCGCAGCTCTCTGCTGTAACAGCCAGACTTGAACTAATTCCTTCAACACATCAATTCAGTTAATGGCATATTGAGTGACAGCCTCCTCCAACTTCTGTCATTTTGTCGATTTCAATAACACAGAAATACCGTCTTTGATTTGAAAATCTGATCACAGGCGAGACTTTCACCTCCACTGTATCTCAAATGTCTGTCTTAAGTATTTGAAAAAGGTCTAAAAAGTTTCTTAAAAATACCTTTCTGTTCAGTGTGATATCATACATTGAATAAGTAATTTTGGTTGAAAGGAAATCAAAACGACTATGCTCTATTTACCACTGTGATAAAGGTGGACCATGTGGAAAGAGAAAGCCCTCTTGAATAACAATATTCATATTGACTTGGGCAGATAAGATTTGTTCTTATTAATTCCAGATCAAATATTAAACAGAGGTCACAGGATTGTAGTAGATTGGGAGGTTCACTATGTGCAGTAAATGTTATAAAATCTGGTGTTTGTCTGACTTTATCAGGATTTTTTTATTGCAATTTTTATTCTATTCTTTTATTTCTCCCAAAAACACCACAAATAAAAGCTCCCCATTTCCCCTTCTTTTTACAGTTGGAACACAATTTTCCACCTGGCTTTTGTGAGCGACCCTGCTAAACTCTAACCTTGGTTTCAATGTCATCCCTGTGTCGCTCATCGCTGCAATCTCTCACCTTGAGGAACGTGTCCAGTGATCCATTCTCCATGAACTCTGTTATGATCATGACCGGCTTACCTGCAAAAAACACACAACAATGTATTATTAATAATATTATGGCCAGAGTTACAAGCAACAAACTATAAATCCATGAGCCCAGCGTAGTCTGCGCAGCTGCGGCATGTGTCTCCCTTGGGATAACTAGCATGTCGTCATCAGTCACTTTGACAGGTTCTAATCAGGCACTGCCATAAACGCCACTAGATAATTAGAATGGACCGAGCCACTCCGGTGTATGCGTGTGTGCGAGGGGAGGCCTCTAGAGATCTCATGAATACTAATCAGCCACTAGGGGGGTTGGGGATGGGGTGAATACAGTTTTGGTTTCTTTGCACCTGTGTGTTTGTGTTGATTGACAGGCACCGTGAACTCTCCAGGTCCCTGCATGGCATCTGCCAGAGCTTACAAATGATTAACAAAATAGATGGTCACACAAGTACATGTAGCCGGAGAGAGAAAGGAAAAGCTGGTGAACCATACCCCCACCATGAGGGAGAAGACTAAATGGGTAAGAGGAGTAACAAATGATAGTGTGTATGTGTCAGAGGGGAGCTTGTAAAGGCAGAGATAGTGACAAATGTGATGAATAGGTCGCAGGGCTGTGGAGACGCTCAAAAGAAGATCGCTTTATCAGGACATCCCTACAACAAACAACATGCCAGGAGCCTATACAAACTTTACAGCTAAGCTAAGGAGAACCCTCTGAATGTCTTGTTTTTTAGGTATTCATGTTTAGGCACAAACTCAGGTACTTTAATTGACAGCGTTATCTGGATATGTTTCAGTAACAATACAACTTTTACCCAAAAAAGCATTCCTACATCATGCTACATAGACAACAGAACAAGCACTCTGAGGACTGATCGATTGCAGGTAAAGACAGCCATTCATCAGCCTAAATGAATCCACTATCTCCCATAGCACACGTGCACCAGTGGGGGTCAGCCTCACAAACAGGGGCCCAGGCTCCTGATTCCACTGTCGCCTGCGACAGTAACATTAGTCTCAGGGATAAAAGTGGAAGAGAATTGGATTTTCTTGTGCTGCGGGTGAGGACGGCTGGTGCATTTATCTGCACACTGGGCAGTGACTGCAGGCCGTGTGGCACAGAGCAGCTGAGCTCGGGGAAGTACGAGCGGGAAGGGACCGGTCATCTGTTGCTGGAGACGAGAGGGATCTCTTTAACAGCGGAGTTGCCAAATTGATTTGTGTCTACGGGCATTTAAGAATACATTAGTTCATAACAACATGAAAAAATAAATAGTGTATTAGATTTCATAGGGATAGTTATTTAATAATATCAATCAAAAAAAGAAAGAAATACAAATCATAAATCTAATATTATTTTTATCCTGTGATAAATCTTCCATCCTGAATAGAAACTCCTCCAGTGCAATCGTATACTGTGGGTTTATCTCTAACATGGATTGGGCAATCTAACCATCATATTGCACACTGTACACAACTGTGAAATAGAAACCATCTTTAAGAAACCACCGAAAACCAATTACGTATGAGGTAGCAGAGTGTCCCTGGTGTGTTTGTGTGTACTCAATGTATTAAAAGGATAGAACTTGGAAGCCCAGGTTGTGAGAGGCAGAAGTCAAGAGAGACTTTCTATGAAAACCATTCATCGCTTTGTCTCTTCGGAGGGCCCTGCAGATCTCCCATGTACTAGCTGACACACCATTTGTGTTATCGCGGGCCATCATCTGGACACCTGCCATGCAGAATTATCCCAGTAACGCAGAAAGATACCAGATGTTGCCAATATAGGCCTCCCAACATGCTGTGTATTAACTTGTTCGGTCCTTTTTATCAAGCACATCAGAACTTACACAAACCAATTGCCGGCTGCTATAGCACAGCATGCCCCACATACATTTCAAATAGGGCTGGGCGATTAATCGATTTTAATCATTAATTCGAGTTTTACGTTTAGGGCGATTTCTTTTTTTTAAAAATCGATTTTTATTTTCTCCAGCGCAGAACTACAGCGCTAACGCGCTAACCGCGGGTCTATGGTGTTGAGCAGTCATTTTGAAGCTAACCTAATGCTAACAGTCTCCCTCTGGCCTGATGCTCGCTCTCACAGTTGCTGCTGTTGCAATAACACTTCAAACGTTCAAGAATCAGACTTTATTTAAATCGCCAGAACACACACACACACGCACGCAAGCCCCGGTCGCTATGTTCGTACGCCATGTTCGTACGCCACATCTTTCACGCTCTCTCACGCTCGTTATTCCAAAGCGCACTCCCGTGTCCGTGGCGCGCACACACTCGTGTCCCACTGAGCCGCTGCACTTTGGGGAAAGACACGTCTCACACATTGCTCTCATTGCTCTGATACAAACAACGTGTTCCCCGCTGTCTGTTAGCTACAGCAGCTGCTACAGTAGCTGTTAGCTACAGTAGCTGTTAGCTACAGTAGCTGCTACAGTAGCTGCTACAGTAGCTGTTAGCTACAGCAGCTGCTACAGTAGCTGTTAGCTACAGTAGCTGCTACAGTAGCTGTTAGCTACAGTAGCTGTTAGCTACAGTAGCTGCTACAGTAGCTGCTACAGTAGCTGTTAGCTACAGTAGCTGCTACAGTAGCTGTTAGCTACAGTAGCTGTTAGCTACAGTAGCTGTTAGCTACAGTAGCTGTTAGCTACAGTAGCTGCTACAGTAGCTGCTAGCTACAGTAGCTGCTACAGTAGCTGTTAGCTACAGCATCAGAATGTAAACAGGAAGCTTGCACAATGCGGGAGCCACTGAAGTTAGTATTAGCGCCACCAGCTGGACCGAGCGTTGTACTACAGCACAGTTACTCAGGCACAGTTGAAAGAACAAGCATGAAAACCCGAGGAGGCTTTTGGAAAAGACTGTTTGTTACAACATTTCTATTTTGAGTAATCAGTTTTAAAAATGTGATATTTCATGTAAATAATGCATGTGTTTAATAGGATTGATATATTTGCGATGGGCCTTGTTTGTGTGATTTAAGTTATTTTGAAGGTGCATAGTGTCATTGTAAGTGAAGTTATTATAAAACTGTTAAGCTACATTTTCACTGTTTACAATGGCAGAGCCATCTCGTTTACAAGCATGTTTTAAGGCTTAATTCCTGTTACACTTATGCTCCATGGGGATTTAGATTAAACTGCATAAAGGAAAATCTATTTCTTTGTCAGTTGTAGTTTGTTTTTAAATAGAAAAAAATAAATCGATTAAAATCGAAAATCGGATTTGGTGTGAAAAAATCGGAGATTTTTTTTTTTTTGCCATATCGCCCAGCCCTAATTTCAAATGAAGAAAACTCTCTCTGACAGAGAAGCCACTTTAATTTTCCACAACAGCACAAGATCTCCATTTCTTACTGAAAGCAACTAATTTGCTAATTACATTCACATTCATTCACATTGCCTTTCATCGCCTTCAGAAATAACACTATCATCGGGCTTAAAACTACTGGCTCCCTGGTAATGGGCGTGTGCAGATTGCCTATTGATGTTGTGCCAGGTGGAGTGTGTTATGGAATAGATCAGAGGAGTCTGAAGAAAAGAAAAAGACGTAAGCAGCTCTTCATTAGGTCGAAGTGAAAGTGTTGGGTGGTTGCTCTTTCTCAGTTTAAGCATGAGTGAAGTCTGTTGTTTAAAGCTGGTAAATGACATTACAAGAGCTTGTTATGAGCGCCTGTTTGTTTGTGGGCGTGTCGGCGTGAAGCTGCATAGATGCTGTACACGACTGGGCAATTGTATTATGAGCATCTATCTGTGGGGCAGTATTACCACATTATTGAATGAGGCGGCCCAAGGTACAAATGAGAAAATGAAATAACTGCGGTATTGATTAATGCTAAGAGTCCGGACTAAATGATACAATGCTTTTAACACAGGACAGATCTTTGGTTGGAGGAAGTGGCATGCGTCGGGAACACAGACAGAAACTCAATAACCTTATCTTCCCTACACCCCCCTCACCCTCCCCATCTCCTCACGTTTGTCTCCGCTCGGGTCTATCCGCAGCGTGAATCTCCGTAGCCTCATTTGTTTCTGAATCCTTTCCTCATTTCCTCCCTTCGTATCTCATCTGTCCTCACTCCTTAACCCTTAGGCCACAACTTTTACTGCACTATTGTATTGACTTTAAAAAATCTTGCCATCTCTGTTTAAAATCAATGTTCAGGACAGTTGCACTACGTTTTGCAACTTGTACAACAATCTTAACTCGGAGAATTAGATGATTGTTCAAACGTTCATTCATTTCTGCATTTGAAATTGAAATGTGAAACCAATATAAACTCATTACATACACAGTGAAATATACGAATCCCATTTCTGTTATAAATGATGATTTCATGCTTACAGTCCATTATAATGATTATAATATAAAACATTTGGGGTTGTTTACAAGCTGTGAGCCAATTTTCAATATTATAACAAATAAAGGCATGATTTATGTCACTCTTTGTCAAATCATTCTGTCATATATTAGTTTCACATTGTGAGTTTACATTAAATGGGCTTTTGAATGATTTTCTAATGTTATGAGTTTCACCTTTATTGTTTACCAGCAAAGGTTCAAGTGTTAATGTTAGTGTCAAACTCCACCAAGGCATCATTCATTTCCATTTAACAAGGAATACAAAGATAAAGGCAAATAAACACAAAATAATGAATATTTCCATCTTCCTTTTCAAATATTTCAACCCTTGTTCTTAGCACAAAGACATTCAGTTAGAACTAATGACTTTTTCTTCACCGCAGAAGACTGAATGGGAAATGCATGTTGGCATTTTCCCCCTGATTTCCCAACACCTTAGATGGGTGTTGGTAAGTGTGTGTCTGTGGGTAATTGAAGGTTTTTAAATGCGCTCATAGTTGCAGTGATTGTACGCAGCATAAAGGACCTATGTGAGATTGTGGGATGGGGTAGATGAAGCAGTGATATGAGGGGGTGGGGGGTCGGAGAGAAAAGATCTATTTTTTCTGCTTTTCTGCATGCAGGGCTGTAATTAGCATGACAATAGCGGCAATCAGGTGACAGACAGCAAAGAAATTTATTGGAATGGCACGCGGCAGGGGCCTCTTAAAGTGCAGCGCGCACAATGCTCCCTCACACGGATATCGGCATAAATAATCCTGCAAAAGGCCTCGCCCTCCCCGCAGCACTGTCACGTTACTTATCAACACATTTTCTCAACAATTATACACAAAATGCTCCACCTTTGTCACTTCTGTCGTAGACAACAGACCATCTAGTCCATTATCAGAATGAACATTACATTTACAATTTAGGTATTTCTTTATATCAAACGATGAAGCTGAGATTGCAAAGTTACAAAAATCATCCAATTATTGTCAACAATTCTTTTTTTCTTTTTTTTTAGATTGATTCAATTATTATTTTAGCTCAATTGTAACTCAATAATATTATAATAATATATAATATTATATTAATCTCAATAATACATCACCTTTTGGTCCATCTCAACATATTGATTGTTGTACATTACCCAGATTATTTGTGTACAACAGCAGCTCTTGTATATTTTTGTAAAATATTTAGTTCCACACAAGAAAAGCCGTAATCAGAAGCTGCCACTGATTTTGCTTCTTCTTAGAATATGCCCATCAACACAAGCAAACGTCAATATGCTCTCACACTTAGTTGCCATACCAAGACACCCATGTCGCCCCGTCCCACCTGAGCCAGGAGCAGTCCGGGTCAGGCCGCCTGATTAGACCGGCGTGAAGGGACCAGCTGGTGCAGTTAAGGGGGGGTCCTGAAAGAATTATTGACCCATCAACTCTCACCCCAAATCTAGCCAAAGCTGTGACCTGTGAAATTACGGCTCTGCTAGTGAGATTTGTTTCTGCAGGGCTCTATCAGCTCCTCAATGTGCCGTAAAGACGAGAGGTGAAAAAGGGACAAAGAAACACATGGAAAAAATACATACAAATGCAAAAAGCAACTCTCAGCCAAAAAAAACCACAAGGATACAGGTGTTTTGCTTATTCAACAATTGTCCCCAGTCGAGGAGTGTTGAAGGTTTCTGGCAGTTACAGCTGAATTATTTTGGTTATTCTCATCAGAATTGTCAGTGTTCAGTAATTGCATGTCTGGCTGTCAGGAAAAACACATTACATTTGGCTGTGGCGGTTCTTCTGTCAAACCGCTGGAAATCAAAGGTCACAGTTTACATCAAGCGTTATTTACACACACGCAGAGAGAGGGACAGGGGGGCAAATATGGAACGCAGTGTGGCCTCTGAATATTCATAAGGCTAAAACACATCCAATTAACGATATGAATTATTAATATTCATTATTGCAGCCTATCCATATGCATTGCCTCTTTGTTATGTCTCTTGTGCCATTGTGTGATAGGACAGGAAATCTTTTTGAGGAAGAGAATGCCACTTTATAATCCTCATTAGCGGCCTACACAATAACGAAAGTGCTCTGAACTGTGTAGAGCATTACCCTTAACCTTTTACAAGTATTATTTGTTCGCAGTTTTTGCATCTCACTTCTACCTTGGTGGCAGTCTTTTCTGGTTAGAACTTTTACAGCTCTTATGTTGACTAGATCTAATGTTAACAGCTAGTGGACATAATCAACAAATAAAAGTGAAAAGGGAGAGGTATGAGACATGAGGAGAAGAGGAGAGCTGAAACCACAGGGTAGGGGAGGTACAGATGAGAGAACCAGAGCAGGCGATAAGAGATTTGCTATCAGCTCTGCCCAGACCTCACCAACATCCACCCACTGACTATAACAGACACTGACATAATCATTTGAGGTGAGCAGGTGGTTATTTCTGAGAGCTTTTCAATCGCCTATGTCATGAACGTGTGCTACCCGTTCTTTAGTAATAAACATCGGTAGCTAACTAAAAGCTAACATGAGTCTAAAACTAAAAGAAGAGTGTTGATGATCCAGGACACTCAATATTCAACAACATGTATGGACTTTTGTCAGCATTTATGGACATTGGTCATCCGCCCCTGAACGGCTTGATTCTCTGATCTGTGTTGGCGAATTCAACGTCCTCCGAGCTGACTACTGTTGTGATTTAGGGCTATCCAAGAATACATTGAACTTGATTTGAACATTACTTGAGATGCCTTCATCAAAACTCACATTTGGTAACAACCCCTTCCAGTCTGATGATGTTGGGGTGATCGAACTGCCCCATGATTGACGCCTCTGACAGGAAGTCCCGCCTCTGCTTATCGGAGTATCCCGCTTTGAGGCTCTTGATGGCCACGTAGATCTCCCTTTTTCCTTGCACTCGGAGACGACCGCTGCACACTTCTCCAAACTCTCCTGTTACACATCAAGGCAACATTTTAGGCAAGTTTTGCGATCTGCGATCTACAGCAGTAGATCTCCTCACGCACCTGCTCCTATCACTCGTTCTATCCGGATATGGGAAGCATCGATTTCTTTGGCAAAGTCCCGCACGGCCTGGTTGGGGTCTTCGTAGGTGTGAGGGTGGATGTACGTCCTGCTGCCGGGAAGTTTGACTGCAGATACGACAAAATGATAAAAGAAAGTGAGAAATTTCAGAAAAACAGTCTTACTACTGTAGAATGGAGCGCGTCCAGCTGGTGTGTCTGCATAGTGTGAATGTAGGCGCTGTGTTTTGAGTGAAATTCTGCATAGTTACATAATTTTTTACAATTTTTTTGTGTGTGTAAGAATGATTCACCGTTTTAACAAGATCGCATGATGTGCAACGTACTGCCAGCCAATGTGGACTTTTGAGTCGTCGGCAAAAAGGGATATTTCACGCTTGTTATAGGTACAGTATAGGGCTTGATGTATCAACAGAGTATGTGTGTAAATAAACAGATGGTGAATTTGAATGAGGCCTGTACTTATGCAGATAAGTGTTTACTATGGAGAGAAAGTAGAGTGGAGATGTATCAATATCACTATTACTACAACAATGTTTTATAACCAACTGTCAGTGGACAAAACTGTCAAAATTGAATGTGTTTTAGTAAATTGCAGTCGTCCCATGCCTTTAATCTTGCCCATAAATGCTGCATTGTAAACATAGCCGTACTGTCAGTGTGTTATAGCTTCATTTTTGCTTAAATTTGTGCTTCACTTGAACATTGTTGTGATAAAATTGGCTTTTTTTGTATTGTAATGCAATGTTTTACCATTGTCTGAGTCTGTATATAACAAGTTTTAAAAGCGTATAATTTCCATAAAACTTTTTTGTCTTACCTCTCCCATGCTGAAATTGCATCTTCTCTTCATCTGGATCCTGTTTGGCCTTGATGTAGCCGCAATGCCTGAAGCAAAATGGTGGGAAACAACAAGAGTGAATTATGGTTGTCAATATACAGTATTCCTCAGTAAATGCATTCGCTGGCATCTGCGAAATGTCTTTTTATCTTGATTCTTCCCCATTGTCTCTTACTGAGACTCGCCTGGAGGAAATCAACCAACTCTTCTTCTATTCTTCAACCTGTCACTTCCACACTTCACTCTGAGCTGTTTTGTGCCGCGGGTGGAGTGAGATTTCATGTGTCCACAGATACGAATTGTCCGAGGGGCTAAAACACATTCGATAAAGCACATCTGCAGAGCCTCTGGCACTGTGGCCTGGTCACTCCGCTCATTTACATACGAACACTATAGGTCACGGATCAAAACCAAACTATTGATGAATGGATTTTCTTGATAAGGTGCCTCCAAGCTGGAAGGAAGTTTTATTCCACCGAGTGGAATCAAAAAAACACTTGACATATGTTCATGGCAGTACATTTTCTTTACTTTGTGAAAAAAGATTATATCAATTATACCTCGTCAAGGAACATTTCTTTTAGCTTTAATGTCTAAATGTGTTCATCACAAACATTAATATATGTATTTTTACATCTAATGAGTTTTTTAAGGTGTCAAAATATAGTTTTATATTGCAGTATAAGGCAGTATAAATCAATTATTAGTGTATGCTCAATGTGAGTAGTATTAAAACAATGAATTTAAATGGGTAGTGCAGGCCAACGCTTTATTGAAATGAATTGATATGCACTAATGGACATTGTGCTGGTGTCCAAGTTACAGCCACGGACGCAGACATATCCAATTTGTATTTGCCTAAGTACGTGATTTATCTCTAGCATTCATATTCTTCACTCTGCTGCCTAATATAAAGGTGAACCTAATTTAATTAACATTTTATTTGCAGTCTTATAGGCACCCATGTGGCTGTAACTTGTACTATATTGGCTGTTGGCCAATCACAGCGATAGTAGCACTAGCAGCAATAATAAAAAGCAAGTCTCTGTTTGGTTTTATGACAAAAAATAAAAGCACAATAGAACCGCTGTTTCATTCAAACAGAATACAAAGTAGATCTATGTGTAAATGATGTCACCTCATTTGAATGATAATCCTGCAAATAATGTATTTTGCTTTTTCACTTGACCATTGTGTCATTCATTCTGGGCCTAATAAACTATGTTATGCCATGAATTTAGCTTACTTACTTTAGAAAAAATAATCAAATTTTAAATATGGATGAATGACTTGTATAATGGGTTTTGACTAAGAATGAGACTCGGCCCATTGTGGTTAATCCCATGTTGCCTTTACACAGCTGACTGCCCGACCAGACCACAACCAGACGTCAATACGCTGTCTAGGGAATACACCGGCAGACACCCTCACACAAGAGGAACTGTAGCGCGGGCTGAAAGGGCCCCACCTGGCCCTCAGCTGGGACACCACAGTCGATCATTAGTCCCCGGACACACGTGGGGCATGTGTTAGTGACATATGGGGAATACGGGCTTAGGTGACACCTCTGCACCATGCGTGATCATCAGAATCTGTTATCGCACTACGGCTGCATGTGTTGGGGTGTCGTCATGGCTGCTGGCTTTACGGGTGGGCGTCTGAAGGGAAATGAACACATTTCCATAGTAATTACATAGCAACTCATTTCTCCTCTCCAGTTAGAGGTGTCATGACTCATTAGCGCCACAGTCTTAAACATGGCGCAAACCCCTGACATGGAGCTGGCTTTTGTTTCCCTCTTCTGTGATATATTTGCAGTTTATTATCTTTGAAATGGCCTGACCTGTGATTCATAACCACTCTGGAGATATACCATTAAGATGTGGCTACAGGTGGATCATGTTTTGCATCAATATTTTATTTTCTTGCAATAACATGTTAGTGTGGCAGTCCAATGCAGTACATAGAGTATGCTGTTGTTTCCGTGGTTACCCTACCTTGACCTATTTCATGTCTGATAAAGCCAGAAAAAGAGTAGTACAAGTTAGAGTATTGTCAGAACATAATAGTTTTATTTGTAAGACACACTATAACAGTAAAATCTTATTCATTTGCAAAATTAGATAATGTTATGTGACTGTTGAGTGGCAAAATTGTTATTGCATGTGCTCCTTGGCTTTTGGTTTTGAGCTTGCATCTGTTCTGAAGATGGAGACGATTAGACTCTGATCTTCATCCTAATTATTTGCAATTATACACAACACTTACGCCAGTGTTAATTTCCGCTCGATTAACTGAATTTATCATTAAGTCAAATAATATCTTCAAATAAAAATAAGAAGTAGTTCTCTTTGGTTTTCTTTCACTTGGGAAGTAGGACAAGAATGGTGAATGTTTTCAACTAGGCGACTCTATTCACTGCTGTTGTTGAAAAGATATGTCCGTAGCCCTTAATGCGCTTGGTGTTTGCTCACATTGCTGTACGATGCAAGTAATACAAGTATTATTTACATCTGCTATTGATTCTCCTTGTGTTGCCTCGCTGCTCTGTGAAGTTGGACTCTATCTCGCTATTGAAAAACCATTGTTGCGTTCTGTACCCGTTGCATTGCTCTTTCCATCACTTTTTTTTCTCACTCTGGCAAAAACATACAGGCAAATCAGAGTCAGCTATATCAGTCTCACCCTTTTTACTCTGTTCCACTTGAGTGCGGACGACAGGCGATCCCCGTCCTCCAAAGCCACACTGCACATTTGCATATCAATTTACTTTTTAATATAAGACTCCGTCACTCGAGACCCATTTGTCATTCCACCTTCATAGAACTCTGTCCATATATTAGCGCAGCCCCTCCCCGCTCGCACTTCCCGCTCCTTTCCCATTCTGTTTTCCATTGCCCTTTATCTCTCGTGGGGTGTTCTAGTCAGCGTTAATCCTTGCTTTAACTTAAATCATTTCGTCCTAAAGCCTGCATACAGCATTATTATATATCCACTGCTCTTTCTGTTCCCTCAGCATCATTGCTTTGTTTTGTCCTCTGAAAGGAAATTATGGAAGAAAACATTGTCTATTAGATCCGTCGTGGGGCTATATTTAAGAGAAACAGACATTATAAAGATATAATTGAACTGTATATTGTAAATACAGCTTTCTCTTGCGAGTGCTGTGAGATAAGAGGATCTTCTTTGTCCCACGCTGGGGGATGAGTGTGTTAAAATGCACGGATAAGAACAGTTGGGATATAGGAAGCGCTCAAACAGAAGATAAATATAGAGACAATAAAATGAAAATTAAATAGCATTTTCAGAACACAAAGCGGACAAAATATTTATTTAGTGGATTACGTCCGACTGTGGAACTATATCCACACTTTGCCTTCATTTTGTTGACGTGAAATCTGGTGTCCAACAGCCACTTTAACTCCTCTTTCTACTCCAGCTCTAGAGTCTACTTGACCTCACACCTTCAGAGAGGGCAAGACCAAGTATGTTTACGAAATGTACTTGATGAATTAGTTCTTGGTATAAGTACTTTACTTGACTTATGTTTGTGACATTTTACATGTAAGTGCTCAAAGGCAATGCTTTAAACGTCTCAAATATATTGTCTCTATCATTCAACAAAAACGCATGTTACTAAGTAAAGATACAAGCTTGTACTTTTACACTTAAGGAAATGATTTCAATACTTTAACCTGAGTAGATTTTCATTCTAGCGTCTGTTCTTTTACTTCAGTACCTGAGACTAGTACCTCTTGCTATATCCAGCCTTGTTGCCATATTCTCTATTAGGTTACATCATTAAGAACTGAAGGTCCTTTAATAACGCAGCTGGAGATGCAATAATACCAGAGTGTTGTAGACTTTTGAGAGTATAGAAAAGTGACTGGTTCAAGGTGTAAGTAAGCTCACTCGACAGAACTGTCTCCTCACCTCCTCTCTCCTCATTTCTTTTTCTGCACTTTCCTCGGGCTAATGAAAATGAAAAAATCACTACATCATTAGTCACCCTTGCTCCACAACACAATAAAACGACACCTTGCGCCCCGCTGTGCTCATCTCTGCTGCTCATTACTCATATTAATGGCTATTTCGTTTAATATAAAGCCTTTTAATAAAATGTAATTACTGAAACAGAAATCAATGGATTGAAATGATTCGGTGTTATTAAACCATGTACAGGCTGCAAATAAAAGCTGACGGGACGCTAATAAACTCTGCGGTTTTTCTAAATACTGATTAGTGCTAATTAATTAAAAACGGGGAGTGTTGAGAGCATTGCAAGTGAACGCCATTTTGAATTTGAGGATAAACTGCTAGTCCAACAATGTGACCAAGTGTGATAAGATTTACCCACGCCGGCCGGGGATACATAATATATAGGAGGAATTATTACAGTTATGACCAATAAATCTGTCTGTTTCATTAGCTGGCTGTTTGGAAACATTTAATTTAGAGTGTCTCGTTACAGGCGGAGCTAATAATGATAGAAAGGAACATGGATAGCAAAAAAAAAGTCGTAAAAGATAGAATACGCCCATGCATAATTGGTGGAGAGTAGAAGGATTTTTTAACGACTTGGCAAAAGGTCACAGGAACCAGGAAGAGGGGAGACGAGGAAAGGAAGGTCTAGTTGCGAGATTAAAACGAGCGTAGCCATATATTTGCTCATAGCTAGGTGTGAAACCAATCAGTGTAATGACTGGACTCAATTAGCCCAGGGCCCTAACACGCGTGGTAAAAAGCACCGTAAACTTTCCAGTAAGGCTGGGTGTCTTTCAGAAGCTGCCGTTACGCTACGCTTCTAATCACAGGGGACTTTCACTTCAGTCTGATTTGATATGATATATTTCTAAACAATACGATACACTTAAATGCAGTAAATAAAGTAAAAAATAAAGGCATCTGGCCCCTTATTTATTGCTCCATTGCTCCTCCCCATTTGAAAAATAAAAATTAAACTATTGATGCATTTATATCTAATAATAATAATAATAATACATCGGTTTTATATCGCGCTTTTAAAAAACTCAAAGACGCATCACAATTCAGGATACACTCACACACGTTTAGACGGATACACAAAACTAAAAATCTAAAAGCAGGAGAGAAGAGTATAAAGTTGAAACTAAGAGTCGTATGCTTGGAGGAAGAGGTGAGCTTTTAGCTGTTTGTTGAAGGAGTTTAGTGAGTCCGAGTTTCTGAGAGGAGGGGGGAGAGAGTTCCAGAGAGTAAGAGCAGAGATGGCGAAAGCTATTTTATTGAAGATTGCAGAAGGGTCTAAGTGATGATCCGGAACATTTAAGGAGATTTATAAACATGTATTGTTCATCCCGGTCATGTGTTTTTGTTATTTTGCATTTCCTGTGTTCAAACTGTGATTCTCTGATCTATTTTTGGCGGATCGACAACTGTGTAAAGTGATTCCAGACAACTGCTGTTATGATTTAGGGCCGTACAAAATAAATTGAATTGAATGAATCGTTATTAAAATTACATTATCCAAAAAAACGTCTAATAAAAACATACAAATACTAAAAATCTGAAATAACAAGCATAAAAAAATAGTCTATATTAATATGTATGGATAGACACTGTATCTAAAAAATAAATTATCAAAATAAAAAAACTTTTTAAAATCTCTCCCTTATAGTTTCCAAAGCCAAAAAAAGGATCCCCGCTCTGTTTACGGGACATTTGATGAATCCCACGGAAACATCTGCTCATTTGCATAAAGCCCCGTGGGGCACTCCTGCACCTGAAATGACAAGCTGACATTATTTCATTGTTTCCTATAAGCTACTTTTCCAGGCGTTCCGCAGACAAAGCTCGATTCGGATACACCCCACAGCTTAGCCACTTTAATTGAAAGTAGCGGCCCATAAGCAACACATACAAAAGTGTCTAATAGCATTACACACGTTATTGTCATGTGCGCGCCGCGGCTTTGTCTTGCAGTGTTTTGGCTGTGGACGCATTATTACTGTTATTATCAAGCAAACTACCCAAAACCTCCCACAGGGGTATATTGGATGAGGCCTATCTGGAGCCAATTCTACACAGCTTCCATTTGGAAAGTAATTTGGAAAGACGCTCGCTATTGTTTGTTTTCTTATTTCTTGCTTTTTTTTGTTGTTGTTGCACAATTCAAGATAGATGGCATTATTTTTGCTCGATTGTCATTCTAAATGTAACTTGATTTAGAGTCATTTAAATTCAGATTCATTTTGATTTTTTTTTGTTATATATGTAAGTTTTAGCTTGGTAGGTAGTAGGTATATCAATGTAATACGCCTGAGAAAGTCTCACAATGCCAAAACGGCAATAAACAGGTATAAATACTAGTTTGAAATTGTCGCTTTTTGATTGACTGTGGTATTTTAATTTTTATCATATTATTTAAACAACCCTAGTTATTTATTGATTTATTTTATAGAGACACATGTTTTGCAATGAATGCCAGGTGTACTGTATAACATATCTTCTCTACCTCTTGCAAAAACAGGGCATGCAAATTAAAAAGAACTATGGCTCTTTTGTCGCACATTTCCAGGTGGCTCTATCAAAAACAAAGATGCATGTGTTTAATGGCGGTTCTTTGATTTCATTCCAGTCTCTCATTACCTTTTTAGCTCGCCTGTTCTTTTCACCACGCCTTTCATCAACTCTCCCCATTACAGTGCCGCTCTCTCTTTGCTATCATTATTTTTTTAAGAATAACCCCAGGCAGCGACATCTAACATCATGCAACATAACGTAAAGGAGATTCTACCTGGTTTAGAAGGTTATTTTACAAGACACAAAATGTAAAGAAGCTAGTACTGCTTGATTTAACCTGATTTTCCTTACTGTCATTCCACTTTCTCAAGCTTGCGTCGTTATTATCATGCTGCCCTTTTCGCAGTATTCAGAAATCAGAACAGAGCTGTTCAGTCATGGTAATTGTAAATACTCTATAAAAGCAAAGCCAACGTGACGCATAGATCTTTTTCAATATCTCTGCTCAGGTCAAAGTCAACCATCTCTGAAGAGTGAATACATTTCATTTTTCTAAACGTTTCACCTTGCAACTTTGTAATATTTAAGTAAGAGAGCTCTACTTATCACTGCACACGCTTATGTCCTATTCAAATGAAACTAACCAAATATTACAGGCAATATTCACGGTCCCTGATTTTGCTTCGATTTCCAGACATTTTCCTGCACAGATTGTGGCCCTTGACTCGCTTTTGGATGTCCCAGAATCAGACAGCAGATGTAGTCTACAACGACAAGATTAAGAGATGCAGCAGATGAGAAGGAATAACATGAACAGAACAACTTCACACCGACTTCTCGCCCAATTATACTACTTTTTAACTCGCCGTACTATATTCAACCTACGCACTGTGTATAAGATAATAATTCATACTTTTTGTGCAGTTAAAACCACTCACACAGATGGCTTTAGTAAAGACAAGAGCCGTAGTCAATTTAACGCAATATCACATAAATCGTGTGTAGTCAACCAAATAAAATGACTTGACTATTGATCAGTCCTGTCGTTCGATTGGTTGTTCAAGAGGGCATGACAAAATCTACCAAAATTATTAGGTATCTGCCCTTAATTCTACTCACAAAACTTTCATTTCATGCTGAAGAAAATATATTTGACTTGAAATTACATAAACAAATGTTTGACCTTTTCAGGTTCATTTTCAGGTAATTGGCTCCTTAACTACCCGTTTTTTCTGTTTTCTGATCCATCCATCCATCCATCCATCCATTTTCTTCCGCTTTATCCGTTGCCGGGTCGCGGGGGCAGCAGTCTAAGCAGAGACGCCCAGACTTCCCTATCCACACACACTTCCTCCAGCTCGTCCGGGGGGACCCCAAGGCGTTCCCAGGCCAGCTGAGAGACATAGTCCCTCCAGCGTGTCCTGGGTCTTCCCCGGGGCCTCCTCCCGGTGGGACGTGCCCGGAACACCTCCCCAGGAAGGCGTCCAGGAGGCATCCTGAACAGATGCCCGAGCCACCTCAACTGGTTCCTCTCGACGTGGAGTAGCAGCGGCTCTACTCCGAGCTCCTCCCGTGTGACTGAGCTCCTCACCCTATCTCTAAGGGAGCGCCCAGCCACTCTGCGGAGGAAGCTCATTTCGACCGCTTGTATCCGCGATCTCGTTCTTTCGGTCATTACCCACAGCTCATGACCATAGGTGAGGGAGGGAACGAAGATTGACCGGTAAATCGAGAGCTTCGCCTTTCGGCTCAGCTCCCTCTTTACCACAACGGTCCGATACAGAGACCGCATCACTGCGCACGCTGCACCGATCCGCCTGTCAATCTCACGCTCCATCCTTCCCTCACTCGTGAACAAGACCCCGAGATACTTGAACTCCTCCACTTGAGGAAGGACCTCTCCACCCACCTGAAGAGGACTGGGTAGCAGTCGAAGGCGGAGACCTCGACGACCCAGTCCACACACCCAACATCTGGCTCTTGGGACGTGGAACGTCACCTCACTGGGGGGGAAGGAGCCCGAGCTTGTGGGGGAGGTTGAGCGATACCGACTAGAGATAGTCGGCCTCACCTCCACACACAGCTTGGGCTCTGGAACCCAACTTCTTGAGAGGGGTTGGACGCTCCACTTTTCTGGAGTTTCCCGCGGGGAGAGGCGGCGAGCGGGGGTGGCCATTCTCATTGCCCCCCATCTCAGCCGCCACGTGTTGGAGTTCTCCCCGGTGAATGAGAGGGTCGCGTCCCTCCGCCTCCGGGTGGGGGACAAGTCTCTGACTGTTGTGACGGCCTACGGGCCTAACGGTAGTGCAGAGTACCCGGCCTTCTTGGAGTCCTTGGGAGGGGTACTGGATAGTGCACCGCCCGGGGACTCCGTTATTCTCCTGGGGGACTTCAACGCCCATGTGGGAAATGCCAGTGACACTTGGAGAGGGGTGATCGGGAAGAACGGCCCCCCTGATCTGAACCCGAGCGGTGTTCAGTTGTTGGACTTCTGTGCCAGTCACGGCCTGTCCATCACGAACACCATGTTCGAGCACAAGGGTGTCCATCAGTGCACGTGGCACCAGGACACCCTAGGCCGGAGGTCGATGATCGACTTTGTTGTCGTATCATCTGACCTTCGACCGCGTGTCTCGGACACTCGGGTGAAGAGAGGGGCGGAGCTGTCAACCGATCATCACCTGGTCGTGAGTTGGATCCGCTGGCAGGGCAGGAGGCCGGTCAGACCTGGCAGGCCCAAGCGTGTAGTGAGGGTTTGCTGGGAACGTCTTGCTGAGCCCCCTGTCAGACGGACTTTCAACTCACACCTCCGGGAGAGCTTCTCCCAGGTCCCGGCGGAGGAGGGGGACATCGAGTCCGAGTGGACCATGTTCTCTTCCTCTATCGCCAATGCTGCGGCTCGTAGCTGTGGTCGCAAGGTCTCTGGTGCTGGTCCCGGCGGCAATCCCCGAACCCGGTGGTGGACACCGGCAGTAAGAGATGCCGTCAGGCTGAAGAAGGAGTCCTATCGAGCAATGATGGTTCGTGGGACTCCTGAGGCAGCTGTCCAGTACCGGCAGGCCAAACGTGCCGCGGCCCGGGCTGTTGCAGAGGCAAAAACCCGGGACTGGGAGGAGTTCGGAGAGTCCATGGAGCATGACTATCGGTCGGCCTCGAAGAGGTTCTGGCAAACCGTCCGGCGCCTCAGGAGGGGAAAACAGTTCTTTGCCAACACCGTGTATGGTGCGGGTGGAGGGCTGCTGACCTCGACTGGGGATATTGTCGGGCGGTGGAAAGAATACTTCGAGGTTCTCCTCAATCCCCCCGCCACGTCCTCCGTCCAGGAGGCAGAGGCTGAGGATGTTGGGGCGGACACTTCTATCTCCCTGGCCGAGGTCACCAAGGTGGTTGGCAGCCTCCATGGTGGCAAGGCGCCGGGAGTGGATGAGATCCGTCCTGACTATCTAAAGTCTCTGGATGTTGTAGGACTGTCTTGGCTGACACGTCTCTGCAGCATCGCGTGGCGATCGGGGGCGGTGCCAATGGAGTGGCAGACCGGGGTGGTGGTCCCTCTCTACAAGAAGGGGGACCGGAGGTTGTGTTCCAATTATCGTGGGATCACACTCCTCAGCCTCCCCGGTAAGGTCTACTCCAAGGTACTGGAGAGGAGGCTACGTCCGATGGTCGAATCTCGGATTCAGGAGGAGCAGTGTGGTTTTCGTCCCGGTCGCGGAACACTGGACCAGCTCTATACTCTCCATCGGATACTCGAGGGTTCATGGGAGTTCGCCCAACCTGTCCACATGTGCTTTGTGGATTTGGAGAAGGCGTTCGACCGTGTTCCCCGGGGTGTCCTTTGGGGGGTCCTCCGGGAGTACGGGGTCCGGGGTCCTCTGCTGAGGGCCGTCCGGTCCCTGTATGACCGGAGTCAGAGCTGTGTTCGCATTGCCGGCAGTAAGTCAGACCTGTTCCCGGTGCATGTTGGCCTCCGCCAAGGCTGCCCTTTGTCACCGGTTCTGTTCACTGTATTTATGGACAGAATTTCTAGGCGCAGCCAGGGGCCGGAGGGGGTCCGGTTCGGGAACCACAGGATTTCATCTCTACTTTTTGCGGATGATGTCGTCCTGCTGGCTCCAACGAACCAGGACCTGCAGCATGCACTGGGACGGTTTGCAGCCGAGTGTGAAGCGGCTGGGATGAGAATCAGCACCTCCAAATCCGAGGCCATGGTGCTCGACCGGAAAAAGGTGCCTTGTTTCAGAAAACAAGGATGTTTTCTGATCCTTGTAATTAAAACAAAATAATTAGTCTACTCATTTTGATTAGGTCTATACAAGAATAAATTGTAATTGTGTATTGTAGGTATAAATGGACAAAAGCTCTGTAAATACATAAAAGCAAAAATTAAGCTGGACTTTCTGAGTATAAGATTAAAGCTAAGGCTACGGATTTTTGTGCTCATGTTTTTTTAACCTTTATTCAACCAGGAAAGTCCCATTGAGATTAAGCACCTCTGTTTCAAAGGAGTCCTGGACAAGAGGCAGCAATGTGTTCATACTTCATCTCTCTATTCTATATATTTTTTTACTTGCTTGTTCTACAGCTGTGTGGATTGCTCTTTCTACAGTATTACCCAAAATGCAAAAATCCAGGAAAAACACAGCAGTCTGGCCTCCACCCAAAGCCTCCAGCGATGACAAAGACTGCGTCGTTATTCCGCAGACAAAAGCAGGCAATACACAGATGCAGGGAGGGATGTTTAACAAGGAACGAGAGCAGAGCTGTTTTTTTTTTTGTGTGAGTGAAAGGCCATCTGCCAGATCCGTCGCAATGCCAGTCTTCTGCTCTCGTACCTGCCAAGTCTGAGCCTGGGGAGGGACGGACCTCGAGCATGCACATTACCAGCTATGGCATTCTCTCACAGGGCAATAATGTGGACCGCATGGCAGTAACTAGAGTGATTTGTCAGCGGCATGCGGCGTCTGAAGAGGTTTTTGATGTTTTCCAGTGTTTTCCCTCCTGCGGCAACAATGGCATAACTGTGGTGTATTAAACTTGAGCAGAGTGGCACTGCAAATCAGGCCGTTTATGAGGTGGGGCTGTTTGGGACGGCGCCAGTGCAAATGCAAAGTGGATGTAAAACCAGGAATGAAATTGCAAGAGAGCAAAGTGACTCAAGTTGGTTGGTCAACAAAGGAATAACAATCTCACATTCACGCTGGATTTTAGCTGGTTTTTCGTCTAACATTATGAACTTAATCAGTCTTACAACTCTGCAGAGATTCGCAGATAAGTGAAAACATACACTTTCACACGTTTTCATTCTGTTACGTGTAAAATATTGTAATATAGTTATCCTTAGAACTGATGAAAGCAGCTGTGAAATAAGCCGTCACATGGTTATCCTTTTTTGTGCCTTTTTTCCCATTTTTTCCACTTTTTTGCCATTCCAAATTCATTATTATAAATTGCAAATTGTGCCCATTGATTATTATGAAGAATAGATCGGGTGGGGCTTGCCAGATCACAGAGGTAGTAGAAGGGTTTTGGTCGGTAGAGGTACAGTAGTTAGAAAGAAGAGAAGAGTTTTATTATGGTGTTTTAAATCCCTCTTACTTTGTTTCATTTGGCCCCAGCTGACCAAAAAACATGTAGTAAATGGAAAATCAAACTTCATGAGCTCCTGGACAATGACAAGGACGGCTGACATTTGGGCAAAAGTCTTTTAAAATGTCTGGTGGGAAAAGGATCAATAAGACCGAGCCCTCACAGTCAATTTTCTCCTGAATCTCATTATCATCCACAAGGAGGGCAAATGCATCAGATATTAGATATATTACCACGGACAGAGCTCTGAATTGCGTTCATAAATTTCATCCAAAACCAAATTTCAGGCACAGAACAGGAAATGAAAGGCAGACTGCGTTGAAGAGCGCGGCTGAAGGGAGCGAAATGAGAACATGTTGGAAAAATGGATTTCTGTGTGATTGACGGATAAGATGGCAGCTTTGATAGATTACCAGAAGTAGGCAAAGACAGGGACGATACAAGATGATGCTTTTTTTCTTGTTACATTTTCAATAAATTCCAGTGAAACCGTACCAGCTGACACTTTTGTTGCATATGAAGGTGAAATCGGCCGGCTGCCATGCTCCTCTCTCCCTCTTTTCATCTTTCACAGCTCAGTTTTTCATACATTCTACTCACCACTCAAGCCTTTCTCTCACTCTCTCCTCCAACGTCTATACCATCCATCCTGTCATTGTTATCTCACAATTTCTCCTCATGTGTTGTTTTACAGAAACGGCAATCAACACTTTGTCCCATGTGGCTTATCTTCATGTATACAAATGTGTTCTGGATGAGCACAGAGGTGGAGAAAAGGCTTGGCTGATTTTATGTGAAATGTAAGTACCGCCATGCATCGGCTTTTAGAAAAGCGAGCCGGATTGCCGCACGAATAGGGTAATTGAAACAGGGATTTCATGCCAAGATTGTATGACAGAACTTGAGACATTTCACATCCACAAGGTTATCACACGTTTTGTGCATACTTTAAATCACAGTTTCATGTTGTTGGCCTACACAAGTTGGGTTTATTTTTTGTCTTGTAAATGTAAAATGTTGAGACCAAATCAGATCACATGCTGGATTTCTCTTAAAAGGTAAGAAATAAGTCCTGAGAGATGATTGGCTGAATTAGGGTGGTTCTTTCTTTTTCAATATACTGTCAGAAAAGCTGATCTATGAGGCCATGGTGTTCCTCATGATTCCATACATTACACAATCTGTACACTGCAAAAAAATGATAAAATACTATATGATAATTGCATTTTTTCTCTTAATTTGAGTGCATTCTGGCTGTTTTATAACAAGATTTGCCAATGGGACAAAGCCAATTAGTCTTATTTCCAGAACTTTTGCTTTATTTTCTCTTTCCAAGGAAGACATTTCTTGAATCCTTTTAAAACAACATAGTTTTGCTTGTTCCATTGGCCAATCTTGTTTTAAGGCAGTCAAAATGTGCTTAATGAAGATATATTTTGCCAAATTTCAGCAATTTTTCTTTTCTTTTTTGTAGTGTATTCCTCACAATTTGCGATAATTGTTATATGTATCGCAAAATATGATTTCCAATTATTAAAAATCAAAATGCATTATTATAACAGCACACCCTTGTCTCTATGAATCAATGTCAACAAACAAAAAAATTGTTACGGTGTTGACAATGGTGCATTAGTCCTTGTATAAAATCTAGTTAACACTTCTTCTCAACCTCAGAAAGCCTGTCAAGTCAAGTGTCTGTTATCTTGGGACAATATGTCTGACAGGTTCTTTTGACTGCATATACGTTGAGGCTTATACAGTAATTCCCCACTGATTGAAAACGCCCAGACAACCGTCACTTGTGCGGCCGGGAGGACAGTCTCCGCTGATTACATCCCTCCTACAAGTCAATAGTGAATAGAGCACTCAGCTTGATAAGCAATCACCTGAATCAATACTAATGTTTTTAGCCTGCCCGCATTAGTGAGTGTGTGTGGGTAGTTTTTAACATGTGGCTAATCTAGTCCGGCCCCATTCTAGACAAACAGTTACAGCGACGGTAAATTGCACAGGCTGTCGTCCCCTTCCAAAGAGCTGTACTGGGCTTTCATCTTCTCACAACAATCTGTATTCTTTTATTCCCCTCTCTGCCTCTCATCTCTGTCGCCACTATGGCCCCGTTTTAGAGACACAGCATTAACCTTCAAAGAGGCGCATCAGAGAGAAGGCCTGCCATGTACAAAACAGAGTCTGCTTTGGTTCATCTAGAAGAGTATAGAATGTGAGTAGGGGTCATTTCCCCTTGCTCCTATACTGAATTGAATAAAACATACACTGAAGCCTTAGATGCTGCGTAGCGCGGGCGTCTATGACAACAATGGACGTCATCTTTTGCACTAAATGTCTGGGATTCTCCATATTTCCAAGCATTATATGATGAGTAAGCATATAGAGAGATCAGTCACTTTGTCATTGTCTGAAATGAATTAGTTGTTGAAATTATGACTCTCCTATGTATTGCATATGTTTGCTCTTAACCAACATATTGAGTGACTTTACTGAAGCGTATCGTGTCAAATCTTGAAATAATATGTATAAAATATGTGTGAAGAAAAATCTGTTGGAAGGAAACACTCGCCTAGTGGCAGTGGTAATTGTAAGGCCAATGCAAGCGACTGTAAGTTTCAGAACTAATTGAAAAGGAATTGTGTAAGATTATGTTCTCCAGGGGCATCACTTCAGCTTTGTTTTGGTCAAATGTATTTATAAAAAAAACAATGTTCTTCTTTCGGGATCTAAAGGTCAGTGAAAGCTCGCAGCGCCAATGAATATTATTTGATTGCAGTTATGTTTAGAACTCATTTTGAGATGGTGTTAGCGTTCTCAAAATCAGATACTGTATGAATCAATACTAAAACTAGTATTGAAACTTGATTGATATTAACGCCATAACCACCTTTAATAATATATTGTTGAATGTTTGAACCATTTTTGTTTATGACCACCGTTGCAGATCCATGTCATCAGGGCTTTTAATGTTGAACTTAATTGGAAAAATGGAAAGAAAAGAAAACCCATAAAAGTCACTCTGATAATGAATTTAGTGTTGAGTATCGAGTCTATTCATTAATATAGAAATCAAGCTGTTTTCTGCCAGATGACAGATTGAAAGAGACATTGGGCACTGAGCCTTTTTTCAACGTGTTTGTATCAAAGGTTCCTGATACTAACGAAGCAAAAAAAGATAAAAAAATAAGATATTTTACAGTGAAATGTGTCCGTTCAATCTAAGTGTTTCATTCATTTTGCTCTAACGTTTAGGTCACATCTCACTTCCAAGTAAGCTGCTGCACTTTCTCTATAATCTCCTTACCTCCTGACCTTCCTCTACATGTCCAATACGATTACACCTGAACCTCAACATAACCCTCGACTGTCATTGGCTCCCAGCATCTTTAAATCCATTGTAACGAGATGATCACTCTCACTCACTCTGCCGTTTTTTATACCAAGGTATTTTTGGTTTGAAGTCGGTACCTAATTTCGAATTCCGCTGACAAGAATTAATATTTCATAAACTCATCATTTCTCTCCTGCAGCACTTGATAAAAATAAAGTTGTGCTTGGAGAGCATGAGAGTAGAGCATATAATCACAGGGGTTTGAACATTTTGGGAATTTTACCCAAACATGGCCTAGTTGTATCAAACAGTGAAGTTTTGCTGATTTTTTGTGTGAAAATATCTACCTGCCATTATTGAAAGATAGATTTGTGACCTTACCTTCCGCTGACGACAAAGCAGGTCACCAGGAAGATGAGCAGCACAATGCCCCCAGCAATGGACACCGCGAGGATAGTGGACTGATTGGGGTCTCCAATAGCCAGAACATCTACAAATAAGACAGAAACATTAAGATTAAGATTATTCGTCCGACAGCGGGGACATTTCAGTGTTGCATCACAAGTTACAGAACAGCAGGAATGAGGAGCACACAACATAAGATAAATTAATAATAACTCTATACTAGAAGGTGTCAAATAAGGCCACACATCCCAGTAGAATGGACTAGCGTACTGGATTCAAAATGCAAAAGTGCAAATGTGAAAAACAGAGAAAAAGTTTTTAAGTAACGTTTCGAGCTGAGGCCTTTCGTCAGACATAAACGTTTGAAAGCCTGAAACGTTACTTTGTGGTCTGTAAATAAAACACATTTCGAAGCAAAATAGCGGTGCAGATTTTTCTCTGTTTTTCACGTTATAACTCTATTCTAAAATTAAATTAAATCTCTAACTCTAGCCTAAAAAGAAGCAGTATAAAATCTCTATCTTTAGCATAATAAGGAAAGAAGTCTTAAAACAGGGGTGCTCACACTTTTTGCGAGCTACTTATAAAATGATCAAGTCAAAATGATCTACCTACTTCCTACAGAAATGCAAAAAAAAAAAATCTGAATGTTGATGTACATGCAAAACCTCATGATTTATGAAATAATTGCATCCACACATAACCGAACATCTGTGTTTTCAATGACATTCATAACATTCCAAACATGTGCGTCCTCGGACGTCCTGCGTTGGGGAAAAACCACAGAAGTGGGCGGAGCTTTGATACCGTCGCCAGTACTTCTGTAGCAGCACTTACAGTCATAGTAGAAACTCAGGATAAAGACTAATGTTTACAAGCACTGACCCCCGTCCTCAGCCCTGGTTTGATCCTGGTTTAGCTCCTGTTTTGGTTGTTTTGGAGCGTGAGTCCCCTGATCACTTTGCTGCTCTCTGATGTGGAGGATGTTCGCTGCTGTGAACCTGCTCGCAGCAGCGAACAGTTTTAAAGGCAGTAAGATGCATGCTTCAGTGATCAGAGGTTGCACGTTTTGTTTGTTGTTGTTTTGGGGGCATACTGTGGCGTGCGAAAACGCAAAACTCCGGTTATCTCTGTCTACACTACACGCAAATGCATAAATGGATAATTATTTTAATGTAATGCGTCCTACCAATACTACCTTTGCGATCGACTGGTAGATTGCGATCGACGTATTGAGCACCCCTGTCTTAAAATATTTAGCATGATGAAGAAGCAAGACTTAAGTACAAAAACCCCTGAGTTTAAATGAATAAAATGCTGTATATTCTAGTGCAAGTAATATATAGTTGTATGTATACATCTGTACATGTTCGCAGCGTGAGACAAAGTGTACACATGTGGTTCTATATTGTACATTCAGTAAGTAAACCTCATAAATACTTACGGCCACGTGATTTAATCTAAACATCACATGGAGATTTCTCTAATTGCGACCAATCAAACAGTGAATTCAATATGATTTTGACATAACGTGCAGCCCTATAATGCGAGCCTTTACGAGCCGTAGCCACGTGAATGATGATTGCAATTGAAAGAAAGATAAAAGACCAGATTGAAGGAGGAGTCGGGAGAAAGAACAAAAAATGAGCAGGGAAAGCGAACAGAATAATAAGCACAGCTCTTGATGAAAAGCTCTCTGTGTATATGAGAGTCGACATGAGACCCGTTCCCCGTCCGCCTTTGCTGTCCAAATGGATATGTTAACATCGCACATAACAAGGCGTGCTGCAGAGAACTTTCTGCAAAGATGCATTGATTTTTACGCCACACCAATCGAGCCATTACTCAAGACAAATACCCCATTTATCTGCCTTAGCTAAGCATGAGCGAACACGCGTGCCAGTGTGTGTATACAGTATATCCCAATGTGTTGAAGAAGCCAGGGAATGCCCATGGGCTATCGCAGAGAAGCATTGATCTCTTCTTACATTTACCCACGCATACACTTCTATAAGGGTTGATAGCATTGATCAGAATAGATAACCGTCCTATGATTGCTGACAGGTGGGTTGAATGTGGCACACTAGGTTCATTATGGGTAAAATATGAGTAGATGTTATGGCTTCACTATACATTTTCTACATAAGGAATTGTGTCTCAAATGAAAGAAAAACATAAAGGAAAAAACAGACATCGTTCGTAATTGTTGTCAACATTGGCAATGGACGCTAATAGTTTTTTAAATTCATAATTATTCCTCTCGCTGCATCTGATAAAATGTATTAGTAAAAGATAAAGGTAAAGCTGGAATACCCAGTTTTGAAACCACAATACATGTACTAATTTTGGCTCTAAAACGGTTTGGCTCTATCACATTTTGCTCCTTTACATGCAAGTATTTTGGGCTTCTGTCACATCTTCAGATCAGATTTTCAGTCAGAAGAGTGAAAAAAAGAACCAGCCTTATTCATCAGCTCTCAATATGCAAATAATATTATGTAATAAAATAAAGACAGCATGTTGGAGCCTGATTTGTTCCTGAAATGTTACTTAAACAAGCTGTTCGATACTCTACTGTAGGTTCAATATGTTACACTTAGAATTTTGGCAGACTTTCATTAATTATATTGTGACCTAAATAACAAACTAATTGCCTTCCCTGCCCACTCTGAAAGGAATGTGAGCCACCCCACAGGGATAGAAATGTGTCCTTTAACCACTATCATTGATTAGTGGGTGAAAGCCTAATGCATCTGCTGCCTTGTTGCTCCACTATCAAAAACATAGCTACACTTTCTATACATTAAATGATTGGCCTTGGTTTCTCAGTGTGTGGGAATCAATGCTCTCTTTAGCACCAAAAAACATGGCACAATAATGAAATCGTGTGACAGAGCACAAAGGCAATAAGTGACAGTTAATCGGGCCCTGACATGACCTGACAGGGTACACCAGCAGCAGTTTGTTCAACATTTCCCATCAAAACCCAAAATGGAAAGATCATTACTTCACCACTGCCACTAGAAAGGGAAAGAGAGAGAGAGAGCACTGTTTCCAGCAAAAGGGCAATTTCTCCACGTTATGTTACGTTTGATGCAACACTTATTGATTTATGTATTTTACTCTTGCTTAGTGCCGTTTCAAGGAACATTTATTTACAGAACCTTTTGAAGATTGATGGTTTTTGGAGACTCCATAACTACACAGCAGTCCCATTTAGGCAGTATATTGACTTACAACGGTTTACTGAAGCTGAACAATCATTTACCCTTTGCATGTTCTACTATCATACACAACGTTAGACAATTAGTATGTAAGTATTATTAAAACACGCTAATTTGCATACTTTATATAAATGAATATAGTGCGACATTCTGTTCACAGACATAATGAACACAATGTCACAATAGTAATATGTAAATGAGCTTCTATGCTGGTATAAAAGCTATTTGATGCGAGTGAACTCTTTAATCTGCAGCAGGAATGCATTAGGACAGATATAATCACTCATCTCTCCCCTTGTTGTTGACCTTCAGCATCCAATTTATGTAGCATTTATTTTGCCAGCGTCATGATTAGCACACCGGCACGCAGACAATTTCCAGCCTTCCTTTTCTGGCGTTTTTTTGTGTTTTATTATTTGTTGCACACTAAAAGCTAAACGGCGTGATAGAATATGTGGCTAGAATACATAAATACAGTTTTGGTGTGCACCTTCGTGACTTGTCTCTAGCTCGATCTCTCCCCCGTAGCTGCCGTAGCCCCCGTCAGTGCGCGCCCTGACCCGGAACACGTAGGTGGTCCCTGGCTTGAGGCCGTCCACTGTCATCATGTTGGAGCGGGTTTTCAGGACCGTGTAGTTCTGCTCACGCTGGTTCTGCAAAGAGGACAGACCATTAGTGTGCGCTAATTAGACCAACCAATGTATGGGCGCAGTGAAGATGAGCTTTATGAGTCGCACTGATTTTATAGAATCGTGAAAAGGCTGCTAAAAGAAACAGTAGTTTGTTTATATATTTGATTCTCATGTTATCAATGGTAAAATGCTAATGCTTGTGTGCTTGTGGATCTAGACCAAATATCCTAAATGTGTCCTGGTACTTTTAAGCATGACATGCATGATTTATTATTTTACGTTTTAAGGTGATCAATTTATTTTATTCTATTATTTAATCAGGAAAAATCCCACTGAGATTTTTTTCATGGGAGTTCTGACCCCGAGTTTGGGGGTGGCAGTCGGGCAGAGTGTTATAGGGAGATATTGTACATGTTTTAGTGGTAGGGGAAACCGGAGCAGCTGGAGGAAACCTATGCAGACTTGGGGAGAACTTGCGATCTCCAGTCAGAAAGATGGAATCGAACTTAGGACCTTCCTGCTCAAATTAGATAAATACATACAATTACACTACAAAATACTGCAATTCAATAAAAGTGAGCTAAAGTCAGTAGGGCTTTTTCTTCTTAGATATTCAAACTGGATTAAAAACACTAATGCAGTGCTCTTTATCATCAAGAGTTTTTCTAACCATATCTGCATATGAGTTAAACACATTTTAGCTCACGTATAAATAGGGCAGAGCTATTTAACCCTTTAATGGTTTCCTCAACCGTTTGGTGGATCACATTTTGAGTTTCTATATCTACTTGAAGCTCGGGACTGAAATTGGGGCGTCTCTATCACTTTGTTTTATGTACTTTACCATCAACCTGGATTTCAAGCATTTGGTAAAATCCTATAACTAAAAAAACTAGGGGTTAAAAATAACAGTTATCTTATGAGTGCTTCTACACCTTAGACAATCAAAACAAAGAAAAATGTACGTTGCTTTCTTCAAGGAGTGATTATTAAAGGGTTAAACATAGTAATCGAAAACCATTGTTGATGCACAGGCCATAGCTTGGCACGGAATTAATTTTGGATGAATTACGTAGAGAAAGTGACGACAAAATTGATGATGCATTTAACCTTCCTTTGGGCCTCATTCACCTCACACATTATTCATCTGCTTGTCATTGCACAAATCTTAGCCTTATCAAATCTACACTTTGAGGCAATATGTTTCAACCCACGTCCTGCCATGTTTCCTCAGGCCCCCCCCAGGTGTGCGAGTGGGAGGATGAATAGAGAGCAAGTGTGCATGTCCGTGAGCTGATTCCCCGCAGAGAGCTTGATACGCTACCTAATGGAGGACACTCTACAACCTGGATTAACACTATTTTACTGCTAATCACCGGCAGTACATACAGGCAGCCCTAATTTCATCACCTTGACTGTGTTTTACAAGGTTTGTTCGACAGATGTGAGCGTAATTGGCTTGGTGGGAGCAGTAGGGGATGGTTTATGATGGAGATAAAGAAAGCGGGAGAGGAGGAGAACGAGTCATTACTTGGAGGTCTTGAGGATAGATACAAATACGTATTTACAAAAACACATTGAGTTTGTATTACAGTGCACTTCTAAAAATGTCTCACCTTCTCATAATAGATGACCTCATATTCCACTATGGCGCCGATGGGCCGCTCCGGACCCTGCCAGGCCAAAGTCACGCTGTCCTTGCTCCGTCTCTCCTTCAACACAACGCTCACTTTATGGAACAAAAATACAATAAAAGCATTAATCCTTTAACTTATCAGCAGCAGACTGTGGGTTGTTTTTAAGGTTGTTCAAGTAGCAGGTTATAGGTTAAAGAAATAAGGCTGTATGCATATATAAATTAAAAGGATATATATTGAATGAGGCCTATTGTGCTATTAAAAGTTGATTTCTTTTCAAAGCCATCACCAGGACAAAGCAGCAAACCTTGGGAAATTGAGTCTTTTCTGTCACTGTGACTGCAAACTAGAGTTGTCAAAAGTATCAAAAATGTGATATTAATTAATGCTAAAACTAGTATTGGAAATAGATGCACTCAATTGTACAACTATCGATTGCAATTTTCTACAGGAAAATAACCAGGACAAAATTTCACATTTCCGGAGCATTTTTAGATAAAAAAAAAAAAAAAGTTTTTAACTAGCCTGAATATTTTTAATCTTTTTAGATGTTTGAAGCCTTTTGGTTATGACCACCATTGATTAGCTCTCTGTCTCCACGGCTTTAAATGTTGAATTTTATTTGAAAAAAATGAAAAATATAATCTAATTTGGTATTGAATCCAAGTTTCACATTTTTGTCATTTTCATCATTATTGTTTGTCTTTAGTAAAGCATCTCTGTGTCCAAGAAAGCGCTATATATATTATAAGGATTATTACTGTTATTTGAATCAACATTGGCGAACGAGAGACGGATGTATCTGGTGCTTGTGCATCAGATGATGTCTCTGTGCACATTCATATGCAGAGCTCTCACACACTGTGTACAATTCAAAGTGGGTTTTTACTGAATATACAGTGTAACAAGTCACACAAGTGCTCATAATGAGGTTAACAGCCGCGTTCACCGCATCCACCCCCACGGATCAACTTCTTCAGCCTATTAGTCGTCTGCACCCCGTGTCATGATCAACTCTGACACAAAGTTCCATCTACACAGTGAGGAAGTGTCTTATTGGAGATGCTTCTGTATGCTAAAATTAGACGTTTGGCATACCAAGACTCTATATTCACCCGAATAATCGTCAAATTCATGAAGTTTGAAGACAGGAGTAATACTGTAATGCGTATCAAGTGTAGTCTATTGATTAAAGTTGTTATGCCTGTACTCATACCTGTTTGTGACGTGGTGACGTTGATGACCACTGTTCCCCTGGGCGTGGGGCTGAGGTCAGACACTCCGTTTTGACTCTCAAGAGTGAAGCTGTAGTTGGAGTCTGGTTGGAGGTCGGTGACGAGCACAGTGGTGGAGGAGAGACCAAACTGTCGGGGGATGAAGTGCACACTGCTGCCACACGGGGAGCATTTCCTGCCGTCACCAGAGCACTTCCTGCAGTGCAGGCTGTAGGTGATGTCGCCCCGTGCCCCTGTGTCCCGGGGCGCAGACCACTCCAGAGTCACACATGTCTCATTTGCAGTGAAGATGGGGTTTTCAGGGGCAGAAGGAGGACCTGAAGAAGATCATTTTATTGATTTAGAACATGCTCTGGACTGTGTCAGGGTCCCTTCGGGTTTTTTTCCTCACTTTGTGAAAAAGGAATTTCAATTCACTTAACTAAGCTTCACCTTAACATCTTTTGTCAATTAGAAAGATGTTTTCAGTGAATTACATCAAGTGAATTACATGGGGCGACAGTAGCTCAGTTGGTAGAGCATTGGCCTTAAGCCCAGAAGGTCGTGGGTTCAATTCCCACCTCTACACCTTCTCCACCGACTCCCACTGATGACTGCTGTCGTTGTGTCCTTGGGCAAGACACTTAACCCCACTTTGCCCAAAGCCCCCACTGAAAGATCAAGGCTATGCTCACACTCAGAGAGCAGCCGTCCTCCTGTGGACTCACCACCTGCAGAGGGTCAGTGAGGGGCTGGTGCTATGAGACTTGTGTGGCATCTCTGATTGCCACCCCCCTGACCCAGAAATGGATTAAAGGGTAGAAAATGGATGGATGGATGGATGGATACATCAAACTCAATAATATCATTTGATAACGATTATTAGGGGTGGGAACCTAAGGGTACCTCACGATATGATACGATATACGATACAAAGCTCACGATAACGATTTTATCACGATATGACGATTATTGATATATTGGTCAGAAATATACAATATGCCAATTTATGGCATAAATAAAAGAAAAATTACTCTTTATTTCATGATAAATAGAATGGAGATGCGTAATGTAGCCATATATTAAGTATTGATACCAATTCAAAAAAAAAATCGATATCGATACTTGGCAAATGCATATTGATAATCAAATCGTGGGAGAAAGTATCGCGATATATCGATATATCGTCACACCCCTAACAATTATAGTTGATGGATGATATGATGCGATTATTGTTTCTTCCCACATATGAATACTAAATCAATTGATATTGATTATATAGATTATATATATTATTGTGCAACATCTGCTGGGTATGGCTAACTGGCAGAATATTGTAAAATATTACATTCGGTCAGAATAGTGTGATAACCTACAAAGCTCTGAGTTGTCATATATGTCATTATGATGGCCGGTCTATAGGAGCAGCTTCATATGGAAAAGTGCTGATTATGTCAGGTCCCTGCATGCTGCAATGCAGGTATCTATGGAAATGTGTCGGTGGATGCCCATTAAGTCTGACATGTCATCAGGCCAGGGCTGAGCCCGAGCCCCAGGGGGGGCCTTGCGAAGCCTACAACTTTCCTGATTAGACCTCCCTGTGGCACAGCCCCCAGAAGAATAGAGGAGATGGGGGTTTTCTGGCCATGGGGCGGAGGCCCGGCTGAGGATAATTGAGCCTGTCACTCATATATCTGTAGAATAGAGGTTCTCTGATCCTGCTAATACACCCCTTTCCTCTCTCCGTACACGAGGCCACACTAAACTGTCCATCATAATCACTACTGATTGGCCCTTTATCACACTCGGACGATATTCTACATTTCCTCCACTGCTCCCGTCTTCAGTCTCATTTCCTTTGTCTGCTGATGACTAATTCTCTCACCCTCTAATTTTGTCTTAATGCTCAGGAGAGTTGAGTAGCCCATACATGTTTGGTTGACGTATTGTTCCACTTGAACCCATGTCACCCGCTGCAACAATTCATGTGCCCAATAATCTGTAATCATCTGATTATTGCTAAGCCTTTATGTGTGCAGAGTGTGGTGTGACCTGCATCTGCATCTGACACAGCTCCTCACCACATCTACAGCGATTTACTTTTGACTAATTTTCTTCCGCCATCTTTTTACAACTAAGGTTATCATACTGGTTGAGGTGTTTACCTTGTGAACATGTTTTGGCTGCTAAGCTGTGCAGCGTGACCTCAAATGAAAGAAATTGTATAAAGAGTATGTTTGTGGACTCACGTGTGCAGGACATGGAGCGTGGGTCGCTCTCCGCTCTGTGGAAGCCTTTCTCACACGTGCATTCTGTGGCTTGTTCTTGCGGAGCCGAGCTGTGAGGCGGACATTTGGTGCAGTAGGCGTCTGTGGCTGAGGCTTTGTATGTCCCAGGTCTGCATGCTGCAAGGAAAGAAAAGCATTGTCAAGCTGAAGCCTATTGCATACACATATGAAAAACATCAACATGTATTACAATCTGAATTGTTTGCAGAAATCCAAAACTATTACATACATAGATTTAGTCCTAAAAAATGTTATTGATCAACAGGGTACATTACTTTGACTGTACCAAACTATTTATTTTTTATATTATATTTTTTTATTGAGACCAATCTTGATAATATGGTTTCCAGATAGCCCAGCTGGATACTGAATACTATTCAGATTCTAACTCATTTTTTTGTATCCTAATTCCTCACTATAGTGACTTTCTAAGAGCCTACATTTTCAGGCCAGAGCAAAGATGCAGCATTACGCGAAACATATAATCCACAACCAGTGACCTGCAGTCAGTGGAGGCAGGTGAAGCAGGGCCTCACTTGTTATCATGAGGAAATCAAATAAAGTAAACCATAATACACTGTCCTATTTATGAAGTGATTTGAACTATTGGGTTATTACACAAAAAATTCTGAATTTTCACATGAGCTTTTGAGGCAGTGACCTGGCCTCATGTAGGGGGCAATCCTGTGCCCATAATTAGGCTGCGTCAGATTTCACCAAAATGCCTCCTTCGTTATTCTTCCTCTGCAGAGAGCAGCACCAGGTTACGAATATTTTAAGTGCCACACAAGTCAGATTTTATGCTTCAAAAATCACAAAATTATGTTTTTGTATCTAATCCTCTGTGCTGGGAAGATGGAGTCTTGTATGGACTTCATTTCTATGTCAAGGCAAGGTAAAAACACTTGTAAATTTGTTTTTTACATGCTCCCGTGTTTTGTATGTGTAAAGAATAGTGGTATGAAACTTAATCTGCTATTGCCAAACAACTTGTGAATAAGCCGCTCTGTGGGTCATGTTGAAGTGGTTGTTAATCTGATTGTGAAGTCAGTGCCATGAACCTCACCGCACGACACATCACCGCTAACAACATCGCAGAAATAGATGTGTGGTGTAACTCTAAGGGTATGACACGATTGGTCATTATCATTAAATGTATGCACTCAAAATGAAGAAGCATGTAGTTTCATACATTATCCGGTCAGTTACACACACACACACACACGCACACACACATTTCTTTGACAGCTTGACACTAATAACCTCCAAAATGATCACACATATGTCACAACGACCTACTCATGAACAGTGTCGCACAATGCATGGATACAGTACACACAAACAACAGCTTGTAGTTTGATCTAAAGTAGAAAGAACAGATCGGGGGAGGTCATAAGTCCGTGTCAGGCAGCACCAATGGCAAAAACAAAACGTGATGTGATGTAATGTGACGTGAGAGATCCGGACGACCAGTTTTACCACAGGCTCAGACCAAACAAAACACAGCGACAGCAGCGCCAATGTTATGCTTCTTATATAATATCTTGGGAGGAAATCAAATACACCAATAACATAATTTGACTGGCGCAGCGGCTGTTACACCGGGTGCATATTAGTCATTATGTAGAGTCATAAAACTGTGGAGAAAAATCTGTGCTACTGCTCAACAGCACAGCATCAAAATGGATTGGGGACTTGAATGATTTCCCTTTTGCATTCCTAGCACTAAATGCAATCCATGCTTCCTCTTCGGCAATCTGAATATAGATTAGGCCTGTGTTTATTTTTACATCAGCAGAACGGATTTTCCTTTTCTCAAATCCGGTTTCCGACCACACGTAAGCATTATAGTCTACTAAAAAAGTAATTTGAAGCATGGCTTGGGTGAGATTGAAGGTCAAGACAAGACTCGGTTTTGTTCAAAGATTTTGTTGATGACAAATGACAACACAACATATAATTTACTTTAAATATTTAAAAGCAAGAGAAGCGACAACAACGGGGAAATTCTAGTGCTTATGGCATGATCCTTTGATTTGATTGCATGCACTATTATACAGTATAATCACGGCACACAGGGAAAATATCAAAATTAGAATTGCTCGGTGGCAGAAGTGTATGTGCGGCAGGATGAGTGGTGTTACAGGATGCTGCAGGTGTTGATTGCTTGTTGGTGCACGGGGCCGAGGCTCTGCACAAAGGTGTTAAGCACAGTCTGATTGTGTGTGTGTGGAGCACTGATTGCCTCCTCTGAATCTGAAGGTCAAGGATTTCATCAAGCTGTACATCTCTGTGCCCCAAGCAGCTGTAAATCAACCCGGCCGATCCCCCCGACGGACTGCGGACTACAGCCGCTCGATTATTGCAAAAATATCAGTCCTGACTATTTGGCTCATAATTGAAATCAGGATTATTTCTATTCTGTCATAAAAAGGTGATGAACCTGTTCTATTGGTGTTATTGAAGTGGAGAAATGGTAGAACAAGCACATATCCTTAAAAGGTATCGTAATTTCGCGTTCACTCTTTTAAGTATAAAAATGATTGTGACATATCAACACTCAAATTCCCATTAAGTTTTTTTTTTTCTATTTTATAACATGAAAAATAATGAATTCTGTAACATATTTTAGGAATATATTTGTATTTTTCTGCCATTATTTCATCTAGTTTCCAAGGTAGTAACTCAAATGATTGACTATTTTTATACCATAACAACACATTGATTGTTAAACAGATCAATTTATCAGTTAGCTGTAAACACAAGTCAAATACAATGTCTTTGAAATATACGTCCAAGCTTTTGAGGCTGATCGAACAAAGGAAAGAAAAATGTTATGTATATGTAATCATTTATGGCTGATCGGCAGAGCAGAATCCCCAAACAATTGGCAGACATTGGAATCTGTTTCAAATCGGTTGGTACCTGCTTTTGACCTCCGTTAAAATAACATTTCTTCAGCCAACATTTTTAACCAACCTTGTAATTTTGTGGCAGCAGTAAACCCTTGAACATAATAGTGGCCTAAAACCAGAGTGATTCCTCAGTGTGGCGGCATAACTTCCACCTGGTTGCTGTGCAGGCTCGAAAACTGCGGACAGTATTTTTAGGCAAATCATTCATCATAGGGGAGCAAAGTCCACTAGCACAAATCCCCATGGACCTGAAAGAACACTGGAAAGAGGGGATTTTGTGTAGAAAGAGTAGAAGGGGAAAAAAGCAAAGCGAGTGATAATTCTCCAAGGGTTACCGAGCTCTCCTTCCTGTCAGGTTCAGCGTAATGGGTGCCTATATGCAAGGCCATGTGTGTTGGCGAGGATGTAGCAGCCGGCCTTTCTCTTTGACGCTTTTCATGCAGACATAAAGAACCCAAAGATGGACAGAAGGACCACCATGCCAACTCGAATCCACATGGGCCAACTCCTTCCCCTGGTCTCTTGTTTTGCACCTTTTTTAGGAACTTGTTTTCTTCGCTCCATATTGTTCTCCTTGTATTCTTTTCTTGAATCTGTACTGCAGTTGCTACCTCATGGGAACACAGTACTTGACTGGATTCCCTTATGATTTATGATTCTCCACAGATGTGAGACACCAAATGAAATAATACATTACACAAAAATAGGTATTCGGTAGTTAAAATAAAGCTGTGATGTTTCTTTTTAAGAGGCAGCAATAGCATGTAGGCATGCATGTGTACATGTTCCAACTAAATGCAAAGCATGGCATCAGATCCAATGTCTTATTAAAAATTCATCTCGTCACCAGAGAGAGTGTATTTGTGCCGATCAATAGCTCTTAGATATGATATAGTACCACGGCTCCAGACACTGCCTCAGCCACCACACACGGATTGAGACGGGAACTGTCTTACAGAGAGACCAAATTTTGACTGAAATATGTTTGAAGCAATTTTAATGTTATATATATATTCGTATTTACAACAATCTACTTTTATATTGCTGCATGTTTACCATTGAGAAAATTGTATAGTGTATTTTCACGTCTTATAAATTGTTATTCAAGCATAAAATATTATGCAATTTTTTGTCCATTAAAAATAATAATGAGACCTTTTACATTCTTGTTTCATGGTTTAGAATCTGAAATAATAACGTAACTAAAATATTCCAACAGACGCATCACAGATAAAAAATCAAGGCTGGGTAAATAATTGCATAAATATTTACATTCATTTCAAACTTCAATTACGTTAAAAGGAATGAACGCATTGATTCATTTCACTTCCTCCATTTTTGTGCGTGCTGTTTCTGCCCCACCACAGACCGGTGGAGATGGTCTGCACAGTCCTGTATACGAGTGTGTGTATCTCCTGCAGAGGACCGCTACCGTCCCGCTGTCCTCCTCTGCTCCTGCGGGCTGCGGGGCCACGATCTTACCTCCTCTGTGGAAGGCAATCATTCACATTTTACCTCCTCTTCAATCTCCCCGTGTGCTCCACCAGAGACCATTGTTCATGTGTCCTGCGCTGATTAAAGCTGGGGTGCGTCATTTTTTCTTTCATAAATAATTAAGTAGACTTTATTTTCCCCAACATAAAGAGTAAACTTAAAAAGTACAATTCTGTGAACAGAATCCGATCCCAACATTGTGAACAACGTTCACATACTTGATGGAAAGAGCCTTGTGAGTCCCTATAAGAGGCTTTGGACTGAGAGCTCTTTTTCCCTTTTCTGACCTAAAGCTGACCTAAAGATATGTGACAGAGGCCAAAAGTACATAAATGTGAAAACAAGTGCTAAAACCAAACTTTTGAGTGAGGGGGTTTGAAAACATAATGTGTCATACATTTGAAACCATACAGTCAATAATGTATGGTTTATGCACAAAAATAATGCAGTAAACTGATTAAGTTGGGTCAGATTACTGGTTAAAAACACAGCCGTGCGATTGTAAAGAATACTTTGGTTTTAAAAGAGTGTGATACAATAGTGTCACAGAAGGGGAAGAGTTTCATGTTTGTGACAAAAGTTCCTGATATTAGTGCGGAAAGATCTAAAAACAACTCCAGGTCTGTTTTTAGAAGCTCAAAAAAATTATTTTGGATAAATAAATCCTTCATTATTAAACTTTACAAACTGTCAGTGTAACCATTCACAACATGTTAAATCGTTTTCACAATTCCATATTCATTGTGAAACCGCCTCACTTAATAAGAAGGCAGTCTCTGTGGTTATGGGGATGGACTCTGGGGGGATGTGAACTGCATGTATTGCCACAAGTGGTCTTGGGCACGTGTCGCTCAGAGCGAGAGGAGGCAGATTCAAACGAGGGTCTGGAGGAGGCCTCTTTGAAGAGGCCTTTCGGTTGTGTTAAGTGTTTGCTGGGATATAGCCCATGTTTGTGTGTGCTCCTTTGAAAGGGAAGTTGTGTAAAGCTCACTGGCCCATGGGAGATGAACTCTGTAATGGTCACTATGGCAACAGGCTTTTAGGATAAAGCTGTTCTGTGCTGAGCCCCAGAGTGCACAGAGCTGCGGTGAGCGCGCGCCGGCTTGAGAACGTCTCCTTAAAAATTGATACATCAAGCGTCAGTGGAGAAATGTGACGAGATGGAAGGTGACGTGTTTGGAGGCCACCGGGGTCGAATCTGCCTGTGTGTTTGTGCTCGTGTGCACATGTCCATGAAACATGCGTCACTTACGTTGACATGATTTCATTACAAACAAATGATGAGACAATACAGTAACACTGAATGTGCTAAACACAGGCAAATACTGTAGCTACACATTAATTGATCTGAAATAATAGTTTTATCAAGTGCTTGTATAGTAAGGTGTAAGATAAGACTTGATGTCTTCCAATGCAGGGGTAAATGCTCTGCTTAACAGTCCACAAAGTTATCACAATGTATCCTCCTTATCTTCTATCAAGACCACAATATGCACACATGTTGTAAGCATCTGATTGTGGCTTACTAAATCATAAAATAACAACAAAGCTAGAAGATCAATATCACAGCTTACATTTTAAGCAAAGCTAATTATCCATGTCACTACTGCTCGGAGTTTATTGAAATTCCAAACATTTTAATCAGTATGTGGTGCCAGGAGACACTGTTTATTATAATTGAGTGATATTACATCATGGGAACAGATGCTTGAGGGCAATTAGGAGGGAAATGTTTCTTGTAAATAGGTGATGATCAACAGGCCCGTCCTAAGGGCTGTGCGACCTGTGCCGTCGCACAGGGCCTCGCACCACACAGGGGCCTCGCAATCTTCCTTCCTTTTATTTTATTTTATAAATACACTAGTTCAAGGGTCCCCAAAGGGCAGACTGCACTCCAAATTTGGAACCCTAAACCCCTTTCTCTGGACCTCTTTGATTTCGTTTGATCAAAAGAACATTTTTACAAGTAAAGTCAAATTTTCACCAAAAGCGATTTGTAAACAGGCAGGCGCGCGGGCAGCTATGTATGCAACGGGTCCTCCGAAAAAACTGTCAGATAACTTTAGCAGTGTCTGAGTGAGATACAAAGAAAGTAACGGGAATGATCGCAGTGTAGGAGAGATGGATACTCGCGGAGGAGGAGCAGTGAGACAGGTGTGAGCAGAGGAGCAGACCCCTTTGTGTGAGCAGAGGAGGAGGAGGAGGAGGAGGAGGAGGAGCAGTGATACAGGTGTGAGCAGAGGAGCAGACCCCTTTGTGTGAGCAGAGGAGGAGGAGGAGGATCAGCGGTGTGACAGGTGTGTGAGCGCTGCTATTGCCAATGTTTAGTCCGAATATCCACATCAAAAACATATTTTTAAAAGCATTAGCAAACACACTGTATGTCTAGCTTTAGCTAGCTGGAGTGTTTTTGTTGTGGTCAGAGTGTGTGGAGGAGGAGGTGAAGAGTATTTTGTTGTTGTCAGTGTGGAGGAGGAGGAGCGTATGTTGTCAGAGTGTGTGGAGGCATGGCAAAAACGTTATTTGATGAGAAAAAAATAATATTGACTCCGCCTCATAGCCATTTTGGCGCATTTTGCCCAAATCTAACTATTAGAAGAAAAAGACTCCTTTTGGTTCAATCTTTTGAGTTGCTCTACCATTTTGCCACAGGACGAAAGAGACATGTCAGCTAAAAAGACCGCGACCAATATTGCACGTAGAGTGTGTGTGCGTGTGTACGTGCGCGCGCCAAACGCTGCATAGGAGCGAAGACACTCGGTTACGCGCGTGCTGATCTCGTCAAGCACCGCGCGAGGTGGTGCTGAATTCATGTCAAAGATTATAACAGGAAAAACTTTCCTCAGATCTGGGAAAAAAGTGTCAGGGCAGGGCCTCGCGTTTCGAGTTCGCACAGGGCCTCGCACCCCCCTTGGGACGGGCCTGATGATCAAGCACAGAATACAGACAAAGTTTTCTTCACAAATGCGAGATGACTAAGACCAAGTCACCTGAGCAACTGTTACATCAAGCTCAGTTTGTGAAAGAACATGCAGAGTCAGACATAGTCATCAAACTGATCGGATCACTAAACTTATTGAATCGCTAATTCATATTGTACCTTCACACTGTCATCTTTGAGATGAGTTCCATGAAGCAGATGATATCCCTTTCCTCTAGAACTTATACAGTTCTCATGCATTCTCGGAGTTAGATGGGATCAAATAATCACTACAGTCATGAACTATTGCTCTTCTTTAGTACTGGAAAGTTGCATACCTCTGCGTTGATACAGACATGAGGGAGATTTTTTTATCTGTAGAAACTTCAGATTCAGAAACTTTTTTGGAGCGTTTGTTGATATTAACTAAGAAACAGAATTAATAAAGAAGACTGTGACAGCTATAGGTTCTTAACTGTTGCTCAGACAGCATGAGAGGTTCACCAGTATCTAGTGGCCACATTACAGACAAAAGACATGAGCCGTGACTGACAGCTCACAACAGGCCCTCAGTGTATTTATGGCATCCTATGGCATGTGTGCGCTTGGCGGGTGGAAGCAGATCTGAGATGTCCACTACATGAAGCACATGAGTGCACAGGCTCTGATCTACTGACTGTCCCTCTGATACCAGCCAATTACTGAGAGCGTCTGAGGGGAACTAAAGGATGAAGCCTCTACTTTCACTCACTCCAGCTCAGCGTGAATGTTGTCACTTTTTTACTACAACCACAAGTCGATTTTGATAATGGTAGATACACACATAACAGTTGAAACACAGGAAGGACATCCTTAAAAATAACCAACAAAATGAATGTTGCTTTTCTTGTAGCAAGAATGTTGTACTTAATTCTTTCTTCTTCATTATGCTAGGTTGGACATTTTAGATTAGATAGGATCAGATAAACGTTATTGATCTCGCAATGGAGAAATTTAAATGTCTCATTTGGCATAGATCAAATCACTCAGATTGTGCAAAAAAAAGTGTGCAACATGTTAAAGCTTAAAAATATAGTTTGCTTCATTTATCTTGTGTTGTGTGCTCCTCATTCCTACTGTTCTGTAACAGGTAAGGCAACGCTGGAATTTCCCCACAGTGGGACGAACAAAGGATGCTTGGAATTCTCCACAGTAACGGTGCTACACCCTCTTCTCTCCACAGATCTTACTTGTGAGAAGGCGGAGAGGTGCCACCTGTTGTAACTATGTAACTATGCAGATACTGTAGCTACAAGCTAGATATACAAAACTTTCACTGAATATATTTGCCAGCAATGTTGCTTCAAGACATGAAGATAATATTGATAACAGTAGATGCTATAGAAGGGGAGAATATCTATACTCCCTGTCTTTGCCATCTACCGTCTGCATTTTGCCTCTCCCTATCCATATGTCTTATTTCCCAGCGGCCTGTCTGTCATACGTTGACCCTGACCTTCTCCAGAGCTCCTGCACAAATATTTACTCTACCACTGACAGCCGCTGACACACACACGCATGCACACACACGCACACACACACACACACACTTACACACTGTCCAACCAAAAAGAAAAAAAAGTGGAAGAGGGTGGTGTCATGTTCATCGCAATTAAATCCCACACTTGCTTCATTCTCGGGGTAACCCAAGTTGATGGCCCTCCATGCAGAGTTGTGGTGATTATCCACAGGTCTAAAAACACATTAAATAGACACCAGGTGTGTGTCCAGATGGGGGTCAGGGGCGAGGGGAAGGTGTGTGACAGGCCGGTGTATAAGAATAAGGACTATGAATAGCTTACACACAGCACAGTGCATCTTTTCATTCGTGTCCTATAGATTTCTTTTGTGGTAATTTGTCAATAGCTTTCACAGTTTAAAAATAAATAAAAATGCATTCTATCTTTTGACGGATGGTAAAGAAAGAAAGGACTTCTGTACACCGTTTTACCCATATAGAATACGGCTTAAAGATGAAATATATTAAGCCTCTACTTGTTGATAGTTTGCTCACAGCTTGTAAAAACCCCATTTTAAAACCCCAGTCACAAAACGAACTCTAAGCCATCATCATAAACGTTACATCAAACAAACTTACTCACTTTACAATCTATATTAAATAAAGTTTCACATTTTTGGTAAAATTACAGAAATATATGAGCGTTTGAACGATATTCTAATTTTCACCTGAACAGTACACTTGCACATCAGATATCCCTCAAAGTGACATTTTCAATAGTTTTCAATATCCCAGATCAAATGAATGGAAAGTAACTATTCTAAATACAATTCCTCAAAAATAGAACTCTGAAAAGTTCACAACACTGGTTAGCATTTAAGACATCGCTTCACCGGATATATATTTATAGTTTGACCATTTACATAAGTATCTAATGCTTCCATTTTAAAGTTTAGAGCTGGCTGTAAACAAACATAACCGTAAACAAAGCATTACGCCGCGGATGCATTCAGATCCTGAGCTGCAGAGTTCAAGACAGCGAGCAGAAGGGTGTTTTGTTCCCAAATGACTGGTGATGATAAATGCCTACATAACAAGAAACAAGTACATGCAGCGCGGTGGAATTGTACCGTGGTTGTTTTCGGATGTGGATGGAGCTTTGTTGAATTGAGCACAAGAAATATGTTTTAATTTGGTAGAACAACTAAGGTTTTTTCTTATGAAGAGAGGAGAAAAAATCTGAGGCACTCTTGACAATAAAATAAAAATCCTTTAATGAACAGGGATTTGCAACGTGTTTTGGCGACATTGGACCTTCTTCAGGGCATGAGTCAGGGCTTTTCATTGCCCTGCTTTATCAGAGAAGTAAGAATAGCTCATCAAATGCATCGGAGCGTTGTCGTGCTGGCAAATACTATACCTTTTCTCTTTTTTTACTCCAGCCCAGCCTTAAACTCCGTCTGCTTCAAAGCCACCACAATCTAAACATACATGTCATACTGTTAAATGTATTCATCCGCACGCTGCATGTCGGTAAACGTGCCCCGTGACCGGCGAGTGGTGTGGGAGGAGCCACGCGGTATTTTCAGTTCATCATTCTCAATAATTCATTCTCTCCAGCAGCAGCGGAGAAAGCAAAGCCCTGTGCCTCTGCGTCTCTCTCAGTAGTCGTCATTCCACACAAAGATGCAGATGTAGCTGTCAAAGGGGAAGGCCAGACTGCTTCCAACTTGTAAGGGTGGGTGGGCAGTTTGTCAGTCATCCTCACAGAAAGAAACAAAAAGAAAAAAAAATACCCCAACATGTTATTCTTATTCATGAGTGGTAGCGGAAACTTCCATCACCCTGTGGTTTAACTGGCAAAGGAGAAGGCCGATACTTTGAATGTTATTTTGTCAGCAGCTTGTAACATAGTTTATTGTAGTTTGCTTCTTGATTTATTCTCTTCACTCACAAACTACAGCCTGTCATCTTTAATTAAGCAGAAAAAGTGCTAGAATAATTCAGTTGATATAGTTTGATGTGCTCTGAAATGTATGAAGAAAGTTACTCCTGGGTTAAAGCTGGGGTACCAAACTTATTGTTTCATAGATAATCCATACTCGTAATCCTGACAGAAATCAGCATTTTATAAAAATAACACTGTGTGAAGAAATCAAACCACAAGAATCTGTTTTTATCAGTTTAGAGAACAGGGTCACTTTTGCATTCTTGTGAGAAAGATCCCTGTGAGTCACTATCTGGCTCTTTGTCTGAAAAAGCTAATCCAAACATGTTACAGAGCCCAAAAATGCTTGCGTGTAAAAACTAGAATCAAACTTTGCAAACAGCGAGTAACATTTATCCCACTCCCTATGGACCAAAGTCTCCCATTGCGTTTCTGTGTTCCAAAGAGATTGATTCACTGATCTGTCGTTGGAAAACTTTGTAAAGTCCTTCAAAAAGTTTGCTGTTGTGATTTAGGGCTATAACAAAAATAAAAATAAATGTAATGGAATTTATCTAGTTGGATAAATGTTACAACATATCGATATCTGCGGTTTGAAAGTTAGCTAACCCAGCCTTAATCTTATATTCCTGACAGAGCATATTTCTCATCCATCCATCCATTTTCTTCCCCTTAATCCATTTCTGGGTTGGGGCAGGCAGTCAGAGCTGCACCCAGTACACAGAGCACCAGCCCCTCACTGATCCTCCTGCAGGTGGTGAGTCCACAGGAGCTGAGATCTTTCAGCGGGGGCTTTAGTCAAAGTGGGGTTAAGTGTCTTGCCCAAGGACACAGCGACAGCAGACATCAGTGGGAGTCGCGAAGTACGTCTTACGGTGGGCTCGAACCCACGACCTTCAGGCCCAAAGGCCAATGCTCTACCAACTGAGCTTCTGTCACCCCATGTTTTCTCAAAACATGTGAAATAAACTAGAAAAAATTTAAAATTAGCTTTAGTTTAGTTTGTGCATTTAACTTCCCCATTTGATAAACCATTGAAATCAGTGTTCAGCTGCAGTGCACGAACATAATGCGCTGAATCTTTTATTGTCTCTTTGTTCTTTCCTCTGTGCTGTGTTTTACATTCCCTCTTTGACTAACGTGCAGCTGTACATTTTGAAACCACAGACAAATTGAACTAGCACCACATCTGTATGACAAATTCAGAAGTGAGCAGTGATGTATGTGGATGTGGATGGGACCCAATCAGCTTTTTGACGGGCCCACTGTACATCTGGAAACTATCCCGCGTTTCAAAGAGTGGAGCGAAGTCAGCCGTGGGGGTCAATAGCCGCCTTCCTGTTAGCCTGGCTTCCCGCTCGATTGGTTGGTCTGTGCCTGCCTGTGCATACAAATCCAGTAGACCTTAAATAGAGCAATCCTAAGCTGACTTTGACTGGAGAGAGACGTGAAAAAGTTTCCCATGAGTGTGTGCATGTTTATCCCTGAGTGGAAGTGCACGAGCATATGGAGCACAGCCAATTAATAGCAACTGTACCCAGAGGAGTCCTGGTTCTCCAGCCCTCACTCTCCTGACTGGGCTCTGCGGGGAATAGGGCTGCTATATACAGACCTGAAGAGTAGAAACGTGCATTAACAATTTCAGAGTCCTTGGCCTGTTTTTCCTTTTTGTCTCTTAAAGTTACACTACCTTCTGTTTGACGTGTAATTTTATACTCATTATAATTGTAGTATATCATCAGCAATAGAGGCGTCTGTAACCAAGATTTAACAGTGGAACAGCAAGCGTGTGTTTCTTTGCTCATTCCAAGTGAGAATTTGCTTGTTCCATGCTATTTTTGCTTGTTCTATTGGTGTTTTAAGACTGACAAAAATGTAAAAATCAAATCAAGATAAATGTAATCTAGCTTTTTTGTAAATAGCAGTATTATTCATTGTTATTATTTGCGATTATCCAAAGGTTGGTTGGCAATGATGGCCTTTTCCACTTTCATCTCTGCTGCCGTCTTGGCTCATGGGTGCGTTTGGTGAGTATTCCTGGCGTCTTTAGCCCTATCCTGGCAGGTGATGGACAATAGGAGTAGCAGCAGCGCTAGAAGTCTCTTTGTGTGAATAGACATTATCTGGGTCAGTGCTGTGCAGGTATGTAGAAAGGAGACTATGCACAATGTCGAGGGTTTAAGCCTTTTGCCATTTTGCGTTCATTTATTCTTCTACAAAAGATGAAGGAAAAGGGGGAAGGGGTGAGGACATGTGAGAGAATTGAGATAAAGGCGAATGAACGGGAAAAGGTTGGCTGTCAAAAATGTGAAGGAAAGGAAGCAATCCAAAAGTCACACTGAAAAGAAGATGGCTGAAATCCCCCTTTTTTGTTCAAAAGCTAAGATAGGCATGTGGTAAGAAAAATCCAAACAAGTGGTTTAAACTACCTATCAACATAATGACTCACATACAGTACATACCAGCTATAGCCGATCATTAAAACAAGAGAATAGGTGATGTGAAGCCTGGGCCTCGAAAGTGTGGATGCTTATTACAGGGATTATCCAAGCTTCGTGCGTTATATGTTTGCACATCGAAAAGTTCCACCTTCTCATTGCATCTAAGGAAACGTTGAATATCTCCTCTGTTTGTAAGTATGTCATGTTAAGCCTTGAGGCGCTTAAGCAGCAGAAAACATAAACGCTTTTGAATCGAGGACACTATCACCCAACATACAACATATACTGTAAGACTCATTTGTTCATACACATCCATACATGTCCTTTATTACCAACTGTCCTGCAACTGTCCTCAATTTCTTAAAATGTTTCAAGGCTCCACATTTGATCTGTTTCACATTAAATTTTGGGAAGAAAAAAAATGCAATACCTAAAGGCTTAACAAACAAGCCTGAAAGTTTAATTGATAATATATTCAAACCTCCCCATACACCCCATAATCCTATTTACAATCAATGACATTCATTCTTTATGAGTAAGGGCAGTCTTAAGATGTTTTGTCCATTCATCCGTCGATGGTTCCTTATCAAACGAATATTGTATAAGTTCATGGATTATATTACTGCAACCACAAGAATTTCTGTGAAAACTATAAACATGGGAAGATAAAGAGCAAAACAGCTGAAGATGTTGGTGTTTAAAAACCAGATCAAGCTCTCAATTGACCCATTTTTTAATCAAAAGCTAGTATTTCTCTTTCTCTGATTTTTTTCCCCCTAAATCAGGACAGTCAAACCGGTTCCAGAAAGGGCCTGTTTGGCTGCAGGTTTTTGTCCCACCCTGAGCAGGAGTACCACAGACTCCGCCCATTTGCTCAAAACTTCAGGTAAAAACCATGGATCTATAATAATAACTGGATAGGGTATTACTAGCTTACAGCTGTCCCACCCATGAGCACAGGGGGCACCCGTGGTGCTGCAGACTAAATTCACGTGGGCTACCTGGAAAAAAGTCCCATAGAACTCAATGTAAATTAAAACAACTCAACCTCAGCTGACAGAGAACCTACAGCTTTCACAATGGTTGGATTTTGTGGGAATTTTAGTGTCCCTTGTCATCCTGAACTTTTTTTCTACTTAAATCCTTCGGTTTTCTTTAAATTTAGACTTTACATACTCTGCTCGTTTCCTTCCCGCTCTGACTCGACTCTGCTGCTGCTCTGATCAGCAGCTCTGATTGGTCAGAGTGTGGCCGAGCCCCCCTGTATGCGTGCATGAAAGCCACAGACCAGACGATGCCCAAATATCGGAGATTCTGCTAATCTCCCGGTCCCCGTGAAGTCTCATGCGCTACTGAGAACAAGCCATTCATTTGAATAGGGCGCCATCTTGGATCACCGGAGCTTGGTTAAAACTGGACTCACCTGAGGAAATGGGCGGAGTCTGGTGTCTTCCTGCTCAGGTTGGAACTAAAACCTGTAGCCACACCAGCCCTTTGAGGACCAGTTTGACACCACTGCCACCACTAAATAGCTGAGTACAGTTAGTCTCAGGTAAGTGATAATATAATAATAATAATGGATCAAAATGCCGTTTATTTGGTCGACAACAACCCTACTGCATTGTTTTTTGCAGTGAAACTACTGTAGCTCTTTACCCCAGCCTCAAACCCAACACTAGCACTTGCCCTCCGCTAAAATCTGCTCGACTAGATCACCTTTGCCTTCCGAATCTTGCGCAGCTTACCACCCTAATGCCTGACGCTCATTCACCTCTTGTACTGTACATCCACAAAGCCCTTGACTGGCTGTCTGAATCCGTGTGTTAGCCGCCTACAGGCTGCCTCCCATCACCTCTCCAGATCCCCGAGCTGCCACGCCGACAGAGAAGAAGGCTGAAGGAAGGCGTGCAGCAGGGAGCTCTTGACCTTCACCAGCCTGGATGTGATCAACATAAAAATACAGGCTTTACGCATCTGCTATGGTCACATCTCACATATGCTATCTTTTTGCAAGGACTAAAAGCTGCTTGAGAAGAAATATATGTGATGTTTTGGATAATGAGAATTGTAATACTAGGGTATAGAAAGGGATATAGAAAGATTATCAAATACAATAATCATCAAGTAAAAGGAAAATGTTAAAGCTGGGGTGCCTAACTTTTGGACTATGGAACAATGTAATATAATCCATCTATAGTTGGTTTGGTTCAATCACTTGTTTTCACATGCCTGCATTTACGGCGTCTTAAGATCGGCTCTTTCAGACAGAAAAATGAAAAAGAGAGGACCAACCCCTACTCAGCCAATCAGCCTCCAGTAAAGAGTGAAAAAGTGACTCAGGGAGATCTTTTTAACCAACATACACCGCAAAGAATTAAATAACATATGAGGTAATCAATGCTTGAATCACGTGTTTTTTCTTACATTTGAGTACATTCTGACTGTCTTAAAACAAGACTTGTCAATGGGACGAGCCATTCAGTCTTCTTTAAAAACCTTTTCTCATTCCAAGGGATACATTATTTTCATACAAATGCTTGTCACATTGGCCATCTTGGTTTAAGGCACTCCAAATTTGATTGAATTAGGATACATTTCTTCAAATTTGTAGCAATTTTTCACTTAATTGTCATCACTTCTTGCAGGGTGCAAAAAATAAAATGTTTACTAATCCAAAACAGTAGATACGTTATGTTGTTGTCGTTATACTCTTTCTTTGTTGCAGACATATTCCAAAACTAAATCATATCTTAACTTCATAAACAAACATTCTTCAACATGTGTCCATATCTCAAACACCACATTTTGAACACACTGTAAAGCCCTACACAAAAGAAAAGACCAGAGTCCTTTGCCGAGGAGCCAACACAGCCCAGGCCCCCGCCGAGCCGTGGGCGCTCACACAACGCACACGGCTCTCTAAATGAGCTCCTTCTCATTCACAGGTGCAGAGATTAGCCTTTCCTACATCTGTTCACCGCAGCCATTTATTATGTACGCGGCCACAATCCTCTTACAAATGTGTTCTTCTGTATGTGCAAGGGAGCCAGCCTCAGGACATGTGTCATACTTTTATTTTTTCTGCATGGAACAAATCGAAATGCCTTCCTGCTGGACTGTGGTTAGGGCCAGAGCTGAGTGAATGGCTAAACAGCAGGTCTTTGATCCCACTTGTCACAGAGGGAGAGAAACACAAAGTAGTATAGGGAGATTTTTCCAAAAATACATCAGCTTCTCAAAGTGAGAGTGTCCAGGGCCCGGTTAGAGGTCTCCAGTCTCTGTGATCTCAGGGTGGTGGTATTTGAAGTGTTGAACATGTAAAGGGCCCAATGAAAGAGGTTTTTATACAGTTTTACTAAGTGTTTTACAAGCGGAAGAGTCCGGCTCTTAGCGCTCCTGTTTGGCTTTTCTTGTGGTTATGTTCTGCACCTTTGCTTCTGAATCAAAGTTAATATTAATATAGATAAAAACCAAACTCATAATCTTTGTTCCACTACAAAACAACTGTTTAAGATGGAACATGAACCTACCAGAAGAAGACAAGTAACTATTTCTGGATGTGAAAAGCCTAATCCCGTAAGACATCAAAAACTGTTCTAAGCAGGATAGGGCCTGGTTGGTAGTGTGATGGGAGACCTCTGGGAACTGTCAAAACTGTTTTTCATTTGCTACAGTAGTAGTTTATCACTGCCATTTATGGAGCGAATGAATAATTCCAGGTGAAGAGTCTTTGGCTTTAGGTGTCAAGCATTTTTCATTACCGCACAGCATTTTTTGTCCGAATCTTAATCAGTATGTTACATTTCCAAATTGCATCAGTCCTAACTTTTCCATCACTTTCATACCAATTTCTCACATCTAAAGCACGTCATGACCAATAGTCATTATCCAAATTAGCCACTTCTCTGACGATACAGTGTTCAAAACAAAGTATTTCTATATAACATCAGCTAATTTTACAAAATATATAGACTTTATGAAAACTATAGAACTATATAAAAGTTATATCCCAACCACAAGTATAAAACATTTTCTGTATTACTGAATGAGTACACAAAACATGACTGACACTTTTAACACATAAGCGGCTCTCCTGGGGTCTAAAATTCCACATATTTTGTTCAAAGTAAGAAATACATAAAAACGAAAATCATACACATTTGTTCCTGAATAATTGTCACTCTTTTATTGGAGGCCCATAAGTAACAGCAGGGGAGCCAGATACAGTATAAGCTGCACAAAGTGAAACTGCTAAAAGAACCCACTTTCAGCTGTCATCAAACATAAAGGAGACTCCTAGTAGCCCAGGAACATGTCACGTTGACCTATATTAAGGTTCTTTCCCACTGCTAGACAGAGAAGAAAGAGGGAGGAGGTGGCAGGTGTCCATCCCCTCTCCATCTTCAACTACACTCGGCTGTAATTGGGGCTGTCGGCATCACTCGGGACGGTACACGGTCCTCGGAAGCTACGCAGTACACAGCGGGGACAGGGTGAAGCAGAGAGGGGCAGAGGAGAGTGGCTGTACAGGTCTCAGCGGGGGGTAACAGGAGACATGACACACCCGGACAGAGTGTTAGAAAAGGATGTGAACAAGATAAATATTATGTAACATCAACAGGGGTAGTGTGATGGTGTTCCGAGGGGTAGGATTCAAGCTTAAAGAAAGGTATTTGCCATTTTGAGTCCATACACATTGGAATTCTGGTGCAGGTTCAAAAATAAATGTATTTTTGAAATCATAAAAATACATCGTATACATTAAAATACAGTGCTATAGGAGTGGGGTACATTTCAACCATTAAAATTAAAGGGGCTGTATGTAGGTTGTACTTAGGTTGATAAGTGTGTGTGTGTCTGTATAGGTAGAAGCCTGACATACGGCAATACGATGATGGCTGTAGTGCCTGGACTTGTAAATAAAATAATAATGAAATAAAAATAAATATTAGTCTCATCCCCCCAATAAAAACATTGCTCAAAAGTAACAAAATCCCACCATTTGTGAAGTATTAAAACATAGTGCATTTTGACTTATTGATGACTAAATTAATACAAATCTAAAAGTTAAAATTGTGGATTTTATAATTGTCATTCATTTGTTAATCAGACTATAATATTTGACATTTGTTTACAGTCATTTTCACAGATGATGCATGCTGAATCAGCTGTCCACGAGCATCTATGAAGTCATCAAAGGCTCACAAGAGAAACAAAATTAAAAACCGTTATTAATGCGATCATACACTACTCTGATAGAGCCCTGGGCCTTTCTCACCATATCAAAGCCTTATCAAAGCAGCACTGCTAACTTGTCTGCCAGGTTATGTCACTGCCCAGAGCAATACCGCCGCTCCTTCCCTATCACATTTTGGCGGCAGGTTAGGGCTGGAAATACAACACTTTTCTCATCAATCCTGCCTCTGCTGCAATAAAACCTCACACGTGCATGCATGCTCAAACAGAAAAAAGCGGCCCATGACGTATACATGTTTAATGAGCACTGGCAGAGGAGAGGAGGGCAGCCAACAGGGGCCTGAGAGGAGACAAGGAAGTGGAGATGCAATATAAAGACCTTTTACAGCAAGACAGAAAGAGATTGTATGTCTTTGTTGGTACAGGAGGTAGTTTCGCTGGATACAAGATCTAAAGATAGTACGCTATTATTTTTAAAGATTGTTTGGATAATCTTTCTGACGTAATGTTGCAGTTTTTTATTCTATTGATATGAAGAGAAGAGAATCAAATGTTTAAAAAAATATATAAGAAATACCCTCATTTAGGATAATGACAAAAAAGATTCAAAATGTGTTAAAGTGGCAACTGTCAACCATTTTCTGAAAAGATGTTGGGGGATCCATCAGGGTCAGAAATGACAGGGAGGAGGAGGGGGTAAGGTTAAAAATAGAGGAAGAGAAAATGGCCATAATTGGAGGTGTCTGGTGTTCGTCTAACAGCGTAGTAATGATTCCATTAGCGCCTGACGCTGACACAGAGAGAGCGCAGGAGGCGGGAAACTGGGACAAACTCTATAGGACACAGGTTTTAGATGGGAGCAGCACACAAAGGATCTAAGGGCCCATTAAAGGCTGTTCACCTGCACAATAGTGATAATTACTAATCTTCCTCCGCTGTCCTGTCCTCAACCCACTCTTTCACATCACAGAGTATTCACTAAATGCATTATGGGAGGATAATTCCCCTTTAGACTTATTATTCAGTTGGAAAAATAATACATATTTATATAGTATCATCAATATTGAAGGTATAGGAGGATTTTCCCGAATTTTAAGAAAGAACGGCCCTCTCCAGAGGGAACACCTAGGAGGACCAATAGATGATCCACCCGGAAGAAGACAATTTTCCTATATACCTTTAAGTATATTTCATAATACATGTATTTTATACAGTCCCTCATCTTGGCATAACCACCATCAGTAACATTAGCTGGAAGAGAATAGATCAATGATGACTCAGCTGTCTATCAAGGATTTAAATGAATTGCATCCAATCAGGAACCTGTGGGGGCAGGGCTGACCCAAAGCCCCGCCCCCAAAGGCTCAGGTAACTAGGGATGTAAAAAACTATGAATTTTCATGACCGACCACCAAGCCTCATTAACCGGTTGAAACCGGTTAACCGTGTAGTTTAAAATATTCCACGTTCTTTGAAATAACAGCCCTTTCGAGCCGCGTACTTCCCATAAGTGTATCTATGCGTTCTACTGGATCAGAGCCGAGACAGCGGCACCAAAACCCGAAACAGCTTCGGCACCTTTGCGCACAGAGAACCGCTTTTTTAATCTTCCCATTCTTCTGAGTTGCGGGTTAAAGCTTTTTAGCAGCAAACGACGGCTCGTCCACAAGTGACTATCCGCGTCTCGCAGGTCTCCTCTAAAGTTTAAATACAAGTGATGTGTGTGGAGCTGATGCCAAGGACCATAAACACAAACATGTTTCATGTGGTTTGACTGGAGCAGCGTATTTGCAAGGATCCTTTGGGCTCCGTGACACAGACGGGCGCGACAGACCGGTGTGTGTGTACATGTAAGTATGTGTGTGAGTACAGTATATGTATGTGTGTGTAAATGTAAGCTCCAATGTAGTTCTGACCCGCACCAGTGTGCAACTTTGGCGGAATAGTAACAGAGGGGAGAGATGATGCGTGTGGATGATACATATCAATGGAGGGGGGAAAATGTGCGTGCGTGTGTGTGGCATGAAAGTCGGCCCGGAGTTTACTAATACATTGGCGTACACAGCTAGATACGGACCCGCTCGACACACCGTGCAAATAGGGATTAAAAAAGCGTTCTTAAGAGACCTCCCCTCTCCCCCTTTTCTTTTTTTAACTGACAGCATTGACCGGTTAACGCTGTGACGGTCAACCACCGGTTAAACGGTCACCGATTTACATCCCTACAGGTAACTGACCCAAAATTTTGCGATGAATAATATTAATTGTTTTATGCTAGTATTGTTGGCTGTTCAAACTACTTTGTATGGCAATAATTTTGGAAAGGTAAAATAATTTAATCTTTGCTTAAATTAGCAACTGATTATCAACATATAGCCTTGTTGATTTATTATATTGTTTATATCGCTGGGACAATATATCCCTCTCCGGATTGTAGCTATGAGCTAATTTGCATCCGTTGTCCCACATTCACACTCACAACCTCGCACTCATTCACCCTGAACTATTGTACATGTTTTTAGTGGTAGGTGAAACCGGAGAACCTGGAGAAAACCTACGCAGAGAAAATGCAAACTCCACTCAGACCCTGTTCCGACAGGGATTCGAACCCAGAACCTTTTTGCTGAGAAGATATGAGAGTCCTATCCACTCAGCCAATGATGCCGACATCAGAATTCAGAAAATAAGGACGGAACAATATAGAACTAATATGGTATAATTCCTCATTAAAATACTCTATAAGTACACTGTAAGCTGCATCCTATAAGTACAACTTACAATAAATGATGGCGTGTGAATGTATGCAAATCCTTCTTAATATCGTAACAGATCCACGCGGCTTGGCATTCATTACTAAGGGATTACAACGTTTTCTTCCACTCACGTCTTTTAAAAACGTACATCGAGAAAGTCCCGTCAATGCAAACGATACCAAGCAATTGTACATCCACTCGGTGCGCTGACCATAATTTACTGCAGCAGACGCATAAATCTGAGGACCTCTGCCCTGGCGCTGTCAGGATGACTCCATCATTGCCCCTGCGCACATGCAAACGCGCTGGACCTTATTGAGCTGATGCCGGCTTGTTAAACATGCTTACGCCGCTTTATTTCTCCTCCACAGGGAGATACAACTCGCTGAGCAGACTGATGAGGTCATAGGGTCTCATAGGTCAATCCTTCTGCAGTGTCAGATTGACCCGATAAACATTAAGAGCTAAAGCGCAACATGTTATTTTACGGGGCACACTTGTTTTTCCTTAATTGAGATGCAGCCGGAGTGCCACCACAATCTGTGCACATTCCACCAGTCTGCAAAGTCTGCCGGGTACAGCTTGTTCCGATTCGCTTTGTCTCCAAGGCCCAAGTGCCAAGTTTTCTAGGCATCTAGGTGCTGCTTTCCCTCCAAAACAACTGAAATTGCATTGTGCCCATAGATTTGGAAGTTTGCGGTGATGAATCTGGGAGGAAGTGAGCCCATGGGGACAGGCGAGGCGCTGCTAGGACTCTATTACAGCTTGCTCACCCAAATTTATGCAGCCATAGAAAGGTACACAAAAAAGCCAACACACACACACACACTCACAGGCAATGCATGCTTTGTCTGTGGAGGTTTACGACTCGATAATCTTTCTCCCAAGGCAAATGCACATCAATAGGCACTTTTCTGCACACCTGGCTCAGCACTCAGGATTCAGCCATGACACAAACATTCCAAATAAACAGCAAATCCAGCAGTTTTACAAAATAGAATTGTAGAATGATACCTGGCACAGTGAGCATAATGTGATGTGTTAAAAGCAGCGGTGATGTGAATTTACTGAGTACCGCTTCAAATCAAGGACGTACACTAACACATGACAGCTCTAAGATCTGTTTTATAACCATCTGTGTTTATGTTACGCACTTCGTGTTCAGGTAAAAAAAAAATGTATTGTTGTGTTTATTGGATAGGTATGCTTTTATTTGTTTGTAATAATGAATAACCCTAATCATTCTGGCTTATTTTCTGTAAAAATCAAACTAAAAAGCCTGTTTCAAATCAAGCCAAATCTATGTAAGTGCTTTGTAGTATAAATAAATGGCTTGACTCTTTGTGAAGCCTTATAGCTTTGGTCTAAGATGAGATAATACGTTTATGATTATTGATATACCTCAAAATTAACTGAAAATACACAACCGATCTAAAGTTTGGGGTCACATTGAGATGTCCTTATTTTTGAAGGAAAAGCACTGTAGATAACTTTAAACTAGTCTTAACGGTAAAGAAATACACTCTATACATTGCTTATGTGGTAAATGACTATTCTAGCTGCAAATGTCTGGTTTTTGGTGCAATGTTGTAATTGCTGCAAATGGAGGATTCTTTGACAAAAGCAAAGTTGGATGTAAAACAAATCTTATTTCAAATACAAATTATTTCTAACCTTGTCAATGTCTTGAATCTATTTTCTATTCATTTCACAACGTATGACTTTTCATGGAAAACACTCGGGTGACCCCAAACTTTTGACCGGTAGTGTATGTGTGTTCAAATGTCCAGAAGTTATTTTCTTGTATTAAATTACAAAAAATAGAGTTTATAGTGAGATGCAGAGTGGAATCTACACACATTCACATATATTATATTTGGTTTTGATGAACTTTTGATTATTCTGTTTGTATTCTTACTCGTCAAAGACGCAAGACCAGAGTGATGGGGTATTTATGTAACCACTGGAAGGCAGGCAGTTCAACAGAAAAATAAACGTCACTAGAGAGAGGTAAGTGGATTAAAAACAGTAATCTGAGCATAGCGTTTACTTACGCTGGCAGAAGTCCTTGCTCTCCTCAAACCCGGGTTTGCACACACACCTCCCGATGGGCACGAGCCAGCCTCCGTCTGCACTACAGTACATTTTTGGCGCCTCGAACTCCTCGGAGGCATTCACACACAGGCCGTGCACCTCCACCAGGGCCGTGTCTCCGCCCGTGATGGTGTCTGGGAACTGGGCCAGGTTCAACACAGTCAAGGGACACTTCTTATAAAAGACCCGCACAGACACAAGGGCGATGCAGGCACCCAGGTCCTGGAAGGCCAAGTAGAAGCCCTTCTTACTGAGGTTACTGATGTCTCGCACCTCCGTGTTCAGCTTCATCACCCGGTCGCCCACGTCCACCTGCAGACAGCAGCAGAGCATGTGAAAAACTATAGCTGAGAAAATGGGGACAAATGTATTTTTAAAAACATGTTTTTAAAAGTGAGAGCAGCACCGTGTGTGAGCTACCCAGATGAAATTCATCTTTTTGGATCTTCTTCTCTCAGATTTACAAGAAGAGTTTGCAATCAGTTTTAAAATTAAATTTTGGTAATTTATTAAAATATATCCAAATAAACTCATGAAGCATTTCCATTTGCCAACATTGAAGGTTTTTGTTTTCAATGTATAATTGTTGTTATTTGAGTCTCATATGTAACTTCAAAATGTAATATTTCTAGTGAGTGTTAACTTTTTATACGCAAAAAAGTCACTTCCATACCTGTGTGAAACTCTCATCTGCAGCGATGGTGTCTATCTTGACATATTGACTCTCTTTGATGAACCACAGGTTGGGATTGTTGGACTCATAGTAGTACATGTTGAATGTCTGGAAGAGAAAGTAAATCAAAGTTTTAGATGAAACCTAAAGTAGACAATGTAAAGAGAGTCTGATAATGGAAATAAGTATCAATCTTGTGTGATATATTTCTGCAGTTCTGTTCCACTGCTTCCCCAGCCTCTCAGCCCATCTGTCTGTATGGCCAGCGAGCCGCTTTCACATTCCGGCCTGTGTGGAGTTCATTCTGCAGAAGTAATGAGAGAGAAGAGTGGCAGGGGGCACTCTCAGATGGTGAAGTGCAAACTGAAGAGCAACCGTACTGCAGGGAAGAGATACTGAGCACTTAAGTCAAAATACTAAAGTCAAAGACTTTGTGAGTCTAAATGAAATTAATGCCATGCAGTGATGCATATGTATGAACCATGCCAAACTTGAAATCTGGTTTTGGAACACCACAAGATGATTACAAAAAAGTTGAGACAGATCTGAAACCAAGAAGACTTTGATTTTAGGACTTTATTTACAAAAATAATAAAAAAATACTCTCTTAGAATGCAGGACAGAGGTAAATTCCCATGAGTGAGCATGTGAGTGGCACAGACCTCCTTGCAGGTTCCAGGTACACCAGGTAGACTGTTGCAGTCCCTCAGAGTGAACTTGATCTCAATGTAGACCCGCTGGGCTCCCTCTCTGCTGATGTGCCGCGTCCTCAGCCAGTTGTTCTGGTTGGCCTCCATCACATTACACACCTGGTAGGTCCGCATGGGCGTGTTCCTCTCATCCATCACACTGATCTCTTCCCACTGAGGATCATACAGGCAAGAAAACAATATCAATGTGAGCAAGAAACATAGAATTATCATTGCCAGATTAGTGTTCTTGGCAAATTCATCTGTTGAAAGTGCCAGAGGTAATGTGTTCAGGTGGCACTGCACAATTTTTCTGGCATTAAATTCATAATATCAATAATGCATTTATGGAATCTTTTAATAAACAGATACTTTTACTGCATTATTATTACTGCTCGTCTCCATATGCGTAACAATGAAATACTGTGGAACATTCCAGGCAAAGCAATATACTCACAGTAGAGACAAGCAGGGGTGGATCTTACAATTACTGTATGTGTATAAGGTTTCTGGATCCTGTCTGCTTTGTATAATTCATTGTGTGTATTCTAAATGTTTCTAATTAAGACATTAAATTCAAGGCAATGGTGATTTGGCCGTTTGACAGTAGAAGAGGCAAAATATTGTCCATCATTGGTGTGCAAACATCTCCTCCTGTCATGAAAAAGCCTGACATGTCTGAGTAAGAGTGATGGCCTGTGTCAATGTGACTGAAGTACTGCCTTTGTCTGTGTGCAGAAGTATATTTTCCTACAGTCAATGCGATATTCAACACTTCTATAGGAGTTTGTGGTCTGAAGAGAAGCCAGAGAACAAGGAGAACCAGGCAGGACAGAGCTACTTTGTCTGCCGTCATCTGGTGCCATCTGGTTCCACTTCTGACTGCAGCCCAGTAATTGAGAACACTTCTTGCACCAGGAAAACATTTCTATCCACGCAGCAACCACACTACATACACGCACACACACACACTTGGACATAAAGATATACCCTAGACTTCAACTTGCACACAGCACAAATCCAATTCCACTTTCTTAAAAAAGAAAAATAAACGCTTGCGGTTTAAATGTCTTCTGATCCACTTAAAGGGAAGCTCACTGGATCCTTCGAGCAATGCACGTGGAACTGTCTACAGCTGTATGAAGGCACAAAAGCCCTCAATTGTGGTCAAACTTGAATGGACCACCATCTTTGTTGCAAGCATCCTGTCATCATCCTAAGACTGAAGCTTTAGGATGCGGAGAGGTGAGAGCGTCTTTCAGTTACAGAAAAAACGTGAACACCAGCACACCTGCAATGACCGCACACTTCTAAAATTAAAAAGGCATTCATTATAGTTCAGCAAAAGAAACTCTACAATGAATACTCCTATGAAAGAAGCTGGTTCGGATTGGTTTGATCTTAATCTCATGTGATGGTCCAGCAAAACAGAAAAAGCATGTCAGATTTCACCTTCAAATAGAGAGTGCCTAAACGCAGCCTTCTTCTTTGCTCTCTTGATTATAATCTCTATAGAGCCAACCACAGGCTCTGCGTAGGCCTGCCCAAAGCCCTCTTGTTCATGACCCGAGCACATCGCCATGAGAAAGAGAAGAGAAAGGGACCGAGGTCTGCACTGAGCTAGAATAAATGTCAGTGACAACCTATTCAGTTACATAATAAATGGTCCAAGGACAACTTTATGGCTAAGATAGAGTAGCACAAAGACTAAACCACATTTTTGTGCGGTTGTCAATCAACTCTCAGAACAAGTCAAAATAAAACCTAGTGCCAATGGCCACTAATTCAGATGATAAACAATAGACATAATGTGACCTCTGATTTGTTTATGAATTATATCAAACATATTCAAAATTGGTGCTAAGTGAACGTGGTGGCAGCTTTGATTTCAAACCCCTGACCTAGAAATTGATCAAGGGGATGGGTATTCTCTAAAATGTGCCAATACTTGTGTAGTTGGCATTGCACAAATGTGTTTTCATATGTTTGATTCCTGGTGGCTCAGTTGGTAGGGCATTGGCCTGGTGGGGTCGTGGGTTCGAGCCCACCGTAAAACCTACTTCACGACTCCCATTGATGTCTGCTGTTGTTGTGTCCTTGGGCAAGACACTTAACCCCACTTTACCTCAAGCCCCCGCTGAATGAGTGAGGGACTGGTGCTCTGTGTACTGGGTGCAGCTCTGACTGCCACCCCCCTGACCCAGAAATGGATTAAGGGGAAGAAAATGAATGGATGATTCCTGGTGCAAAATAAATCACACCTGACTGTGGTTGAATCTACATCTGCAAGTTGATGCTTTCTATAAAAGTTAAATATTTGTTTTTGTCATGTCGGAATACTATTACTGATACTTAAACCAACATGTTAGTGCAAGTCTCTCCATTGATCTGTGACGAGAATCCCCAGTATTAGCAATAGATGTTGCGTAGTGGGATCTTGTAATATTTAGATGAACCCCTGACATCTTATATAGACATTTATCCAAAACTGTTGAATACATTCTTACTGTTTATGAACTGTCCAGCATTTATCGATTATATTGGTTTGAATTACAATGTGTTCCAGGATCGACTCGCCTAGACTCGTGTGTATTCAGTCTTTAGTTGTATTCAGTTCAGATTGAAGCCTCCCGTTTCTTTCAGTCTCATAAAGCAACACATTTTTCCACACTCGCCTATTTTTTGACCTGAGTGGGCCTTTAATTACTCCGGCCCAATCGACTTGGAAAGGCAAATATTTTCGGAGGTGCTGTGTTTTAGACTGAAGAGAAAATGAAGGAAGGAGAAAATGAATGTTTAGAAATTACGAGCACCGTGTCTGGCAGCTAAACGGACCCATCTGTGCAGAGCTGAGACCAGTCGGACATCACAGGACGGTCACACACAAAACCAAGTCCGTGGGGAGCGGTGATTAAGGCAGTTATGGGAATAGTCATTGAGGGATGAAGGGAGCTTTATGATGTCTTTGTTTATTTCTTTGTGGGCCCAGTTTGGAGAGGATGGATTACTGCCACTTTCTGGAGTATGATTTAGTGCACGTGTTGGCAAGTCTGTCCATTGTCATTTGGGAGAGTCCATATAAGAGCAGGTGAGCATAGAGTGTTGGGTTGTGCTTTGCTTTGTTTTAGCCCGGTCATAATAATCACAACTATTTTTTGTATTATGTATGTATATTTTATATGTTTGAGGTGTTTTTTGAAACTTCAACTTTGACATTTTCTCACTGTGGGACGAATAAAGGTTCTCTCATCTTATCGTACCCTAACCCTTTGAATTGGAGTCATTTTTATAAGGAATTTTTTGATGATGCACAGGTACACTTACATAAACAACATCTTATTTTACACCTTGCCCCGGGACCTATTGTATATCTTCTAGCTTTCTGTGACCTAAACCAATCAGTTCATTGAAGTAGTTGATGATTAAATAATTGTTAATACAGCTCTACTTTGTTTGTAGTTTACAGGAGTTGGCCAAGAAAAAGGTTATGTTTGCATTTGTCAAAAGTTTCAAGCAAGAATGTTTTATTGAAGAACTTTTTTTGTAAAGAAAATCCAAGCTAAACAAGATTGGGGTGATGGTGACCAACTTAGCTCACATAGTAACATATTAACAGCATTTTGCTTCTTTTTTTTTTTTTTCATTAAACACTTACTGTATGTCTGCAATTCTTATAATTCTTAACAACTCTTACTCTTAGCCTTCTCACATTCATTTGCTGGTTTCAAGGCCTGACAATGACAAAAACAAATCTCATCGTATTGTATTTTGAAGGGTTTGTATCTCGTAACCAGCTACTGACGACCTGTGAATAGACTCACGGTGTGTTACGTGGAGTTTGTACGTAAACTGCAGAGAGCTGAAGCAAATCCACCGAAACATTTGGGTTTGGACATTGCATTGTAAAGATGTGTGCGCTGGAATACGGCAAAGACTTCAGATCTTCATATGTTGACATCTGTATTAGCAAGCTGTAATTTTCATGTATAAAAAGGAGCCCACTCTCCTGGACCCTAAATCACCTCATCCAATCAGCATGCAGCTCGCTTGATTGCTTTGAAGTGAAGCAGAGATGTCGAATCAGTCTAAACTCAGCAGCTTAGCATAAAATCTCTGCTTTTGCAATCATCCGATGGCTTCACCTATGAGGATAATTGGCCTGCGGAGTCCGGAATGGCTTTAGCCGTGACAAGAGCAGAAGTTGAACATACATGAACTATTTTTGAAGCGTCATTAGTTCGTATCTGTTTTATGTCCCTCACTGGAAACAGCCGCAGTCCGTGACAGAAGTGGGTCGCGTTTGCCGGCTCGACCATATCCGGCCCTGTATGGCTTGGATTAAAGTTGACCTCAGCGGGTCAAGTGTGGGTTTGGGATAATTCAGGTGGACAGTGGTCTGTGATTGGTTGAAATTGGTTCTTGTTTAGCCCAATCTGTGGTTTGCAATGTGAAAGGTCAACTAGATAATCCCTCCTTATACAAAACTTCAGAATAGTTAGTCCTGTCACCAGCTTTTCTTAACTACTGCTTATTCAACCAGCACTTAAGCTTTGGAAATATTTTGACAGGCCTTTCACAAAGTGGCATTGCTATACTATCACGTAAAGCTATAATTCATTTGCTCAATTGTTGTAATTTTGGGCTCTGCAAAACTGAATTGAATTGAATCTTCCAAATCTTATGATTGATTGATTCTATTTGTGCTGCAATTCCACCACCAGGCCTTTCTGTGTGGAGTTTGCATGTTCTCCCTGTGTCTGTGTAGGTTTCCCCCGAGTAATCCGGTTTCCCCCACCACTAAAACATGTACGATAGGTCTGAATGCATTTATGGTGATAGTCGGAGGCTTCAATGGACCAGTGCACTTTGGTCTGTGAAATACCCAATGTACAAACAAAGAATTCATGCAAAGCAACAAATATTAGATAAGCCGTCAAACAACTAACAAATAAACAAGATATGACAGTGTTTTGTAACTTGAGTGACCAAACCCTAGAAAAACACTTTTCTTTCGTTGATAGCTCACTGACTTTGATGTTCTTTCACACACTCAAGATGAAAGCTCAGACTTCACCAACTTTATTAAATATAGTAATTTCCGTGTCCAGATTGAGAAGCTGATAGTTGGAGGAACAAACACGGGGAAGCCCTTTTCCCCTGTGTCTTTATCAGAGTGGCTCCTAAGTGGAAACGACTGTGGGAAAATACAGTACCTAGTGATACACTCTTGTTTTCTAAGTACTTTAAAGTATCTACAGATTTACAGTATATATTCTCACTGCTGACCTTTCAAGAAGTCTGTAGAATTAGAATGCATTTTACTATTCTGCACTTTAAAAACGGCAATGGTAAAAACCTGTCCTACATTATTGACCCAATATGAATCTGGCACCGCTGATCGGAAAGAAACATTTACAGTTTACGCTTCAGGACCTCAACAGTCAAACACATAACACATGTTTTGCCTTTGTCCACGCGCAAGTTCATTTTTCCCATAAATAAAATTAGATCGTCCCTCTTAGGCACAGATGGAAAGGATTCTGTTCTTATGAAAGCACCTATGCAATCAAAGCCAAATAAACACACAATCAGACCATGTGAGGTGAACTTGATATCCTTGTGTCCCTGCACACTGTAGCCCTGTTTCCTGCTGCACTCCAACCATGAAATAGTGTGTGGCATCCTGCAATTTACCACAGTATATAGTATAATGGCGCAATGGAAGTGTGAATCAGGGGGAAATAGAACTAATTCAGTTCTATTCAACGGTTCTAGTGCAAGACTGACATGCAGAGAGAGCTCGTACTGAATGCTTTGGGCTTCCTTCCACTTGATGTGATATGGTTGAACTCCCTTAACCCCTTTACCTGCAAAAGGGCTTGTTACGCAACCCGCTTGGGGCAGCACCAGAGGTTATATAAGTAATATTTAGTCCTGCATTCGTAATATCCCCCAAACATCGTGACCCGTGAATAGGTTTCCATCTTCAGCAGTGCAGACTTTTCAGGACACAGGGAATAATTTGCAAATTCCAAAGTGCTGAATGTAAAAACAGGGCTGGACTCTATCAGAGGCTGGGACCGATGATACGTATGAGTAAAAAAGAAAGAATTTTGGTTCTTATCTAATCCTCAGCCACATTTTAACAGCAATACCATTGACACACTTATATTTCAATTATTGAAGATGAATTGCAAATATTTACAAAAAATATAACAATGTATGATTTTATTATCTTAATAAATGATTTAAACATTGCTGGTACTCCATGAGAAATCTATGCTGTATCTAATTCAAAATCACCAATACATCCAAAACGCAAAAAGGTATTTAGTCAGCCATCTTTTGTTTAAGATCTCCACTTAAAAAGATGAGCGAGGGCTGTAATTTATCATAGTTTTACCTCAACTATGAGACAGAATGAGAAAATAAATTATTTAAAAATCATGTGATTTTTTTTTGTTTTGTTCTCATTCTCAGTCTGTTGGGGCGACAGTAGCTCAGTTGGTAGAGCATTGGCCTTAAGGCCAGAAGGTTGTGGGTTCAATTCCCACCTCTGCACCTTCTCCACCGACTCCCACTGATGACTGCTGTCGTTGTGTCCTTGGGCAAGACACTTAACCCCACTTTGCCCAAAGCCCCCACTGAAAGATCAAGGCTATGCTCACACTCAGAGAGCAGCCGTCCTCCTGTGGACTCACCACCTGCAGAGGGTCAGTGAGGGGCTGGTGCTATGAGACTTGGGTGGCATCTCTGACTGCCACCCCCCTGACCCAGAAATGGATTAAAGCAGGGGTGCTCACACTTTTTCAGCATGCGAGCTACTTATAAAAGGATTAAGTCAAAATGATCTACCTACTACAAAAATGCAAATCATATATTTATTTAAAAAAATATTCTTTATATCTACAATGTATGTTTATGTACATGCAAAACCGCATGAGCCAATATAGCACAACACAACACAATTACCTATGTACATTTTTTGTCATTACCCGAGTTTACTCTGATGACTTGCACTGAATTGAATCGGCCAGGGATGCATAGTCCGGAAAATTGGTGGCAACTCGCTGACAAGTTTGTCGTGATTTAGCTTTCCTGCACTGAGCGCGGTTGTTTGCGCATGTGCAGTCACCTGTGTCAGTAAAACATTACTGAGTAAAACACAGATGTCATTTGACTGTGGTGCCATGTCCATGTGCCATGCCTGTTTTTTTTAAATCCAAATATTTTCCCTCCTCCGTTTATAAAATAATTTGCATCCACACATCTGCGTTATCAATCACATTCGTAACATTCCAAACATGTGCGTCTCTTACGTCCTGTCCTGCGTTGGGGAAAAACACGGAAGTGGGCGGAGCTTTGATGCAGACGCCGGTAACGGCACTTTTACAGTCATAGAAGACACTCAGAGTAAAGAGTAAGACGTATGTTTACAAGCACTGACCCCGTCCTCAGCCCTGGTTTAGTCCTGGTTTAGTCCTGGTTTAGTCCTGGTTTAGTCCTGGTTTAGTCCTGGTTTGGTTGTTTTCGAGCGTTAGTCCCCGCGATCACTTTGCTGCTCTCTGATGTGGAGGATGTTCGCTGCTGCGAGCATCTCACAGCGAACAGTTTTTAAGGTAGTATGATCCATGCTTCAGTGATCAGAGGAATTTAGGGGGGTACTGTGGCGTGCGAGAACGCAAAACTCTGGTTATCTCGGTCTACACACAAATGCATTAACGGAGTTTTCAAAAATCTCCACTTTGCCCGGAGTTTTTTGTATATATTCGTTTAGAATGTGTAATTTTTTATTTATTTAATGCGATCTACCAATACTACCTTTGCGATCGACTGGTAGATCGCGATCGACGTATTGAGCACCCCTGGATTAAAGGGTAGAAAATGGATGGATGGATCTCAGTCTGTGAGTTGAGGAAAACCTATGATGCAAATTCCAGGCCTCCCTCATCTTTTTAAGTGGGAGAACCTGCACAACTGGTCGCTGAATAAATACTTATTTGCCCCTGCATGCAAATTTTCAAAGTGGCTAATGATGCTGTTTCCTTAAAAATTGACTCATATTCAGTGGAAATGATACGTTGGTTTTATTGTTACTGTTAGAAGTATTGTTTACTCACCCCTTCATTTGGATACGCCTCCCAGCCCAGATCAGCCAAAGCCGACATAGAATCCAACAAGGTGACTGCAAAGAAAGGAAAAGAAAAGAAGCGTGTAAGTAGTGGGACACTGCAATCAAGCTTATTTACGCTTTTCTACGCCAGTATTTGCTATCAAAACATAAACTAGCGGTTTGTGTGTGATGTAGTAGTGGAATTTGAAAAACTATAATTTTCTTTTGAAGATAACAATAGTTATGATTCAAGGGGACCAAAAGTGAGACAAAATTCTGACATTCTGACATATGATGAAATCTATTATACCTATATTGTAAACAGAGACAAGGTGAAACTATTTTGAGAATTAAAAGGTCCTTCTCGGGTTCCAATCTATCAATACCAACAGAAAGTGTTGGGTAAATAAATTGCAAATATTTGTAAATAAAGGTGTAAATATATTGACATTAAAAACACAGGTTTATTCACAGATGAAGAGTTGAAATAAAGAATCTTACAAAAACAGATATTCCTTCCAAGAAACCATATACAAAATACATTGCTTGTGTTCATCCGCAACTTTGTAAATATTTTGGAATCATGATTATAATAGTTTGGATTGATGCATCTTCTTTATAGACATGTGTCTTGCATCTCTGGATGGTTGGTATGGTAACCACATATTTAACATGTTTTTCCCTTTGAGCCATCACTGTCACCTTGAACGTTGACTTTCTTGCCTCACGTAATTTCCCTTTTAGTTCCAGAGCCGCATAAGGCCGAGTGACCCTCGTGCTACACACGGGCGAGGTGACAGGAGGAGAGGAACAAGGAGAATGTGAGGTGAGAATGAAAAGCAGGAAGCAGGCGGCATATTGAGAACAGCCCGAGGAGTAAAGGGCACCTGTGTCTCCCAGAGATTTTTAGGCCAGATCGGTCAATGCACCTGGAGGATTCTCAATATTGTTGTAAAAAAAAAAAAAAAAGGTTAATGTTACTTTAAAATTAGACTCCATTAAGATAAGACAATAGATTGATTTTCACAATCAATTGAGTGTTTTCCATAATTGCCAAAACCATTTTGTCAATCAATAAAACTGTTCTGGGAGGAAATGTCTGTCAGGATGTCCTCCAATGGTTTCAAAGAACTCAGAATTCTATGATTTGAGCATGTATTTAAACACAAAATACATTCACATGAGGAGAGATTCATCTAATTCATGAACAGAAAGGACAAGTATGTATTATTGAAAAGTCACACATGACTCTCAAATCTCACGATAACTTGCTTGATTCCTTGTTAGCACAATAGATTTAGAACAATACATGTTTCTTTGATGTCATACTTCTGACAACACTAAAGACTATAATGTATTAAATGAGTCTCAATACTAGTTTACATGTTTCTTGATATCTTTCCAACCCGATTAAAAAGCGACATATCAGACTGTTTGCTCCTCGTTCTGACAGAAACAAGCTGCTTTTACTCAGACAACACCGACGATCACAGCTCAGGGAACTTCCTCAGATCCAGAAGAGACCACATTAATAAAACCACAGACGCAGAAAACGAAAGCAACACTTTGACAGATCTGCGCCTTTGTTCTATACTTTCAACAACCACCAACAAATAACCGCAGACACAGAGATCATGGAACGCTGAGGTTTTCAGCAAATGGATTCAAAAGAGACAATAGAGAATTCTCAAAACACTTCAGGGCTTTGTTCAATTTAGATGTTAGCTGGAATAACATATTTGGGAGATAACTACTGTATTTATTTTATGTTTTATTTGCTAAAGTGAGAATTTTTTTATATGCTCTTTTGTGATACAATAACAATTTAGCTCGGAAAGTTTGAAAACGTCGCTTGTATTGCTAATTATTGCCTAATTTGGCTGTTTATTGTTTCAACTAATGGATTTTAATTAAGAAATACTTCACTGGGATTATCCTGCTGTGTCATAATGTTCAATATTTTTTTACAAAAGTGTTACCGTGACAGACCTGCCCAGATCTAAAGCCTTTCATCACGACAACTTTTACTTGGGAAATATATTGAGTTTAGTCGGTTTCTGTGCAATATGCTGGACTTTTACAGAAGAGCAGAGGGCTGTGAAAGTATAACGTCATCATTTTGGTATGTTGCCTGAATAATTCATTTACCACCCACCTCTTAAGAGCATGGCATATTTTATTGATCCCTTATTAGTTGTGTATATCTATGAGCATTTAAACCACTACAATTTCATATTTCATACATTTTTTATGAGCCAACCCGAAGCACTGGCCTGGATAAGTGGGATGAAAACCAGCGCACACTCCAATGAGACCAATCAATTAATAGAAAGCAGTTGAGAGTTGCATGTTTACCGCCGTCACCTCCGCTGCCTGCAGGTACCCACAGTTAAAGCACAAACCTCCACCCGTCCTTCTGTCTGCCCCCTCATTCCAGTAATCAATCTTTATCTGTATAGCGGATTTCACAGCCGAGGTCACCCAAAGCGCTTCAAAATGTTTTGCCCAAAAAAATTCTAAATGCTAAATTGGTTTTGTTTATGTTTTTACCCTTTTACCGTTTAAATTCTGCTGATTTTGCTGCAAGCTGTAGAGGCATGGATGGAATAAACTTGGCATTTACAAGCAACAAGCCAAAACAAATAAAATGGCTGCTGTTATGAGTCTGAGTTGCCTTGCTAAAACAAACCAAATAATTAAACAATAATAATACAGTAATATTAAAACATATAGCTTTATAGATTTCCTTTATAGATAGCAAGGTGATGGGGGGGTGGTGGAGGGGAGGTCTTTCACGCAACACTAAAGCTTGTTGTGTTTGTGAGAATAATGGTATAGAAGGCACAGACAGAATAATGCACACTACAAAATGAAAGGTCACAGACAGAGCCGGTCATATGAGAGCGTTAACTCTCTCCACGGGCATTACAGCGGCGTACGCTAGCACGACATAATAGCATAATAACGTGATTTCAGGATCCGATGGAGAATCCGTCGTGTTTTCAGATAAAAGATAAAAGAGATTGTGTTTGTTGAATTAGCTAAATTGTCTGTTGCGAACACGGGCCATTATGCTATTATTCTCACGCTACCTGGGTAATTTTCCCACAGTGCTTCACACAACAATACTGAACAAAATAGTCCTTTCTTGGTATCCTTAGTTTTGACATTTAAAAAGTTCTGTTGGACTGAAATATAGCCGAGAAATTTGTGCTTGAGTAAAAATCTGTCAACACAAATACACACGGGTGGGCGAACGGTCACAAATTTTACCTGCAGTTACAAAATATAGAATATAAATAGCCTTTATGATCATTTAAAAAAAGAAAAATGACAAATAAAAATACAATATGCAGAAGATTGTAAAGAAGAGGCTACAAACTATTATCTATTAAAAATGGCATGTCTGAACGTATGTTGAGCAGCGTATAGAAAAGAATGAGAAACATTAAACAAACGTGATAAAGATTAAATTGGGGAACCTAACTTTTTTCTTACTAATAACTCACTGTCCCAACTGCAAGAGTCGCGTCATCTGCCACAACATTATTCAAGATTTAAATGATTATCATGGTCACAGAGAGTAATATGTTTAGAGCATCAACAACACTCCATAGTACATGTTATCTTGTGCATATTTGTCAGTCACTATCTCACACTATGGGCTGAGAGCTGATTGGCTGAGTGGAGGTGATCCTCTCTTTTTCACTTTTCTGTCTAAAAAACCTGATCTACATGGGGGACAAAAACAACATGCATTTTAAAACCATAGACTGTAAATATTAACAGACGTAGCCACGCTTTTCTCCTCAGTGGAAACTTATGTGCCCTCACTTTTACCGTCTGTGGGGCTTTTCAAAAAGGCTGCGGGGGTTGGAAAATGTGAAAAAACGCATTTGCTCATGCGTTAGCCGGCACGAGCCCCATTCATTTGACAAGTGCCTTCAAAATTCCAAAGCGACTAAACTAGACTGGTCCAAACAGACATACTGCCCTCAGCATTGACACACATGTGGAATGTAGCGTTGAGCCAAAAGCCGACTTTTGGACCATTCTGTAAAAACGTTTTCGAGAGGTAAGAAGATGCCATACATTAGCATTGGCTAATTCTTATTCCGCGTCCACCCCCACTGGCTTGGGGGGGTATTGCACGTAAGCGCAAGTCATTTTGGACATTTTTGAGCCGGGACATGCCCCCACTGGTGAAAACAGGATATAGACCCAAACTGTTTTGAGAGCTGTTATTACACAGTCAGACCGGTTTGGTGTTAGGTACACCAGCTTTAAGTGATTTGTCAGAAGTCACAATAAGATATGTGCAGTCAATATATAAAAGAATCAATTAAAACACTTTCTAAATATGTTCCTAATGTATGTATTTATTAGTTTAGATTTGTTCTTCACTTCATCTAGTTTTCTTTGACACATCATTGAAAGGGGAGAAAAAATAGTAAATATTTTCCGGTCTACACTTCTCATTTTAGTACATTCAATTATTTGGTTTTGCAGCGTTCATTTTGGAAATTATCACATATTCTTGTCTCATTGTTATTTTAAGCTTAAGTAAAGGTCCAATAAAGAGTTCTGACAAAGGCTACACAGCCAATGCACATATTATCATTCTAGTACAGTATCAGTACATGTGCTTTTGGTCTCACCACATTGTTACAAGCTCAGCCTTACATTTCATTAGGACATACTTTTAAAGTGCTTATCCCTGAGTAAGGTGCATCAATTTGCCTAAGTGAATCTTTGACTGCACTTTGTTACATCCAGGGTCCCAGAGTTTCTCATTAAACCACAGCAGCAGCAGCGGCGGCGGCAGCGGCGGCCTATGCTAATGTGTGACTCAGGCCATTAGAGCGGCTGTCTGCTGGGATCGCACCGGTGCAACCATAAACCTGCGCATCAACACTTTTCTGCTCCCCTCACACCTCCTGTCAATACCACTTATCACTTGTAATCAATGAACCTCCTCATCCATAATGTATCTGCTATAGCTTCCCATCAGCAGAGGTGGCAAAAGTCACTAGTTTTAGTTACTTGAAAAAAAAGTATATAAAAATCAACAAAAGGTACAGAAATCATTCCTGTAGTAAAAAGTGCATTCCTCGACTCTCCTGGGGGCGGCCGCTTTTTGCTTGGGGTTTATCTAAATTGTGTTGTTTTGCCGGGATGTTTTTACAGTTTGTCATTAACCCTTTAATCTTCACTCCTTCCCTCTGAAACAAGCAATGTACTTTTTTGATGTAGGAGCACAAAATGAAGGAATAATTTGTTTTTACTTTGTTTTTAAATTTTTTAAACCCTAATTCTTTTATTATAGGCCTCTGCAAAATGGTTGAGATGCAGCTTGATGGTAAAAATGTCTAAACATTATTGATAGAGATGCCCAAGTGAGGTAGATTTCAGTTCCAAGCTTAAAGTAGATATAGTGACTCAAAAAGTGATCCACCCATAGGTTGTTTAAACTATTAAAGAGTTAAAGAGACAGTATGTAATATGTACTTAATAATGATAAAGTCATTATAATTACGGTCCAAATTGTGTTGCCAGGATCTTCTGTAAAAAAATATGTGGTGCTGTTTTTTGTCTGTGAAATTTTTTGTCAAAATTAGAGCCATGCAAACTTCCACCAAACAAATTGGATATACTTCTTGAAATCTTTTCAATGAACTTTAAACGTTTAACCAGGAAATTATTCATACATGCAACCTATAACTTTAGGTTTAAAAAAAATACATGCTGTTCCTTTAAACTTTCTTTTTTTACATTAAAAAATACATAATATATCATACATTTGAAGCATTGCCTTTGAAACACATTATAATTGTGTTGACAATGTTTATACTGGCACTGGCAGAAAAAATAACATTAAACAAACTGTATGTAAAACTGAAGCTTATGTGCACTTAGAAGCATTGCTAACCTCAATAAATCAATTGCTGCATGGGAAATTTGTGAATACTAGTTATACTTCTGGATTATAGATGAAAAGAACAGCAAGAAATAGCCTTTTTTCTGTCAATTCAACTGTTTCTTTTATATTTTATTATTTCTGTTTTAACATTTTATATATAAGATTGGTAAATGCTCACAGCTCCAAACGATGTGTTTATGAATACAAACAGCCATGCTCCCATCAAAAAGCAACAGAACAAGCTGAGAAAACGATACAATAGAATAGAATAACGTTTTTGTCTATCACACAAAGTGATGACATAAAAGTGTGTTTAGCTCGCAACTGCACACACATTATGATTAAAATATTTCTAAATAAACACATTAGCCCTAAATTGGCGTGCAAATTAATCAAGGTCAACGTTCAGCACAGATATTAAAACAAAACCACATTTCCGATTATCTTTGTACTTAATTCTACAATGACGCATTCTTATAACTGACATTTAATAAGCAGCTCGAAAGCATAGTCACATCTCATCACGTGAAATAGTAGATGAATATAACAAATACATGGGTGATTCCTTGCACCCATGTATGTCCTGATTACTGGGAAACATGCAGGGTTACACCGAGACACAGTGTCGTATTGATCCGCCTCCTCAAGTTTACATTTTCCAAGTGTAAGACGAGGAAGGCCCTGCTTTTCCCCAGCACCCATTCCTCCACCGGGGCTGCGAAAACTCAATCCACTCAATACCATTTCTGCATCTTTTCGCCACCCCTTTCTCCCTTTGTTTTGTTTTTTTTGTGCTGCTTGTTTTCTATTTGCATAATGGCTCGTCTCCTCACTTTCTCCCTCTCCCTGGTCAGCATCCACTTCTTGAGCAGTGAGGAGCTGTGATCCACCTGCCAACAATCAAACTGCCGTGCCAACAGGCCGACTGGCACACAAAGACGCTCCTAGAATACACACCCGCACAATATGTGACTACATAATGAGCTCATGTTATACTGGAAGAGAATAAAACACTGTCATCACCATATTTAACAAGTAAATTATAAAAGCGAGGACATTTTAAAAAGCGGTCTATGCTATGACAAGAAGACAGTAAGTAAGTTTTATTTACGCCTTTCACAGACCAGAGCCACAAAGCGCTTTACAATTGTGGGAATTTGTCTCTCACTCCACACAGAGATGGGAGCGGGGTCACCAGTACAGGAGGCGCATGCCAGACCTATGGTACATGTTTTTAGTGATGGGGAAACCGGAGCACCCGGAGGAAACCTAGCAGACACAGGGAGAACATGCAAACTCAACTCAGAAAGACTATGTTCCGACCGAGATTCGAACCCAGGACCTTCTTGCTGAGAAGCGAGAGTGCTATCCACTCTGCCACCTTAAACTCGCAAGTTTATTTCTATTGCAAGTACATAAACATTCTGTCTATGCGATATCTCAGTGAAAACTCAAGGCCATAGTGGTCATAATGGTCATGTAATATAACGGAGAATTATTATAACCAAAGAAAGTACAGGTCCAGGGCAAGTAAGTCATCTTTCTTTATATCGTACATTTCACAGACCAAGGTCACACAAAGTGCTCTTACAATTTGGTGTACCAGTAATTTCCATTCACTCCACACACGGTGATGACAGAAGCGAGACGACGAACACACTGGCCTATCGGAGCTCCTGACCGTCACCATCCATTCACTCTTGTTCATTACATTCATTTCTATTGTTCATGTTTTTAATGGTAGGGGAAACCAGAGCGCCCGGAGGAAAGACTCAACATAGAAAGGACTGGGAGTAGAATTGAACTCAGGACCTTCTTGTTGTAGAGCACAAGCACTAACCACTGCACTACTGTGTTGCTGGGCAAGTTTACTTGTATAGCACAGTTCATTCAAAAGGCTACTCAAAGTGCTCCACAAAACAAGAACAGAAACATTAAAAGTGAGGACACAACCTTTCAAATGTATGCGCAACTAAACAGAAGTTTTTAACCAGGTTTTGAACAGATCAGAGTAGAAGTTGATTCATGTAGCACACGCACGGTTTGGTTGAAATTATTTGCCTTTGGCCGCCTTGAGAGGCAGTCTTTTTGCTGAAGCTTGTTTAGTGTAAAAAAAATTACTCTTTATTATCGTAATAGAGACAGCAATAAAACCGCAAGTGTGTTTTGTAGCCCATTGGCTACATGTAGGTCAAGAGAAGAAGATAAAAAAATACTACACACAAGTCAGACGAGAAGCTGTGTAACAAGAATAATGTTCATAGAATCATAGATAAAAAATATGCTTGAAATAAGCTTTCTCCGGTCCATGATAATGCGATTCCCTCTGGTAAAGGTGCACTATGCTGTGACTTTTTCGACACAATCCTATCTTCTCTGTACTGAACAACCAACACAGGTCAAAACAACACGAATCTGTTTCCCAAGTCTAAAAGCCTTATTTTACCCACTATTTTAATATATTGCCGTTCAACTGTCACCTCATCAAAACCAGGCCTTAAAGAGACGTTTTTGGGAGACAGGTTAGTTTCACCCGTGAATAGTATTTAACATTATTGCTGTAGTTAGGTAAGATGCAAAACATCTGTGAAGGAAGTACTAAAACACAATTTTACTTGGTTTATTCTGGTAGTTCTGTATTCTCAATTTCCCGTAATTATCCTCCTTGTTTTGCAACATACAATAATAAAAATGACTTTTCTCATATTTTGAAGTCAAACAGTGATTTGGGAGGGTAATAGAAGTAAGTTTTGACCATTAAACTCTAGGGTTTAAATGTAAGGATTTTTCTGTCTGCAGTCTGCTAAACTGTTTTCTCTAACTAATTCTCTTTATCGTTCATGTAACCTTCCTTTGTCCACAGATCTGTATTGACAATAGGTTCATTCAGTTTGCAGTCTGGCCCCTGATTGCCTGATACTGCGTCTTTGTGACAGAGAATCATAAGGTGCTCACATGTGCCGCACTCACAGAACTGTCTGAACCTCCTCCATCACTCTCAGGGTTGTCAGGGGAAACCAGTGGACCAAGTGTAAGATGATTGAGTGAAGGAGATGAGCTCTGAACTTTGGACACTTCTAAAAACAACAATCAGTTTGCATTAAGGTCAAAACCCTCCTCGCACATGTCTAGTTTCTTCCTTGTCAAAACCCATTCACACCCACTTTTTATGTTATTTTCTATTTGTTTATTCTTCTTGCAGATGAATACACACAGATATAATCAGCACAAAACCTCAAACTGACATATCACTACAATGAATGTTGTTTTCATGCTTAGTGTGACTGTTGTTGTGTCGTGAGGCAAAAGACGTCACCCACATTACTGAGTATCTAGTGTGTGTGGTGTTTGTTCTATCATATTTATACTGTATTCCCGGTCTTGGTCCTAGTGAATCATTTATTAAAATAGCTACATTCATCTTCAGGAAAATGTCCCTCTGCAGCTACTGTATGTCACATGTTGTTTTTGACTGTGTAAACTAGCAGCAAAAAATACACACACCATTATATGTAACACTTCCATTTATGATCATATCCAGATTTTGACATGAGTTTTAGTCAGTCATCTTTAAAACAATAATGTTGAAAAACTGGAACATGTAATTCCTTTGTCCTGGATGCATGTTCCAAAAGGTGTACGGAGTAATCAACAGCCGCTATGTTTTCACAAAGCTTCCTTTGAAGAAAACATGGAAATACACATACAATACAAATTTTTGACCTTGAGAATCCTGTGACAACTCTCAAACTAAACAGAGCCACATACGCCTCTGCACAGCCTCTGCACTCAAACTGTGACGCACGCTATCATTCATTTAAAGACCTGAATAACAATGTATGTGCGGCCTGGAAGCTTGCAGGAGCAGGTGTTCGGTGAAGCAGGCAAAATTGGGCTGGAATATTGGGAGTGAAGTGAGGTGCCGCTGACAGGCAGGAAAAGACTTGTCACATAAAAGTGTGCATAGACAGGTGACACAGGCATATTTAGGGATAACACACCTTGGATAATTATCAGGAGGCTGTGGGCTCTTAGCACTTCAAACATAACCAATCTGGTGTTCAGTAAACACAAGCAGATGTGTACAAGCAATAGTAAATAACAGTGTATGGAATAAAACATCCATGCTAACGAGTGCGGAAGACGTGACGGCTGATGAAAACCATAACGTGTAGCCTTCACTTTTATTAACTTGTGATAATAACAATGTCCCCATGTCATTTTTTTGCAAGTTCCATTCCATTTAATTCTTGAGTAAACTTCAGTGCTCAGCACATTTTCCTTTGAGTTTAATAAATGTTACGTTGTCATCATGCCATTAAAAATTATAGTTGGCAACATATTATGAACAAAATGATTATCTGCGTCTCTAACAATCTGTGTCTCACTGAAAACACACAATGAAAGAATGATGGACAACTCATATCATGAGCTTAACATGTGTTTTCCTGTGCAGCCTGTTGCTTGGTTGTTGCCTACAACATAGTAGACCTGCTGGGATCTCAGCAGACCAAACATTCATGCTGGAATTGATAAAGCTTAACTTTCTTGTCTGCACACCTCACACACACATTTTGCCACACATATCTTTGACAAATGAAGGCCAATAAGTCTCCTTTCTTTACTCCATTTGTATAAGCATGCATACTTATCATAATAATACTTAATACAGCAAATTACAAATCATATTCTATAGGGAACAGTATTAGTTTATTACTTGTCTGAGAGAAAATAACTCGGGGGGGCGGGGGACCTGACTCTTTCTTTTCTCTCACCTCTCTTCACCAGGCATTCATCAGGAGAGACAAAGAGATTGAAGCTTTGGTCAGCAAACATTGGAGATCTGAGGCTGACCCAAATCCCGGACTGTTTGCCCAGAAGTCTAATGCTGCCTTTCAGCGACACAGCACGACCAGAGCGGTGAGCAAACAACAACAGAAAAACACTAAGAAACCGAAAGGAGGCGCAATTCAATCTGTACAAATGAAAGGACGTGATAGCGGATGTGTGAGTGTGTGAGTGCCATGGCCTGGTCAAGGCCTGGTGGCCATCTGAGCAGCTGTAAGGGTATGTTCTGAGGGGGAGGGGCTCTGCCTTCTGATCCGGCTTCACTCACACGGTCAGCCACTGCACATGATGAGCTGAGAATCTCTCTGTCTAAATGAACCCAGACAGGAATCGCTCAAGCACTAAACATAACAACTACAAGTTCTTGTTTTTAAAGAAAACCAGTGATGCCTGTGGTTGCAGGAGATGGTGAGAGAGCACAGTTAACGAGAGCTAGAGATTCATCACAGACTCATTGGAATTGAGTCACAAAAAGAAAATGGCAACGGCTACAATATTTGAATAATAATATTTTTGGACATAAAGATGCTTCACATGGCATAATTCATTTACTCCATTTATGGCAATGGTAAACTGCAGTTGCCACATATGCCCTGGGACAGACTGACAGAAGTGAAGCAACAAAGGGCCATTTTCCCTTTCCGATCACAACTAATCAACAGACTCATGATACACAATGTGGGTGAAGTATCTTACCTACCATCAGCTGCCCCACTTTGGCACATCACAGTGCTAACCAGGTGACTAACCAGGTGACTAACCAGATGTCTCAGATTGATACACAATGGGGGGGAGTCAGTCAATATCCAGCTTTCATATGCAGGACAGAATTCTCTCTACATTTTCTTCGAATGCAGAAGGATGTATTGGTTCCCAGTATCTAAATCTATTGCCACTTATTGTTTTTTTTTCTGATTGGTTCTTTTGATGTCCAATCAAATGCATTCATACATGGCTCATAAAAATGGCTGCTTGGTCAGTAATTAATAACAGTGTGATTCTGGCTGATCAGGGAAACATGCAGCTATGCCTCAGCCTGCCTCTAGTTTAAAATTATGGTGTCGACATGTAAACTGTCAAAAGGTAGAATTAAACTCAACCTCGACAAGCCCCACCAACTGCCTTTGCTCAGTTTTATTTCACACTGGCTACTACGTCGGGCATCGCAGAAACATCGAGAACCAGGAAGTACAACAGGCGCCTGTTTGTTCAACAAAGCAGTAAACAAAGCGGTTGAGATGGATGTAGACCAAGCCAAAGAAAAGCCAAAATAATATTTTGCCGGGTTTATGAATCTAATCATATCAAATAATCATATGTCAAAGTTGCTTTAAAAAATGTTCTGAAAAAAGTCTTTGATTTGTTTCAGACCCTGCCATCCAACTGAAAGAGAAAAAAAGAATTCTACTTTTTATTCCAGCAATCTCCAAGTCAAACTTAATAGACATGAATTTTTGAGGGCATCTAAGAATCAGTTCTAATTTAAACCTCATTAAGATACATTTATCACAACAGCGCTCTGGCTTTTTAATGATGACTTTCCAAACATCTTTTTTCAGACAACCAGAGGCCAGAAATACATTTCCACAATGAGCATCATGCAGTCTGACATTGCTTTGCACATAACAGTTCCTCTCATCATTGTGATTTTCCATTCACACACTAATCCTTAAGGTGAGCTGAAGCAGCAGGAACCCCCTCTGTCACTGTGCTGTATTTATAAGACCATCTATCAGGCAGCCGGGGGAATATGTGACACTGTTCTCTGGACCAAGACCACCTAAGTGCCCCCCAGCCATACATTAGGCCAGGATGTGTGTGTGTGTGTGTGTGTGTGTGTGTGTGTGTGTGTGTGTGTGTGTGTGTGTGTGTAAGCGGGAGCCGCAGTATGAGTTTGTATTAAGAATAGGAGCTACAGCTCATTACAGAGAACATACAGAGGCCAGGCTCGTGTGGTTATACTGTTATTTAAGGTCATGAAAGAGGGAGAGAGCAAAACAAAGCGAGGAGGAATTTTACAATCCACCGTAGAAAGAAGTGAGATTGTCTCGTTCTTCCCCAGCATGACAAGATTCTCATACTGTACTGTGGGTTCAAAGTAAATATCCGTACATTGTACACGCTTTGATCTTTGACATGTGCCACGTCAGTTTATGTTAACTTAAAAGTTTGTTGTTAAATATGAAATCAACAGAACATTTTTAAGAAGCAAAAATGTGGTGTGTAATTGTTGTTACTATCACTGACATCATATATTACTATAAGTATCTCTTTTTGTGCATTGTTAGGAAGTTGTCTGCTGTAAAGATGCTGTATCAGCTTTGGATCGCAGAGCGTTGTGAAAATGTTCCTCGCTTTGTCTTTAGTTTGGGCCTTTGCTGATATGTGGCCAATCGACTTTAGTCAGGCAAGCAGCGGTAAAGCATTCAATGACTTGATTGTTTCTGTTCTCTAGAATTCACGACTCAAACTCAAGACGACCTAAACTTCAAACTCGAGGAGACAAAGTCTTTGCAGTTGCTGACCCAAACACTGAACATGCGCAGAGCTCTCAAAGGAAACTTAAATGTTTCTACTGTTTTATAATCTTCAACTTTGGAAATTTAAAGACAGTTTTCTGTCGACATATTGTCCAGCCTGACTTGAGAGCCTTTCATTTTGTTTCTTTTTTTCCTTTTCTGCTTGTCTCAATGAAGTGAACACATTCTTTGGCTTGTTCAATAGTACAGCATCAACTTATTTTTATTATGTTGATTTAATGAGAGGTGCTTATAAATTCCTTAGAAAAACAGCTTCTCCGCAGATCTGACCAGTAAAATGCCCAGGTGTCATTGCCTGCTTGTTTTTAACCTTACACCATTTAAATATGATGAGTGAAGGTTTATAGAAAGAAGGTTCAAGAAATTATATGCACATACAATATTTACTCTAAAAAAATAGCAATAGCTCGTACTTTTATCTTCCTCAGGCTTTCATTAAAGCTGGAGCTGGAGTTTTTTTGTTCATATATACATTTTCTTTGTCCCAACAGAAAGTGTCAGTGTTTAACATTTGTGAACAAATCAGACCACAATATGGTGTCTTTATCTTTAATATTACTTTTAATGAGGGGGCTAGAGGGCTAGAGTGAGGGCTGAAAAAACTGATCTAAAGATCTCACCAAGCTTGATACACTAACCATGACTTTTGACAGATCCCCCGTTGTGCTTCAATATATACTAACACAATTTTTTAAACAATTTTGGAACAGTGAATTACAGAATTTGTGGGTAAAATTTCATTTGGCTGAGAAAAAGTTTTTGAAATGCAAAGACCACACTCTAAAAAAAGAGCTGCATGACGATTTTAGAAAAAGTCAATCTAACTTTGATAAGAAACTCAGATTCTACAAGAGACGATATAAAAGAGGTAAGGCCCTGCAGTTGGACCTTTTGAAACAAAGTAATGCTCAGCATTTCTGGAGAGAAATAAACAAACTTGGGCCGAAAAGAAAACAGATTATCCCTTTTGAAATAGTGACAGAAAGTGGGGAATCTGTTTTTCAGACTGATCAGGTACTGAACAGGTGGGAGTTGGATTATCGGGGTCTATTTGCTTTTAACACCTCCCACCAGTTTGATGATCAATTCCTAACTGATGTCTGCAGTGCCAAGCTCTTGCTTGAGAACAAACCTATGAATCCACCCTTGTCCTGTTTTAATGACCTCTTGAACAGAGCGATTACACTGGAGGAGGTGCGGATAGTCATTGATAAAACTAAACCACACAAGGCAGTGGGTGTGGATGATCTGTCCAACGAGGTTCTCAAAAGCCCAAAGTTGTTAAATGTTTTGCATTGTTTATTCAAATATTGTTTCCAGAATTGGGTTATACCATCAATTTGGTATAAATCTATCATCAAGCCTATTCCAAAATCATCTCAAGCTGACCCCAGAGTCCCTCTGAACTATAGAGGCATAAGTTTATTAAGTACAGTTTACAAGGTGTTTTCTGCCATCCTGAATAACCGGCTCTGTGAATTTTTAGAAGTGAATGAAATTTTGGTGGATGAGCAGAATGGATTCAGGAAGAAACGAGCATGTATTGACCACATTTATGCTCTATCCTCGGTAGTGAGAGCTAGACTTCAAGAAGGCAAGGATACCTTTGTGTGTTTTGTTGATTTTAAAAAAGCCTTTGATTGGATAAATCGAGATCTGTTGGAATTTAAGTTACTTAAGTGTGGTATTAATGGGGATTTCTATGAGTGTGTTAAAGCCCTGTACAAGGCTCCAGTAGCTTGTGTACAAGTGAATGACCTGAGGACTGGTTGGTTTCCTACTCCCTTTGGTGTGAAACAAGGAGACGCTCTCTCTCCAACATTATTTGCTCTTTATGTTAATGATTTGGCACATGAGGTAAAGAGAGCAAATTTGGGAATTGCTATTGATGACTTTAACCTCAGCATTTTATTATATGCTGATGATATTGTCTTGATAGCAGAGGAAGAAACAAAACTGCAAAAAATGTTGGATATTATGAATGTGTGGTGTTCCAAATGGAGATTAACTATTAATTGTGAAAAAACTCAAATAGTTCATTTTAGAAAACCGTCTGTATCACGAAGTGACTATGAATTTTCTTTTGGTCAAACAAGGTTGATGTATTCTGTTACCTATAAGTATCTTGGCTTTGGTTTTCATGAGAACATGAGTTTTTCGGAGGGTAGAAAGATACTAGCAGAGTCTGCAGGGAGGGCCTTAGGCGCTGTTATTAATAAGATGAAGATCTTTCCTGATTTAAGTTTTACTATTTATACACAACTGTTCGATTCAATGGTGGGATCTATACTCTTTTATAGTGCAGGCGTCTGGGGCTTTGGAGAGGCTCCAGAGTGTAATAATATACAAGGCAGGGCCATGAGATATTTCCTAGGAGTTCATAGGTTTACCCCCAGAGCGGCGATAGAGGGTGATATGGGTTGGGAACCATGTGTAGTCAAACAGAAGGTAGAGATGATCAGATTGTGGAACCGCCTTGTTCAGCTACCAGAGGACAGAATTACAAGGAAGATTCTTAATTGGGACAAAAGCCACAGACACCCTTGGTCCAGAGAGGTGTTCCAGATATTGTCAGAAGTTGAATTGGATTACTTATTTCAAAATAATCTACAGTGTAAATTGACAACTCTAAGGCAAATGCTAAATGATATTTATGAGGAAAAATGGAACGTGAAAGTTTTGCAAAAAACCAAGCTCAGAACTTACGTCCAGTTTAAGAGTTGTTTTGCTACAGAAAAATATGTAAAATGTAATCTGAGAAAAGGGCAGAGGTCTCTGTGTGCTCAGCTCAGAGCAGGAGTGCTGCCCCTGGAGGTAGAGGTGGGGCGTTACAAGGGGGTTCCACAAGATGGTAGACTGTGTGCTCTGTGTGAGCTGGGAGTAGTGGAGGATGAATTTCACTTTTTGTTTTACTGTCCTTTGTACAATGCATTGAGAATGGTTTTATTCACAAATATTCAATGTAAAAATCCTGATTTGTTTTGGCTTTCTGATGGTGATAGATTGTGTTGGATATTTGAAAATGATTTTTTTACAGTAGCAAATTTTGTAGAAAAGGCTTGGACATTGAGACAAAGGACTTTATATCCAGAGAGAGAGTAACTGCATCTGTATGTTTTGTGGCTTTATCTTCCTTTCTGTTGATAGTGTCATATAAGCCCATGAGGGCTGGGCACATACTGTATGTGTACGACACTTAAATAAAAAATATTCAATTCAATTCAATTCATTATAGAACCATGATGGAATCATGACCAGGAACATCTCAGAAAGAGCTTTAGAGCAGACTACAGAGAGATGGCCACTTTGAGGGAGAGCGATTGAAAGCTTTGAGGTGGGGGGCTGCCACGAAGGCAGGGATTAAGTATAAAGCAGTAGCAGGAGGGTGCTCCGGCCGGCCCACTCCCTCTATACAGATGAGAAGCTAGATCTATATCCTCTTCTACCCAAGGTCATGGCTGTTACAATCTCCCGGACACAGCACACAGCCACCCATGAGGTATAGTCCTGCCGATAACTACAAGCAACCATTATAGATTAAAGCAATTAAAGCGAAGGCGACCTCTGATCCCACGGAACAGCGCGGCTTGGATCTTGTGTGAATCATAAGACATGGGGCACGCTTTACATATGCTTGACTCTGCAATAACGACTCACCCTCTTGTTCACCCTACACAAGCAATAAGCCGTCAGCCCTCCACACACTGCACCTATCATCAGCACCGCAGCACCCCGAGGCCAATCCAATGAAAAGCTCAATGTGTAGTCTCAAGATGAATTGGAGATTACTGTGAGGGCCCCAGACCATAAAACAAGCCACTCTCCATGGATGATTTTGCGGTGGTGTGGTATTCTTGTTTTTCTGCCTTAGCATAAATTAAATTAGGAAACACATAAGGTGAAAGTGCGTTTGTATACGACACAGTTTGAAAATGTTGGTTTCAAGCATAGACTGTAAGTTTCAAGCCTCAACAATAACAGTTCACATTTGAAAAGGGTTGGATGAAGCAAACTTTTCCAAATATCCTCTACTATTCAACACAAAGACAATACTTCAACTTAAAAAAAAACGTATACTTAAAAAGAACTATATAAAGGCAATATAGCAGAAGCAGAAACACAACGCAAAAGCATGGAATAACACAAGACATCAGACACACAAGACACAGGCGCAAACACTCTCCGACCCTACAGCTCTCTCTCGTCACTCTCTTTCCTCCTCATACATTTTAAGTAGGGCCGCACGATATATCAAAAAAATATCGTTCTCGCGATATTGGTGCGTGCAATATCAATATCAAAAATATGCGCGATAAAAAAAAAAATCCTTTATTAAAGACAACAAAACAGACGGACACATCAACATTCAACAAAAACAACAAACAAACAAAAGGTATATAAATATATGCATTTGAATGTCATTAATGTTTTTGTTCTTTGTCTCTTGCGTTTCAATACAGATTGCAATTTTAGGTGAAAGAAAAAAATATCGCAATAATATCGTTATCGCAATACTAAACACTCATATCAAATATCGCACTAATTTCCAATATTGTACAGCCCTAATTTTTATTGTTTTTTTTTTTATATACAATCCGATGTGAACATAATCTAGATTCCAAGACTTTGTTAAGACAAGGCTTTTGCAGAGCTTGTAATGCTCTACTCTATTTTCTCATAGATTTGGGCAAAATTTCAGTATCATCAGGCATCACAGTTCTGGATTTGGGCCATCTCGTGCATTACGAGATCCACTCAAGGTTGTTGTCATTACACAAATCATTTGAGTTTGCCAAAGTTACTGTTATGTATGAACATTCTTGCATATCAAGTGAATTACGCTGCAGAAAATAGCACCTTCCTCTGATGAAGGAATACCTAAAACTCATCAAAATTTGGCCCATAATGGCTTTATATAACAAATATCTCCTAAGCTGTTTTGTGGCACTGAAATGTAGGTAAGAAAAATTGAGAAAGTCCCCATCTATTTTGTGACTAAAGAGGGATATTTGAATTGGGCACCAAAAAAGATTTTGCTTCACTAACAGTAAAAAAGAAGATGAAAAAAAGATTATTCAGTGCAACTTTTTCTAATTGTGAAAAAGTATAAACATGTTAAAATGCACCAGTTGTCCTGCAAACAAACTCGAGGTCATTCGCTCTGAGATTCAAAATAAAAAGAGTTACACAGCCTGCAGAAGTAAGAGAAATGTCACTGTGTCACCGCTCAACCCAGAATAGATCCATATAAAAAGGACGGAGTGACAAAAGAGACCTGAAGGAGAGTGGAGAGCATCATGCCTGCACTTACTGCCTCGGGCATCTGACTGGAGATGTGGATGCTCCCTCTACTGGTCAAAACAACAGCACCAGCCCAGCTTCTCATTCCAGCTCTTTCACACAACAATCCTCTTCATGACAACTAATAAACAAGACGATATCCGCTATAGATTCGCCAGTCATCTGTTATAATCTCAAATTTGATCGATATTTCAAATCCACATCTCATAACAGCCTTCTTTGTAAAATGCCACCAATTTCATAGCCAATCAATAGCCACACAGGCAAACTATAACAAGCTTGGTGACAGCTTAACAGTACTTTCGGGCTGTTCCGTCCAAAGCCTTTTGCACTTAATTGCGCCTTAAGATAAATATTGGTCTTTTATGACATAGGATGGACTCCAAGCTCCACAGCGGAGTGGGTGGATAATGCACACAGTCTTATAAACACATATACAAAGAGCAATCTTCGAAGTCGCAGCGGGAGAACTGAGAGATAGAAAGAAGGCTGTAAGGTAAAAGCACAGTGTGAAGTGTTATTTGGTCTGTGCCCCAATGGAGATATGTACTAAACACACATGCAGCAATCAAGCCTTCCAAAGGGCCAATTAGACCAGTCCGGAACAGCAAGACACAGAGAAAACTAATCAAAATGATCACTAATTACTGATCATAGCAATAGCAATAATGTCATTAAGCAGCAGCACACTTGTAGATTGTAAGCACTGTTTATGAAATTGTCCGCAGAACCTCTCCTTTGTGCCACTTTTGAGAAAAGGGGGGTGCTAATCAACATCGGCAGCTATTATTACAAAATAGCATGTCTGTAAGAACTCGGTGAGACCACATGAACGGAATTATAATGGATTATTGCTATTGCAAATCGTAAGTACAAACAGTTTGATCAAATCTGACAGAAAACCTTGAACGCACTGCAGTCGTGAGAATAAGTGCAATAGTGATAAATCATAGTAACTTTTAATAATATGTTTTAAATGTTCCTACAGTACACACATTTTATAACAAAAGTCTGACCCAGTGAATGTTTGCATTGACCTGTCTTGCATTCACATCCGTAGTTTATAATTTATCCAAACCATGTAACTCCATTGTCTCCTATTTAACAGTATCTTAGCTTGGTGCCTCTCCATCCTCTCCTCTCTTTGTCTTTCCTTCACTGTCTTGGGGGTTGCCTGACACACATTCAGAGAGACGTACAGGGGCTATATGTACACACTGACTTATAGTGTTAAACCATCCCAGAGGTAGGAGCTCCGACCAGTCCTAGTGTGGCCTGTCACCTCACGTCTGCGCTCACGTTTTTGATTGGATCGCTGCATCTTTCCCACTGGCCATAGCTCCTTGGAGATATACTGTAGCTGCCTCTGACACAAGCCAAACTGGAAAGAATCACTCATGTATGGCTTGTAAGTGTGCCAACATTGGAAGCACAGTTATGTCATTTTAATATTGTCCTGTCCAAATATCATAAACAACAAAGAGATCTTCCTCTCTCCCTTTTGATAAACTTAACTTAATCAGATCATCAACTACACATCAGTACGCAGAAGACAGGCACAGTTAGGCTAATGAGTGAATTCATTGCCTCGTTCCAAGCTTGGCATCAATGTTAATATAATAAGAGCGAGGCGCGCAGTAGCAGCGTGACAAATTTAACGTAATTGAGGCACTTCAAGTTTGGCCAAATCAGAAAACCACCACTCAGTCTTCGTGGATCCAAGACGAATACCCAAGTGTCAAGACCTAATGTGGTTTTATTTCGCTAATCATTACAAGAAAAAAGTTGAACTCCTTGAAGAAAAACATCAGCGAGCAGTGGCTGTCTCCGGCGAAGCTCTGAGTGTATATATATATATATATATATATATATATATATATATATATATATATATGTCATGCAGTTTTAATAAGGATATGCCTCGGGAATGAAAAAAACGTGACTATATTTTCCTTGCATGTTTTATAACTAAGCCAAGCACTTAGGGTGAGTCGTCAAACAGAGAAGGCGTTGGAGCTCCGTGCGCCCCGTGACAACTGCCGCGTACTCCCGGGGAAGAGAGTTTGGGGTGAAGCCCGCGCCTTTACCTTCATTGTCTGGGTAATTCCGTAACGCTCCACACGAAACCAGCAGGAAAGAGTAGAGCCAAAAGGAGGGATAGATCCACAGGACGCGAGCTGCGGCTGGTTTTGGTGCCATTTTTCAGGCTGCGCTGCGCACTCGCTGCATCCCTGGTCCGCGGTGTGGAGTCGGTGAGCGCAGCCCGGGCGTTTGAGAGAAGGGGGAGACAGAGGAGAGTGCGAGAGGGGAGGGGGGAGGAGGAGGGGGAGGAGGAGAGGAGAGAGGACGGACCGCGCTCAGCCAACTTATGTCAATCAGAAGCTGTGGCACTACGGAGACGTATCCTAATAATAATAATAATAATAATAATAATAATAATAATAATAATAATAACAATAATGATTAAATAATAATGACAATGACAACAACTATCATCGACAAAAATAATTATCATCATCATCATCAAAATAATAATCAAAGTCATCATCATAATTAAGATTAAGAGATTTTGTATTTGTTGCACAGGAAATTTCAGTGTTGCATCAACAGTTACAGAACTGTATGAGGAGCACACAGCAATTCTAGACTTCAAAAAATAAAATAAAATCTCTAACTTTAGCATAATAAAGAAGCAATTATATAATACTGTATGTATCAGTGCATGAAATACATATATATATATAATATGTAGAAGCAAAATATAGATGACAAACGTTTACTATGCAAGACACGTCATCAAGCACCAGTTTATTATCTTAAATAAGAGCCTTAAATGGTTTATGCAGACAGCTGTTGCAATCATGGTTCACTAAACCACTTGGCCTAAAAACAGCTCTTAAAAGCTGTTGCAGGAAGACCAACAAGTCGAGTTATTAACTGGAACCAAATAGAACCATATGAGTGTTTTTCACTTGGCACGTTTAGGAAAATATCAGGTGTTTTGGAACAATACAGATGGAAAAAAGAAAAAAGAAGCTAAGGACCCATTGTCAATCCCTGTATATCACTGAATATGTATATCACTGCCTCGTGAATAAAGTTCCACAATTTCCACCGCGATATAAGAAATTATGCACAAGATGTAACTATATTATAAGTTTGCGAACAAATTACATGAAATTCTCAATAAATTCTTGGTGAAAACGCTTGGACGACTCTTTTTGTCATTGATATATTTTGTTATCAAAAATATCAAATGTTATACTTCTGTACTGAATGCTGAAACATAACATGTCAGGACATGAGATGATGATGAGGATTCTTCAGATCCACTGACATCCCCATGGTGGAGATAAACAGTCCCATATCACTGGAAAATACTCTCAATTATTTTGAAAAGCGACAGTGGCACATGGTAATTACTGGATTAGTGTCAACCCAGGCTTCCCTCTGTCTTTGTCGTGGAGGTGGCGGTATGTTCACAGAGATCCAATAAATAAACTTTATGGAAATGTATTCAGTCGACATGCCATGAATTTGACTGTGTAAGATTCCGGGTCTCAAGTGTTTATGTGCCTTGCCTGTTGTTCTTCAGACATGAATAAGTGATGTGTTCACTGTGTCATGTAAAATGAGCACAGAAGAGATGCAAGCTACAAGGTCAATCTGTGTCAATAACTCAGAGCAGCGCTGCCATGGTTCTGAACATTTGTTTTTCTCTATTTAGTGATTGACGGCAGGGTGCATACTCATTTGGCACACACTTTGGGCTAGGTGCCTTTCAAATGAAATTTTCCCTTCAAAGCTGGGATGGATAACTTTCAACCACAAAAAATAGTTCCTCACTCTTATCAGTTTGGTTCTATATATTTGGCCTCTGCCACATCTTTACAGCAGTTTTTTCAGCGAGAGAGTACCATCCCTCACTCAGCCAATCAGCTCACTGTAATGCTATAATAATGTTTTACATTAAGACAAAGATAACAAGTGGTGGCCTCTTTTGTTCACAAAATGTTACTCAAAAAAGACTCTTTCTTGTCAAATGTAGTGTATTTAGGAAACAATTAAAAGTTAGGTATTCTAGAATGAACAACCTACAGCTGTTGTACAATTTACTGTATATACTGTATATCCAATAGATTTTTTTTCCTTATGTTTGGCATAAAATATAAAACATTATTTAATTCTAAACCCAACTCAAGCAAATCTCCTTGGACAGCAGCCTCTTCATCTTCATATCTGTTAGAAAAAAGGCCATATATCTGTGATTGTTTTTCTATGAAGAGAGAACTGTGTGTCCGACGGTGACCACCCCCCCGGGACATCTCTGTGTCGTCAGCAGTCAAATGTGATGCAGCCACATCTTGATTTATGGAAAGATCATGACCACAATTATATTTACCGCGGGTAGCGTTCTTCTATCACGCTTCTGTCCCAAATGAGGCTTCTGAAAGAGCTATAAAAGTGTCAGGCTTGTGCTGTGATTTATACATGAATCCCATGTTGTACCTCGCGGCTCTGTGTGCGCCTCTACATGTGTGTCTGCAGCTCGCACCTTCTCCCATTTGTTAAGAGTCCAATTATGATGATGATTTGTTTCATGCAGTGGCTTTATGCTTGTGTGACCTAATTTCCTGTGCGAGCATGTAAAGTGGGCTAAAATACTACTCCTTAATGCTTCTGTTCTGCTGGAATGACACTGCTCTCATGCATATGTTAACAAAACATGGCTGCCATGCATTCCAGAAGTGACAATGTGACTCCTTCATCCTGCTCGCCTGTCACACACATGCCCCCACAGACACACACCCCCAACATGCATACACCCTTTCGCTTTCTCAGGGCCGGTCCTATAGTCGTCAGGGGGCCTGAGGCTAATGTAGTTCCAGGGACCCACTTCACAGCATAAAACACCTTAAATGTTTTTCAAATGTTGATAGTCTCACAAACATAGTTAAATCAACCTCTTTAGGGAAAAGGAAGGAAAAAGTGTCTTCCTTTTCCCCCATTGATAAGAACCTTTATGGCCATTCTCCCGGCTTTGAAAGGCCACCTCTAACCCTCTATGGCCCACAGAGGTCAAACATTAACCTGCTCCATCCTCCATGTTTTCTCCTCACTTTCAGATCTTAGCTCCGACCTCCTGCCAACAGAGACACAGCTGGTCATTAAGGCTCTGTATTGCTCTTTTACAACTAAATGAGATATTCATTAACCTATTGGCCAAGCATTTGCAGAGATCAAGACTCTATTGTCGTCAGCCTGAGAGCTTCATTGGCACTATATAAGCAAATTAGATGTACCACCCAAACCAAAGAGTACCACTAGAGTATTTCTGAAATACGACATTTACACTTTCAATACTTATATACACAATTACTTAACCATTTTCACTATGGTTTAAATGTCCCAGATGGGGAAATCTTTTTTCAAGTGATTCTTGTGATGGTTTGTTTGAGTATTGCAGAGCTTTTGTTTACTTTGTAATGCTAAATATTAGTCGGTGTCCTCTTGAGTTTTAGTGGAGTTATTGCAATGATCATCTGAAATAAATCCTGTTGTTTTTTGGGTCAAAGGCTTTTATAAAAGTCCATAGACGTAATGCAGCAGTTCATTAGAATTGACTCAAGTGGTTTGTAAATGGGTCCATAGAATGAATCTTTTATGAGACTTTTGGTGAAATTATGTTAAAACTGAGCTAATCATTTTGACCGAATTCAGAAGTTAGTGATTTTACACTTGATATTTTGGTTATCTGAAGGTCGAAGCTAACATTTCTATTGACGCTGAGAGGAGCGTCCTTGTTTTGTCTGTATAAAGCCATGTCCACGATGTGAAAACTCCACATCTTTAGTCATTTAGTCTTGTCCATGTTACAATTCGGCTTTGGTGATTTTTGCAGATGCCATTCCAGTGTCCGACATAATAGTGGGTAATGTGGTTTGCTCAAGAGCTGGAGTTAGAAAACTAACCTGGACTGCAAATCATTATCAAATGAAATGATCAATTTTCCACTCATTTTGAACTAAAGTAAATAGCACTTTATTACTTCAGTAGTACCCCTATTTGTTATCACACAACTGGGTTTAGTGAATGTTAAGTATAAGTTAGTGTAGACTTTTTAGTGCTCCAATCGACCCTGAAGCAGTCCTCTGGGGAAAGCAGGTTTGAAAGCACAACTGAGGATGTGTCCAAATGTGGGAGGTGGCTCCATGTGCCATTGGCAGCCGCAGTGTTGTTGACATGGGGCAGAGGTGATGACAGAACACCCCCCACCGCCTGCACTCTCTATACCCACACCCCGCGCCCATTCAGAGCCACTCACTCATGTGGTAATGGCTCTATTGTGACAAGCTCTACACTTTTTGGGCAGCAGCTTGGTGCATGCTGGCATTTGGGCAGAGGCATGATATACTCCTGTGTGCTCTGATGGATCCATCCTCTTTAGGAGTCTGCTCATGTGAAGCTCCAGGCACCGCATGGAACACTTTATAGATATGGTTTAAATGAACTGACACAGAGAAATAGGCACAATTAAAATAGCAATGTCTTTCTTAGGCATCTTTAAGCAGTTGTTTCTGTCCAGCGGTGTGTGCTGTGCTTTGGGCAGACACAGTGATTCGTCATGTCAGACAGCTCCTGTGCTGCCATACAACAAAAGGTGAAAGGGAGTGTGGGAAAGGGCTGGTGCACAAAGCACGCTCTGCCCCCGTCTGCCTCTCTTCACTCTGCATAGGACAGAAACACGACATGCAACACCCCCACACAATACAGGAGCTGCTGAGGGTCCTCACTGCACTCTCTTTCTGGGAAAGTGCACTTCATCAGAGTAAAGTCTATAATTATCTGTAAAAGTAGTTACAACTGAAACAAAATGTGTATATATTGTTGCATCAATATTAATGACTTCAGCACTGCCTTGGTAAGTGATTATTTTAAATAATGTTGTTTTTTTTTACTTATCAATAATTCAACAATCTATTTGCCAATCATTATAACAATTTTATGTAAACTTGCATTGCTTATTCTTGCCAATGTATTTCAGATCTTACAAACACCTTAACTTTGTTACACGGGAAGGTACTATTCTAAAACATTTGCTTGTCAAAATCAAGGACGACAGCTCCTCCATGCTCACTGTGTGAGAGAAGCAGCGAGTCATGAGCATGTGATATAAAACTCTTTCAAAGTGAAGATGACCCTGGCCATGGCAGCTCTGCCCACAGACAACATGAAGAGGAGGGACCTCTGCGTTGCCAGACAGTGGCAGATGGAGTTAGTAGAGTCTATAGTAGAAGCACTTTAAACAGGAGACATGGACAATAGTAATAATACATTTCATTTAAATAGTGCTTTTCTAAATACTCAAAGGCACTGACATAGTGTGGTTTACGTCAATCTTCCGAAAGTACTACAGCTAATCACACACACCTGCTCTTTATAAAGGCACTTATTTATGAATGGGATAAATCTGAGAACAATCAAAGAAAATAATGTAATCAACACAGATCACTGTATTGATTTGCACCTACTGCTTCATCTATATTTCATTCTAAATGTCAACAAAACACCAAAATGCAAACACACAAGACATAGGAAGTATGTGCTCAGTCTATTACTTATTATTTAAGCATCTAAAACAAAACATTAACATAAATGCTCTGAAGATTGTTTCAGTACAAGGAATCCAAGCCTAGTAATCTTGGTAACTGATGCTGTGTGAAAATAAGTGAACCCAACACAGAGCCCCCAAATTTAAAGGTGTGATTTGAGCCGAATAAATAGTGAAAACCTCATCATAAAAGCAGGATTTTTTGCAATACATACAGTTGCAGTATGATAATGTTGTAGATCATTTTTGTATCGCACATGTCTAAAGTATTGATTCTTCCTCAGGGTCCCTCGTTTCACCCAGAGTGGAGCAGTAACATGTTGTGTGTGATCTGTCACTATGTTTCCTGGCACAGACAGGACTGCACTAATGGACAGACACTCTTCGCGTGCTAAACAAATTAGTTCCATTACCCAGAGACAGACAGCTTAGGCGCGAGGTTGAGTGCAAGAGATATGCATCATGAGAAATCCTATATCCTATGACAACAACAGTAACTATAAAGCCCCCACATGTAAAACAGAATTTGTGCATGGCTTTGATGAGTGATTGGAAGCACTTTTTGAAGGCGTATGACTGGTGGAAGAACTGCTGCACAAGTCCAGACATCGTAGCGCGTGTGTGTCCTTCGGAGACAGGCTAAATGTGCATTATGGTCCATCCATCACTCTCTTATGACCCTTTCACTTACTTACACACAGACATACAGAGGGCCGCTCCCACATACATGATACGGCTTAACACGAGCACTTAACACCGCACCAGAAAAAGAGACGCATCTATCTCCATGCTCTAAAACGCTGAGTGCAACGTCAGGACTTGCACCAAACAATAATAGAATCCAGTTGGTTCAAGTCAAAACGATCCACCTTAAATTGATAATAATTTGATTGACAAGACTATCACATCATCTACTGCTTCTTTTTTGCTATGCTCACCTCTTCTTGCAATCCCTTTACCTCCATAACTCTTTCCCTGTTGACGATATGGATCACTCTGTCTGCTCAGTGATCGCATTACTTGGCCATAACCCGGACCCCGACGCCATCAAGAAACGCTTCACTGTACAAATACGAGGCTGTTTCTATTCTCTGTAGAAAAGACGTTGTGGCCTTGAATGTTTTCTCACAAGTTACTACGCTCAAACAGTTCATTCACAATTATGGAATTGTATAATGTGTCCATTATGTAATTTATCATAGAACAGTTTTGATAAAGAAGTCGATCTATTATTAGTATTAGTCGCTCACGGCCACTGTGTATAGAGGGAATTGAAAATGTGAACCACCTTTGCTCCTTATAAAACAAAGCATTATTTATTTGTTTCAATTGTAGACAAAAACAATACTACACATATTACAATTAAATTTCAAATAATTGTCGTCTTGTCTCACAAATGAAAAGGAGCAGAAAGAAGAAAAAAAATAATCTTATGTTGCCTGCCCCTTTCTCCATACATGTACTAATTAAATTTAAACATTTAAAAGAAATAAAAATAAAAATAAGATGGCCTTTAGCACTTCTTCAAACTGTTTTTATTTTATGTGTTTTTGTTTTCATAATTCTTTGTTTTTTATTGTTTTTTTTCTAATCATTCATTTCATACGATTTCACTGTTGTTGCTTTGATTTTTTTCTTAAACATGTGGATGTTTGCGGATTTTTTTATTTCATAGTCAAGTTGATTCCATAGTTTTACTCCGACCACTGATATTCCCATGTGTTTCTGGGTGGTTCTTGCAAAAGGGACAGAGAAGTGTAACTTCCTTGTACTGTCCTGGTTAATATTGAGAGAGAAGAGCTGTTACAGCTGCTGGCAGCAGAGAGTCTCTGGCTTTGTACATCACAATGAGTGACTGTAGTTTGATCAGATCCTCTAGTTTTAAAAGTTTTGATTGTATGAATAGGTTGTTTGTGTGTTCTCTTGAGTCCACTTTATGAATGATTCTCACTGCTTTTTTTTGTAAGAGGATTAGGACCCACTTTGCAAATTGTTCTAAAACCTAGCCTTGCATTTTAACATTTTACCACACAACTACTTTTTGCATTATTGTGAGTTACATTGCACAGTTACTAGTTACTTTGATGCAGATTTTACTTTCTAAACGGAGTCTTTTGTTGGAGACAGGCTGACACAGAGGTCAGACTGAGCCCTGGCCCTGAACCCTGAGGACCCTCTTTCCAATCATGTCCTGATCAATGGGGACCCCACTCTTCCACACCACTGGTTAACCATGCTGATGTGCAGAAGCTCAAAACTCAATACTATACAGCCTCAAATCAGGCAGAAGAAACATGTTCTTTTTACTACCTATATTTAGTTGATAAATGTGACCCAAAATGTGTTAAATGCTGTAAGATTCATAGTTGTATAAAGTATAAAATAAGTTTAAACAACTACATCACAAGAATAATTACCAGGTTAATAGATTTTCTTCAGTAATTAGAGCCCCTGCTAGTTTATTTGTTTATGGACAGGGCATTTACTATGGAACTGAATGTAATACAGGGCCTCAGACAAATTGAATTTCTCTGATCCAATTTAGGAAACACAAACCTTTTCTTTCTTTAGTTTAAAAGACAAAAGTGAAAAACACTTCTACACGTTTGAGCACTTCTCAAAGATTTAATGATATGCTAGCTTTGCCTTAATTGAAACTCTTAACAGCTGCCTTGGATCCATAGTGCTGTGTCACTCAACAATCAATACCTTTCTGGAAACAAACTTGGACCCAAACGTATGCACGCCCTGGGAGGAATCAGTCTTATCGGGAAACATCTGATCAAGCTGATACACTCCATTGCCTTATGGGGCCACATCGACTCACTGGGAGACAACTCAGGATCAATGTTTTCTGCATCTAACCCAAACTGTGTGTTTGTATGAGCGGGCCCAGGGAACCATCTGTCTGCATAATAATAATTCTAATAATAGACATGAGTAGACAGGACTGGCAGTGCACTTTGACGGGCCGAGAGGAGAGATAGGAGGCCCCCGGTGGAGCTCCCCTGCTGGGCTCACAGAGACAAAGACAAGTGGCTGTGTTTTCAAACATTGGGCCCCTCAGCACCCAGAGGTCAGAAACGCAGAATAATCTCTCTCCAACAAGGAGGACAATAGACCAGGCCCAGTACACACAAAATGCACACACACAAGTGAAGGATTTGGACTTTGATATGACCCTGATTAACCCAAGGAGGAAGCAGTGGTGGGGCAGAAGTATGAGAAGTTAAAGAGAAAGTTTCAAAGAGTGGGAGGGGCCAAAATAGCATATCATTATTACGTTCTTGTGGCTATATGGCTCTGTAAGTTTACAAAAATATCTTTTGATTTTACCATATCTTCTTGTGGTTACAAATGAGAAAATAAGTTTCGATTTATACTGAAATGTTAATCTTCCAATAACATAATCCGATTTTGGACCTTACATAATTCAATATGTATCCAAAATATAGAGCAGTTCTGTGTTATATATATATATATATATATATATATATATATATATATATATATATATATATATATATATATATATATATATATATATATATATATATATATATATATATATATATATATATATATATTATATATTTGTTTACCCTCCTTCCCAAAAAAACATTTCACATTCAGTGTTGTGTCATTCATACGTTATTTAGGTACAATTGATTTCTTTGCCGTTTAGGTGATCCTTGAAGATGAACTGTTTGAGGTGATTCGTTCATACTTGATATGACCATGATAGTACTGGCCCTACACAGCCACGAGGAGAGGGCGCCATCTAGTGAAACATGGAAGTAAAACTTTATCGACATTCGACATTCACTCAGACCCACGTTTATTTAAACGTTTATTATAGAGGTCCACACATCGGCATGATTAATGCCTCTACCTTTAGTTCTGGACTCATTGCTGGCCGCTTTGCTTGCGCTTTGTCTCAAGCTGTGTGGTTAATGTGCTTTAAATATGTACTGTCTTTGAGTCGTTACTCGTCTTGACAATGGACACTGCTTTACAACCTGAAATTCTTCGTTTTACATTTCTCCCAGACATTTCAAAACATTATTTTCATGAAATGCAGAAAAAATCATTTTCATGAAATGCTCACAATAATGCGTCCGGTAGGTCAACAGTTTATCCGTTCTTTTCTTAATCATTAGAGCAACAAGATGTGTTTTGTGTGGTTTTAACCTGAACGAGCGGTGGACGAATTTCTGTCTGAAGCTTTGGTGAAGTGACAGGTCAGTAGAGCAGGGAGGCTGGATCAGCTGCAGTGCGCTCCTCCGGACCGTGAAGCGCTCTTTCATTAAGTGACCATTGATTGTGCGGAGCCGCCCCTGGGACCCGCCCCCCGTGCGGATGTGGAGCGGGCACGAGGTGCAGCGCGCTCTTTACGCACAGCCGCCACGAGAGCAATGTCTATGCTAATGGCCTGGTGGTCATTTCTATGGTAATGCAGGCTTGGTTTGAAGTCGATTATTGACACATTTCTAAATGGACGCTTGATCCACAATTTGGGGTTTGTGAAAGGGTCAGGCCCTCAGGTCAGTTTCATTCCAACTGTCGTTTCAGGAAATGAGGCATTAGGACCACTAACAGAAATTATCATTTGTGCAGGTTAAATGAAATTTACGACTAAACGGACAATGCAAAGAACGCTTTTTTTTAACACATGAGGCTGTTTAGTTAAACCCCACTGGCCTATGTCAACATCAGTGATTTGGTCCCTGCTTTTTAACAGGACAGCTAGGTATCTCCAAAATGGAGGATAATAACATTACTACAGGCATGATACAATATACTATAAGGAGGATAATAACATAATGTGGTCCCATATACTGTATGTGCAACATCTCTAACTACTGTAGAACCTGGTCTTGATAATAAAGGTGAAAGAAACCCGATGCAATGGTTGTGTGAAAGGTCCAGGTATTGATCGGTCTACTTATGCCTTCACGGTTAAATATCAAAACCTTTGAGCGATGGTGGCATATGCTTCTGTGAAAAGAAAGGTAGAGGAAATGTCTTTGGTTTTTAGTTTTGAGTAGATGTTTAAATTCAATAACAATTTACCATAAATTACCAACATTTCCGCAACACCCGAGTGTATTAAAGCTCTTTATTATCCATGCTAAGTTAATTTACTTTATCCATAGGCTGACATGTGTATCTTTCATGGCACAACCTTGCTGTAAATGAGCTGCACTACACCTTCTGATAATCCGTGCCTGGTAAAAGCTCAGAAGTCTTTGGAACATAGTGGACAGGCCACCGTATACGTATAAGACCCAATGTATGTAAGAATTCAAAGGTCATCTTTTCTCTCTGATCGCTGCTGCTGAGAGTTTGTATTGATTGTAATTTTCTCCCACTGCACTTTTGCTTTTTCAGCAGACTTATTTTTTGCGTGAGTTGTTGGCCTCACAGCTGCAGTGTTACTCTTACGATTAATGAAGAGACATAGCCCTGCATGGGGAGACCTTAAAGCAGGTTAACTGAGAGAAAAGAAGTCTAAACATTTGGGTGCGGATACATTTTATCGCAACAGCAGAAGAGTCGGGTAATTCCTACTGGACACGATTTTCTTTACAGTGTCAAACTTGTATCCTACTGTATATACACATAGGATAATGTTCAGTATGTTTCGATCTGTTCAGTTGTGCACAAGAGTCAATAAACCTGACTAAATCCTAACTAAGAATTTACAATGATCGTCTGATTCCTTGATCAGATTTTTAGTTGAATGAAAGCCTCAGTCTTGAGTACCTCACTTATAAATAATACATTGTATTTGTTCCAACAGAAAGAGTCTAGTAAAGAAACATTGGTTGTAAAGGAGTCCTGCCCATGAGTCACAATTTGATGGTTTGGGTTGAGAGCTGATCAGCTGAGCATGGGTGGTCTGAAAAAGTTGATCTGAAGGTGTGAGAGAGACCAGAAATATACATGCATGTGAAACTAGTGATTCAACCAGAAACTACAGTTACATTGTTGTACATACTTAATGTGTTGTGTTTCCATAGTTAGGACTTGAGTTATTATTATTATTATTATTATAAAACAAAAACACAATGTTATGGACTTTATAATGAACTCTATAATCTCTAATGGCATTGAATTGACTGAGGATTAGAATTAATTTATGACTATTTTAATGAACTTTTTTTTGTTTTTATTACCTAAAAAGTTATTACTTCATTATTGGAGAAAGAGAATGTTCTCTCTACTGTAGATGTAAGCGATTGGACCTCAGGGGAAAAGAGTGGCTTGATGGTGCTGATGAGGGAATTTGAGATAACAGTGCTTTTTTTATTGTGGGGACATCACAGGCATGTCCAGACTCTGGCCCACAGGCCAAATGCTATTTGGCCCTCATTGACACCAGTTCACAATCTCATGCAGCCAACTTCAGCTCTACCAATATACTGTATGTATGTTATATCTTGTTGTAAAGCTTGTTTTTTTGTATAAACTCAAATATTTTTTTGATTGTGGCACAAAATTGAGTTACTAATGTAGGTGGTGAGATAGTTAATATTAGTCATTCAGCCAACGTCAACTTTATTAAAGCTGATTTTAAAGTTCAAAACAGTTTTTCAATCCAGGCTGTCGGCCCCTGGACAAGTCTGGTGACCTAAATTGTCCTTATTACTAAAATGTTTGGACACCCATGCCTTAGATGGTAAAAGTTCACAATGGTTTTGAGAAGAGGAAAGAGCACTTTCACGTCCTCTGCTCTGACTCAGATGGTGAAAGTGTCTGTGGTGAGGCTGCAGAACCTGGTGGGCTGCAGCAGAAGTTGGAGTGCGGTTCCTCTCGATGACTTCATGGTTTCCATTCGTAAAGTCTCCATTGTGACCGGGCTGGGTGTGTCCAACGAGAGAAAATACCTCTATGAAAGCTGCATCATGCCTCGCTCATCAATCAATCAATCAATACATTCTACTCTCTCAGATCAAGTGAAATATCGTGACAATGGGCTACAACCTGGCACTTACCTCTCTGCTCTGCCTCACTACATGGATAACCTCACAGCATACAAGTAAGTTTACTAAATATTATATTATGTTTTCAACAAAAACATTCTCTTACAGTTATCTTTTCTTTAGCCAATGGTCAATCTAATTGCTGCATCAAGAACATCAACAAGAGAGTAAACCCAGTAAACATTGTTGCCTACAAACTTCAACTCCAAGGATTCTGTCCCATCAGCTCTGTGGCGTAAGTATCTCCAAAGCTGTCACACATTTGTAATAAAACCTGAACAATTGAGTGAGTTTTTTTACATAATTTTTTTAGATTTTTGGACAAATGGAACAATTGGATATGCTGGGACCCTGAGACGCGATACGCACAAAGGACAATGGAGAGAATTAACGAGAAACTTGCAGAGCAGAAGAGAAAAGCGACCGCAAATCCATCTACAGTTGAACCAATGACAAGTATCGGTCAAACTACGGCTCCACTCAGTGGTAATTCTACCCAAACTCAGACAAGACCCCTGAAAGTGATGGAGAGCTCAGTGGACGCGAAAGTGACGAAAGACTTCAAAAAAGAACTTGGAAGGAATGGGAATAAGAAAGGGAAAAGGAAAGGGAAAAGGAATGGGAAAAGGAATGGGAAAAAGAATCAGAATAAGAATTAATAGTTCCAACCTCCTTTGACTGTTATTGTCCACATTGTCATTAGTATTTTGTTTCTAAAATACTATTATATTTTAATTAGATTCAGTAAATTGTAAAATAATGGAATGTCACAAAAAGTGGAAGAGTGGAATCTATTCTTGTGAGATGTCTTACTCCTTTTGAGAAGCTATTGTTCACAAGAGCCGTCAAAGTAAGTCATTGTGAGGCCAACAAATGTTAAATTATTGTATGTTTAATATATTTGTTTAATGTATTTTAACAGTTATAGCAACATCTGATTGTCTCATCTCTTGTTTCATTTTGTGAAAATGCTGCGTTATTATTATATTATTTGTAAATAATATTTTTTATTTCATAAGTTTCTGAAATGTGTTGCAATACATAATTCCACTCAAATATACTTTTTCAATAAAAATGGAAATACAATACATTTGATGTTGGCGTCTTTAATAATAATGATGTTGGGTTTTATTTCCTCCAAAGTCTGATTGAATTTGTTTACAGTATTCAAGTAACAGAATCAGCTAAACAAAAATGTGTGTGACTCTTTCTCCGCAGAGAGCCCAGCCACTCTGCGGAGGAAGCTCATTTCGATCGCTTGTATCCGCGATCTCATGCTTTCAGTCATTACCCAAAGCTCATGACAATAGGTGAGGGAGGGAACGAAGATTGACCGGTAAATCGAGAGCTTTGCCGCTTTACCACAACGGTCCGATATAACGGGCGTATCACTGCGCACCGATCAATCTCACGCTCCATCCTTCCCTCACTCGTAAACAAGAACTCGAGATGCTCAAAAAAATTTCGGTCGAGCACCACGGCCTCAGATTTGGAGTAAATTATCAGCAGTGCTATTTTAACCAAATGCTAACTGCTGACAAGTGTTGCTATGGTAACTAGCACTTGTTCTACTTTGGTCATAAAGCAAGCTGACACACCTCTGAACTAGGACCAGTCCAGGACCAGTTCAGGACCTGTCCAAAACCAGTCCAGGACCTGTCCAGAACTAACCTTAGCCATCGGTAAACTCAATTATTATATGACTTGGTATGAAATGAAATGAGTACAATGGTGTGGTAAGGCTAGTCCAGAACCAGTACCTTGAATAGGGGCTCTAACCCCTAACCAAAAATATATTTTTACATTCATATGAATGGCATTAGACAAGGTAAAGGTAGAGTTACTCATATTTCAAAAATAAAATATAATTTAAGAAAATACTAACATCAAAATGCATTACATATCAAAACAGAAAAAGTTACCCATTTAGTGATCTATTATACATAGGTAAACCATCGTGTCAGCCACACAAACAGGTATGGTATGGTGTTTTGCAGAAATCTATTTTGGGGCATCATAGTGCACTCCTGCAGCCGCTTCCTGAGGGTCGTGTGTGGTTGAAGAGAAGGTTTCCTGGATTCTCAGAAACATAGAACATGTTTCACCTAATGACCTTCTCGTCATTGTGTTTCCTCTTTCTTGAATATACCACAAAATGGCAATAAACGTTCTTAAAGATATATTTGTTCATATTAACAAAGCTTCTAGGTAGAGCAATATCATAAATGATATGAGGGGAAAAGCGGCACGGTGGCTGAGTGGATAGCACACTCGCCTCTCAGCAAGAAGGTCCTGGGTTCGAATCCTGGTTGGACCAGGGCTTTTCTGAGTGGAGTTTGCATGTTCTCCCCGTGTCTGCGTAGGTTTCCTCCGGGTGCTCCGGTTTCCCCTACCACTAAAAATATGTACAATAGGTCTGGCATGTGCCTCCTGTACTGGCACCCAAAAATCACAATTGTAAACCACTTTGAGACTCCGATGTGCAGTGAAAAGGCGGTATATAAATTAAGATTACTTACTAAAGATTACTTACTACTTACTAAAAGCGAGAAGGTTTGGTCCTGGTCCTGGCTTCCCCTGAGTTCTGAACATGGACATCTTTCAGCTCAAGAGTTGAAACAGACTCTTGAGCTGTGACCCCCTGTTCTAGTTGAAGGGTCTCATTTCTCCCAATAAATGTATAAAAACTACATAACCGTTACAATATGACACTCTAATATGTGATGTAGTGTTTTGTTTTACTCGTACTATATTTTACTCCTGTCTGTTTGACAGCCATCAAATACGCTGATGACACCACCATCATTGGTCTCATCAGTGACAATGATGAATCCTCTTATAGAGCAGAGATCGAACATGTTTTTCAGTGGAGTAAAGTAAACAATCTCCAGCTGAACACTGCAAAAACATGTGAACTGGTCTGCGACTTCAGTCGTAGCAGTTCTCACTCTCCTGTTGTTATTGACAACTCCCAGGTGCAGATTGTAGAGGAGTGCAAGTTCCTGGGTTTAACTCTGTCTAACGACCTGAAATGGGACAAAAATACTAACCGGGTCGTTAAGAAAGCTCGTCAGCGGCTCTTCTTTTTGCGGAAACTTAGAGAATTTACCACTAACTCTAAGATTCTGCTTAACTTCTATCGCTGCACCATTGAGAGTTTACTTGTTGGTTCTGTCTGTGTGGTTTGGAAACATCACAGATAAAGAAAAGAGAGCTTTAAACAAGGTGCTCCGCTCTGCAAAGAGGACTGTGGGCTGTGAGCTTCCTGTTCTGGAGGTTCTTTATGAATCCTGTTAAGCATATTTGATATAATAACGCAAAGCCATGTTAAATAGTGTACGTGGTGATGTCATGTGCCTGCGTGCACTAGTTTGTTATTGTGTGCATGCGCAATAAAATATAGTGCCGTGAGTTTGTGCACCAGAGTGATGATGGCGTCTTGTTTTCTCCCGTGAATAGAAAGTGCTAACTGAACACATTGGTGACTGGTAAAGCGTTAGACTACTGCAGAAATGGCAAACGCTACAGGTTATGGGCCCAGTCATCCAGGCCAACGGTGGTTTAGACTTTTATTCGACGGTGATGAGAAAAACTACGAACTCTGGGAAACGCGGTTTCTCGCACACATGGAGTTACGCGGACTAAGAGACATTATCTTGGAAGACCCGCTAATAGATGAGCACGACGATGCTGCTCTCGCGGAAGATGAGGCAAAGAACGGTGAGGCATATGCAGAGCTTGTGCAATGTCTGGACAACAAGAGTTTGTCATTGATAATGAGAGATGCAAGACGTAATGGAAGAGCAGCGCTGGAGATTCTTCGTGAGCACTACGCGGGAAAGGACAAACCCTGCGTTGTGAGTTTGTACTGTGAACTTTCCTCGCTCCATAAAGCAAGAAATGAAACGGTCACTGACTACATTATTCGAGCAGAGACTATATTCACGTCATTAAGAAGAGCAGACGAACAGATAAGTGATGGGCTTCAGATAGCCATGGTAGTAAAGGGGCTACCTGACTCATACAAGCCATTCGTCGTGCACGTAACCCAGACAAATGACACTGTAACGTTCAGCGAGTTTAAAACGAAACTGCGCAGTTATGAGAGTACAGAGAAATATGGGAAGACTGATGTGGATGCAGAAGAAGATAATGTGATAAGAGCTAGCGGGGCAACGAGATCACGAGGAAGAGGAAAGAAAGTGGACCTGGCAAATATCGAGTGTTACATGTGTGGGAAAAAGGGACACTTGGCCAGGACATGTCCTGATGAATCCCAAAGAAGAAGAGAGGATGGGAAATGGGACACACCACATCGAGGAAGAGGACGCGGGCGAGGACGAGGCCGTGACCATATAAAGAAAGCCAATGGGGAGGCAGATGGTTACACAGAACCTACATCTTTCTGTTTCTTCAAGTTAAGTGACTGTCCTCCACAAAAAGGGAACAAGAAGGGCCTCATGGTTGACTGTGGCGCCACAACACACCTAATAAATGACGCCACAAAGTTCAAGACAGTTGATGAGAGCTTCAGACCTGAGGACCACATGATTGAACTTGCCAATGGGACCAAGGTGAGTGGGATGGCGAAGATGAGAGGAGACGCCGAAGTTTGCTTGCTGGACAGCGAGGGACGTCGAGTCAAGACAAGGCTCAAGCAAGCGCTCTTCATTCCGTCGTTTCCACAAAACATTTTTTCCGTCAAATCAGCAACAGCCAACGGAGCAGAGCTACACTTCAAAGACGGTAATAACTGGCTGGTCCACCAGGATGGTACAAAGTTCAAAATGGATGTGTATAGTAGACTGTATTATCTTAGCACAGTGGAAGATGAAAATGTTGATGAGGTGTATGGATGTCATGACATTCAAACATGGCATAGGATTCTTGGTCATTGTAATTTTGATGATATTACAAGATTAGAAAAGGTGGTTGAAGGGATGTCAATTAAAGGGAAACATGACAAGTCCAACCAAAACTGTGAAATATGCACACAGGGAAAATTCACACAAAACAGAAACAAACAAGCAGACGCTAAGGCTACAGCTTTATTGCAGCTAGTGCACACAGACCTGTGCGGCCCTATAGAGCCAGCCGATAAAGATGGACACAGATATGCAATAGCATTTACTGATGATTATAGTGGGATGATTTTTACATACTTCATCAAATCAAAGAGTGACACAACAAAAGCCGCAGAGAAATTCATAGCAGATGTCGCTCCATATGGAACAATAAAGTGCATAAGGTCAGATAACGGTACAGAGTTTACCGGGCAGGCGTTCCAGACTCTAGTTAGGAGTAACGGGATAAGGCACGAGACTAGTGCACCCTACTCGCCTCACCAGAATGGAACTGCCGAAAGAGGTTGGAAAACCTTATTTGAGATGGCACGATGCATGCTATTGGAGAGTAACCTCCCAAAGCAATTGTGGACATATGCTGTACAGACAGCAGCTCAAATCCGCAATAGGTGTTACAGTAAGCGTCTAGAGCAGACACCTTATTATGTTTTCACTGGAAAAATACCTGACCTCTCTAAAATGGAGATTTTTGGCTCCGAATGCTATGTATATAAGCAGGATAAGAAGAAGCTGGATTCTAGGAGTGAAAAGGGGGTGTTTGTAGGCTATGACAAGTATAGTCCAGCATTAATTGTGTATTATCCTGAGACCGGAAAAATCCTAAAACATAAGTTCATCGTAAAGTTCATCACTAAAGGTAGTGCAGATAGCCAGACTCAGACAGATTGTGATATGGGGGATGACATTGAGAGTTATGGAGATGCTCGACCAAAGATAGTCAACCCTTATCTGGGACAGCCTGATGAGAGTGAAGAGTCCAGTATTGAGGATACTGCTGAAGCAGAGCCGCCCCAGACAGATAGTTCTCACAGAGAGAGAAGGTATCCTATAAGAGAAAAGAGAGCTCCAGGATACTTAAAAGAGTATCAGTGTAAAGCTGAGTGTAATGTTTATGGAAGCAAAAATGTAGATTATTTCTACAGAGTGGCATATGATGTACCTAAAACATTCACAGAGGCTATGGACTCCAAGAAGTCAAAAATGTGGGCTGACGCAATGAAAGAGGAGATGAACTCTTTGACAGAAAATGAGACTTTCACTCTGACTCCACTGCCAAGAGACAAACAAGCAGTGGGAGGTCGCTGGGTATACACAGTGAAAGAGAGCCCTGATGGATCAGAGACTTATAAAGCAAGATACGTTGCAAAGGGTTATGGTCAAGTGAAAGGAATTGACTATAAAGAGAACTTTTCACCGACAGCAAACATGACCTCTGTCCGAGCTTTAATGCAGGTGGCGGTACAGGAGGACCTTACCCTTCACCAAATGGACGTAAAGACCGCTTACCTCCATGCTCCGATGGACTGTGAGGTATATATGCAACAGCCGGAAGGTTTTGAGGTGAAGTCAAAAACTGGAGAACACTTAGTGTGCAAACTAAATAAGTCATTGTATGGTTTGAAACAGTCCGGGCGTAATTGGAACTTGTTACTGCATAATCACCTTACAGAGAATGGGTTTGTTCAAAATGATGCTGATCATTGTGTTTACAGCAGGGAATCAGAGAGTGGGAAAGTGATTCTGCTAGTATGGGTGGATGACTTAATCATAGCGGCGAATAGTAACACTTTACTCAGTGATGTTAAACAAATGTTGCAGAAAAGGTTTAAGATGAAGGATTTGGGTCCACTTAAACACTTCCTGGGTATTGATTTCAGACAAAGTGAAGGAAAGATCCAAGTGACGCAAAAGAGACACATAGAGAAAATTTTAGCAAAGTTTGGAATGTCAGAATGCAAGCCAAGATCCACTCCATGCGAGCAAAAGTTACATTTTGACAGTGAGGGTGAAGTTATCGATTCAACTGGTTACAGAGAGATTGTAGGTAGCTTCATATACATTATGACATGTACAAGACCTGACTTGAGCTGGGTTGTGAGTAAACTATCACAACACCTATCAGAACCTAAGCAACAGCATTGGACTACAGCAAAGCACCTTCTCAGGTACTTAAAGGGCACTGCACTTCCAGAAAAGTGAGAAAAGCCTTAAGCTTGAGGGATATAGTGATGCTGATTGGGCAGCTGATAAAAATGATAGGAGGAGCACAACAGGATACTGTTTCAGCTTAACTGAGAATGGTCCAGTTATTTCATGGAAGAGCAGGAAACAGCCTACAGTGGCTCTCTCCACCTGTGAAGCGGAGTATATGGCCCTAGCAGCCACTACTCAAGAGAGTATGTACCTTGTGCAACTTCTCAAAGGTGTAGATGCTAGTAATAAGCATTTACCAGTCAAAATATATGAAGACAACCAGGGGGCAATAGCTCTATCTGAAAACCCTGTATGCAGACAAAGGAGCAAACACGTAGATATTAAATACCATTTTGTTCGGTCTGCACACACAGAGGGGAACATTTCCATTGAATACTGTCCTACTGCAGACATGGTAGCTGATGTTCTTACCAAGCCAGTGACAAAAGCAAGGTTTGAGAAATTCAAAGAGTATTTGTTTGGAGAGTAATGTTAACTGGCAAATGTAAATGTGTTTTGAAGTTTTAACACTGCCAGTATGCCAAATGTTTTGATTTTGGAGTTATGCTTTTGTTTGTTTTTGTACATCACTATTCAGAGTTGCAAACATGTCTTTGAGTGGGAGTGTTAATATATTATATATATATATATATTATAATATATATTTGATATAATAAGCAAAGCCATGTTAAATAGTGTACGTGGTGATGTCATGTGCCTGCGTGCACTAGTTTGTTATTGTGTGCATGCGCAATAAAATATAGTGCCGTGAGTTCGTGCACCAGAGTGATGATGGCGTCTTGTTTTCTCCCATGAATAGAAAGTGCTAACTGAACACATTGGTGACTGGTAAAGCGTTAGACTGCTGCAGAAATGGCAAACGCTACAAATCCAGACTTTTAAACAGAGCTCTTAAAATCATCAATGACTCTTCTGGCCACCCTGGGAAAGCCATGTTCCAGCTTCTTCCCTCTGGCAGAAGATATCGGTCGCTGAGATGCAAGACATCTCGCTACGCTAACAGCTTCTTTCCACAGGCTGTTAGGCGCCTAAACAGAGCACTTTAATTCCTGCTTTTACCCCTTGTATCGTTTTTGTTGATCGGTGCCACAGTGTCAGCTGTTTTTTTAAATTCTTTTATTTTCAGTGTATGTGTATTTTATATTACATTGTATCGTGCTCTTTATTCTGTCGGTGCACACAGAGTAGTTTTTATACTGCACATGGCTAATAAAATGAATCTGAATGTGAATCTGATCATCTCTGTGGTAAACCACTGAGGTGAAAAATATTCTTTTGACATTCACTTTGAGTTCCACACAGTTTCACACTGAGAGCATTGGCGGCACGATGGCTAGTGGTTAGTACTCTTTCTTCTGAGCATGAAGGTCCTGGGTTTGACTCATAGACTGTATATATTATATATATAACATAGCATGCTGACTGCATGCTGACACAGGGCCTTTCTGAGTGGCTTCAGGGCCAGGACTTCCCTCTAAAGGAGATACTGAAATCTTACATTTTTGCGTACTTTTAAAGACTATTATGTACGTTTTGTTCTAGAATACATTTCTTACAGTTCACACGTCATCATTATGAGAGGAAATGGGATCTCATGACTTCATGGGTCTTAAACAGAAAGGTCACAGAAGAAATAACCTGTTAGTATATTATCGCTTTACGGGATTTCAAGTCGATCAAAGAGAAAGTCTTTATTTACAGGGCACTGTCCGGTTTCCGAAATGTGCTCAAAATACCTCAGATGACTGCGCATGCGCGCATGTTTCGTACAAACATTGTACGACTCCGTTGAGTACGCGTGTGTATTTATTTGGGCTAAATCATTGAATCATGGTGACAACAAAACACTGCAGTTATGGTACTTGTGGGAGCGATTTCAGATACTCTGAAAATGACTATATGAAAGTAACATTCAACCCGGTCGTTAACCTACTTAAAAAAAGCGATCTCTTTAGTCGCATTAAAAAAGTATGTGATACGAATGTATGTATAATATATTCTCCGATTAACATTTAAATGTGTTGATTGATTGTCTTTTGCGTTTATTGAGTGTGGCTAGCTCAGATAGTTTCTCTCTGCAGAGACAGTAGTGGCGTAGCCCGTTGTGACCCCAGGATCTATTATAATATTGGCTGACAGTAGCTAACTAGATGATCAAACTAATTACAAAGTGGACAAAAAAAACTTGATAAATGGAAGTTAGTGAAGAAGATGACAAAGTCTGGGATCGCGTCTTTAATTCAGACATAAGACATGTTTCATTGTTGATGGTAGAGACAGCACGAACAAAGCACACGAACAAAGGATATAACAAACTGTTAGTGATAATATAGCATGGGAGAATGAAGTCCTCCAATCAGCAGCTGCCACAGTGCCAGCAGAGATAGTCAAAACATGAAGTGGAAAAGTACAGGCTTCTGCACATTGATAGAATGATGAGTTTAACTTTAACAAAAGTTTCTTCAAAGTGTTATGAAATCTCACATTAGTCACAGCAAAATAAACAAAGAAGGCGCTAGCATTGCAATTTAAATGACGAGATAATGTTAGCATAATCCTCACAATTACCTTTTTATCAATTCAAACTTTCTACCAGTTACAGACCACGACATTCAAGCCAACATTTTAATTGGTCTACACTATGATCCCTGATGGTTTGATGGTGGAATTTTGCTCCTGGTATATCATTTTCGTCTAAAGTGACAAGTGGTATTTGATTCATTTCTTCAGTGTTTGTCCGAAACACGTGGGCGGGAGTTGACAGACGTCGGGGGCGTGTCTTAGTGACGTCATTCAGATAGTTCGCTATTCACTTCAGTGGTGGTAAAGTACTTCTGCAGCCACACCTGCCCTAGAGCAGCCTGACCATTGGCCCCACTGACCACCAGCATTTTTCACTCACTCTCCAAACTCACTGTGCTGCAGGTTTTGAAAGCTGAAGGAAACGGAAGCTCGTAGGAAACCCACAAACACCCTCAAACTGTCCGTGGATAGAAACCTCCTCGCTGTGCAGAATGAACACAGCCCACTCAGCCACAGCTTAATCCTTCACAGAACATTTACTTTAGTGATAGATATAATACTAAACAACTGGGTGCAAGTTATTGGAGGCAAATCTGTATCAATGCTTGTTGTAGGATATAAGAAATACAGGAATGACTCCTGTTGCAACAAGAGTCAAGATCGCCTGTATGGACATTAAATGAAATGTGAAAGGACTGTCAGGGATGAAGCAGCACTGTAGTAGGTTTCAGGGGAAATCCCATTGCATTGTGGTTCACGTAAAACCTCAAACTACTCGTCAAAGCACCTGACGCGTCTCCAACTGCAGCTACTTTTTCTCTTCACCTCCCACTTTTGCAACACCCTGGCGGAAAAGTGTGCAATGTGGAGAGCCGAACTTTCCATTGGAACACTAACTCAATCGTTTTTAAAGAAGTTATACCTGTATCTTCAAATATAACAGAAGTATTTTATTCACCCCATTTAAAGGTGCATAATCTATGACAATAATGTTGCATCTTACAGTAAATGTTATGTATTATCTTAGATGTATAAGGCCCCCCGGATTACAAAAATATATATTACTACTGGTTTGGCTGGAAACAATTAAGCACCAGGGAGTGGCCATACTTGCATGTGAAAGTCAGATCCCGTCACATCTCTGAGACTGTGCAGGGCAAGGCCTGGTTAGTACTGTGATGGGAGACCTTGGAATGAGCACAGTGGGGCAGCTGGGGCTGTAAAGTGCCCAATGTGTCCATAGACAAGACGCATCACCGACAATTAAGTATGTGTCATCGGGGAGGCTGATGGCATACATATACTGGTTGCGTCGCTTCTGTCAGTGGGCCCCAGGGCAGCTGTGGCTACAGTTAATCACCACCGTGTTTGGAGTGAATAAATAATGACATGTGAAGTGTCCTTGAATGTCCAAAACAGTGCTTTATAAAACGGATGCATTATTATTATTATTCCGACATTTCATTTCAATTTTGAAATGAAACAAAAAACCAGAGAATCAGGTAAATCAAATATTTCTACTGTAACAATGTTTCTGTTTTAAGAGTCATCAACTCTACCCATAAACAAAACAGTCAGTTGTCAAACATTATAAATCAATTGAATTATTGAACATAGAATCAGAATCAGCATCCTTTTATTGCCATGTGAGTAACAGGAAGTCACAAACTAGGAAATTGCTTTGGCTCTTGATGCAAACAAGTTAAAGCAGAATTAAAAAAAGAAGGCATGTATAAATAAAAATCATACATTATGTATAAATTTATTCAGTTTACTATATACAAGTGTACTAGGTGCACACAAGAGACTGTTAAGAGTGCTGTAAAGTGACAGTAGCATAAAGTGACGGTCGTAAGGGCAGAGGTCAGTGATGGTTTATGAAGTGTTCAAGAGTCCAACAGCAGAGGGGAAGAAACTGTTCTTATAGCGGGAGGTTGTGGTCCTGATGAACCATAGTCTCCTGCCTGAGGGGAGTGGTTGGAATAGTCCATGTGCAGGGTGAGAGGAGTCAGCTATGATACGACCAGCCCGGCCTCGAGCTCGGGCGACGTACAGGTCCTGCAGCGATGGAAGGCTGCGGCCGATCACTTCCTCTGCAGAGCGCACAATGCGCTGTAGTCTCTGCTTGTCCCTGACAAAGGTTCCAGCGAACCACACGGTGATTGAGGTGAGGATGGACTCGATGATGGCCGTGTAGAACTGCACCAACATCTGTGCAGGCAGCTTGGCTTTCCTGAGCTGCCGCAGTAAGTTACATCCTCTGCTGGGTTTTTTGATGAGGGAGCTGATGGTCGGCTCCCACTTGAGGTCCTGCGGGTGATCGTGGTGCCAGGAAATGAAGGACTCCATCAGGGAGGGTGGGGGTGGGGGGACTGTGCATTATATAATAAGTCCATAATCATCTCCACTGTCTTCTGGGCGTTCAGCTCCAGGTTGTTACCACTGCACCAGGACACCAGCCGGTCCACCTCCCTCCTGTAGGCGGACTCATCGTTGTTGGAGATGAGACCAATGAGGTGTCGTCCGCAAACTTGATCAGCTTTACGGAGTCGTGGCTGGAGGTGCAGTGGTTGGTGTACAGGGAGAAGAGCAGGGGAGAAAGAACACAGCCCTGTGGGGTTCCATCCATCCATCCATCCATTTTCTTCCGCTTTATCCGTTGCCGGGTCGCGGGGGCAGCAGTCTAAGCAGAGACGCCCAGACTTCCCTATCCACACACACTTCCTCCAGCTCGTCCGGGGCGTTCCCAGGCCAGCTGAGAGACATAGTCCCTCCAACGTGTCCTAGGTCTTCCCCGAGCCACCTCAACTGGTTTCTCTCGACGTGGAGAAGCAGCGGTTCTACTCCGAGCTCCTCCCGTGTGACTGAGCTCCTCACCCTATCTCTAAGGGAGCGCCCAGCCACTCTGCGGAGGAAGCTCATTTCAACCGCTTGTATCCGCGATCTCGTTCTTTCGGTCATTACCCAAAGCTCATGACCATAGGTGAGGGAGGGAACAAAGATTGACCGGTAAATCGAAAGCTTTGCCTTTCGGCTCAGCTCCCTCTTTACCACAACGGTCCGATACAGCGCATCACTGCGCGTCGCTGCACCGATCTGCCTGTCAATCTCACGCTCCATTCTTCCCTCACTCGTGAACAAGACCCCGAGATACTTGAACTCCTCCACTTGAGGAAGGACCTCTCCACCCACCTAGAGAGGGCAAGGCACCTTTTTCCGGTCGAGCACCATGGCCTCGGATTTGGAGGTGCTGATTCTCATCCCAGCCGCTTCACACTCGGCTGCAAACCGCCCCAGTGCATGCTGCAGGTCCTGGATCTTTGGAGCCAACAGGACAACATCGTCTGCAAACAGCAGAGATGAAATCCTGTGGTCTCCGAACCGGACCCCCTCCGATCCCTGGCTGCGCCTAGAAATTCTGTCCATAAACGCAGTGAACAGACCCCTGTGGCGTTCCTGTATTTATAATCCTAGAATCCGAGACATCCCAGACACACTCGCTACATACTCCATTGGATAATAAACTCAAATAAACTTTTGGTTGCAACTAAAGTTGCAAACAAAAGTGAGTATGGTCTGTTTACATTGAGTATGGTCTGTTTGTTCTGTTTACATAGCCAGTGCATGATACTTAGGGCACACTGGAATATAAGGCTGTGGTTATAAGCACTATTCTTTCAGGTGACTTACTGCAGTGTATTTGTCTCTGTGAAACAAATCAAGAAGAAAGATCACATGATTCAGGTAAGTCAAAATGCTGTCTCGTTAATAATAGACTTTCACTTCTGCCACCGCAGTGCTGCCTCAGACCATTTTTTTTCTCTTCAGATCTTTATGTTTGCATTGCATTCTCATGGAAAGCACCTGTAAACATTTTCAGCACTGTGGAACTTGCAGCGTTCACTCTCCTTCTGTTTTGCTCTTTATTCACCATCTGAGTCACTATTTGGCACTTTGAGCTGAGTTTGATGAATTTCAATGATAATATGGTCCTTGTCGGGCAGCACGGTGGCTGAGTGGTTAGTACTCTGACTTCTCAGCAAGAAGGTCCTGGATTTGAATCCTGGTGGGAACAGGGACTTTCTGAGTGGAGTTTACACGTCCTCCCCATGGGTGCTCCGGTTTCCCCTACCACTAAAAACATGTACAATGGGTCTGAATGTAATGCGTAAATGGATGGTGTTTGTTCGGAGTCTTTAATGGTTTGTTTGGTTTGGTTTGTTTAATCCAGTTTGTTTGGGTTTTTGATGGACCAGTTTGTTTGGGTCTTTGATGGACCAGTTTGTTTGGGTGGAGAGAATGGAACACTATCTGAATTCTGAACAATTGTAAAGCGCTTTGGACAACTTACTACAACTTACTACAACTTACTTGAAAGTTTGATAATCTGGTCGAAATGCTGAAATTAATGAATACAAAACAGTTTGTTATTTTTATTATAAACAGTTATAGATTATAGACACTGATAATAACAGTTCAATTACAAACATAAAGGGAACATGTATTTTCTGTCATTGGCTTTGACTTTTTTGTCCAGCTGTTCTCTGCTACTTTTGGTCCACTCACTATTTGGATCTGCACATATTCTTTTGTTTTTCTTTGTGATGAATCTGTTGAAATACATAAATAACGTGAAGTATATATTTTATACACAGCTAAATACAATAACTATTAATTATACGTCTTAGAGAAATGCATGTATTGACCACCGATTGTAATAATAATATAATAATAATGCATCGGTTTTAAATAGCGCTTTTCTGGACACTCAAGACGCTTCACATGTGTGATCGTTGTCACAAAGGTGGCTACCAATATAAGAAAATCCACCACATGGCCTGCCTGTTGGACCCTGACTGTTGCTCTGACACTTGCTGCATGAGTGCACTACCTGCTATTATATCATATTAGGTCAGCACCCACTCTCATATGGAAGGGAAAAACCTTTGGTCTCAGGCTGCTGTGTTGTGTTCACAGGAAGTGGTTCTCTGAAGGTTCTTTTTAGGTAATTTATATTAGTCATACTTAAAAAATAGTTATGTTATATTTAAATACCATTGCTCCTTACAGACGTCCTGGAAGTGGGATTCCAGGATGGGTCAAATGCAAACGACAAAATTCACTACGGTGATACGTAATGTGCAAAACAGCAAATTGACCATTAGAAGTACTGTTTCTTGGACAGCCACTAGATGGCACCCAAGAGACATAAAACAGCGTGGATGAGGACCACGTGCACATAAACAATGTTTGATATTGTAGAAGCATTATATAATTTTCCTGTCTGGAGTGTTTGATACTATGCAATCAAAATGGCCTTAAATGTGTTCAGTCATGTATTTTTTTAGTGTAAGAAGTAAGTAAGTAAGCTTTATTTATATACCGCCTTTCACAGACCAGAGTCACAAAGCGGTTTACAATTGTTATTTTTTGGGCACTTGTCCTCTCACTCCACACAGAGACAGGAGTGAGAGGAGAATATCATAGAGTGTAAGAAAAGATAGATCTATTGCCTTTTTAAAATCTTATTTCTATTTGTGAACAAAACGGTCAAACAGCTGGCCAAATGCCATCACCAGTAACCCTCATGATAGCGGTTATTTTGATGAAGTGTAGTGCAATAATAGTTGTCCTGCTCAACATTCTGTCCAAATACAATAATGATTTGTGAATAATACTTATAGTTAGGCTAGAGTCCTAACAGGGGGTAGAGCTTAGTGCATTCCTCATTGTAACTATCATTTGGATGAATCACTCGCTCGGGCCCATCCCCTGATAAACCCATGACAGAGGCATTTCTCCTGCTTAAGTGCCCTTCCTGGGAGACTCCATGATGTCGAGATGATTGGCACGCTTATGCCACGGAAACCTTTATTGTTTTTGCTCAGATTTTAATTTTATTTTTTTCATATATTTAGTAATTTTAATATTTATTTATTTTTCGGATTGTTTACCCTTCATTTAAATATTGAGGATCATATTTGGCTCAAATTGAGGCTCAAATAAAGGAATTTGAGTCTCATGGGGCTCAAAATTGCTCCACCTCATCTAAAGAAGTGTAGCATCACCGTAAATTGTAACCAGTTTATAATTCCAGTGTAAATGCAGTGGACTTTTCTGGCAGAGAGCCATTAAAAGCAATATACACACTGTAAAAAAGACAACTCAAAATTTTTCACCTTACTAAGATTTTTGCATTCACTGACAAAAAAATTGCAAGTTGGAACTTGAACTGTATGTTGTGAGCCACTTGAACTCACTTTCAGAAGTTACTGATGAAAAGTTCACCTTATTTGATAAATTAAGTTGATTTTACTTTGAAGTTGTAGTTGTCAACGACAACTTCAAAGTAAAATCAACTTAATCAACTTCTGAAAGTGAGTTAAAGTGGCACACAACAGACAGTTCAAGTTCCAAACGGCAATTTTATTGTCAGTGAATGCAAAAATATTAGTAAGGTGAAAAATGTTGAGTTGTCGTTTTTACAGTGAGAGTGAGGTCAACTTATCTGCGTTGAATCGGCGACATTCAACATTTTGAATAAACTAAATTGACCAAATAAATCATTGTATTTATTTTTACCAACCCGTAATCGACAGGGCCAAGCCAAAGTAGCCCTATATAATCCCTGGGTCATTCTTTTAAAATGTTCTAACATAAATCAAAGGTCAATGTGACTGAAACCATTACTTGACAAAAACTAAGCTCTAATTGAGTTGAAAGCATTATTGTTTCTCAATCTGAGAGTTATGGAGTCCAGAACCTTAAGATTAATACAGTATATGACTGTCGAATGAACTTGTATTGTTATGTTACTGGGGGGCGACAGTAGCTCAGTTGGTAGAGCATTGGCCTTAAGCCCAGAAGGTCGTGGGTTCAATTCCCACCTCTGCACCTTCTCCACCGACTCCCACTGATGACTGCTGTCGTTGTGTCCTTGGGCAAGACACTTAACCCCACTTTGCCCAAAGCCCCCACTGAAAGATCAAGGCTATGCTCACACTCAGAGAGCAGCCGTCCTCCTGTGGACTCACCACCTGCAGAGGGTCAGTGAGGGGCTGGTGCTATGAGACTTGGGTGGCATCTCTGACTGCCACCCCCCTGACCCAGAAATGGATTAAAGGGTAGAAAATGGATGGATGGATGGATGTTATGTTCATGGCATTTATAAAACTAAAACGGATTAGTACAAACAATGTGTAAGTTAGTGTAGTGACCTAATGAGTGTTAATAAAGACTGTGTTTAATGAACTTATATTGCTATGTTTATGTTATTATCCCTACTATTCAGGTTTACAGTATGTGTGGCATGGTGGCTGAGTGGATAGCACTCGAATCCCGTTCGGAACAGGGCCTTTCTGAGTGGAATTTGCATGTTCTCTGTGTCTGCATAGGTTTCCTCCGGGTGCTCCGGTTTCCCCTACCCAAGTGACTAACTTTTTTGTTGTTACAGTGCACAGCCCCAAGGGTCGTTTGGGCTTTAATACTTTTGTTTAGTCTTTTCATTTTCTATAATTTTCTAAATTAATTTATTGTGATGTTTTGTGTTTTCTACATTACAGAACTCTTACTTTTCCTCTGATGACCTTCCTCCTGTCCATATATGGGCGGCAGGCTCATGGACAGTTGTGGTTTTGATGGATGTCATCGGTCGGAACTGCATCCCCTTCCTTCCTCTTTCTCCTCCGGTTTGACTCATGATCATTCCTGTTTAATAATGCTGATCTAAGAACTGCAATTCAAATAAATCAAAATTCTGAAATCTATCTTCAGGGAACACAGATGGGAAGTGAAATCCTTTGGAGACATGTACACTGTAAAAACTAAAAAGTTAGTTAAACTCAAAATTTCAAGGCAACTGGCTGCACGCGACTTTTGAGTTGAAGGCATCAACTTAATTCTTTACGTTTTGAAGAACTACTATCATGAAGTTGTATCAGCTAAGTGCTTCTAGTTCTGCCAACTACGTTTTTGTTATTCAAGTTACTGGAACTTTCAAGTCTGTAAAAACTTACAATTTTAAGTTCAGGTTACCGTCTCCTGCAATAACTTACTATTTTGAGTTTAAATTACTCACCACATTAAATCATCCTGTTTCATCCTCATGTGCAGTTACAGTAGCTTTTACAGACCAAGGTCACTTGGGTAGGGGAAACCGGGGCATTTTAGTCCTACCATGCCAATACCACATACAAATACAGTTGTACAGATGTTACTATTAATGGGACATTTAATCATTCATCAAAGCATCAAAATATTAAGCGCTCTTATTGAGAAAAATAGATTGCATCGTAACTTATTTTCCAGGTTTGCTTCAATGGACAATCGCATACCCGATTTCTTTCACGATAGCACAAGTGACAATATGTTTGAACTAGGGCTGTCAAACAATTACAATTTTTAATCGAGTTAGTTACAGCTTAAAAATGTATTAATCGTCATTAATTGCATTTCAAACTATCGACAATATGATGCCATATTTTTCTGTAAATGGTTGTTTGTTAGGAAAGATAAATGACAGCATAGTGTGCATATGTACTGTATATGTTTATTATAACAATAAATCCATATAAAATGGCATTAACATTATTAACATTCTGTCTTTCTGTTTAGACTCTTCTGTTTAGACCAAAACTATTGTTTGTTACAGATGAGGGACATTTCAAAACAGTCTGAGGCAGAATGTCATTACATCTGTTTGATTTGTTTGAACTGGTAGTGGAAGGGAAAATTAGGTACCCCAGCTTTAATTTAGAGAGTGCGCTTCGGGAGGAGACACGGAGGAGACTGAGTCCCAGCTTAAACGCTGTATTTATTGTGTGCACGGGTTACGCAAAGACACGCACATTTCAAGTAGAGAAAAGTTCTGTACGTGTATGGTTTTGGATGATGTTCCAGCAGCGCCGTTGAACTCCTGTCCAGAGCGCCCGCAGCTCAGCTTGCAGAGTTATACAGGGAACAACAGCTAAAGTGCCTCGCAGTCACGTGTGTATTCTTGTAAAACGTGGATTCCCAGAGGGCCTACCTGCTCTGTCACCAACACACGCATGTGTCCGCGGCATTCTGAGTGTTATTATGGGATGCATGGGCATGTGTTAATCGCGTTTCAACACGATTAATGAAAATAATTAATTAATGTGCGTTAACGCGATAATTTTGACAGCCCTAGTTTGAACACAGGGAAAAGAGTACAACTATTTATTCAACCTATCCAGAGCGACTGTCAGAGGAGGAAAATAGCTACACTAACAAACTGGAGCGAACCAGGATACAACAAAAGGGGGGTGCCAGAAGAACCACAACAACATATCTCTTCAACACCAAGTGTGAGGTTCTCTTTCTACTTAAGATGAAAATACTTTTGGTTATTCTGGGCGTTTAGATTGTGTACCCGATACAGCCTTTTTACATTTCTTGTTGCACATCTCCTCCACCTGCTGCTGTTTGTCTGAGTGGTGATGCCAACTGTAAACTGTGCTGATAGAAAATAATCTTTAGTAGGCTTGTGGTTAGTGTATACCACGTTAAAAATGAGTGCTTCATTGGTTATGATTATAACTTTCTCTGTATTTAATAAATTATTACAAACAATACAATAGTATCATAATTACTAAATTAAACCTCATTACAATGGATTTAGCGGGGTTAGCATGTTAGCAGAACAACTTTTCTGGTGATGACCCGCTTTTTGCGAAATGGTCCATACAATAAATACGTTATTGTCCATCCATCTATCCATTGTCTTCCCCTTAATCCATTTCTGGGTCGAGGGGTGGCAGTCAGAGCTGCACCCAGTACACATAGCACCAGCCCCTCACTGATCTTCCTGCAGGTGGTGAGTCCACAGGAGCCTTGATTATTCAGAAGGGGCTTCAGGCAAAGTGGGGTTAAGTGTCTTGCCCAAGGACACAATGACAGCAAAGATCAGTGGGAGTCGTGAAGTGGGTCTTGGGGTGGGCTCGAACCCTCAACCTTCAGGCTTCAAGGCCAATGCTCTACTAACTGAGCCACTGTCGCCCCAATATATGTTATTGTTTTTCTTTAAATTTACATCAGTTTGGGGTAAGTCAGTAAGTAATCTTTTTCAGTATAGCGCCTTTCATAGACCAAGGTCACACAAAATGAGCTTTACTCTATTTTAGCAACCTAATGTTTGTCCATTCACACACAGTGATGACAGAAGACGCATCAAAGCCTCTGATCAACACCCTCCATTCACTCATTTGTTACATTCTGACCTGTTGTACATATTTTAAGTAGTAGGAAACACAGGAGCACCAGGAGGAAACCGACACAGATGCGGGGAGAATATACAAACTCTACACAGAAAGGCTGGAACAAGTACTTTCCTCAATTATGGATGATTTTGGTGCTTTTGGACTTTCCTCTCCAAAGTTATGATCTATAACTCAGGAGAAAATAGTCAAATGCTTGTTTCCATAAAAAAAGGAATGTGTAATGATAAGCCAATGATGGGTTGATTACGCACGTTACTTTGGAGGGCCCGGACTGAAAAGTTTGAGCACCCCTGGGCAACATAAAGTTTATAGTTTCACGACTGAGGGGGCAACACAGTAAGGATATAATTTACGTTTGTTTCAGTAGTTTATTCCTACCACACCATATCGTACTCATTTCATTTTCGTACTTGTAGGGAAGTGTTAATTGACTGGAGTTTACTGATGGCTAAGGCCAGGCTAGTCCAACAGTGGTCCCCGGAAACACTTTTACTCTGACTAAAATGACTCAATGAACAGAAGAAACCAAAGTTGCGTAACTTACCCAGAAATTGTCTTTTGCAATCATTTTGAGGATATCTTGTTATCCGTTACCTTTCTCCGGTTCTGCTTTTTGTTAGCTTAAATATGTCCAGTTTTGTCAAGGGAAACCAGACATTACTCCACAGCTCATCCAGAGAAACCCCCAGAGCAAAGACAAGATGTGCTGCAGAAAACTTGCCCTCTTTGCTATTTTAGCTGGAGTTCTGATTATTGTCGTCGGGGCAACTGGTAAGAGAAATTATATACTAGTTCATGTCTGAATTTGAACAATGTTTTACTATAATCTCCATGTTTTTGCAACAGACGAAAAGATTATCAAATGCTGCACACGAGTCAGTATCGCCAACGTTACCGCTCCCATCCTCGGCTACAGGATCCAGAGGAAGAACTTGCCCTGCATCCGTGCTGTGATGTAAGATACAAATTATTATGATATATACTTTAAAGACCATTATGTTTATCTAAATTCCACTGTCCTCGTTCAGATTTAAGACGACAGAGGGTGAGATCTGCAGCCACTTGAAACAGGACTGGGTGCGCAGCAAGATTATGGAGCTTGGGTAAGTATACAGACAGAGATAACATGAATATTATGAAAAGTATTGATTTATTTCAACTAAAGCTAATGTTGTGTGTATTTTTTAACAGGCAGAGCCACCAAGCCAAGATGAACGCTATTGTATCAACTACTGCATTAGCTACTGCATCAGCTACTGCATCAGCTACTGCATCAGCTACTGCATCAGCTACTGCATCAGCTACTGTATCTTCGACCTCAGTAAAAAGGCCATAGAAGAAAACTCTTTTACTGAGGGTTTTTATAATGTTGGATTTAACTTAAATATTTAAAAGCGTGAGGTGGAGAATATTTATTATTTATTTTCAGTTGTATTTATTTAAATTACCACAATTTTATACTGTTATTTTCCCTCACAAATAAATGCGACCATTTACATATAAAATGTGTTTGCTTTTTTTATTTTCTTCAACATGTTTAGCGTCATTTAAAATTATAACTGCAATCTAGTGGAGGGCAAAGCAAGTACTTACATTTTCAGTTCAATTACAAAAATACACTTTTTTATTAATCAACAGATGTCATTGTATGCATATAATTGCTTTTTAAACAAAAGTATATGAGCTGTTGAAGTTATTGAAAAAAAAGAGTGAAGTTTTGGGAACTTTCTGTGGTTCCAGAAACTGGCAAAGGTGACTTTGTTTCTGTAGTCTGGTGAACTTTAGCCATCTTCTTCCTTTGATCACAGTGAGAAAAAAAGAATTCAAATAGTTATTATCATTATATTTGAAAATATATAAAAGTAAAGATGTCTTTATTACCGTAGCCTTTCCAAAACTCTTTGCACCCAGGCATCACTTTCACTTGCACAAATCTGTACATTTCTCACTGTATGGAAGCTAAAGAAATCCAAATAAGGACACATTAGTCATAGTATTAGTAGTAAAGTACATTATTTATATTTTCTAGATAATACACAGCTTAAGAAAATATAGTTAAAGTTCTACAATCACAACAAAGTAACATATGAAGTGAAAGCAAAATGATGCATGTTTTTTGTATTTCATATTTTAACTGAAAAAGTGGGGCCTGTATTGATGTGCCGGGCGGCACGGTGGCTGAGTGGATAGCACTCTCGCCTCTCAACAAGAAGGTCCTGGGTTCGAATCCCAGTTGGACCAGGGCCTTTCTGAGTGGAGTTTGCATGTTCTCCCCGTGTCTGCGTAGGTTTCCTCCGGGTGCTCCGGTTTCCCCTACCACTAAAAATATGAACAATAGGTCTGGCATGTGCCTCCTGTACTGGCACCCCCACCCAACAATTGTAAACCGCTTTGAGACTCCGATGTGCAGTGAAAAGGCGGTATATAAATAAAAGCTTACTTACTTACTATGTGAATACTTTGTGGAACCCCGTCATGCTGCACTCTGGACGGCAAGTCGTTTGGGGTATGACTCTGTAACGTATTTTGTTTTCAACCATTTGATTGCATGAAAAGTCTTTATGTTTATGGAAAGAGTCCTGTAGGTAAACATCCCAGTCTCAAGTCTGACTCCAGCAGCTTCTCTTCCAAAAGATTCTCTCATGAGTAAACGTTAACACAAATACTAACGCATAAAGCCTGGGTTATTTTGTAAGCCCATCAATTTGCTTTCACTTCACCCTTGTCTCTCAGTTACAGGTCGTTCACATAACAAAAACACGTGTTTGAGGTCGTGGTGACAAAATGTGGAAGAGTTCATGGGGTAAGAATACTTGTTTAAGCCACAGCAACAATATTCTGTATCAACCGTGTACAGTAAAAGAGTCATTTTGATGCATTACATGATGGCATCGAGGTTACAGTTTTCCAGTGCACTCTGTCTTTTATAGCCTCGTATTCGGTGGAAGGGGACAGGGCTCCGTGTGAATCTTGTACAACAATATAGGGCCCCAGAAGCAGCTGCAGCACAAAAGCACAATGTCAGAGTCAATACACCTCGATGCATTTCACTGTAGGTATTACAACAGAAACATTTAACAGCAGGAGGAGAATAAAAAGTTCATACATTGAACACTGATTGAACTGAACTAGAACTTTAAATATAAGTAACATTCCCAAAGGACAGCTCCACAACTACTTGTCACTCCTCATTATTATAAAGCATGCTATTTATGGTTATAAACTCACCTTTTCCTCGGCCAGCGTTGACCATCACCAGGCAGATGAGAGCAGTCGCCACGGTGACGGCTCCTCTGAGAGTCATGATGAATCTAACAGAACTGTTGCTCCGTTTGTATTTATACTCCACGATGCTCCTCGGGGTTTCTCTGTGGCTCCTAAATTGGGGACAGGAAGTTGGATATTACATCATGGAAATAATGTACTAATTTACCAATCAACAGGACATGAAGTACAGCAATGCAGTATTTTATATGTTACAGTATATAACATACATATTTATATTTCATTATATTTTATCTATATTTAATGTGGATGGTTTTATTTAGAAACTAGTTTACAACCTGTTTAATACACTTGTAGTATGTTCATGTCATTGTTTATTATGTGCTTATTTATTGTATTGATTACATGCTCTGCTATGTTATGCTCTGGTTCTATATCACTGATGCTTGAGGTCTTTGTGTTTAGATTTTTACCTTATCAGCAATTTTGATATTGTTGTGGTGAGAGAGATGAGGTGAGATAGGTTTCACTCCCGCTGGTGGTTTGACCTATTTAGTCTGCAAAGCGCTGACGTCTCTAGATGTAGCTGACCTACAAAGACGTCGCCTATGGTGTAATTAAAAAAATAGGATACTTTAAAAAAAAAAAAAAAATCTATATATATTTATATATATATATATATATATATATTTTTTTTTTTTTTGTAGTACAGTGTTTTGTGGATATACATTAAGTAATGTTGTCTATATCAATACTTTTTTGTGTCCATCATCAGCTTCAAACTAGCTGTGTTTTGAAATGTGGTTTGTGTGTGTGTGTGTGTGTGTGTGTGTGTGTGTGTGTGCGTGTGTCTGCGTGCGCGCGCGTGTGTGTGTGTCTGTGCGTGTGTGTGGAGAAGGGCCAGGCTGGTAAGGCAAATCACAGCTGTTGTTTTAATGCTTTCCGCCAGAGGGTGGCGATGTTGCAGCAGGCCACTTCCCTCCAGGACATGGAGCTGGACATAATAAAGATTAAAAGGGCTCAGTGCACTTATCATTTCTACCTGAAGCACTTGTCACATCACATCTTCATTATTGAATAACCGTATGTAGCCTTCACAAATGTACAACTAAACCTGCTATGGCCAGTTTTCACCAGTTTCTAAAAGGCACAGGCTGGTGATTTGCATGAGAAGGTTTAAAACAGATGCATTTCTCCATTAACACAGGCAACAAACAGCTCATTCAGCTTTGTGGTCAGCTTGAGAACCAAAGCACCACATTCTAACATCAACCATCAGAAAGAAACATCTAATGTGGTTTAACAAAGTGGTCCAAAAACGTGTTTTTAACACATCTAAGATTGTTAACTGTGATAAAACAATAGTGAAATACTATTATTAATTCTTTCGGCATGACGACTAGCTTTATGGAGTTAAACAGAAGACAATAGAGGCTCGAACATTGATCGGCACAGTGTATTTTACATGCGTGTGTTCCCTACAGTTATTATAAAAAACACATTACTATTCCAACTGCTAAAGGGAGTGGCTCTCTGCTGAAGTATCCAATGCAGCACTTCTCCAGAGTGCTAGCTTAACCATTACACCAGTGCCTTTATGTCTCTATACTTGCACCTGTTTCAGAGCACTGAGATAAATATTTGCCCCTATTTTCTTGTTGTAGCAGTTTACAAAATGAAGTGGCATTTGCATGAGGGTGGGAGTGAGGCGGACCTTTCCTCCTCTTTTGGGCTCTGCTTTTGGGGGGTTGAAGGCACAGGGAGGGGGTCAGTATTGAGTTGTCCACCCACTCGAGAACCCCTCCGGTCACCTGCGTGGGTGTACGCCAGAAAGGAAGGAGAAGAAATGCACCAAAGGACAAAAAAAAGAGCATATTTGTTTGATTTCTGTTTATGGGACAGACTGGCATATAGATTTCAACTAATTGGGCAACAGCGAATGATGATTTCAAAGAGAAACAACAAATGACTTGCACTGTCCAACATTACACTTTCTTCTGTCACAGAGTACTCTAGTGATTTATATGCAGAACAACACAATAGAAAGAAGCGCACGGACGAGAACAAAACCACTTCCTAACCCCAAATGTCAAGCACGGTGCAAAAAAACCCACATACGTTTTAAATGAGTCGAAATTTCCCTCTTTCTACGGAAAAGTGGTGGGACACATAAAAGCACACCGCAACAAAGGCAGCAATGGAAGCTGGTGAAAGGCAAAGGCTCTCAAACACTTGGCTGTGAAGTGATTTAAAAAAAAAAAAAAAGAAATAGTGTAGTTTATCATAATTAGCATCTTTCCAGACTGTCAGACCTGTGAAGCGAACCAAACAATGCCTGCTTTACTTTATTGGAAAGTTAATGGCTGGATGTATAGTTGAAAGAGACCAGTAGATTTGGTTCTTCACTTGGCGCTCCTCCTACATCCCATCTGCCCTGTGTCCAGAGTGTGGGTGATGCTGAATAGTCGGCTTGTTGGGGGAGGAAGGAAAATATTATTACAGGAGATTTTTTTTTTTTGAGCAAAACTTGTGATGTAACCGAGTTGGGCTGCACAACAGAAACATCTTCGGATTCGTTCCAAGCAAAACATGAAAAGGGGGAAAATATAGACTCGGACCTTGTACGACTTGTGGAAGTGCCCAGAGGTAGTAGAGTCTGGCAGTGTTATCTGGGTAGAGTCATCCAGGAGAGGTGAGATGATCTGAGCAGAAGAGATAGAAAAAAGGCTATTTTTAGGATGGTCTGGTATCTGTGGAGAGGAGGGTAAAAGAGTATCAGTGCAGGGTCAACAGCGCTGAAGGGAAAAAGGCGCTTCAAGGCTTTTCCGTGAGGTGTATGAGTCGGCAGAGCTGCTCAGTGGGTGACCTGTGTTGCACGAGGCTATCGCCACAAACACAGGAACTTCACACTTTGCTCTCACACATGTATGCATCACAGAAAATAAAAATATACACAAGGGTTCTGACTGAACAATGTGAAAAGGCCATGCTGGATCGATAAAATCATCACTCATCGGTTGTTTTAGCTGACGATTGCAATGTTGTCAAATGTGGAGAATAGTGCATGAAGTGGAACGTTAAACATGGTTCGACACGTCAACTTCTCTGCCCTTTATGTGTCCCTTATGTCAATTAACCAAAAATAAACAATAGTTTAAAGGAATCATTATGTAAGATTAGATGTTCTGAACTTTTTGTATACAATAATGCTGTATTATTATAGATATTGGCCATGATGCATTTAGATTTTATTTCCCATCTCCAGCTGATTATCTAATCAGAAAGCAGGATTAGAGTTAAGAGCAAGTTGCCAGTTTCAATATTAAAATCTCAGCCGCAGCTATGGCCGCACATAGAGGTAATGTCATTTATTTCAGCATTAGCAAAAAACTTCACAGCAAGGCAGTTTAATAATCGGTATACCGACAAGAAAAGTAGCTCTTCTCATAATCTCTTTTTATCCTAATGCTTTTTATGATTTTGTTAAGCACTTTGAGTTGATTTCTGCATGAACTGTGCTATATAATTAACTTGCCTTGCATGATTATTAGATTATTCTGAGTCAGAGAACAAAACCCCCCGAACTTGAGTTCTGTAAAAACCCAGACTTTGTTCAGACCAAATGTTTTGCTAACTGCAGAAAATCTTTTATACTGTACACCTTCTTTCCGGTCTTTCTTTGCTCTGGCTGCAGCTTTCTGAAATGCCAGCAGAACAGATGGATGGAGAGAACATCTCATCACTCCAGCTCAGTGTTTATGCAATCGCACAAAGACGCCAGCATGCAAACACATCTCCAAAAACACACAACCCCACTCACATGCACTCAAAGCACACGGCTGTCATAGATTTATTCAGTCGACAAAACGTTGTTGGTGTTTTGGTGGCTTGGAGGAAACCTTCTGTTCGCTTCTTCCTTTGTTGGTACTGTAGAGACATGTGCGCATAAACACTCATTTGAGTCGACTGAAGCAGCTGCTAAATAAGCTGGGAGCTGATCAAAATGTCTCAGCCATGTTAATGACACCGTGTCTGTTGAAGAAGTTTGACCACTCGGCACCCCGACTGAGAATACATGAATATCATTTGTATTAGAAATGTAATGCAAATATATATGTCTAATGCTCGGGATATGAAATTGTTTTTTCAGTGGCACAGCTCTGTGTTGGACTGAAAACCAAATGAAAAGTCTCACTCCAGGAATATCTTAATGAGGCTTCGAGGAAAGCTCCGTTTTCCAACATCCAACAGCCCCCTCTGTGCGCCGCCACCCACCCGCCCAATCACATCCACGCTCATCTCTCTTCTCTGCTTCTTTTGTTCGTTTCTTTCAGCCGCCCACACACCTACCGTCCCTTGGGCTTTTCTTCTTTACACTTGCGCAGTTGCATTTGGCTACTTTGTGTACTTTCTTTATTTCTTCTTCGTGTCCACTTCACTGTCTTGATCATTGTGCGGCCTTTGAAATCCCCACATATTAAGGCGTACAAATAAAAACACACAAACATCAACAGACTGTCCTATATGTACTAATACACAATGCAGATGTGTGGGCAGCTGCCATCTGGGGCCTCCCAGCAGGACAAAAGTGTGTGTTGAAGTCGTGTTAGGCCAGGGACCAGGCAGTGGCTCAGCGGCGATGAGGCCACAACATCCAAACCCCCTCTCGAGCGTGCGGATCCTCAGGGGAGAGTGGGAAAACATCTCGATGGTCATCAATCAAAACTTCGGTGACACAAATGACCAGAAACAACGAGACCATTCTCCATCCATGTCACCGTCATCTCCGCCCAACAGCCTCGCCCCGCCCACCTGCGCCGCCACGCCATTGGTGGACGTGCTACGACGCCGTACGGGATTGGTCCGTTCCTCCCTTGGCGAGATCGTAATCCCATTTTGGCTAATTGGGTCTTTGTCAATGCGCGGTCTTTCGTGAAGATGGCGGAGAATGAAACACGAAAACGGTATTATGGTGTACGCGGAGAGTGGCAGGTCAAAGTGGTGAAATGGTTTTTTGGCGGCACTCGTTGCCAGATGCTCTTCCTGGGTCTATTATGATGCCTAACAGGGGATCGAGATGGTTTCGGCGTAGCAACTACAAGACACAAAGCGAGATGGAGACGGCTGTATAGTGAGCCTTACAGAAATATACCTCTAAAGGGCAGCCATACTATTAGAATAAACACTAGAAACAAAACGCTGCAACTCACAAGTCAAATATCATCAAAGCCACCAATTATTTGACATAAAACATTGTAAAATTATGATGGGACATTTGCGAGCACGTAGTTTAAAAGACCTAGAAAGAGCTTGTGTTATTATTGCCAGCAGACCATCATGTCACAGCAAAAGAAAATGTTTCTTCTTCAAGCTGTGCCGAACCTAAAACAATTGTCCTTTAAAAAGCAAAGTGTAGGAGGACTGTTCATGTGATGCTCTTTGTTTGATTCGTCACTCTTCGGGGCTTTGTTCTACTGACTTTTTGTTCACAGGCGCTGTCTAATTATTGAAATAATCTTGTTTTTTTTCTCGACTGGAGATATTATGATGAGATGGTGAGAGAATACTCCTTGAGTATACCTCCCCTTTAATTCTATGATAAAATTCAGAAATTATTTTTATTTTGTATTTGTTATAACCTAGTTGCCAACAGGCGGCGCTGCTGGCACACAGTTTGCTCCCAGGACAAAGGACCTGCAGTTGGGTGATCGGCCATAAAGACAAGAAGCCCCAGGCACAAGCTCTCCAACCTTTAAGCAGAGACACATCCTCATATTTTCTAATTCAGTAGACTGTCTTTGTTTGAGCTACAGGGAGATATTGCCTTCACTCTGCACAAATATCTCAAAGAGTTGAGTGTTAAAACGTACCTTGGCTACATCAGGTGTGAAGGCGCAATGTGCTGGAATGCAGTCAACGGTCTCTGCTGTTTAAAATAAGAATCGCAATTTTCTTTGGCAATTCTTTGTGTGTTGTTTTTGTTGTCTAGATTTGACTCAATTTCTTTTTGATCTGTTGTCTCCCTCATGTCATTCCTCATCTATGTTAAATGTGTAAAGGCCATTCCAGTGCACGCACCCAAGTCACCCTCGCTCATTAAATCATGAGTAACAAGATACCAGTTTTATCAGTGTTTCTGCGCCCCTAGGGATAAATGTCACTCGTCTGGTGTCATTTGAATTCACCACTAAACGCACATTGCACTGGGCGTGAGATCCCGCCCCGAATAGGCTCTCCTTCGCTGCATCCAAGGCGCTTCCTCACTTCATTCACACACGCACTCTGTTCCCACCGGGATGATGGTCGCGCCACCGCCAGCGCGCACAAGAGCGAACGGGAATTACGCACACTTCCATCAGGCACACATGGCTCACAATTGGAGAACAGTCTATACTTTTCTTTGGATTTACAGCACAGTGACCAGTGCAAGAACGAGGGTCTATCCTGCCAATGAAGGTAAGGAGAAATCCCCGTGTGAGGCATTCAAGAGACGTTTCCGTGTTGGGACACCGCTCTGTGATATGCGCGTCATGTGCGCTATAGGCACGGGGTCGAATTGAATTTGTTATTGTAGTTTGTTGAAGTTTTGTCCATTTGAATTGAACATGAATGTACTTTTGCGTTTCAGTAAAATACAGTCATATACAGTAAAGAGAGTCTATTCATGTACATTTGAGAATACGGTCGAGTTCATTATATATATATATATATACAGCCTATCCACACTGTGTCTAATGAAGAGCTAATTGAGTATTTTTTTTGTAATAATTCAGTTTTGAGATTAGGACGTACTGTTTGTTCAAAGAGATCTGCTATTTCTGTAATCAAGCTATGTGCTATGAAGAGATCATCTATTTCTGTAATAAAGCCATGTTAACATGTATTTTGGCACCGCTTCAAAATGATATGTTTGGCAGTGATGATCAAACACTGTGCTGGCTGTATATCCCTGATGCCACCTGCATATGTGTGCGTTTTAGTGACCCTGCTGGATACAAGGACAGCGCCAGGAGAACTGAAATGGGCAGCCAGTCCTTCAGAGGGAGGGGTGAGTGGGAGCCTCTTCTTTTTCTCTTTCTCTCTCTTTCTTGCATTTATTAATTTATTTCTGACAAACACGCAGTTTACAAACTGTTTTCTCTTTGGAAATAAATCACACTTGGTCTGGAAACAGCAAATAACCATCCCACAGAATTCGCCCAGCCTAAAGTGCTAATATGAGATTTCTGGCATTGTGTTTGGCACATGATAAAAGTAGCAAGCAGCTTGGTGGTGGGTGTGTTTTTTAAAATGTTTTGTTCCATACATTTGCCAAAAAGCATCACCAAAATATATGATCTCTTTTTTATCTTATTAGTGTATGTGCCATGCCATCTGTATATCATTGCTGCTGCTCTTGTAGGAGTTGGTGAATGAACTTGACTCTTCTTTCTTCTTCACTTTTCTTCAATCCTCATGCGCTCTTTCTCTCACATGCTGTTTGATTGACAGGGTCCTGGTCCGCACGCACAGAGCTTTTGATTACAGGCACCCCCCAGTCTTCGACATCCTTTAGCTTCACACACTTTTAGACCCGCACACCGACACCAGCAGCCATCCTCTCTGTGGTGCAGTTGGGGCAAGTGCATTGCTCCTTTTTCTTCTGACAGCTGTGATTTCAATCTGCTGACAAAGACTCCAAAGGGGGACCAGACAAGGAGCCATCAAGCTCTTTACACCAGTCTTCTCCATTACACAGGATCGCCCCTATAGATTAGACTCTATAGCCCATGCAGGATGCAGTACAGTACAGTCCAATGCTAAAGCTCATTATTGTGCTGATTAGGCTGATAAACAATATACAAAGAGCCATGTTATAATATAAGCTAGAAATAAGAAACTGACGACAGTCATGCTTCTGGCTGTTTTGCTTTCTAAGGCTTTAGGCTTCTTTCTATTCTTATAATTGGCATTTTTATTGTGACAATTACTTCAGAATGATATTTAAGAAACATATTCTAATATTGAAATCCAAATCTTTGCCACCCTGGTCTGGCTCAAACGACATTTCTCAAAAAATGTAAACAACTACAAAAGCCTTTCATTTGCCCTTCTGAATATAGTAGGGCATTGGTATAAGGAATTGATGGATTCATGGATTACATTATGGAAACCTATTAACCCTATTAACCCTTTAGGCGCCAATGTAGCAAAACTGCTAAATCCTGAAACGTAGACACTTTCTAGCGACTTGGATTTCCGCAAACGGTTCCCTTTCCTTACATCCTTTTGTTTATTTTTTATTTCCATGATTAATTTGAGTAGTTTTCTCTCACTTATGAAGATTCAGGGCTCCATCCAATTACATATAACATTTCAGTAAAAACATAAACGTTTACAGATAAATTGTGCAATTTATAGATAAAAATCTATATAATTAATTTGAGGCGGCAGCTGCTCAGTTGGAGTGTGTATCTTCCAAGCTGGAGGTTGAGGGTTCCTTTTCCTGACCTACACCATTGGTTGAGTGGTTCAGATCAGCTGAACGGTGTGAAACCAGCTCTTATTGGTGAATGCTGCCATGTGTCCTTGGGCAAGACATTTAACCCTGAGTTTTCCTTCATATATAGCGTTTTGAATGCCGTGAAAAGGTAGAAAAGTGTGATATAAATAATAATACTAATAATATTGTCATGGTGCTTGGAATCACTATTGGGCCTGAGCACATCAGACAATCAATCTCAATTTCTTCATGAACAAATTGCAAAGAGTTTAAAAGTGAAAGTTAACCAACTCATGCATTTAGAGTTAGCTGCAAATTTAACCAATAAGATTCAGCGACTTATCGATTCCGCCTGGTCATGAAGCCCCTCACACCACCCCCCCTCCTTTCAGTTCCACATTCTGTCACCGCGTGTCCCAGTGCCACTCTCCCTCTTTTGACACGCCACATTTAGAGTGTATACAACTCTCACCAGTAGGGAAGGAGCAGATTATTATTCAGTGGCAATAAAAAGCCAATTTAGAATCGGCGGGCTCGTCAGTCATTTAGAGGGTCACAGTACAAGGCAAATCGTCGAGTCTATTAAGATGGATGGTGTGGAGAAGGTCTAGCTGCCTTCGCTTGTATGGAAATGGGGCCGTGATAAAACCCTTGGAGAGCGTACCATAATCTGAACTTGCTGAAATGTCACGGACTGCTGATGCAAGCGCCTATGTTGACTTTATATATTTAATTAGCCTGTACAATGGTGTTTCCAATGTGTGGGAGTGTTTACTTGTTCACTTTATTTATGGCCATACAATCTCTGCAAATGGAAAAGCCATTATTTACAATCAGCTTTTGTGAGATTGCATTTGTTGTAAGTGCAAAAGTAAGAGTTGTGTTATTTGCTTGGACTTAAAAGAATTTGCCATCTGGGTCCACCGTGGTGTAATAAATGCGTTCATTAGACAGAATTTATTTGTCATTGCTTTTGCAACAGTTGGTCTATCAGCTGCGGCCTTCATCAGCTACTGTTTTGAAACCCTATCCTTTTTACACTTGCGTTTTCAAGAGCTTCTGAAACTCGAGCTTCAGAGTTGCCAAACAGTGGACAAAAATACCTAATCATTTTAACTGTTACCATATGTACGATGTAGATTCTAAGCCTGCTGCATTGCTTTTCTACAGATCTCTTCAGAAGACAACTAAGTTTGTTCTTAGTTTGGCAATCTGTTTTTTTTATTTTTTTTTATATGTTGTTGCTTAACTCATGCATTGATTGTATCTTGGGGCATCTGTTTCTTCAAATTGATAATCTAAAGTCATTTCCCTTGTTTAAAAAGCCGCAGCTGCTCCAATACTAGACGAAATTATGCTTTAAGATGATTTCATTCCTCCTGGCTGTGTGATACAATTGATGTCGTGTGATTTGCAGTGGGAGGAAGTGAGCATAATGGACGAGAAGAACATTCCTATCCGAACGTACCAAGTCTGCAACGTCCTCGAACCGAGTCAGAACAACTGGCTGAGGACGGACTGGATCCCACGCTCCGGAGCGCAGAGAGTCTACGTGGAGGTCAAGTTCACGTTGAGAGATTGCAACAGCCTGCCTGGAGTCACTGGAACCTGCAAGGTATTCCAGAGCATAAGTGTGGGGAGGAGAACAAGTGGCTCCGGTCTTTCCGCTGCTAAATCACTTCTTTTTTTTTTATCTCTCAGGAGACGTTCAATTTGTACTATCACGAGTCCAACGACGACAAAGAGAGCTACATCAAAGAGAGCAGCTTCACTAAAGTTGACACAGTGGCAGCAGACGAGAGTTTTACGCAGGTAACAACGCACACAGGTTCAGAAATATAGGTGAAAATTGGGAAATTAGAATGTCATCCAGAAGTCCATTTATTTCTGTATTTCTGAAACTAATATATGACAGACTCGGCAAGGCAGGGTAAGTTTATCTGTATAGCACAGTTCATACACAAGGCAACTCAAAGTGCTTAATAAATCATGATAAATCAAGATAAGAAACATTCAAATCAGGCATTGAAATCATACATTAATTTTAAATTATCTCAATATATCTGTATGTAAAAATAACTATTTTGAACCTGATTTCAACATTGGAAGAGAAGAAGCCAGCTGTCTTACATTTTCAGAAAGACTGAAGTTGCATACATTTGTTAAGATGTTGATAATTGGCTCACAGCTTGTAAAAACAAAAATAAAGCATATTTGGAAAAAGGACTGAAAGCCATAATCACCAACATTATAACAAACAAAGGCTTATATATGTCACTTTTCTTGTGTTATCCCACAAGGGAAAATTCTGGTGACTGTCAGGAGCTGATAGAGATAAAATAGACAAGATGCATTTACATATAATCATAAATAGTAAAATTGAATCTACAGATTAAACCCCCTTAAACAGTGTTGATCAGCTGACAGCAGCTTACGTTCCGCTTACGAGGTGGAGCTTGAGAAGGATCGGTTATACGTCCTGATCTCTCTAACCAGGTGCTGGAAGAGCAGCGGTGGACTTCTGGTAGCTCCCATGCCTGTAGCAATAAGGCTATATCACATAATGGTTTCACTGTTTAAGTTGAATTACATAAATATACTCATTTATAAGATTCTTTCTTATTTTCACGTGTATACATCCATGTGTAGTATCCTTACATCCATACATTACTGCACTCCGACATTCCTGGGTGCCACTTACCATTGTTTATTTAGTGGGATTTCTTACATTCAGCCAATTCAAACTACATTTACATTAATAAGCCATTTTACATTGCAGCTGTCAACCTGATGTCTATTTTTGTCCAGGTTGACGTGGGAGATCGCATAATGAAACTGAACACAGAAGTGCGGGACGTAAAAGTCACCACTCGAAAAGGCTTCTATCTCGCCTTCCAAGACGTAGGGGCCTGCATAGCTCTGGTTTCTGTGAGGGTCTTCTTCAAAACGTGTCCTCTCACTGTGAGGAACTTGGCCACCTTCCCCGATACGGTGACCGGAGCGGACACGTCCTCGTTGGTGGAGGTCCGGGGTTCCTGTGTCAACCAATCAGACGAAAGAGACGAGCCCAAGATGTACTGCGGCGCTGATGGAGAGTGGCTGGTGCCCATTGGTGGATGTCTGTGTATCCCGGGTTACGAGGAGAAGAACGGAGTGTGTAAAGGTATGTGTTATTGTCATTTTCAAGTGGTTTTGCTTTGAAACTTTCATCGGCTTAACTACAGACAGTATAAAGATGGACAATGCTTACCCTCTAGCTCAATGAAGCCCAATAGGGAAGAGCTCATGGAAAAAGTGTTACTCTAACTCAGTGACTGTTCAAGCTACACGCACAACTTTGGGGTTAATCTGTGGTTAAATCTGTTATTTAGCGCTGCTGGTGTTTTTAGTTTGATATTGTCTTTATGAATCCAGACCAATCAAATGTCTTAATTCATGTGGGAAACTCCAATTTGCCCTGGATAACAACACGTCTACCCCTGTTACGGTGCATAAAGGAAATTGGCTCCTTACCAAAAAGTGTGTGTTGCAGGTTTGAAAGTTGGGTAACCCAGCTTTAATTACTCAAAGTAGATCGTTAATTTAATTCTGAAAAGATGGCGTGCTTATTAGACACCTTGTCCCTGTTTTTATAATTACAATGTTAGAAAATAGTATGAAGATGTCACAGTCAGCGGTATAAAAACCTCACAGGTCTAAGTAAGGGCTGTTTAACATAACACAAACCATCTGGATTAAAAAAGGCAGCTCCTGTTAACAAATCCAGCATTTTACAGTTACCAAAACGCAAGCTGTTCACACCTTTCACCAACGTACAGTACATGTGGTCGGCATGACGTGTAATGTATGAAAGCTTGTGTGTGTGTGTGTGTGTGTGTGTGTGTGTACAGATATCCAAGCAACAGTTCAGAAAAAGCTAAAGTGAGTTTAATGAAAAGAAAAGAGGCCACATAAGCAAAACATGCACAGATGGACACGGACCAAGCCACAGACAGTTATAAGGGAACAGCTCAGTGATACCCTAATTTATGAGGCTTATCCGGCTGGCTAATTGTATAACAAATAGAGCAATAACTCAAACAGAGAGAACAACACAAGTAAGATGGACATAAAGACTGTTAGTGCCAGTTGGCTTTTCATATTGAAAAAGCACTTTTTCCTTGGAACAGTAGCCAAACCCTGTGATAAACGTCTCGCACAACCTTCACCCTGCCTGTCCCAGTTGTTCCATGTGAAAGAAAAAGGAGGATTTTGGGGTGGTCCCTAAGGTCTGAAAGATGCTTCTCCTCAACTAGATTTAAGAGAGACCCTTGACTCGGCTGAACCTCGAGCAGATGTGAAGTGCCATCTATCTATCGGCCGCTCTGTGTTCTGGCGAGTCTACTCCCGCTGCCTGTCAGGTTGTTGGCCGGGCTCAGCTGCCTCAAATGGAAATCCATCAAACTCCGGATGAATACTGAGGATCCCGCACGATTGGCTGTGTGCCTCAATGCTCCCTCTAGTTTTAAGCTCAAAGTTTGTGTTAAGGACGGAATAGTGCAGGTTGTAGACAGCTCTGAAAGGGTGATGAGATGGGCTGACTGCTTAGAGCTGCTTGGGTCAAAAGGTGTATGGATTGTGTTGACTCATGTGTGATCACTCTGCATTATAGACTTCCCCAGCTGACAGATGGTTGAGCAGAGTATAGCTACTACAAAAATATTGGCATAATAAGTAAGTCATGTTTGACTTCAAGCTCCATATGCTGTTGATATTCTTGTGGTCGTCTTTTCATCAGTTCTTGGGTGTGAGAAGAGAAAGTAGCTGAAATGTTGAGAAGCAAATTAGCAAACTTTTTAAAACACCCTAAAAAAAGTTTTCATTTTGATGCCCTGAAGAATATTGACTACATTTCTTTATAATGGTGAAGTTTGGAAACAGAGAACAGATCCCAAAAGTCTATTTACTTTGTATTTCAACTAACAATGTGAAACTGGCTGATGCCACACACTGAGATATATCAAGCCTTTTCTAGTTTTAATGTTGATAATGGGCTCACAGCTTGTAAAACCCTTAAAGCCATAATCGTCAAAATTATAACAAACAAAGGCTTGTCATACTGTGTTTAAATTGAGTAGGCTATTTTATATTCTTGTCTCTTTGCATGTAATGCATCTATATCATATATTAGTTTCACTTATTAAGTTGAATTACAGAAATAAATTAACTTTGGAACAATATTCCAATACTCCTGAGTTTCACCTCTAGACTAGACTTTAAATATCCTTGCTGGTGGTAAAATATCTTTCACATCACTTTGGCTAATTTTAAGCTCCCACTGAAACCTGAATAGGACCTAAAGCTGACGGGACGAACATGTGTGAACTGTGGAAAGTTCATGTTGAGTGCTGCTGAGGAAGGAGAGGATCAGGCCAGGAGCTCTCCAGAGGAAGATGGGATTTGTTGTTGAATAGAAGAGAGCGGTATGAAAGAAGGCCGCTGACAGCAGAAGGCATCAATGGCCCCCACACCCCTCCCCCGTACAGAGTTCGTCACAGAGTGCAAAGGGGACGAGTGGGGAAACACAAGCAAGGGAACACCCCTCTTTTGGAAAGCTCTGGTTAAAGCCGAGGTCATGACTGTGCCTGATGAAGATGTCAAAAAATGTGAGTGACAGCCCCGCTCTCATATACACCAGGAGTTTAGCCACTGAGTGCAGGGTCACGACCAGCAAAGATGAAGACGTCAAAAGTTTGACAGCTGCGATCCGTCTGGGAGGATCGGAAATGAGGGAGGAGAGACGAAGAGAGAATGAGGAAGAAACAACACTGAAAATTAGAATTGGGAACGGCTGGAGAGGCGGAAAGAAAGCTTTGTATTTGCCCGGCTCTGTGCTGGATGGCTGGGCTGTGTGTTGCTCCTTGGGAGGCCCGGAATGCATATGCGTGCGTGTGTGTGCGCGTCTCCCCGCTCCCCACGTCCAGAGAGATTTCATGGTTGCTCATCTTTCCAATGCACCTGCAGAGCCTCGTCAACCACAGAATGCTTGGATGAGAGGAGTGTATAAAGCAGTGCCACTGATTTTAGGAAGTTAAAAAGAAGTGGACAGATGATAGAATAGGCTGCATAATCACTGCATTCAGCCACTCTAATTATTGCATTTCTGGATGGATGTGTTGGAGAGCTGATTTAGTGTATCTGTGAATTTGTGCCTAACAAAGCCCTTCTTCCCATGTACTCACAGTTTGGAGGGCTGCCCAGGAGTGCCTGGAGATCAGGGGCATACAGAACAGGGAGAGGAGTGTGCATGTGTAAATGTGTAGCAGGTGACAGTGTTGAGAACAACGTGATGGGAATGATCTAGAGAAGCCAAATCCAGGTGGGGGGAAATGGCTTGAATTCCAACTCCCCTTTCAAACTCAGAGCGTTATTGTCTTCTCCTCGCAGGTTATTTTGCACAGCTAGACGCTCTGCCAACTCCTCTTGGTCGTCTGGCAGTGGCAAAACTCACTCCTTTCCTCTCATTATCGCTTTTTTCCCTGATATACGGTTTAGGATAGAGGGGGTGCTTGCTGGTGGCAGGGGTGATCTGTGGCATGGGGAGGGGGGGATCATTGTTACTGAGTGTATTCACATGCTAATACTAGCACTGTTGGCTTAGAGCAGACAAATCCACACTGATTTCACATGAAAACCTCTATATTTACTTATGGATATTCAAATGCAAGCAAATGTCAGGCCTCCCGTTTGTGTGCACATGAGATCAGCATCAAGCTGTGCCAGAATCCCTCGTCTAGTAATTCGTTTAATTGAAGGGAAACATAAAAGATAATGTTCTTTGGCCTTTAGGAATTTTGTGTTTTTAATTAAGAGGGCATGACCCAGGTGATTAACAGTTTCCCTCCTTCTCCAGTGGCAGTCTATCAGTCCGTTTACCCATCCGTCAATCCGTCCCTCCCTCCATCCATCACTCAGGCAGGTGTCACAGTGAGCGGTCAGGGGTACTTCCTCCTGGGCTGTGGGGGACAAGGCCTGATGACAGATAACATCGGGTCAAGGGGAATACACACACACAGCTGCATACAGTAGTGTGGCAACTTTAGCAAGAAACGCAAAGAGCTGCATTTGCATTTTAGCTTCTGAGAAGCTGCATATGCAAATCCTGACAAGGCTGATAGTAATCAAAGGGCACCTTCCCTTCCTTCCTACCATATCTCTCCTATCTATTTGCTTTTTGCTGTCCTCCCCAATCAGCCCACTACTCTGCTCGAGGGCTGATTACACTGTTTGCACAGGATACAGTAGCAAGCAGTAGTTTGTGATGTGAAAGAAGTGCTACCACAGGTAGTATTGTGAAAACTCACCTCATCAGGGGTCAAGGACAAAACACATATTCAAATGTTTATGTAAAAAAAGGAATAATTCTTATTACCTCAAGCTCAACTCTTAAGAACGCCACAGCTGACTTTGACGTCCTGCATTGTTAATATTATCATTTTTTTTACATTTTAGGCATATTTGTTTGTTCTTAGAAATATCAAATAGTCAATTCTCCGCTTAAAACTTCAACAGCTTATATGTTTAAAGACGTTATCAGTATTTGTGCCCATAATCAGGCTCTAGAACAGCCCCCAGTCGAGTAGTAGGGTTAATGTTGGGTTAATGACAGCATCATGAGCTCTTATTCCAGGTCAGCACTCGGCTCTCGCTCTTGTGAAGCTCTGCTCTCACACACAAAAGCTGGAGGACAACAGGCCCAATAGAGACATGAGTAGCTGCTGAGGGAAGTTTATGGCTTCAAATACAGGGCTTCTTTCATTCTTTCAGTTCTCTGTATTGAAAAGGAGTGGTTGAGGCTGAGACAAAAGGCTGTGTCCAACCCCCTGTGACAACCTCCTTGTAATAAGCCGCCAAGTGGGAATCACTTTCAAAATGTTTAAGACTACAAAAGCAAATGCAATGTGTAAAACCGACAAAAACGCACTTCAGAATATATTTCTAGACAATCTCAACGTCCGCCATTTTGTCAATCCAAACTGTACTTTAATAGTTTAATTTTTTAATTTCTCGTCGCTATTAATTTATGGCTTTTTTTAAACAACAGAAACACTTGCAAACATATACACAGGTCTAAGATAGGCTGTCTGTGTTAAAATAGAAATACTTTTAGTCACAGTTGTCAAATCAAATATCTCAGTAGTACAGTAATTGTATTATCACGAAATAAATGCCCTAAGGCTACGCTAACACGTATGATAATGAGACCGATAATGAGACGTGTGTTATCTTATCAGCTGCTGGAGTTCTCACTGGAGTCATTGTACATTCCCTCAAAAACTCCATCGCTATCATTCCTGTCACAAGAGCGCTTAAGTCGAAGGCCAAAGTAGAAACAGCGTTGACTGTGAGTGAATATTGTGAAAAGAACTGAGTGTGTGTGCGTGCGTGTGTGTGCGTATGTGTCTATGTATGTGTGTGTGTGTGTGTGTGTGTGTGAGAAAGAGCGAATGCATGTGTACGAGTGCAGATGGGGCAGGATGGTCGGTGAGAGGAGATTACAGAGGAACCACTTCCGCCCTCTCATCTGCTCACAAGTGTCATAAAGCATACACACACACACACACACACACACACACACACATAGACACACACGCACACACATTCCAACCCGCTCCTCCTACTGGGAAGTCTCCATCTCCTTGGGTCTGTCTGTGAAAAGGGGGGGGAGAACTGTGGATTGGCTGAATTGGTGGAAGCAAGAATGACTGAATAGCATGTGATGATGAAAAGAAGGTACTGAAGAAAATGATTGCACGGGAAAAACAAACGCAGGATTTCCAAGTGAATACAAGGGAGGAAAACGTCTCCAACCAGCCAAGCTCCCGTGCTTCTCCAGGGGATGTCAAGCTGTATAATTATGCTCTCATTTATCATATTGTTGTTCTGTCAATGCATAACTGGTTGGTACACAGAGAGAAGCCTCCTCTCTCTTCCCTGCGCTCTCATCTCCTCCACTGCTCTTCTCATTCCGTATATTGAAATGTCATTTATATTTGTGTGGGCTGTCTGCGCTGGAGTTGTTAATATATTCTCCTCTTATGTTTTCTGTAATAAGTGCGGGGGGGGCTAAGTGTTTCTTGCAAAATATAAGAAAAAAAAGTTCCTCAATAAGCTAATAGAGTGGATAGGTTTCCCCTGAACATGTTGCTTTTTTGTTGCAGGGCGACAGTAGCTCAGTTGGTAGAGCATTGGCCTTTGGGCCTGAAGGTCGTGGGTTCGAGCCCACCGTAAGACCTACTTCACGACTCCCACTGATGACTGCTGTCGTTGTGTCCTTGGGCAAGACACTTAACCCTACTTTGCCCAAAGCCCCCACTGAAAGATCTCAGCTCCTGTGGACTCACCACCTGCAGGAGGATCAGTGAGGGGCTGGTGCTCTGTGGACTGGGTGCAGCTCTGACTGCCATCCCCCCGACCCAGAAATGGATTAAGGGGAAGAAAATGGATGGATGGATGGATGTTGCTTTTTTTGTTGATTAACTTGTTGTCTGCCAGGATCAATAAAGGTCAGGGATCAGGCGACTGGTCTCTTTTGACCTTTTGAACCATGTCTGCAGGGTGAACTTAAATATTCAGGCTAATAATGTCGTTGGTAATTGTACCTCCCCTTTGGAAAAACCTCAACAGTAAGGAGAGAAGGCTCTACGTTCAACATTTTTGGAGATGCATTTCCTTTTTGCATACCTGGAATTTGAGATGTGATGATGAATAAGTCAATTCCTGGGCGTCATTTTTTTTACTGTGGTCTTGTGTGCAATAGTTTTAAAAGGATAATTTATTGCAATATACCAGTGTTTTTCATGCTTTAAAAATGCATACTTTTTCTAGTGTTTTAAGTACCTGTTCATCAATAATGGCTTTACTTGTCCAAATGTAATGTTGTAGTGGAGAGGCTATAACATATAATTGATCACGACCTCTCTAGTTCCTTTGTCAACCAGATGCTGAAAAAAGGTTTACAATTTTCGTTTATCAAGCACTTTGGTGGTCCTCTGTTCCGTATGAGAACATTAGCATGTCAACTGTTCTCGTAAAATGGTGTTATTACTGGCCATAAAACCTTTTATTATGGAAAAGGGCAATTAATCCCAGCACAGGTAATTGTCAAGGATCACCCCAGTGTTGACAAAGCCTCTTGTTTGTGTCTGCTTGCAGCCTGCCCCGTCGGCTTCTACAAGGCAAAATCTTCGGACGTAGGATGCGCCAAATGCCCTCCCCACAGTTACTCTCTCAAAGAAGGGACAGCTGTTTGCGAATGCCACTCTGGGTTCTACCGTGCCGACTCGGACCCTCCTGCTATGGCCTGTACCCGTAAGTAAACACACTTTTTCTTGCACACGCCTGTTCAAAAACAATTCCTCACGTGAAAGGCCTGCATGCGGACAGACTGAAAACCCATTGTGTAGTTTGCTGCTACCAAATAGAGGAACGCACAACCCTGTCTGAATGTTGCTGCTGTTTTGTGAACCTATTACCTATGACTAAGCTGCCATCCACATCCTATTGAGTGAACAGAGCAGGCATACAGAGTGAAAAGGTCCTGTGTAGCAGACTGGGAGGCCTCAGAATGTGTGTCGTAAACTTAATTATCCCTAAATATGGCGCATGGGTTTTTTTGGCCCTGGGAAAAAAAACATACATAAGCACTGTAGAGAAATACCAGGGAGCAAAGCATCCAACACATCAAAAACCATTTCAATAAGATTCCAGATGTCTACAATTTAACCTCAGCCAAAACTCACCACAGGCCTTTGATATAATTGTACATACAGGAAGTGGACTATAACGACTGCTCCTATTCTTTACACAGAGCCGCCATCCGCTCCGCAGCAGTTGATCTCTGTGGTGAACAAGACTTCGGTCGTCCTGGAGTGGAGCCCCCCTCGCCGCTTGGGGGGCCGCAGTGACACCAGCTACAATGTGGAATGCCTCATCTGTCAAAGCTCCAAAGGGAACAAAATGCTGTCCAGGAATCACAACGTGTCCCAGCCCGAGGCGCAGAGAAATGGCCTGGGGATGCAGTCAGATCAAGGCTTTGTGGGATCGAATTTACATCCAGGGAGAGGCATCTACCAGAGTGGAGACTATTCCAAGCCCGACACAGACTCTGGGTCCCAGTTGTGCTTACCCTGCGATTCCGATGTCATCTTTTCCCCCGGACAGAATCGCTTGATGTCTACAAGGGTGTTGGTCAGCGAGCTTCGGGCCCACACACACTACACTTTCATTGTACAGGCGAGAAATGGGGTCTCCCAAAGCAGCGGCGCAGGAACGACCCAGAGCGTGTCTGTGACGGTCACCACAAACCAAGCCGGTGAGATAAATGCGTTTGTCTTCTCTATTGTGCAAAATGTGCTTAAAATCATATGTGGGTCAGCATAGCGGCATCTGCTCAGTCCTCATGGGTCCACTGGGAAGCAGGTCCTTGTGGGTGTATGACGTGTTGGAAGCATGAGGTGGATAGAAGAAGATTTTCTTTTGCTTTAGGCCTTTGGATTTGAGTTGGGCTCTAATTAACCATTATTTTGATCCATCAATTAGTTAACTTTCTTTTGACAAAAACAAAGTGAGACCATCTTCATAGAGATGACTTGTTTCACATTGGGATTGGGTATCGGCAGCCATCACATCAGAGTAACAAAGGAATAACTTATAACAGAGACATAGGGTCAGTTTGGCCCTCAGGCGTTCTCACATTTGTTTACTTGTAATTGCTAACCGGTGCTCTTAATCAATTACAGTCCGAGCCTTCAGTGTAATGACAACCAAATAAAATTTGCTTTGCAAATGTAGATCCGCCATTGTATTTTTGCTTTTATTAGAAATCCCGGAACTTGAAACACTAGCTCCTAATCAAACCATCAGTCTGTCACTGCTCTGTCCTCCTACACATTACAAATGCTGAATTAATTATATGGATGCTCACTGGAGGCTGTCAAAGAGGAGAGATGTAAATCACTGAATGCAAATACAGTGGGTAGAGAAAAGCAGGTTTGTCAAAAAATGATTAGACGTAACTTCACTTGACATGCAATATTAATGAAAGCATGTACAGTGTGACTCAGGCGTTCACCCCTGGAAAAGTCTCTCCGTTTTTATGATGTGTTTCATTTTAGCTGCACAGGTGACATGGTGTGTGTAAGCTTGTCACATACGCTCTCCATTAGTTCCAAGGGGTGCTGTGTTCACATGCTGCTGCTACATCTCAACTGTCATTGTACCAAAGCATTAACAGTGTCGATTAGATGCCTGAGCACCTGCTTAGGTTCAGTTGCCCCCGGGAAATAACTTCATGCTCAGCACCAAAGTGTGTCTGGCATATATCAAGTCCAAGCTGCACTGCCATATGGCCCAGTATCACATAACAGTTGCAAAAGAGGACAAAATGCAATGAAGGACCCAAAACTGTGGCAGACGAGACTTCAGTGAAGGTCCCTATTGTGGAGTGTGGAAGATGAGATGTAGGTCAGCTCACAGCTACAGTGGGTCACTGGGAATGTTGACAAACAGGACATGGACTCTGGATACAGCTGCGAGTCATAACTGCAGAAGTACAGTATATAGTAGAGTTTTACTAAGTGCATTCTTGTCTCTGTCAGCTCCCTCTCCTGTAACATTCGTCCAAGCCACCGAAGTCACCAGACACAGTTTGTCGTTGGCATGGCAACAACCAGAACGACCCAACGGGGTCATTCTCGAATACGAGATCAAGTTCTATGAAAAGGTGAGGCGGACATAGTAAATATATTGATTTCACTGATGCTTGTGATGCATTTGCAATCAGGTTCCAACTCCAGTGCCTTTTGTCTCGTCTAATCAGGATCAGAAAGAGAGGTCCTACCGCATAATGAGGACTTTCTCCCAGATTGTGGATGTGGCCGGCCTCAGCCCGCTCACGGTCTATGTGTTTCATGTGCGTGCCCGCACGGCAGCGGGATATGGGGACTTCAGCACGCCCTTTGAATTCTCCACTAATTCAGGTATTTTCAATACACAAGAGAGAATAAACACTTATCTACAAAGAACCTTTTGCTTTGAGATGTCATTTCTGCAGCCTGTTAGTGTTGTATCTTTATTATGGACAGTGGTGCATTTCGGCTTCTCATTACTGCTTTTCTCTCAGATCCTTTCCCTCTGATTGGAGAAGGGGTGAACTCAGCCTTCCTGCTGCTGTCAATCAGCGGCCTTGGGATTTTACTCCTGATATCCGCAGCTGTCTTCATCATTACCCGCAGGTACACACCTACACTCTCATTATTCCCTGTATGTTAGCTTTCCACACTTGCTGACTCTTTCCCATCATGCAATCTGAGCAAACCGGTGATGTCAATAATATGCATTTCTTCTGCTAAGCTGCCATTATGCATCAAAATAATATGAGTGTTACCTGGAGCTTTTAAAGGGGATTAGAGTGGAGACAGTGCTAATCCCTTTGTCCCTGACTTGTCATTACTGTCTCTTCAGCAGTGGGGTTTGTGTGTCCTGTTCTCAGCAGACGTGCACGCTCACATGCACAGACACACAAAGCTTCACACACACCTGCTCCACCACAAAGGTGTTTGTGACAGTTTCTTTGTTTAATGGAAAACACCTTTCATCTCCTGCTACCTGAGGCCTTGCCCCTCCTCCTGCTCGTCCCTCAGTGCTTTCATCTGCTCGCTCAGCTTTCCTCTGTTGTCATTGTCATTATTTTGAATTACTGGAAACCACAATAAAACACAAAGGACACAATCGTTTATGGGCTTTTATTGTCCAAATCGACTGCATAATCCCAATACATAATCCCATACCAGAGTTCACTTTACTTAATCTATTTTAAGGGCCATCGTTAATACTGATGTCATTATTTCTCACCAGGAGGAGTAAATACGGCAAAACCAAACAAGATTCTGAAGAAGAGAAACATCTTAATCCAGGTATAACACATATTCTGTCCGTGTTTCTTTGTCCTCCACCTGCACACAAATGGCAAGAACATTTGCATAACACACGCGCATCATTATACAACTAATATTTCTCACTAATCCGCCCACCTTTCCTCCTCCTCGTCTTCAGGAGTGAAAATCTACATAGACCCATTCACCTACGAAGATCCTGATCAGGCCATCCATGAGTTTGCCAAAGAGATTGATGTCAACAGTATCCACATCGAGAGAGTTATTGGCATGGGTAAGGCTGGCTCCAGTGCGCAGACCCACTCACACACACTGGGCACGCACTCACACGGATGTACTCTTCATGTGTGTAGGAGAGTTTGGAGAGGTGTGCAGCGGCCGACTGCGTTTACAAGGGAAGAGGGAGAGCTACGTGGCCATCAAGAGCCTCAAAGCAGGGTACTCCGACAAGCAGAGGCGGGACTTCCTGGCAGAGGCGTCAATCATGGGCCAGTTTGACCATCCCAACATCATCAGACTGGAGGGAGTTGTAACCAGATGTAAGATAGACCACAAGCTGACAGGCACAGACTACAGACTATAGAGCAGTCCTTTTCCCAGACCTAATTGTATCATTTATTTATTGTAGGTAAGCCACTAATGATCATCACAGAATACATGGAAAACGGATCATTGGACGCTTTTCTTCGAGTAAGTTCTTGTTTCTGTTCTTTGTGAAAATTGGCTTCTTCATTTTCCTGACACACTTGTTGTTTGTGCAGAAACACGATGGTCAGTTCACAGTGATCCAGCTGGTGGGCATGCTGCGGGGCATCGCCTCGGGGATGAAGTATCTGTCAGACATGAGCTACGTGCACAGAGACCTGGCGGCGCGCAACATCCTGGTCAACAGTAACCTGGTGTGTAAAGTGTCCGACTTCGGCCTCAGCAGAGTTCTGGAGGACAACCCAAACACAGCTTATTCCACCAGGGTATGAGTTTATATTCAAATGCAGGATGTTTTAGTGGTCTGCTGTGTCCACATTAACTAATAGGTTTTAACATTTCCTTGTGAAAGGGGTCAATAAAAATCATTATTTATGGTGTCTGTTTAATGCTTTAGGAGGCCACTGGGACTTACCTTTCCCCTGGAGGAAAGATCCCCATCAGATGGACTGCCCCAGAGGCTATAGCCTACAGGAAGTTCTCCACAGCCAGTGATGTATGGAGCTATGGCATTGTCATGTGGGAAGTGGTGTCGTATGGAGAAAGGCCTTATTGGGACATGAACAACCAAGACGTAAGTATGGCTGCCTGAAAGCCGTCCTTTTCTCCATGGAACACACTGACACAGGGGGTATTGTTTACTATAAAGCCACTTTTCATATAAATCATCATCACATAAACTTATTATTAGATTATCTTAACTGCTGTAATTACCTTTAATTGAAGAGGCATGATTAAAAGGATCATGTATGATATTTCAGAATTTTCAAATAACTGCAATCCTGCTGTCTTGTTGTAGCAGCACAACCTAAGTGTACATTTAACAACCCTCGCGGCCACTTGATTGTCATGAACGCATATTTATAAACTTGAGTATGTGTAAGAAGAGAGAAGCAAAGAGGATGATAGGTGGGTTCAATAACCCGAATATCATCCTCTTTTCCACATTTCATACATATGTGCTATGTGTGTGCATTATACGTTTTGGTTTAATGTACAATTAAATTTAAGAGCAAATTTTCAATCACTCCTCTATTGAAGCTGGTTGAAGTGAGTCAAAGAGCCTTTGTGGCAAATGGAAATGCCTGCAGTGTGATTCATCTCATTAACGGCCTGCTTTATCTAAGGAGCTTGTGGTTGGACATAGGAATAAAGTTGTAATTATTCAGTAAAACATTTGTTGATTAATTATTCTAGTCTGTCTGTCGTTTTCTGGATCATTTAAATATTCATCACACTAGTCTTCATAGTGGCTGCTCGCAAAGTTAACCTTTAGAGTTTTTTTGTGTGAAACCAGTGAGAGGTGGATCCTTTAAATGTTATACGTGATTGTGTTACTGAAATCAATAGCATAAATAATTAAGAGAAAAACATTAATGTTAGGACCCAAATGTTACGCCAGGAGCTCATGTCGCAAATCTTCTACTTTACAAATCTGTCATTATCACGCAGATATGAAATAATATAAAATAATGTGTTGTCAGCTGTTCTACATTATGTGATCTTAACCCCTTCACTGTCCACAGGTCATCAAAGCTATGGAGGAGGGCTATCGTCTTCCAGCGCCGATGGACTGTCCCGTCGTGCTGCACCAGCTCATGTTGGACTGTTGGGAGAAGGAGCGCGCAGAGAGACCCACCTTCAGCCAGATCCTAAACATGCTCGACAAACTCATCCGTAACCCAGGAACCCTGCGGCGCACCGGGGGAGACAGGTGTGTGGCTGTACTTCTATAAAAGCATTTATCAATTTCTCTGACAAATTAACCACTTCTCTTTTACCATCACAGACCCTCAGCCGCCATTTTGGAAACAGATCTTGGCACCGACATGTGTGTGTCAGTCATACCTGACGGGTGCTTACAAGAGTGGTCAGTGTGCGAGTGGCTCCAGTCCATCGGTCTGGATCGCTACAGGGACACACTGGCAGCCGCAGGGTACACCAGCCTGGACAGCCTTCTCACACTCACACACCAGTAAGTAACTATCAAATCCCCTTCTCTTTCAAGTCTACAATTATCTCATCATTTATTCAATTTAACTTATCTATTTATTTCTTCATCAACAAATTCATAAACAATATAATAACACAAATACATAGTTGGCCAATTAAAGTTGTCATAAGATAAGATTTCCCATGTGATATTAATGAAATGATGCTTCTACAGGGAGTTGGAAAGACTTGGAATCATCACACCTTCACATCAGGACATATTACTGGCTCGAGTGCAACAGGAAATGTTTTCCCAAATGGAACACATGCAACACACGATGGTTCCAGTCTGAGCTTCTGGAATCACTGGAGAACAATTTCATTTTACCTCATCCATGCACTTTAGAGGAACTTTTTGAAAACTGTTGGATTACATTGACTGAAGTACATACTACGAGACAGAATTTGAAGCCGCACTTTTGTTTACTTCTTCTGTGGAGGACAGAACATTTCTGCAGATAACTTTCAGCTACTGAGGGTTTTACACTCGAATGTTTATGATGACATTTTGTTTGATGTTTTTGAAGGCTGACATGTAAGCCTGTGCAGACGCTGTTTGGCTTCAGATTCTTTCATTTGCTGCTTTGGGCTGGACTTGAAGAAAATGTGCGTCTCTGTGTGTGAGCGTGTGACTGTGACTGTGTGTGTGTGTGTGTGTGTGTGTGTGTGTCATGTGTGATTGAACGATAGGTCCCTTTTAAGATGTCAGAATCTTGATTATGCAAAGTTCCCAGAAAGATGGGAGGAGCTGTGCCGAATGTATTCCTACCACTTAACATGGACACCACTAATAACCTAAATGAAAAGTGTCTTTTATTTGAGTGTTTTAGAAATAGATTAGAAAAATGTCTTTTGTGTCCAAGCCTTTGTCTGATGCTAATATTTAGCTTCAAGGAACATTTTGTTTATTTATTGCCTTTTTTATCTAGTTTGTAAAATGTACATTAGTATTGAGGAACAATTGTAATCATTGCCATATTGCATTGCAATAAATGAGAACTGTATTACAAGTATTTTAATTGGATTGGACCTGTGTTAGCTATTTGATTTAATTGCTGTGGATAAAGGCATTCAATTCTCTATTTAAGTGTGGCAGGAGAATGTGTTCTGGGAGATTTGAGACAGACGCCTTGACAGGGAAAACAAGTCCGGAGAGAAGCGCCAGTTAAAACTCTGCTGGTGTTAGATCACAACGTGTGAACGCTGGGCCAGACACGAATGAAGGGAGACTTTGAGGAAGACAGAAAGTGGAATAAAAAAGTATAGAATCCTCAGTAAGCTGTCATAGCGAGCCTCTTCTGCGTTCTGTTTTCTCCTTTTCTAAATTGGGCTGAGTGTGCAGTGCATATTTTGTTGAATCAGCAAACATCTGTCTTCCCCAACCAATATTCCAGCACACAAACACACACCCAGGGGAGCATCTTTGATACATGAACCAAATGGAGATATGATTCCAGCAGAAATGTCAGTGTGTTTTTCTCCAGCCTAATGAGCACTGCCTTCAAGCACAATCACTCCCTTCCTCATTCACTTCACTACATTCGAATCACACAGCACAAACACAAACGCTGATGGGGTTTAATGAGCCACTTCTGTCTGAGCAACAAAAAGAGAAGGACTCTGGACTCCAGCAATCAAAACTGCAGCAAGGCGCTGACACCACACTTGGCAGGTAGCCTTTGTGACAGTGCCTCAAACAGAATTGGCATAAAATATGGAATTTGAATGATTGCTTTCAATTACCACAAGTAAATGTTCTCAGTCCTGAATAACTAAGTGCTTATACTGTGGAAATGTACTGTTATTTTTGTGTTTTATCTTTGAATGTCAATTCAAGGGGAAACATCAAGGGGAAAAGAACTGTGCCTTGTGGGATCCCTCATTTTTAGTTTTTAACAATCCGTTTCCTTGTTTCTGTCTTTACATATAGACAAGGTATCGGACTATGCACGTGATAAGGTCCTGCAGAGATGTTGCAACAGCTGAAGGAATCATTTAACAGGATGAAAAGGACACAGTTTAGGTCTTGAATCCACATTGACTCATGCTAGTTTGAGCACCAGTAATTTTAACCTTAAAAGACACTCTTGTTGTATAGAGCAGGGGTAAATCAAATTCAATCTCTCTGTCTCGGCGTCTCAGTGGGAGGCAATTGTGTGTTTTGTGTCCAGATTAGGGTGGGCATACAGAAGGCTAATCCCGGCCCGCTCTTCCTTGTGGGAGTGGCAGCGGGGTGTCTTTGGTGCGCGGCCGGCCGTGAGCTGAAGGCTGTGAGACTCAGGCCTGCACACGGGCAGCTCTCTGCGCGGATGGAGCGCCACATCACGGAGGTGCCCCTGGTTCAGGATTAGAGCCTGAACCTCTGAGGGTGACGGAGTGCTACAGGCATTCCCACGCTAACATGAACAGGACAGCACTGGGTGCAGTGTTTTACAACCCTAGTGGTGGTGGTGGTGGGGGGAAGTGGTTTGGATGGTGTGTGGAAAACAAAAAATAACATCTGAAAAAGACAATGGTAATAATGATAATAATCTCATCTCCAGATAAGCAAGATACAATAACCTGACAGAACATTTTACATTTTTATTTTGTATAACATAACAATGACTTGTAATGAAGGCAGGCCAAAAACTGTTGCCAGGTACCGTACTGGTCTGTCGTCTATGCCCTTGTTAATGTTAATGATAATAACAACAAACGTTTTATATAATATTAATAATAATAATAATAATAATACATTTAATACATTTTGCACTGTACATTCAGTACACACAAGGAATCCTATGATAGATGCATAAAATCCAAATAAAAACAACACACACAAGTATTGACACATAAGAAACTAAGGCACTTATACCTTAAAACAGACTAACAGGCCTTTTTAAAATGGGGTTTCTGGTTGTCTTTAACCACCTAAACACTCCCTCAGAAACTCTTGGAGGGCGTTCCAGAGACGAGGGGAAATTGCCTCTAAAGCCCTAGCTCCTGTGGAGAGCCTAGCCAAGGGTGTATGAGGAAGTGGACTGTGAGCGCCTGGAGGTGGTGTGTGGGCATCTGTACGCTATTGCTATACAGAACACTGTATACTGTATTCTGTCATGGATGTCCCATCCAATGAAGGGACTGGAGGACAGGGGAGATGTGTTCATATGTGCCTCCCTGTCAGATCCTGGCCCCGACAGTTCTGATTGTGCTGGAGCTTGGACCACAAGGTTCTGACCAGGATCCTATGTACTGGAAGGACACTTTTTAGAGGTGGTGGTGGATCTGGTTCTCAAATGAAAGATAAGGATCAAATGTGACCTTTGTAATGAAGGGAAAGGTATTTTGTGGCCTGAGACAAGAATATTGGAAATGGCAGACTGACAGAAGTGAGGCTGCCAATTCCTCCTGACCAATCATTCATGCACACATCCCACTCATACTGGGCACTATGGGTGAAATCTCTTGGTAGTACACCACAACTGTTTGGCATATTTCAACTGTCTGAAATAAGTTTGGGTTGACATTGATGGTTGACTTTGTTTGTAACTGACTACTTTTGGGAAAATGTGAAGTAGCTATATAATGGAGAGATACAGCATAGAGCGGGTGTTTGGAGAGGAGCAGCTGTCCGAGTTGGCCGGTCTGTCCCTGTCGTTATTGTGTCCAGTCATTCGTGTCTTGGCACAGTCCCCCTGCTGCTGCTGGACAGGTAGCATCTGACACACATTACGCCACTATTAATGTCTTCTGCTCAGCCATTACCACACACACAAACAGCCCCAGGCCATGCATTCTGCCGAGCAAAGCATCTCGTGTGATACAAAGATGAAAACGCAAGAGACTTTTGGAGAAAATAACAAAAATAATGCATTTGTTTTTTTAGGGCTTTTTGGGCACACAAAGACACTTAACATGTCCTTATTCTTTCCCTCCATATATGGTTGTGATACACTACTACTGTAGCCACAGCTGCCCTGGGGCACATTGACAGAAGCGATGCAACCAGTGTGTGCCATCGACCCCTCCGAAACCCACCAACCAAATGCACAACCACCAGATTCATTCTAGGCAATTTGAGTGAAGTGTCTTACCTTCACTCACATGACTTTTGTGAACGTGTCAATGATACATTATCTGAGTAACTAGTATTTGGAGCTTGTTCTATCTCCAAGTACAGAAAGGACACAGTGATAGTTTGGCACTTTACAGCCATAGCCGCCCCACTGTGGCAACTGATGTTCCCAGCGGGTTCCCATCACAGTACTAAGTAAGTAAGTAAAATGTATTTGTATAACGCGTTTCACAGACCAGGATCACAAAGCGCTTCACATTTAAAACATGCCGCTAAAAATAATACAAAGAACAAGTCAGATTTAAAAACAAAGACACTGAAGACGGCCCTCATCATGAACACCGATCACAGAGGCCTATGTACAGTGACGAGAGAAAGCCTGTCTGAATAAACATGTCTTTAGTTGGGACTTGAAATCATCAACAGACTAACAGAGGGTCTAGCGCAGAGGCTGGGGAAGCTCATTTCAAAGATGAGGAGCAAAAGCCTGGAAGGATCTGTCTCCTCGGGTTTTAAAACAAGTGCGGGGATCATCTATAGGTTCTGAGTGGAGGACCTCAGGCTCCTGTTAACCTACTAACCAGGCCTTGTCCTGCTTAGCTTCAGGGGTCTGACAGCATCTGACTATCACATGCAGGTATGGCCACTACTAAAAGAAAAGATCTGTCACATCTGAGACGCAAAATGAAATGTGAGGTCTATTTCTAAAAAGAGGCACTTCTGGTTTGAGGACAAGCCTATGTTAGAAATTGGATGCACCACGGAAATGTACTTCTATCTATCTATTCTATCTGAACAAGCTCTGAATAATCAAATTAATTTATTCTTGACACGTTCACAAGAGTAAAGACAAACATAATTAAAATCAAATTAAACATAACCTGCCATACCTTCATACTGTCACAGAACATGCCATAATAAGTCTGTCTGGACGCAGCTGTTAGTGCTTGTGCTTCACAGTAAGAAGGTCCAGCATTTGACTCCACCTCCAGGAGCTTTTGATTGGAGTTTGCATGTTCTCTCCGTGTTTGCATAGGTTATATCCGGGTGCTCCGATTTCTCCTACCCCTCAAAATATGTTCAATAAGTATGATTGTAATTAGAGCGAGAATTGACTGTAAATGAGGAATGAATGATTGTAAATTACTAGAACTGTGAAGCTGTAAAGTTCTTTGTGTGTCTTTGGTCTATGAAATGTTATGATATAATAATAATGATGATAATAATGATAATGATAATGATAATAACAATAATAAAGAATAATAACAATGATACATATTATTTATAGTGCACTTTCCATTATTGGGAACTATAATTGTGAAACACATTAGGATATTAGAGAAGACATTCTGTATTTCCTAATCCTATTACATCGGACAATAAAAAAGTCGAAGAGCCTTAAAAGAAAAATGTCATTGAAAGTGCCATGACTTGAATTCTGAAGACTTCATTTTCTACCTTTGTCCGTCTTATTTTCTAATCCAATTGAATACAAAGTTGAGCGTGTAGACATCTTTTGTTTGGGTGAAATTATCAGTGTGGTTGGGGGCCCTTATCATCTCTGCTGGACTGCGGGTCTCATCCTATTGTTGGTGTTTTGAGGATTTGGAGTCTGCTGGTATGTCTGTCTGCTTTAAGAGGTGCCTATGAGGAGATTGGGGTGTGGCCACAGGACCCCCCACATCAGGTCTTTGTGGAGAAGAATCCCTCAGGAATACCATCGCGATTAACATTAATCCTACAAGTCTGTGCGCAAACAACACAAGCACGTCTGAAATCTCCCGACTCAGCCAAAGCAAATACCTGGACCCACTGGCAATTTGTCTCTACATGATTCAGGATAAGAGCATAATGATAATGTCTCAAAGCGAGTGGACTCACACGATTTAAAGCTGTGGATAATTTAACGCAGTAGAAACTTTTAGAATTAGATAATCGTATATACATTAACGCCTCAGATTCAAAATATATGGAGCAAAAACAGAGCCTTGGGGGACTCCCTATTTCATGCTTATGAATTTAATCTGATGTGATTTTGAGGAATGAAGTTTCATACACTAGGCAGCACAAAGGGTGGAAGCATTATAACCATATGGTGCTTGGTCTCCGACATACCAGCGACCACAACAATTGTACAGTCAAGAGGACAGCTGCTTGAAAAAGGGAATAAACAAAAACAGTGTTGTGATACATTTGAGAATATCTCAAATCATTGTCCGAGCCAGCAATGAAGACGGAACCTCAGATAACATCTCCTTAAAGCGAATCTTATTAAAGTACACTTGTCCCAGCAGATCCCACAGAGCACTGTTCCTGCCAATCCATGTGTGGGGTCGAACCAGAATAATATTTGTGAAAAGATCAGGTAGAAGAGGGAATAATCCTTACATTCTGAATAAACACATTGAGGAGGAAGCAGTCGTTACTGGTTAATGTGACAAACATGACTCATGACTAACCCCAGAGACTTGTGTGTATGTTCATGTGTGTGTGTGTGTGTGTGTGTGTGTGTGTGTGTGTGTGTGTGTGTGTGTGTGTGTGTGTGTGTGTGTGAGTGTGTGTGTGTGTGTGTGTGTGTGTGTGTGTGTGTGTGTGTGTGTGTGTGCGTGTGTGCGTGTGTGCGTGTGTGCGTGTGTGTGTGTGTGTGTGTGTGCGTGTGTGTGTGTGTGCGTGAGTGTGTGTGCGTGCGTGTGTGTGTGCGTGAGTGTGTGTGTGTGTGTGTGCGTGCGTGTGGGTGCGTGCGTGTGCGTGAGTGTGTGTGTATGTTCATGTGTGTGTGTGTGTGCGTGAGTGCGTCTGCGTTTAAATATTGTCATTCTTAATTGTTCCAAAAAAATGTTTTATCAGTATATCATATTACACTTATAATAATATAATAATATTAGCACTATATAAGCACTATTTTGTGAGGTTATTTTTGTTGCTAGATTATACAACAGATGCACTGATTTACACTATAGAGTTATAAATAATAATATGTACAAAACAAACAAACAATGCTTTCAGATCGTATGGTCAGTATTTCCAATCAGGCTTTTATAGACAGGTTTGTATAGTTCATTCAAAGTACAATGAATACTTTCACTTTCTGTACATAATGATTATTATTAAATATACCTATTGCTTACCTTTCTATTGTTCTTCATTGGCTCAAACATAGAGCGAAGTATTCAACAAAAACAGTTTATCTATGGTGGCTTGATCTGTGTTAATTAAATGTTCTATTCTGCTTAAAGGAATGCCAGGAGAGTGAAGGAGACGGATTAAAACGAGATGAGCAGAGAAAGTCTTGTCCTTCAGCATCCCTGCCTCCCGTTCAGGATGGATAGATGATCAATAGGAGAGAGGCCGTAGAGGGGATTAGGATTAGAAATCAATGTCTTTGTTTTCGTCAGCTTCCACCAATAAACACTGCCTTAAGACACTGTCCGTGAAGAGAGAGGAAAGAGTCTTCCCATAGCCCCCCTGAGTGCACCACTACACACCATTATGGTCTCACCTTTCTCACTGAATATCTCACTGCTAAATCACAGAAATGATTCACTTTGCGGTAAATTTACAAAAATTCACCAGAACTGTATCAAAGAAGGATTTGACGAATCAGAGCCAAAAATGCTGCTTGTGGAGGAGAAGAGTTGGCGAGTAAAATGTTGGAGCAGAATATAGATGTTGAGATGATGCTAAAAACCTGTGGGCCGTACGGGAAGAGCCAAAGGATTCTGGGAATGTGAGGTCCCACACACACACACACACACACACACCTACACACACGCACACACACACGCACAGACGCACACGCACACACCACATAAACACACGCTCTGGACCTTTGATCCTCCCACCACACTCACTGTACAGCCACACACAGGTTAGGGTTCAGCCTTGTGTCTTTGGAGAGAACAAAGCCATGTGTTTGTGTTTGGTGCAGATAAAAGCTGATATTGCGACAGCCCGTTTCACCTGAGGTATACTGTCTGTTACTTTGTTCAGCTTTATGAAATGGAACATAAAGACTCAAAGGTGCATCCAAATTTCTGTTGGAGAAAAGATATTTTCTCAAAAAGGTCTCAAACGTCATGAACAAATACCTACAAAGAATGCATGTATAAAATGCATAAGCTATAAATTGCACGTGGATTCCGCAGCTGTCCCGGTGGAGGCCTGCTTTGTGTTGGGTTCACCTGAATTATGTTATTCTGGATATTCAGTTTATAGTTTATAATCTATCCTTTTACCTGGGAAACAAGTACAAAGTAAATATGTGAAAAGGGAAGTCTCACTGTAAAGATGTTTTGATGTTCATATGGAACATGATGATGCAATAACACTTCTTAACTTTAACTATTTGTTTACAATATTATAGTCATTTTTGCAATTATCAAATTTAGCATGCTAATGTAATTCAAAACATCAGAAAAACATAATAAGTCTTTGCTGCATTTGGAATTGACTGGGACCTTTGTGTTTGTGATACATACAGGGGTGTTCTTCCTCCCACTCCTTTTGGAGTTTAATTATGTACAGTACAGTATTATGGATAGTGGATATAGATGTATATTTTTGATTACATGATAAAGTTTTGTAAAATCTACAACGGATAATGCAATGAATGCATATTTAATGCACATTGAACTTGAGATAAAATAAACTAAATCAAGCAAGCAAGCAAAAAATACAATACAACGCATTCTCGAGACACTGTGCTCATACACTCACACATAAATCCCACACAGTTGCTGACAACAAGGAACACATACATTAACAAATTAACAAAGAATAATTCCAGAAAGAGTTGCAGTGGTATCTTCAACAGAGTGTAGAAGTTTTTAAGTAGTTAATTTACTGTAAAGAATTTGACATCCACTTGAACCATTCTAAAGTCCTGATGTGAGGCTGGAGCCAGCCAGTGGCCTATACTGTTCACACAAATAGAAAAACTGCTGTTTACAAAAGAACCCAAGCCATTCAGGCTTTTGCATCAGACATATCTGACATTTACAGTGTTGCAGTTATTCATTTATAGGAGACCAAACCATAAACACACTTATAACGGCCTCCAGTGCTGTTTATAAGCAAGAATTATTGCTAAAAGTGACAAGGCAAATGACAGTTTTGCATTTGTCGCATATAATATGTCATATGGAGGTACAGGATTGTGTTAAATACAGGATTGTGAATTATCTTAGAAAGATTATTTCACTGCCACTGTGCCAAATTTGCGTTTGTGCATGTACCAGTAACTATAGCCCTTATTATTCCCACTAAAGGCACGTTCACACTTGTTGCACTGATTCACTTTAGCTCGACAGTTTGGATTCACTCGGAGCAGACATACTTTATTTGTGGATGCAAAGCCAGTAGTCCGTTCACATCTAAGAGGAACAACAACAAAAACCCTGTGTATGAGCCCTTGGATGGTAACTTCACCTAACATAGTCTGGACAGGTACAGACTGGAAGAGCCACATGGACACAGTACAGACCAAGGATCAGGGAAAAGACCTTTGCAGAGCAATGTCTACCACACTCTTCTTCAAGATAGTGTTCCAGGGAGCGAGGGTGTGTTCAGAGGATAAAACAGGTTGGACAGACTTATTAAAAAATCAGGGACTGTAGAAGGGTCTCCACTGCCCACAACCAAGCTGACACAGAGAAATGAAACTTAAAAAGCTCAGATCCATCAGAATCCATCCCTTGCACTCTCTACATGCTGTGGAGGTGATCAACTCCAGATCCTTCAATCGTAGAATCCTCCCTCCGAGATATAAATCAGAACGCGTCATTGCTGCTGCTGTGTTAGACAGAATGAATGTCCAAATCACCAGAGTACAGTGTTGTCACGTTATCAATAATGTTTCTATTCATCCATCCATCTGCCTGTCTGTCCGTCCATCCCTCTATCTTACATACAGTGCCTTTGTAAGTTACCAGTACATTTTCTGTTTCCGTTTTAAGATTAGAGCCAAAGTTGGGGGGCTTTAAGCAAATTAGTCAAATACAAGGGCATCTAGTGCAAGTTTCTAGCACATTTATTCCATATAAGTTTTAGTTATCTGCTTTTTGCACAGCGCTGTGATATCCAGTGCACTTCATTTACAGCCCATTTAACAAACACAACAGTTGTGAAGCAAAAAACGACAACAACAAGCCTAACTAGCACGCAAATTAAACATAATGAATAAAACAGCAACACACATGATTATTGTAATTATGTGGGCATGTTTTCACTGTGGGGCAATAGAAATAGAATTATGGCGAGTTTTGTAAATGTACAAATGTGGACGTTTATCTAGTTAGAGCTAAACCCAGCCGAGTGTGAAGCGACAGAAGGAAAGTGTGTCCTCTGACTGAACTGGTTTCAACTTGGTCGTGGCTGTCTTACCCAACCCAAACCTTTCCCCCCGATGTGTTTGTTGGACATGGGTCAGTTGTTTACATTTCTGAAACCCACCATGAACAGGAGTGAGCATACTGTGAAAACTATTAAAACAATATAATTGCATGGGTTCATTAAAGAGGTGTGAATAATGTATGAATTGCAGGTATTATTAACTTGTTCTTTTCACGATTGTAATTGTTATTAACCACTCCAATGGTACTCCAGGGTGTGACCCAGTTATGAATAGCTGGTAATTACAGTGCAGAAAAATGTACAATTGGCCCCCATTGCCTATACTGTAGTTCCTTCAATGTATCTATCTATAGTGAAAAAACTACTGTTTACTATAATATAGAATTTTAAATTTGTTAAACTGCAGTGGGGTTTTGACAAAACAACAAACATTATGACAGAAGAACTCATCTCATGTAAAAAAAAATATTGGACTGTAACTTGAAACTTTGCTCGATGAAAAGAAAGTTTTGACTGCTTTATGTTGAAAATAGCTTGAAGAGGTATTTTAGCACAACCTGTCATTGGTGAAGATGGAGAAAAGGAAAGTGAGAGAAACAATTGTGTGGGTGTCTGCTGATCCTTGTCCGTCACCTACATTCCATCACAGAGCGACATGGCTGACTTGTCTCTCTGAGTGACTTTCCCATCTGCTGTGCGTATCTCTGCACAAAACCTCTCAGTTATAGGCCCAAAAGAACCATCTCTCCACTCACACACTTGTTTGTGCTGAATATCTCATTCTTCCCAATCTTCAGGAGCCCGTGTTGCTTTGAAAAAGATCTATATCTCAGCAACTTGGGCTTTGTCTCAATTCCCCTCTCTGAAAAGTGACTATTAAGCTGCAGATTAATGCAGTAAGATATACATTTCTTAATGAAAAATTTGGACTTAAAATGTTAGGGTGGAATATGAGAGCTAGTCATTGAGCGTTTTACAGGCTCTTGTGCCATCTAGTGGACAACTGATGTCGGTAAACAATGCTGTTAGTACAATGTAGCCGTGAAATGGTTGGAACGTAGGTTTCTAACCGTAAAATTAAAAAAAAACTTCTCTAAACGGAACCAAGAAGCTCCGCCCACTTCACAGCTCCAGACAATAATGCAGTGTTCCCCACACCTTTTACATTGAAAACACTCACAGGGCACACCACCAGCTGAATCTGAAACTATATTAAACTCTGAATTCTTCATTAACAAAATAAAACAATCCTCAAAGTGATTTATATAGAAAATCAAGCAAGAGCAAAGTCTTTCTTATCGTCTCACATTATCACGACTAATTAGGTTTAGAAAGGTACGCCCAACATGCCATGTCACAAGGGTTGAAAAACACTGCAATTATACAACTAACAAGCCAAAGTATTTATAATTAATTAGATTATTTATAACTAACCACAAAAAAAACTTTAAAAGATTTTTATTTTTTATTTTCACAATATAATATTTATTTTCACAGTGATTTGCTACAAACACTGCCCACAAACAGGCCAATAAGAATGAACATAAAATACACTATACATGTACTTGTAGCAGAGTTGTATATCCAACACAGAGATTTGAAAAAGTATACCAAGTATGAAAAAACACAGTATTTTCTTTACCTCCCATGATTCTTCACAAACATGAACTTACACATACAAAAAACCCTGTCACATCTGTTTTTCATGCACCAGAAAAGTGGACCCATGCAAAACAACAGCTGTGCAGACACTTACAAAATGCACATTCTGCCATCAGACGCTGTTACAGTATCGAAAGTACAATTTTATTACCAGTAATAGGTAAGTCATCCAATAAGGCATACAGGACAAAGCCATTCACTGCCAAATATTAATGATATATTGAATGTGATAAAAGGGAGAGAATACTGTAGCCTATAAAGGTTATCCCATGTGTGTACTGTTAGTAAAGTGCAAACAATCATGAATAAATATTTCTCAATTAAAGTTATATTTTGCCTCATTATTGCATAGGCTAGCACATATAAAATAATACGTAAGGTCACTCAGATGTGCCTGTGTTTATCCTTTTGCATATAATTATCAAAGTATAAAGGTAGACATTTATTTGCGTATACTGTCTTTGTCTCACAGTAAATCTGAAGGCTTTTTGAGTGGCCTCAAAAAGCCTCACATTGTGTTGCTCTGTTGCTCCACAGTTGGTTACTAAGGAAGCAGAAAAAAACAGTTTGAACTGTAATTATAAGTGGCAAAAACCATAATAAAGATAATGTATATGCTTACGGTCTCGCTCTCCCCTTCGGATCCTCTTCTCGAGCTGGGGTGCAGAGGAGAGTAGATCCAGCTCTGGTCATCCTGAGTCTGCAGTGTCACCGTCCGGCCAGCAGAGGGCAGCACGAGGAAAACAAAGTTAAATTAATATGGGACACAAATTCATGTTTCTTTTGGACGCAAATTCCCTTCTTTCAGAGAAGTAAAGGAAATGCTGTGAAGCATAGTAAAGATTTCTATTGGTATTCACCAGTGTTTTCCACTTTCACTGACAGAGAAAGTATTCTGAGTAGCAACGCTCGGTTAAAGCTGGGAAACCTAACTTTAAAATCACAAAAAGCTCCTTGCTTTCAGAACAGTTTGTGCTTGCCTCTGTCACAGATTAGACCAGTTTTATCAGACAGAAGAGTAAAAAAGAGAACCTGCCCTCACTCGACCAATCAAGTATCAAATAGGGACTCACAAGGTTCTTTCTCACAAGTCTAAGAAATATAGCAGGTTATTTTTGTGGTCATATTCGGCCACAAAAATGTATTATTTATTTTAAAAAAGTTAGGTACCCCAGCTTAAATACTACTGCATCAATGACTACTAATACTAATACTACTAATGATAATACTATCCAAAGTGAACAGCTACTAGTCCAAGCACATGTCATACTCTGTTGGCTTCGTTCCATCACGAGCCACACTACTCTATAAGCCAGAGTCAACATCAAGAAACGCTTGACTCCGTGACTTACACTGTAACTCGAACTAGAATTGAGTTTACGACGGCCCAGTACTGGGGAGTACACCCAGTATCTGCCGTCTGCGTACTGATGGATCCAAACAAAGCAGAACATGGAAAATGAAGTTTTTGATGAAGGACATATGGATTTATGATTCATAAAGTAGACATGACAAACACAAAGGGTATGACCGTGCAGACTCATGTACTCTGAGGTCGACTGATAGTTCATCGAGGGGTTGTGTTTTTTAAAAATTATTTTAGATAAGGTTATTCTTTTATGTAATAGGAGCATTTATACCAAGGGTTAAAACAAGGTCAGGTTGACAAGATAATCCATGTGCTATGAGTTACATAAGAATAAACTGATTTTTACAGTGATCTAGTTCAATGTAATACACCTTTCATGTTTATCTCTGGTTTAAATTTCTATTGCTGTACTTTCTATGTAAAACAATGCCATCGCCATAGAGACATGCAGGTAGCCATTGTACATTTATGCCCCTTTAACCAGCTTTGCTATGTGCATTATGCTCATGTGCCTTTATGGGGTAGATTGCTTCATTACAAAACCTTGACTGAAACGATTTGCAATTATGTGAATGTTTAAACTTTCCAAGTAGATCAAGGACAACGAGATAATAACCCGGTCTGGTTCTTTTACATGAAATGAAGAAAAGTAAAAGCAAATTCTGTAAATACTCACAAAGTAGATGTCAGAAACCTGGACTTCACCTTCCAGCGAGTTGTTGCTGCTGGATACGGATAGGTGTTGGCTGGATGTCAGTGGAGGGCGGCGAGGGGGGGGCTGAGGACCTGAGGGATGTGGGGTGGACAGGGTTGAGGTGGGCTGAATCTGAGTGGTTTTGTTTGGGGTGGGCTGTGTTTGGGTTGGTTGGTTTGGGGTGGGCTGTGTTTGGGTGGGTTGGTTTGGAGTGGGCTGGGTCAAAATGGGCTGGTCGCTGGAGCTTTGGGAGAAACTTTCTGAAGAGGCAGGCCAAATGGGAATAAAAGCAGATGTGGGTGCTGAGGTAATATCTGGTAACACCGGAGTCAAAACGGGAACGCGTAAACTGGTAGGGGAATGGAGGGGCTTCGTGGAGGGCTGTATCGTGGAGGTTGCGAGTGTGGCGGAGGAGTGGGAAGACAGAGGAGCAGAGGAGGTGCGAGAGGGCAGTGTGGAGGAGGAACAAGGGCCTGGAGCGCTGGATGTGGGGGGGTCCTTAGGGAGGTGCTCTGGTGACATGCACTCTAATGATATCTTCTCTGTAGCTTTGGTGAGCTCGGTGCTGTTGGGAATTTTACTGGAAAAAAAGAAGACAGAATGTCATGTCATGTCGTGTCAAACCTTTTGAATATACTCCAGAGTACTATCTATTGATAAATACCTAATTCTATATTTTGTGTGAACCCAAATGGTTTCTCATTTATTTCTCAATAAAGTACGTCTAAGAATAAGTTGGTTGAATTAATCTATTCAAGACAGCCTGAATGTCAACAAAAGTGTTTTTTGTCAGTAATTGGACGTGTTACAAATTGAAACATACATTACTTACTACTGGATTACAGCTGCCAAAAACATTGACAACAAAAAGGCATTGATTGATGTATGTATTTATGAATGTTTTAGCGTGTTACTAAAATGATCAAAAGGAGAATATAAGCTCGTATACTTGTATGCTTCCTGACCTGAGCTGCACTTCTACTGTGATAGTGTCTTGCTTTTCCTCATGGACTTCCACAATCTCCTTCTGGGACCTGTGTGCACAACAGGACACAATTACATCCAATAAAGAGTGAAGTGACAGACTATGAGCTCGCGGACACACCTGGTCACACTGGGGGACAGCATCTGTCTCCGGAAGCGCGGGTGCTCGGGCGTGTCGAAGGGGGTTGTGGGTAATGAGTTGTTGGACGACAGGGTGGTGGCGATCGATGCAGTGGTGGCATCTTCAAATGAAGGAGGAGTGTGGGGCGGATCTCTGCCTAATGGGGTGATTACAGCAGAGGGAAATATCAAATCTACATCCATGAGGTTCTACCCACGTCGCAGAGGTGTTCCTCTATAACTGTCTAAAAGTTGTCCTTTGAATAATTCATGCGTGTTTACAAAATCCTGTATTAGCTCACATTTGAGACCCCTTACATTCATAACATATATATACAGATGTGCGTGAAAATTCACATATCCAGCCACAGATTTGATTGCTCTATCCATAATTTGGAGATTAGGAATGATAATACATGATGACACTTTTAAATAATAATAATAATAATAATAATTGTTTATTTGACAATAATTGGCCTCACACAACCATTTACCATTTGTGTGTGTGTTATCATTTCTAATCTCTAAAATATGGCAAAAAAACCAAAACATTCTGCATGCAGCTGGAAACTTTCAGGCACCAATGTAAATACATACATTCAGTTTAAGTTGATGTCATAAACTAAAGGGGGTAAGTTGTCTCAACCACCAGATTGTCATGGTTGTCACTTTTGGTTCCTGTTTTATTTTGTAATTCTGTTCCCTTGTGTCTTTTGAAGATTGACTTCCTGTTCTGTTGATTGCCTGCCCCGCCCTGATTTGGTTCAACTGTGTGTCGCAGTGAAATTCCCTGTGCTCTTTCCCTCTTGTTGTCAGTCCATTGAATGTTTGTTCTTGTTTTGTCTTCAGTCCCTGTGTTTTTACAGTTTCGATTTTTGGATTCTAGGTTATTAAATTATATTTTTTGCAGTATTGAATTTTGGGTCCCTCCTCCTTTCCACCACATAACACCAATGTAAATACATACATTCGGTTAAAGTTTATGTCATAAACCAAAGGGACTAAGTTGTGTCATCCACCAGATACAGTGATATGCAAACAGGGGAGATTAAAAAAAACTAAAATCGATTGGAAATAATATTCATGATTAGTAATTAGTACAAATTGGTTATTTTTCTATTTCATATTTTTCAGAGACTAAATTGCAGCATGGCCTCACTTGGCGCTGGTAATTCTCTGCAGTCAGATTGTACTGATGTCTTGGTATCGCTATGATTATTAAGTCGAAACATATTTACTTTACACACAACATATTCATGCTTTAGCTGATGCAACATTGATTGTGTTTGGCAGCAAAAGTGTGTGTCTATTGTGGTACTTTGGTTGTGAATCTGTTCGTGAGGAACAACCATATGTCTCAGTGGTCCAAAGGCATCACAAACATAAAAACATGTGTTAGTGCAGACTGTGTGGAGCTCACCACTGTCCTGCAGCATGGGGAAACTCCGTGCTCCTCTAAGATTTTCTAGATTGTCCATGTTTTCCCGGCGGTCTTCGGTCAGCGAAGGCCGATGTGACGTGGACCCTGCGTTGGATCGGGAAGCAGACAGGGTTCCTCGACCTCGCTTGGACGGAGAGGGCCGAAGAGCTGGAGCGACAACATGTTTTCAACCTGACCTTACAAATAAAACAGTCCATACATGTGGGGACTTACAGCAGCTTTTCCTGAACACGGTTGAAGAGCAGAATCTGAAGAATCGTTCAGCATAGAAGCAAGGTCTGTGCACTGAGACGGTGTCCTGGTTTGCACCAAATTAGACATAATTATTCAAACAACTACTGCAATTATGTTAAGTGGTTAAATAACAGTGAGAATGGCTTACCCCGTCGTGAATAAGTGACTTCCAAGAGTGCTCGAGTTTCTTCAGCAGCCTGTCAGAGAAGAAAAGGAAATAATTTAGCTCCTTTCAGTGGTAATTTATTGCTGTTACCTGGCAATACAAAGATGAATCAAAGGCCTATTTATGCAGCTTAGAGTGTCAAGTTTTCATACAGTGCTATTCAGGAGACTTCAGTATTCATCACTATACACCTGTAGGACTGCAGGATGTCAATGATTCCAACAAAAAGAAGAAGGTTTTCTCCTTTAGGGCCAAGTGCTGGAATCCCTCCCATTCTGCAAATATATGAAACATAACGTTGTAAGCTATAGTAGTCTTGGGTTCGGCTAATAATATTTAAACTGCACAGTACGTGGCATCATGGTCCAGCGTGTCCTTGCACATGGAGTCTCCCTGGATGGACTCCATGGCAGTGGAATACAAGGCTCTCTGAAGGATGGGTCTCTTGGGATCAGTGCCCCCTGCTGGTGAGGCCTGGCACTGAATCTCCTTCTCTGCCACAGTTTTGTTGTGGATGCCAAGCAGGAGACTGTAATCCATGATCTTGAAACTTTCCAGAACCTGAGAATGTAATCGGATTGATTAGATGCTTACTAACGTAAACATTAGCTATAATATAAGAGGAGATGGGATTACCAAACAGTCTCTTTGCAAAGTGCGCACAAGAGCATTATAGGTCTCCTGGTCAAGTGAGATGCCTTCTGGGACATCGTTGAGAAAGTCCAGATCTTTGAAAGTGGGCTTGGCTTTCTCTCTTTCCTTTTTTGATGCACGTCTCTTACATGTCGATCCTTTTAGATCAAATTTAAGGTGCATTCGTATTGAGCGTGGTAAAATGTTGTTCATGATAATGATTCTGATATTTTTTCCCGCAGACTGGACACAATAAAGTCCAAAAAACTTTGGCAACAGGGTTCTTGGGTTCTGGTTCAGGTTCTGTTAAAGACAGACATAGTAGTTAGTGAAGTGTACACCTGCCCTCGCAGCATGACCAGGTGTGTGAGCAGTTAAGTAGGACTTGGCTCAGTCACTAGTAAATCACCTTTATGTTAACAGTCAGTGGGCGGCGTCACAACGGACCAGGGTCAAAGAGGATAATGGGGCCTAAAAGTTTTAGTCGCAGCCTTCTTAAGCACTCCCACAGCCAACACAAATAGTTGCGTACTTGTTCACAATGCAAATACTAGCTATGGAGACTCAAAACCAATGGACACATTCTATAATGGCATAAAGGTCTTACAGCTATAAGTTTGTGTAAGCTCTCAGTCGTACAGGGATTAGTCAAAGCAAAGGAAGGTTTCTCACCCGTCATCTGTACTTCTTAGAAGTTTTTCCCGACGTTTCGTCCTTCATCTAAAGGACTTTTTCAAGGGACAATATATAATCTAACCTATTGTTTATTGTACACTGTGTCCCTGTAAAAAAAAAAAACCATACCATACCATACTATTTGTCCAAGTTTAAGTTGACAATATATAATCTAAACATGTCATTTTCTATACCATCTATGAAAAATATAGCTTTGAAAACCTGTCATTTCCAGTCACCAAGAAAACCAATAAAATCTCCAGCATCAAAGTCTCAATCAGTTTGTAGGTCTTCCTTTTTTGCTTTTTCTATTCCCTTTAAAAAGTCCTTTAGATGAAGGGAAATGTCGGGAAAACCTGCTAAGGAGTACAGATGAAACCTTCCTTTGCGTCTAACACCTGTGTTCATTGGGCTCGTCCCTTGTCACATAACAACAAATGTTTCCTTCAAACTGTCCATAAGCCACATTTTACTTGTGTCATTACTAATGGTATACAGGTGGTGTTAGAAAAAACGTAGTGATATAGAACTAGTAATATTATATGATTTAGTAAAGAAACAAAGACAATTACCATGTAGTATCCAGGCAACAGTTTCTGCAGGAATTCAGCCTCCTTATGTAGCACAGTTTTTATGATAAACTCATCATCACTGGTGACATAGAATATTGATCCACTGGCTCCAGGATTAGTCAGCTCAATCAGAGGTTCATTACAAAGAGAATACTGCAGAGAAGATATAGAACAAAGACAGGCATCAAGAAGACATCATTTCAGGATCATTTGGAATATTTCACACTAGTGTTAACTGAGTCTTAATAGCTGTGTATGTGAAATTTCTAAACTTTTGAAGAGTACCTTTATCAAATTATGAAGCAGAAAGATGTGGTTTTCTATAATGAATAGTCCTGTGACAACTTGATCATACCACACAGAACTTAACAGCTCCATCCAATTTATTGATAAATTCAGAGCTAAACATTGATTCTAAGAACACTGCTTTTTGCTCATTAGATTTAGCAGATACACAATAATTGTCATTGAAAGCTTATGCAATGCTACAACACAGACAAATACTTGCCAAAGCAGAAATGTACAAAATCCACAAAAAATAATGTCACAAAAATGCATATATTTTAACATCTTGCAGTGTTGAAAGAACGATGAACGCATTGAAGTGCAAGATGAAACATGAGCTACTTCGTCCAAGTTTTGTGTAAATGAGCACTGCTGCTCTTGATTAATGTTTATTGTACACTGTGTCCCTGTAAAAATAAAAACCATACCATACCATACTATTTGTCCAAGTTTAAGTTGACAATATATAATCTAAACATAACATTTTCTATACCATCTATAAAGAATATAGCTTTGAAACCTGTCATTTCCAGTCACCAAGAAAACCAAACAAATCTCCAGCATCAAAGTCTCAATCAGTTTGTCAGTCTTCCTTTTTGTATTGCGTTCTTCTTTTTTGTGGTCTGGGAACACTGTTTTCTTGAAATGAATAAATACATGAAATAAACAAAAGAGTGAGTGTGGCACATACCAGGTAGTCATCTGGTCTGATCCCAAACAGCTCTCTGAAGTAGCGAAAGGCCACCGGAGCATATGTCTTAAAGCGAAAGTCTGGGTAGTGGTGTGCTGGGGTGAGATTACTGCCTTCACTGGAAAAAAGAACAGAGTTCCTAACAAAACCGTCACAATTCTGATGAACAAACTGTGTGTAAATACTATACCTGGGGAAGAAGATGCTTTCCACCACATAGAAGTCTTGCATTAGCACATCTCGCTCTGGTTTGGAGCTGAGGTTGCCGACCGTATAGCCGATGCCCAGCTGGATGGCCCCTTTCAGTGCTGAAGAGGTGGTCTGCAAGAGGCACAGAAACCAGTGATCTGTGGGCTGCTTCAGGCTGTTGTGTAGTCATTCAGGAAAGTGTATATAATGTAAGTGATAAAGAGACAGTACCTTTTTGTATGTTGTCTCCCCAGAGGCATCGACCCTTCGGTGGCCTATCTTCTTGTCATGAGTTTGACCTGCTCCAAATGGTGATGGCATCTGTGAAAAACACATCGAGTAAGCTCTAGAGGGTTGGTGCATTATTCACTCCACACTCTCTGCATTTGTTACTTTCATTTCTTGTTGGTCCCTAAATCTCACGTTGAATTAAATTTTTACATTCTGTATATTTTCCAAAAACAATATAGCCAGACTTTGGAGTTTGATATATCTCTATGCAGAGATTGTTCCCACTTCCAAGTGAGTGTAAGGTTAAAGGAAATAAGTTTTTAAAAGTCACGCATTTAATTTTTTTTATTTTCAGATCAAATTTTTTATGCTGATTTATTCTTGATCACAACAGTGATGATGGCATGCTGAGTTAACATTTAGAATGCAGAATGAGTCTCAGAGGATGGTGTCATTTGAGTTGCCAGTTCCAATTGTGAAATCTAAGTATTTTATCCTTCACTATGCAGATGTCAAACTTAATAAGCCGGAGCAGCAGCAAAACTGGTGAAGGCAAAAACTACATAGTGTCTAAAGTAGAAGTCTGATATCAGACAGGTAGAAACACATTTAATGCTTTTACATTTATTTATCACTCGTGTAATGAATATATTGAAATAGAAGTATCAGTGGATGAAAATGTCTGCATGTTTCCTCAGTTCTCACCTCTGTTATCTGCAATTTTCTGGCTGAATCTGTGGATGGAGAATGAGAAAAAAGGTTACAAAAGTCTTACTTCAAAGCATCATTCAAAATTACGAAAAAAAAAACAAAGCTCACAAAGAGAAGGGCTTCAGCACACACTAAATGGTTTCCAGATTTAGCCACAACAACATCAACATAGCAGCCAAACTGTAATGTGGCTCTACTATACTTACTGACTATACACTGAGATTGTTCTGGCAAATAGTCTATTGGATTGACTTCCTCTTTTAATCTGAGGGCTGCTATTGGCTGCTTTGACCAGATCAGGCGTCAAACCAATCAGAAAGAGGGATTAGAAGAAGCCACAGCATAAAACTGATCAGATTCTGTTCAAATCAAAAGAGGAAGAACTGACAGGGCATGAAGATAAAACTAGATCATGTGGATGTTGGCTATTGAAGCGTTGTGAGAGGGTTTTCATAATCATGTTGAATTTCCGGTCGTGTGAAGGGAAAAGATTAAGGATTCTCTGTGGACAGGGCAGGGATAAATACCCTTTAAGCCATGTTAAAGACGAGGACACAGTAGCAGATGTTTCATCACTACGCACTACACCGCGCGTTGGAAAGAATAGATACAGTTGTGTGTCATATTATTAGAGACTGTGCAAAAGTGTTGGTAAGTTGAAATGTATTTAAAATAATTACCACAATATAATGTTAAATGAAAACTGTAAATGAGTACAGGCTGAACAAGTTGGCCAGAGGTGTTTTTTCATATCTGACAGTTCTGACTTCCTCAGACTGGTCATGTGAGGTCACTGTGACGTGTCAGCTCCCAAACCTCTCTGGACTTAAACTTGCAGAAGCTTTCAAGGGTTTTTTGAGGAATGAGTGACAGTTTTTTATTCCAATCAAGCACGAGCACACCAGAATCCACTCATTTCCTCAAGTGAGTCCAGTCTTGACCTGAGGACTTAACCATGGGTCCCACAGCAGGTCTGTGCTACAAGCATGTTCACAAATGAAGCAAAGCAGAACCTCATGTTATGTCTGCGTTTGTCCACTGGGTGAAGGTCTATTGTAGATATTGTTCTCTACTGTTCATGACCCAGTTTGACCCAGTGGCTGTAAGAGCGAGCAACCACTGGGTCAAACTGGGTCATGAACAGTAGAGAACAATATCTACAATAGACCTTCACCCAGTGGACAAACGCAGACATAACATCAGGTTCTGCTTTAAACCTGTTGTTATGACTCTAATATGATCTTTCGATGTCTCTTGACGTGACATGAATGTCTTTCAATGAGTAACGTGTGACGTAACATTGACTATGTAAAGCATTTCCTATTTTTGTTCTTTCTGAAAAATAACTGAAACAACTGAATTAACAACCAGGTTGCTCTGGTGTGGAAAGCTCCTGTCTCAGATTCTTCCTTTTCCAAGGTTCAAGGTAAAATAGGCAAAAATAGAAACTTTTTTCCATGTTAAAAAGTTTCATGATACTACTTTTCACTATAAATTAGTTTTCTAAACAAAGGGCGTTTGAAAGTTTGATTTGTGTGTGTTGTGAACCACTCAGAAGTGCAGCCGAGATTACTTGGAGTAATGCCATGTGTAACCCCAGGGTAATCTGTTGGAACAATTACCATTTGTCACAACGGGTATGTTTATGGCTGTATATTTGAATTTGCTCAAGAAGGGGTGACACTTTATTTGTATGGCACAAAAATAGATCTTGCTCTTCAAAGAACTACTTGATACAGGAAAATTGTAAAACTTTCAAAAAAAATCCTGATGGCACTTTAGCCAAGGAACTATTCAATTGCAAAAACTTTGTCAGGGTACCAACAATGAATCTATGGATCATTGTCATAATAAAACAATAACAATATATGAAAAAGTGTTATTAAAATAATGCAGAGATGCAACACATGCATCTGACTCACTGTTGATGGTGGACTGTACACACATACATTATCCCAAAGTCAGTAGTTGTAGGTCTACGAGTAAAGAGGATTATATCATCAGTATAAGAATGAGTGCTGTCAGTGCATGTGGTCTGTTGTTTTGACGGACACAAACACAAGTGGATTTCATACCCACTGCAGGCTTGGAACATCTCACAGGTGCTCAACTATAAGCTGGTTGGATTTAGAATTAATATTAATCTCCACACAGTTATCCTTCAGCATTTAACGTACACACTGGCTGCATTAATAGTTGTAAAACTAACGTGTTACTGTCTCAACGTGTATCTGCATGGACGTCCACAGTAATGGTCGTAAATGATACCCATAAAGGATTAGAGGTTTATTATAATTCTATACCGGATTATCTGGGGCGGTATTGCAATACAGCCAAACATAAAACGTCTTTTTGATGTGTTATATATGAAAACGTCAAACAGAAAAGACATTGGCACTGGTTAAACTCAGACTCACTTAAACATAGTAGGCTATGTAGGCCTATAGTCATGACACTGTTGTTATCTAACCTTTATTAATAATACCTACGTCTAAGGTTCGACTAATTCCAATCTCATGGAACCTTGTGCTACTCCTTGCACTAAACAAAACAATTTATGATCCCTTAATTTTCTAATTCCAGCTGGTTTGTGTAGGCCCGATGCACCATTTGTGAGATTATATCTAGACTTCTGTAACATATAATAGCTTTCAAGAGAGGAACAAGCATCATAAGTAAAGAAAACTCATACACACCGGTGTCCCCCAGGTCCAGCTGCAAGCAGACGCCGGACGCCTCGCTTTGGCTCCCGTCAGCCCCTCCGTCCATCCTTGAGTCTCCCGAGAGACGACGCTCTCACCAAACGGAGAGGACTCGTGTGCGATTATCAGTCATATCTGTCTCCAGCCTGAGAAGCGGTGTCGCGTTCAGAACAAACGCACACAGCCGCATATTCGCATGTCCAGGCTGGAAACAGCGCGGTGCAGCTGCTCAGCATCTCCTCCGCCGCAGCGCGTTTACGTCACGCGTAGGAGCGAAACCAGCAGCGCGTGGGTACAGTACAGTGTGTGGTACAACCGCACCGTGGGTACAGTACAGTGTGGTACAACCGCACCGTGGGTACAGTACAGTGTGGTACAACCGCACCGTGGGTACAGTACAGTGTGGTACAACCGCACCGTGGGTACAGTACAGTGTGGTACAACCGCACCGTGGGTACAGTACAGTGTGGTACAGCCGTACCG